>OX637352.1:9558819-10208834 GCA_951799405.1 Agapetus fuscipes
CCTGAAAAACACGCTGAGGAGGCCCATCACAGATAATGGGCGAAACGTCCGGAAAAAGTGAAACAAACTTCCGTATAGAACACGGCTACACAAACCGAATTTTTTTTAAGATTGTGTCAAGTGCCGGCCTTGAAAGCCTTAATGTACAATCTTTGTGGTTGTTTGTCGTATGTCCATAAGAAGGAATTTTACATGAGCAATGTTTGTATGTGTGCTGGACCAATGTGTCTTATGAATGCTGGAAATTGATTCTAAAAATACTAAAAACCACTCTCACACTATCATGTTAACATTTTTTTTCTCAGCTCAGATTGTGTAGATTGTAAATGTAAGACAATTTCATTTGAAAGTCATCTCTGAATCAAATTGTAGATAAGCCAAACAAGCACTGAAAGGATGGGATGTGTCCTGATAATTATTAATTTATGACACAAGTACCTGTTTCTGAAGCAGGTCAAAAGTAATTTAAAAACTGCATTCCTCCAAATTTTCATTTTAATTACTTAATAGTTCCTTGACTTATAGGTTGGAATATGACTGACCACCCATGCTGTAGAAAATGGTTCACTTGGCCAATGTCACCCCTGTTTGAGAGAAGGTCGGCAAGAGTTGGTGTATGTCCATTTGAGATTTGAGTTTTTATGTTGTAGGTTCTTATGCTTGTGAGAATGCATATAATGTGAATCCCCAGTGTTACATATCTTTGCAACTTAGATAATAGTTATAATAATAATAATAATAATATTAGGATGATTTATTTGGCGAGTGCTGTTTTTGTGTGTATCCCACCTCAAGAGCCGTCTGTGAGCTTGGTCGTCGCTGTAGAAAGCACCAATTTTCAAGCAAGACCCAGTTGCTGTAAGGCTGGATGAACCTGTAGTGACTGGTCTTTGGTAAAGGTATATGATTTTTCACCCAGCGAAGAGCATATTTGAAAATATAAATGGTTTTTTTTTTGTGCTCCGCCAGGATTCGAACCCACAGCCTTCCATTTAAGAGTCAGAAGTGTTAACCACTAGACTACGAACCGGTCAAAGTAATGTCATATTTGGCATAAAAAACATTTTTTCCAATAAAACACATGTTATTTCTCTTCCAGAGGCCAGAATGTGATGATAGAAAACATATTTGGTCAGTTCATCTTGATGTTCAGTGGTCTGATCTGCGTGCTGGCCGTGCCCAACATCCTGCAGATCCTCATGAACAGCCACAGGTCCTCCACCACAGTGACAGCTTACCGCAGATACGTGTCAACCATCAAGCACATCGTCAGCTGGATTAACCAGCCTCTGGAGCCAGGAACTATGTGAGAATATACCATTCAGTGATTGAATGTAGGGTGTTCAACAGGGATGCGTAATGAGTCCATGGTTATTCAACACAATCATGCCGTATGAAAGAAGACAGTTGTCCATTTGGCTTGAGTCACAGTTTACCGCAGTCATGCGTCCACCATCAAACACATCGTCAGCTGGATCAATGAGCCTCTGGAGCTAGGAACTATGTAAGAATATACCATTGAGTGATTAATTCAAGAAATGTAGGGGTGTTCAACAGGGATGCCACGTGAGTCCATGGTTATTCAACACATTCATGCTGTATGAAAGAAGACAGTTGTCCATTTGGCTTGAGTCACAGCTTACCGCAGTCATGCGTCCCCCATCAAACACATTGTCAGCTGGATCAATGAGCCACTGAAGCTAGGAACCATGTAAGAATATACCATTGAATGATTAATTCAAGGAATTTAGGGGTGTTCAACAGGGATGCCACGTAAGTCCATGGTTATTCAACATAATCATGCTGTATGAAAGAAGACAGTTGTCCATTTGGCTTGAGTCACAACTTAATGCAGATATGTGTCCATTATTACACACATGATCAGATGGATCAACCAGCCACTGGAGCTAGAAACTATGTAAGAATATGCTAAAATAGATGATGAATTGAGTAATTGGTTTGAAGTATGTAAAGACAGGGATGCATCCTGAGTCCATTGTTAGTCAACACAATCATGGACAGCTGTATGGAGAAGACATGATAGGAGAAAAGTATAGAATGCGAAAGAATAATATGGTGAAATGAACGATTGGGTGCTCAACAAGGATGCGTTTTTAGTCCATGGTTATTCAATGTAATAGTAATATTAAACTTTATTGTACACTACAAATAAATTACATTAATATTATAAACAAAAAGAGACATATTATGTACAATGGGCGGTCTTATCGCACATGGCAATATCTTACAGACAACCTTATGTATGATTTATGTAATCATGGACAAAGTTAACTTTTGATTAGTTTAATCCTTATTATGATTCCAGGTCTTGGAAATCCTTGACGACAGTCCGAGCGCGTCACCTCCGTGCCAGCAAGGTCTCCCAGAAGCAGAGCCGCGGCCACATCTCCCAGCTGGACCTGGTGCTGACTCAGTTCGCCTTCTTCGGCTGCGGAGTGCTAAGACCTGGACAGCTGGGGTTCATCATCAAGAACGACCAGGATATGATTGGATACATACACTTCTGGAGGGTCATTGGATATATGCTGGGCATTGAAGACAGGTGAAAATATAAACTAACGTATCAAGATGAATTTCAAACAGTGTCTACATCACACAGTTTTTGTTGATTGCCATCTGTCTCTCTATAAAAGGAGCTAGTGTGCAAACTTATGGCTGTAAAAAAATGTTGCGCGTGCCTATTGGTCCACAACATATTAATAAACATCAGCTGTTTCCCTTTGTGCTTGGGAGCTACTAGCGGAGAAATATGCTAGACAAAATACAAGAAGTTTTAATGCAAGAAAAATAACATTAATTGTAAAAAAGTCATTAAATATACCCATACACGGATGAAACTAAATGTGGTGTAAATAGGAACTTGCGCTGCCATCTTGTAAATTATTGGCTGATTTGTTAAAATTTAAGAAGTGTTTTGTTGAAAAAATAATAATAGGTATCATCGATTATAACAGTTTTAAGGCCCTAACATCGTTACAGCGCTTTCCTTCAGCTGTCATCAACGTTCAGTTTATGCCGGGTGGATCTATACATATTAGTATATCCCTAATCTGACACTGGAAAGGCAAATAGATGCCACAATAGCTTCTTCTTTTTTTTCACTTCGCCAAATAAAGGCTACTAGAAAGTGTTTACTGTCAGATGTAGTCAAGACCCTAGTGAGCGCGTTTGTGATGTCTTAGATTGACTATTGTTCAACGCTTTATAGTGGTCAGCCAAAGAAGCAGTTCAATCGCTTTCAATCTGTGTTGAATTCGGCAGCAAGACTCATATTTGGGATACCCAAATTCGCTCACATCACTCCGCTGTTAAAAACACTACATTGGCTTCGTTTCCCGGAGAGGGTGGTCTACCGTGTTTGTGTGATGGTATATAAAGCCATCAATGGCTTGGCTCCACCTTATCTGACTGACATGATGTTGCTTGTTGAGATGGGTGTAAAGAGGCAGACACTCAGATCCGCGGGCGATGGAGCAGTCAATTTGGTTCAGCCATGCCGTCAGATTCGTACAAATTTCGGAGACCGCGCTTTCTGTGTTGCGGGTCTGGTGGAGTGGAACAGACTGCCACCCGGAGTGAAGAACTCCAAATCTGTGGGTGTATTTCGCGGAGCACTCAAGACACACCTTTTTAGAAAGTCTTATCCATGATTGGAGAGGGCTCTTGAGATGTGACACACACCAAAACGGTGCTCTCTTATCATTTGTAATTTAAAATAAATTAGCCTGATATTGTTATTATTACTGTTCTTTTTTTCAGATTCAACCTTTGTCGTACATCCTTAGATGAAACCAAGCAAGTCTGCAACGCGGTCTGCACTGAAATATACCACCCACTCCTGTACAACCCTCCCGAGTACTTCTACCACATGACGCACACCCTGCTGGAGGGAATGTGGTACTTCTCCCCGACACTACCAAAGAGGGTCACCCTGTACTTTACATACAGGCTGATGAACATCAGAGGCTTCGACTATACAGAGAAAGAAAAGGTGGAAGCTGCGATAAAAGAAAAAGAGGAGACAAAGAAAAATGGAAAGGTAGAACTGTCGCAGATTATGAATAACAATAACATTCCCAATATGACAAGCAGTAAGAATTCCAGCACAGAATTGGACGGCGTAAAGTATATTGAAAAGCTAGACTGGTGGGACAAGACAATGCTTCATTTCCAAATTGTCGTCTTGGCAAACATGAAGAAAGAAATGTGGAGGTGGTATTTTAATGGACAGATACACATGACGCTGTTTTTAGTGGAGTATTTTCCATTTTTGTGCTTCTGGCGGTTCGGCTGGAGGAATTCTTTTATTGATATGTTTACAGAGGATTTGAAAGTGCAAGCTCCGCCTAAAACTAACCTAGAAATGTTGAGCACTAACTGCTTTTGATTTGCAAAAATAATTGTAAGGAAAGCCTTGTAGGTGTAAAAAATTGTATAGAATTACGGTCCTGTGTAAAAGTAGTCATCGCATACGATGTAGAAGCTGGAATATACACAAGAAGAACCAATGGACTACTCAGAAATGATAAAAAAATGCTATTTTCTTGAATATTAAAGCAAGGTGTGGACATAAGGCAGTTTCAGTTGATTGCCATCTCGTCCCCCTAGTGCTTGTTTGGCTTATCTACCGTTTGACTCAAAGATGACCTTTCTATGAAATTATCTTCAGAATCACATTCTACACAATCTGAGCTAAGAAAAAAAACGTAAAACACAATAATGAGAGAGCTTTTGTAAATATTCTTAAAATCAATTTCCAGTTTTCATGAGACACATTGGTCCAGTACACATACAAACATTGCTCATGTGAAATTACCTCTTATGGACCTATGAAAAACAAGCACTAAGGGACGATCTGTCCCCCTTTAAAAGGTGCTAGCGTTGTCGCTAGTATGCAAGTTTACTGTATCCTTAGTACGAATTGCAAAACTTGAGTAAAGTAAAGTTTACGGAAAGTATTTAAGAGTGATTTTCCCCAAAATCTGCCGTTTTTGTTTCTTACACTTTATGGCCTTAGCAAAAGAGTTACAGTGATGAAAAAAATCAACTACAAACAAATAAAAACAGAAGATTTTGGGGAAAACCACTCTTTAATACTTTCCGTAAACTTTACTTCACTCAAGTTTTGCAACTCGTACTCAGGGTACTGGCTGCCCATTGGTCCACAACATGATAACAAAAGTCAGCTGTTTCCCCTTTTGCTCAGAAGCTGCGAGTTGTGTTGGTACGGCAAACTGTGATTGTGGGGCACGCAGGCAACGTTCACCATCACACTTAGATGCTCCCTGAAAATGAATAGAGAAATTCACTTTGTTTTCATATTTTGAAGAGTACTTATATTATTTTATTTTCAGATTATAAACAGGCTATATTTTTATGTAAGTTTTTTTTTTTTAATTAGAATATGCTTATTGTACCTGCTTTATGATATTTGGTCAGTGGATCTAAGCGCTAGTTCAGACACGGCGGGAACCGCGCGATTATAGAATCGCATGGAAATCGCGCGGGTCTTATTTATATGAGTTAGTTAGTAATCGTTCAGACATAACCGCGCGGTTAATCAAGCCGCGCGGTTACCGCAACCCAACCGCCAGAAAATAGAATCGCGCTGCTCCCGCGCGTTTCTATTACTGTGGAGTCTTTACTTCGCGTTCAGTTGCGTTGCGGATACCGCGCGGTGAGCACGTCACTGTTCGTGAGTTTGCCATGGTATTGTTTCGACACTGAACTATTTATTGATGAGGTGGAGAAGAGACCTGCAATATGGTAATAATACACAACTCCAAAAAAAAATGGAAAAACATACGAGATTGCTACAATAAAGAATACAAAAAAGAAAAAACAACTCCTTCTGGTTCAGGTGCTCGTAAAGGAGCCCGATATATTTATTTTTCAAGATTATCTTTCCTGCAGAATAGTGTAAGTAATAAAGACACTACAACTAATATTGAAGAACAGAATGAAAAGCAAAGTGAGGAGACAAGTGAACTAAACGCCAATGCAACCGAAGCCACTGAAATACGTCCCCCTAAACGTAAGAAAACACAAGTGCCAGAAGAAAAAATAGCTGTTTTAATAGAAAAAAGTATCGAGTCACGAAAACATTTTCAGAATGAACTTCAAAAAAATAGTATTACCAAGCAAGATGACGACAAACTTTTTTGTTTGTCGTTATATAAAGAACTCAAAAAATTACCAGAAAATAGGCGTTTAGCAACCAAAATTGAATTACTTCAAGTGATACAAAAAGGACAAAGCTTACCACCTCCTGTTCGCTACAATACTCAGCAGATCACACCTACGTATTGGCAAGGACAACAGTATACCAGCCCGCAAGGATATTTTACTACATCTGGATCATCTCCTCCTGTTCCGGCACCGTCACCGTCACCATCGCAATTTAGTTCTGGCTCTCAGTCCCCTACAGTTATAGAAAATATTTATGCTGATTTTGAAGAACAATAAATAAATCTTACCTTAAAGTTATTACGAGTTTCTCTTCCGGTGACACGCTTGGCCTCAAATGCGTTTCAGAGCATGAAATATCTTGCCTGATCAGTTCAATTAGTTCATCAAAAGATTTTATTGACATTCTCAAATAGTCAAAAAATTTGTTATCATACATTCTTAATTTGGGATATAACGTTACGAACTGACCATTTACTAGTCGGTCACGTAATATTGGATGCACCCAATACCGCCTTTTTCTTTTCTTTTTTTTAAGGAGCAACCACAGTAAACACACTTCTTCGTCGACCTCCATTTAGAAACTGACGAATCGCATACTAACCGCGCGTGTCTGAATAGCATCACAATTTTGCGGTTTGAAACCGCGCGATTCGTAAACGCGCGGTTCCCGCCGTGTCTGAACTAGCGCTAAAACGATTGATATTATTTTATTTTATTTGTAGGATTATAATGTTTTTAAAATACTAACAATCATTTAATTGTAACCTCTTTTGTCATCAAAAAAATGTTTTATTTTTGTGAACATGAAAGACAAATATATTTGTAATGAAATTTGTGAAGATAGTAAGACAAATTTATTTGTGAAGATAGTAAGACAAATTTATTTGTGAAGATAGTAAGACAAATTTATTTGTGAAGATAGTAAGACAAATTTATTTGTGAAGATAGTAAGACAAATTTATTTGTGAAGATAGTAAGACAAATTTATTTGTGAAGATAGTAAGACAAATTTATTTGTGAAGATAGTAAGACAAATTTATTTGTGAATATAGTAAGGTAGAATCTTTTATTGATTTGCTCAAGTTTTTTTATATTTGTTTGTATCCGTCCTTATATAAGTTGCACATTTTATTATGCTTATAATATTATCTCTGAAAAGAGCATGTCCTCATTTCTATGAAGGCTGAGAAAACTGCCGGTACTAAAACCTGGGTAAGGATACCTCATGTCCACAATTTTTCCCAGGATACATGATTCATACATCACAAAATATTTCACCTTATTATACCTCACTAGATCTTCCCTTGATATGTCATTTGACACATATATTTTATTTTATACTTTGCTTCATATTTCATGTGATCACTTCACGTATCTCGTAATACTTCACTGTGAATTGATATATATCACTGATATTTCACCGAATACCTTAGATTTTTCCCCTGGATACCTCACTTGATATTTCACTGAATGCCTTAGATTTTTCCGCTGGATATCTCACTGAATGCCTTAGATTTTTCCCCTGGATACCTCACTTGATATTTCACCGAATACCTTAGATTTTTCCCCTGGATATCTTACTTGATATTTCACTGAATGCCTTAGATTTTTCCGCTGGATATCTCACTTGATATTTCACTGAATGCCTTAGATTTTTCCCCTGGATATCTCACTTGATATTTCACTGATTGCCTTAGATTTTTCCCCTGGATATCTCACTTGATATTTCACTGAATACCTTAGATTTTCTCCTGGATACCTAACTTGATGTATAACTTTCGAAACATTATTCCCATGGATACTTCACTTAATATTTTTCTGAATATCTTACACTTTCCCTTGAATACCTCACTTAATTTATCACTTAGAAAACCTTAGATATGTCCCCCATAAACCTCACAATATATTTCACTGAATACCTTAGATTTTTCCCTGAATACCTCAATATGGTATGGTCTAGGACAGGGGTCGGCAACCTGCGGCTCGCGAGCCACATGCGGCTCTTTGGGTGTGAAGTTGCATATCTGTAGTTCCATACGCGAATATTAAAATTGATCAAAAAAACACACAAAAATCGTTTGGAATCAATTAACGAGGATTACGCACCTCACTTTTTACCCCCCCCCCCATCAAAATTCGACAGCAAATTTTTTGTCGACCAGGAGGGGGGGGTTAGACATGCAATTTCAAATCAAAATAAAATTATTTTCTGATCAAGGTTCTTTTAAATGAAAACACAAATTTATTACAAAAAAAAATTACACCCTACCTGTATTTCACCTTATACCCACTTCATTATTGATTTGAGCCCAGGTCTACCGTTCAGAAAAACCACAGTCCATCTTGATATTCCCATTGATACCTTACCAAATTATTTTGCCAAGATTGGATTGAGGCCTCCTTCAAGAGAGTTAGTTAACTTCCACCTTCAATATCATTTTATGTAGCTTATTAGTCTCCTTAGTCTAGTCTAGGCGACTAGCTGCGGGAGTCGTATACCTATACTCTGTGGCATGGCTTGCTGCACGACGTCACAACTACAAGTCGCGGCGACTGTCCCCGACACAGCCGCACACTAGATGAATAGTCGCGGCGACTGTTGCGGCGACAAGTCGTCTAGTGTGAGGAGGGTCTTAGACGTGTAGTACTTAGACAATAACCATATTTAGTTTATTAATTTATTTGTATTTTTTGTTTACATATAAATATAACTGTAACACAAGTTATTGAGTCACCCAGTTTATCTATTTCTAAGACTGATTTATTTTGACATTTTAGGTTAGGTTGTATATCCACAAATGTTTTTTTTCATCGAAGATACAAGTCTTGTAGAACCAAAGGCTGCAAACTAGGATTTTTGAAATAGAAAAATCATTTCATTTCTTTAAGATATATTTCTCATTTAAAAAAACCTAGATTTTCAGCTTTGTACAACTCATACAAAACACTTCATCTTTGATTTTACAAATATATTCTTAAACATTCAAAATATTGTACTTACAATAGTCCGGTCGATAGCTCAGTTGGTAGAGTGCTTGCATTCTACCCCGTGAGCTCGGGTTCGAATCCCACCGAGGAGGGTGTCAGAAATGATTTCCTATTTCGGTGTTTATTTCAAACCCCGTAATAAAAATACCGGCAAGGTTTACTCAGCCTTCACAAGAAATGAGTACCAGCCCCCTCGGGAGCTGGGAAAACCCCACTTCAACTGAAGTGGTTGGCGTAAGGCCGGCCCCCTTACCTGTAAAAATAAATAGGTTCAACTCGCCACATGCGACCCCTTCGGGGATAACGCGGCAAGAAGTTACACTATATGTGTAGCTTAGTTGCGTACAATAAAAATAAGTTACAACTCATGAGAAAATATTGTGAATGAATACACCTGTTTAAGAAATAAACTAATGAAATCCAGCTATCTTTTGTTTCATTTCAACTTTTATTTTCAACCAGTAACCATCTTCTTGTCAGTGTAAAATATGGATGAATACAATAGACATAGATGGCATACCTATGTCTGTTTCTTACCATAGTAACAAACGTACCATGAACACAGAATACAAGGTAAAACAGTGAAAAAATGAGACAAGTTATTCATGTCATACGTCAAAAAGAGACATAAACATGACAGCTGCCTGGAAACTGATTATAAAAAAACTTAGAATGAAAATAACACCCCAGGGTGCTATGTAACTATGCTTTATACTTACATTACATTTCATGTTGAATTAGAGGTTGCCTGGAAACTGATTATATCATGAACTCGTTTGTATTAAGCGTGCAACCAAAGGTGCACTCCTTTCTGGTATACAATACCGCTCAGATGCTCCATCTATATCTTTTAGTTGATTGATGCTTAAGAGTTGCTTTCCGGGATCTGTTGCCGTGGTCTGTGTGAGCTGGAGCTTCCGGACGTTTCGCCCATTTCTACGATGGGCTTCTTCAGTGTGAAAGCGAAATGATGAAGATGATATTGATGAACCGTGATGCTTTAAAATATATCCTCAAATAAATCCAAAAACACAATTTTATTATTTGATTTCTTTATTGTTTTTTTTTTTACTATAACATAATTTATCAAAGTTATTTATGTTTGAATACAGAGTAACATACAAAAAAAAATGCAGAACTAACTTGTAAATCAGGAGTATTATGCATAACTTTACATAACCTCAATGTGACCACTCGGATATCAATTCATCTTTCAGTAATGCATTGTCTAGAATAAAATATACCCATCCCGCATCCCTTGAAACGTCTGTGGGGGCCCCCACAGTTGAAATACTAATAAATATAGACAAGAGATGAGTCACGTGGCTTAAAAATATCAAATAAAACAACGTATACAGTATAAAGTTACATTCTGGTAAAATAATTACATTGGAGTAATGACGCTTGTGCACTTCTGTATAATCAGTACAGGCGTGAGGTTTCTGCTGCTTAACGGTATTTGACGGATTGCCAGCCGTCAGGATCGGCTTCGGGTGCTAAAAAAAAAGAATTCAAATCATTAATTAATTAAAAAATACAAGAAGCTTGAATGTATACGACAAAAATTAAAGGATTACTCAGTGGCCCGGGTACCTCGATGGTGTAAATCAAAAAGGTGTATGAAAATTAAATCACTCCCTAGAAGTGCTGTTGTATCTTTCATACATTCTTTCTATTTCAACTATGATACGTGATGGAGGGAAGTTTATGTAATTCTTTATACTCTGTGTGCAGAACATCTAAGATGAAAGTTCTCAGAATTATTACAGAAGAACATAGTGATATATCATGCGCAATGACCACATATGAAAATTCTGTGAAATAGAGGACGTAGTGAGTCGGAGTAGATACAAGAGGCGATTTTGGAGAGATCATGACTCCAGGATGAGCCATACAAGACTCACACATTGGATCTAATAAGATAACACCCAGCTGGAAGGACAGTCTACCTCTGGAGTTGAGAAAAGAGACCAGTGCTGGCAGTTTCAGGAAGTTGCTTAACACACATTTGTTTAATAGAAGCTTCAACACATAAGAGCGCCCTTGGGGTGGCTAGTGCGACTAAACGGTGTTACATAAAATTGTCCAGTAAATATTATTATTATCCAAAAGGTGGAAAGAAAAGAAAGAGCTGATATTGATATTTATTTGATACACAAAATGTACAGGACTAACAATGAGAACCCAAACATCACAATACATAATACAGCATTTACAAAATGTAGAGTTCCTTGACTAAACAGTTTGGTATGAGGTTGACCATGCATGCTGTAAAAACTTGGTTCACTTTTGCCAATGCCACCCTGGTTTCAGAGAAAGGCGGCAGGAGTTGCAAAGTTTATGTTCATGTGAGGTTTGGTCTGGTCTGTAGGAGCTGGAGCTTGCGGATGACCTTTATCTTAACGCTGTAGAAGGCAATCTTAGACATGGACGAAACGTCCAGAAGAACTAGTTTCTACAGATCCCAGAAAACAATTCTCCAGACAAAATTTGATTCTACAAATTGGTTAACAAGTCATTCAGCTCTATTACCTTTATCTTCCTTGGGCGGAGGTTTCCTAGGTGCTTCTTTTTCTTTGGGAGCAGGTTTGTCTCTGGCTGGAGCGTCTCTCTCCCACCTGCCCTCACGCTCCTTGTCTCTGGGGGGACCGTCCCTGCTTCTAGGACCGTCACGGTCTCTGGGGCCGTCGCGATCTCTGGGGCCATCGCGATCCCTGGGACCATCGCGGTCTCTGGGGCCGTCACGGTCTCTGGGACCCTCGCGATCTCTGGGGCCATCGCGATCCCTGGGACCATCGCGGTCTCTGGGGCCGTCACGGTCTCTGGGACCCTCACGGTCTCGAGGGCCATCACGTTCTTTGGGAGCTTCTCTAGGATTGGAGCGCCAGCCTCCACTGCGCTCCTGTTAAGTATGACACACATAACATTAATAAACATGAATTAGATTTTTAATGATTTGTGTATCAACGCTGCCAATTCAATTTATTAGAAAAGATTATAAACAAATAACGAGTTCTTTTCTTATAACACTGTTTACTTTCTAGAAAAAAATACTAGGGATGATCAGGTATAATTCTACCTCAAGATAATTTGAGGACAGAAAATGTTAGTATTTTTTTAATAAAAAATTGTGAAAATATTAATTCATGAATCCTCTTTTGCCAGAGAGAAGCCGGGAAGAATCCGAAAGACCAGCGAAGAGATGGCAGGAGAGCTGGAGGCAGATGATCACTTCAATACCACCAAGGAAACAATAGTTACACAGAAGCTTAGTGTGTAGCTTAGTTGCGTTTTTTTTTTGCGTGGTACAGATTCCTTACATCCAAAAAGTGAATCATTATTATGTAATATTCCTTTACAATGGCCTTGAAATATATGGATTCCTGATAATCAGGGATTTCTTTAAATGCTACGGTTGAATTTACGTTGTAGCACAATAAGTCAGATGATTGTTATACTCACTGTTGGTGGTGGGGAGCTGTCGTCTCCTCTTCTCCAGCTGCTTCCGATGCTCGGTCTGTCTTTATCATCGCGTCGTTCGTCACGGCGACCAGCAAAGCGATCAGGATAACGGTCTTTGTCCCTGTCGTCGCCTCGTCTGTCTCGATCGTCACGTCTCTCCCGATCATCACCACGCCGCTCACGATCGTCGCCGCCACGTCTGTCGCGATCGTCGCGTCTGTCACGATCATCACGCCGGTCGCGGTCATCTGATCTGAAACCAAAGCTTCGGCTGATCGCCAAAACGCAACAAGTTAGTAAACGCATGAAGACAAAAATGTACAAATGAGTAAAAAATATCTGGTGCACTTAGTAAAACAATCAGTAGGAATATCTAGAAAACAAATAAAATGATGATTTTCTTGAGAATGTTGTCTTTCACTGCCATTGTTTTTCATTCAATCTTTCCCTCCAGTTTGAAGAAACCTGTATGCAAATGTAAAACGTGAAAATGCACTGAAAAGGTGATATGTAGTGAAATAGGATGAAGTGGAGGTACATCTGCAGAAGCTCTGGCCACCCGTGGTGGATGGTAACAGAGTTGGAGTGTCTCTATTGTCCTTCATTTCCATGCTGAAAATGGTGGTGGTATTCATAGTAAATAAAAGCGAAACATTGCTGTGAACTTCTTCTTACTCAATAGGGTAATTTGAATTTTTAATTTATATTTATTTAATTAAGACTACATTTTTTAAAATGCATCTGCGTTTAAAAATATATAAATATCAGGCTTACATTTTAAATTATAGCTCTTTAAAATTTGCGCATTTTTGATTTCCGGTAAGACAGGACATTTATTATTTAGGCGGATGTGACGTCTATGGATCTTTGGATATAATATATTTCATACAAATGCACCGACGGGCCCACGTAGCCTGGCGGATCCATCAACGTTACGCTTTGGCTAGCCGACCGCGCTGTGTTTTAGCGGGACTCAAATTCTCGGCACTTCATTTTAGAAAATTATCAATGAAATCTTTATTTTTACGATGTAAAAAAATTGAAAAGGAACTCTACACAATTTGTAGTATCGTCAACCGTATTCCCCACCACTGCAATTACCCTATTATGTACTTTTTTAATAACAGAGTTGCCTCCACATATTTCTAAGCCTCTATCAATTCATACATATCCATACATCTAAGAGTTAAAGGGTTTAAATCTTAGTTTTCTGGTCTCTCACCCTTCAGCTGGTGGTCGTTCACTGCGCCAGGCAGCGGGTTTGTCAGTGGGAGGACCGTCTTTGTCGTCACGGTCCCTGACACGACCTCCATCGCGGTCCCTCTCCCTGGGAATTTCGCGATCACGGTCTCGATCGCGGCCAATGTCCCTGTCGCGGTCACGTCCAATTTCCCGGTCGCGGTCGCGTCCAAGGTCACGATCGCGAGCTGGCTCACGATCCTCACCGCCGCGCTGTCGAACTGCTTTGAACAATAACAAAAAACAACTTCATGTTGATCCGCCACTCACTAGACTGACACTTTACAATGCAATCATAAAAAGATAAGTATCTCTAATCTATAATCTAAATTGCAAAGATGAGTTCTAAAGCCACATCATTATAAGTCTAGACAAGTAGTTCCTCAAGGACAGGCTAAGCATTCGTTTATTTTTTTGAAGTTTTGTAATTTTTCATAAATACTCTTCAAAAGTCGTTAAATTGTGGTTTCAATTCATGATTATTTTTTGCCTACTTCACGGAAAGTAACCTGAAGGGTAGAGGGGTTAAATTGATTATTTACCATGTGTTTCCCAATTCACCATTACTGATGCTTACCTATTCATGGTTATCAACATCAGGAGACCTATCTAGATCAAATCTAATCTAAGTTGCAAAGATATGTAACATTGGGGATTCACATTACAAGCATTCTCACAAGCAGACACGTACAAATTTGCGCTTGCGCATGCCGCATGTGAAACACAATACAAAAACCAAATCTCAAATGGACATACACCCTGCAACTCTTGCCAACCTTCCCTGAAACAGGGGTGACATGGGCAAAGTGAACCACAGCATGGGTGTTCAGCCGCGTACCAACCTATAAGTCAAGGAATATATACAACAAATAACATTTAAAACATAAACAAATGAAGGGTACAGGGGAAAAAGGATCACTGTCAAAAGTAAATCATTGTGAGAAAAAGGAAAAAACATTATTTACTTTGTATAACTGTTTATGAAACAACTTACTATAGTAGCAATTAAAACTATTTTTTGTAGCTTATTTAATAATTTGGTTTTGAATTCTTAATTATTTATTTTCTTTGAGTAACCATAACAATAAAGAATATTTAGAAAATATTACTTGCAACAAGGATCATAGTCAATTGACATTGATCTTTTTTCTAATTTTAGTATTCATTTATTTTAATAGTAACACTATTTACTCAAAATATTCTAGTTATAAGTAATAAAAATATTATAATTATTGACAAATTTAAAAGCTAATATTTAAATTAGCCTAATAAGAATCTGTGAATGAATCTGTGAACTGACTGACAGCCGGCTGTCAAAATGAAAAAAAAGATCAATGTCCATAGACAATGATCTTTCTTTCTGCAACAAGGGTGACATTGATCTTTTTATGATAGTCATGCAATCTATTTTTGAGTCTGTTGTAGACTATGATCGTTTTAAGCATTTTTCGGAAACCTAGACAAGAAGCTAACTTTATTTTGCACTAGATGGCATTGTTAGTTCTTTTTTGCTGAAAAATTGACAATGATCCTTTTTCCCCTGTACCCTTCAAATGGATAAACATTAAAATCAAATACAAAATACCAAATTCTAATTTAAAATTTACAAAAAAATTGGAAAACTTGAGAAACCCTATCCCTAGCCGCCAGCATTACAGTTCAACTGCCAGATACTTGGGTAAAATTAAATATCCATAGATCAAAAGTTTAACAAACATGGTCTCCACGGCTCTGGTTTCTTCTCAGCAGGAGCAGCTGCTGCAACTGGGGGATCTCCCCTCCTCCAAGTGCTGGGAGCTTCAGCGGTTTCCGCAGCAGCAGTAACAGCAGCCGCCGGGGCCTCCTCCTTGGCTGGTGGGGCGGCTCCGCGGCGCCAGCTGCTGCCCCCCCCTCCTCCCGCGGCGGCTTCACGGTCCTTCTCGCGGTCAGCGTTGCGCTTGCGCTCAATCTCCTCTTCACGCGCGCGTCTAATGGCGGCTTGACGCTCGAGAGCTTCCATTTTTTCCCTGCAAAAATAAATGATAATATTACCCATTCAACTGCGGGTGGCAAGCATAGATGTCAAGTGTAAACTTGCATACAAGTGCGGCTGTCAATTATAGACGTCATCCAACTTTGAACTTATCGCTGACATCTGTGTCAAAGAATTCAAAAGTCTGCAAGTGAAATGTGCTAAACCTTTGTTATTGATGTTCTTGAATAACTAATACATGTGACTGTGCACATAGTTTGTTCACAAGTGTCCTCAATAAATTTAAGTAGGAAACAATAAATATTTTTTAAATGTGCTAGAAAAAGTATTCCGCACTGGGGGTATTAATGTAGCCAGAATATTCAGAAGCGAAAAGGTTAAATGGATAACCAATATTCAAAGTGACTTGGTAGGATGTTTTGAATTGTGGCTTTATTTTTTAAATTAATTGTGAGGTGAGGCTTACTTGTCTGCGGCCTCCCTGGCCTCTCTCTCCAGGCGGTCCTTCTCGGCCTGTACGCGCTCCTGCTCCTCCTTGACGCGCCGCTCCTCCTCCTCCTTCATACGCTGGGCCTCCTCCGCCTTGCGCTGCGCAGCCGCTTCCTTCTCGCAGTACCACTGCAACAAACACACACACACACACACATTAACCATCTATTTATTACAGGGTTTTAAACGCTTAACCTCTAGTGTGGCAATGGGCACGTGGTGCAGCTGCAAAAGTCCCGTTTTTCAAAATTTGATAGGATGTCATCAGTTCTGTATTGACTACAATAAATTATCTATTTTGATTCGGAAAAAAAACATCGTATTCTAAAAATAGACACATAATATCATTGTGATTGAGCAGGTATGCCAGCAGTAACCTGGATGATTACAACTAGGGAAGCATTGCTTTGTAAACAAAACCATATTTTTTTGTTAGGAATGCGTACTTAGTAAACATTATAAAAAGGGTTATTTCACTTTTTTTTTATTTCATAAAATGGTAAGACTACATTTTTAAAAATGCATCTACGGTTTAAAAAAGATTATATCTGGCTTAGTGTTAAAATTATAGCTCTTTAAAATTAGCGTATTTTCGATTTCCGGTAAAACAGGTCATTTTTTTTAAGGCGGATATGGCATCGATGGATCTTCGGAGTGTAGGTATCGACGGGCCCAGGTAGTCGCTAAGCCGGCCGCGCTGCGTTTTGGCGGGATTCAAATTCTCCGCATTTTATTTTTCAAAATTATCAATATCTTTATTTTAACTACTTAAAAAACTATGGTTGTGCTCCTTGAAATGTACTCTACACAACCATAATATTTTCAACCATTTTTCCTACCACTAAAATTACCCTATTGTCAGTTTACAATGAAAACTTCAGTTTTTTTTTAATATTCACAAACATAAATGATGCTATGCACAAACAAAATGCTATGATTTTATTGATTGATTGCATCACCCAATAGAAATATGTTGAGTAATTTTCAATATTATCGCTGAGCAATAACTAAAGAAAAATGAAAAAAATCTCTATAAGTCACGGTTGCTTCTTCAACAGAAATTACAATGAATAGAATTAAGAAACAGCATTATCCTCACATCGGTCTTCCTCTGGCGCACCCTCTCCACCTGTCTCTGGGCCAGGCGACGTTCACGCTCCACGCGCATGCGCTCCTCGTGGGCATGCACGCGCGCTGAGTGCTCCGCTCGCCTGTCCGTGGTGAGGCGCTTCACGAACTCCTCGCGGTGCACGGACATGCGCTTGAGCCGCCCGGCCGTCTCCAGCTCAACCTTGCGCACCTCTGCAACACAACGGGAAACATTCATGTTAATGCTCAGCCTCTTCTATAGGTACTATAACAGCAGGGGTGTGCATCCCATACAGGCGCATGCACCTAATTGGTAGACAATATCTAATCTAATCTAAGTTGCATAAATATGTAACATTAAAGATTCACATTATATGCGTTCTCACAAGCAGACACGTACAAGTTCGCACTTAAACATGCCGCATGTGGACTTACGATATAAAAACCCTAATCTCAAATGGGCATGCCCCTGCAACTCTTGCCGACCTTCCCTGAAACAGGGGTGACATTGGCAAAGTGAACCATCTTTTTACAGTATAGGTGGTCAGCCGCATACCAACCTATAAGTCAAGGAAATAGGAAAAAAAGTAATAAAATAGTGAATGAATCTGCGTGAATTCCCAAAGTTGCATATCTCTGCAACTTAAATTAGATTAATTTAGAAGATTAGAAGCATTTTGAGGATATGAGGAGGAGCATGAGAGGTATATGAGCATGAAATGGATAAGGAATAGGAGGAATCATGATGGTGGAGTAATAATACCTTTGAGTTGCTCGATGCGCTCCTGCTCCTGCTGCTCCCAGAAGGCCTTGTCCTCCACCCGCTTGTCCTCCAGGCTCTTCTGCAGCAGCGGGATCTCCTCAATGCGCTTGGCACGCTCAAAGTAGTCAATCTGCAGCCACAACACAACAACAATTTACAACAAAATTATGGGACATGAAGAACTCTCAGGCCGGGTATTGTCAATTTCAGTATTATCACTATTATTCAGAAAATGTTCCTATTACTATTGTCAACTCGAGTTAACGATGATGTCAACTTGAGTTAACAACGATGACAACCTAAGTTAACTTTATGACGATCAACTTGACGTCACAATATTATCTATGTCATTTCACATGTGGACGTCATGCTATTCAAAAGCTTTAAAACAAACAACTGGTCATAAAAATCACATGTCTTACTGCCATAAAGCTGGAAAACAACACAAAAATGTTCCATTGAAGTCTGTCAGAAAACTTGTCAAACACAGAGCATATTATAGAGTAGAGAGAGCAGTGCATTTACCCTCTTCTCCTGAGACTTCAGCCTCGCCTGCAGCTCACGGCGCTCCTTCATCAATTCCTCGGCCTCCTTTTGTGCGATTGTGTCGGCGTCAATGTTTTTCTTATCCTGGAAACATACACATCATCACTTGAAGTACATGGTGAAGAAAAGTAATAAGAGTCTAATTTTCAAAATAAAATTCAGATGTATGAATTCTATATACTTTTTAAAAAGCATATCATCTGATTCAAGCCTTGGTCCTCAAATATTCTATTTCGTATTCTAGATATGTTGTGTCTGTGTATCGCTCCCCCAGTTCTTGTTTATCGTATACGCCAATCTTGTCAAATATGACTTTTCCATGCTGTTGTCTTAAGAATCAAATTCTCCACAATCTGAGCTAAGAAAAACCGTAAAACTCGATAATGTGAGAGTTCTTTTAAATATTTTTTAAATAAGTTTCTTGTTTTCATAAGACACATTGGTCCAGTACACATGCAAACATTGCTCATGTAAAATTTTCTCAAAGGCGTATACGATGAACAAGAACTAAGGCAGCGGTATGTCACAGACATTACAAAAAGGTGCGCTTTCATCATCCCCCTTTTTCATTCTGCCCAGAAGTGCTATTCTGCTGTGGCAGGCTGTTCCACTCTATTGTTCCCGCAATCTGGAAAGCACTGTCCCCAAAATTAGTGAGCATTTGCTTCTCTTCATAAGTCTCAAAATACTTTTTGGATTTCCCAATTTCTTTCAAACCATCATGTTTTGTTGAATTTTCTACAAATCCACCTCTCCATCACTTCTGTGGTTATCTTCGCTTGGTCTACAAGAAGTGAACACAAATGGAGAACAGTAAGTTACCTCCTCGTCGAGCTTCTTGAGCAGTTTCTGTCCGTGCGGCGTGAGCTTGATCTGCTGCATCTTCTCCTTGAGGTGGCGGTCTCTGATGAGCTGTATCTCGCTCTGCTGGCGCCGCTTCTCCCTCTCCTCGCGCTCCGTCTCCAGCCGCATCTGCTCCACCAGCTGCTGCTGACGGGCTATCTCCTCCTGCCGCCTACACAACACATCATCACACATTTGAGCATGTTCTCCTTGCTTCTTGCGCATTTGAAGTTGTTGGTCCTCTGACCTGGAGCCACCTACCTCGTCATTTGAGAGAGCTAGAGGACCATGGAAAGTTCCGAAATGCACTGAAGTGTCCTTCCCTGATCATGATCATCATACACATCATATCCCCAGATCTAGAGTGCCACAAGTCAAAAAGTGAACAAAATAGTAAAATTGAGTTCCAAGCCCGTTGCATACATTCAATTTACCCCCTAAAGTTGCAGTGATTTTCTGCAGTAATCCAGCCACCCAACTCTTCCATGTGATATTCAATATCTACAAAGATACAAACCAAATCTCCTATCCAATTGTTTATATCAAAACCCAGTGGAATACAAGTTGTTTTATTGCCTAAGGAAGTAAAAAATCCCCAGTGACGTATTTACTGCACTGCCTCATCATATTGTGATTACGAAAAAAACATTGTGGTCTACAAATAGACATAATATTATTATTATTATTAGATACACAAATCTTAGGGGCCAGTAACCCTTTGTAATGTAGACAAAGCATTATATTAATTAGATTTTCTAGGGTTTTAATTATAACATTATATTAATGTTAACAAGGCAAATTATGAATCATCCTTGAAGACAACACGGTACATTACCTCTGTTCCTCCTCCTCGCGCACCGTATTCAGCCTCTCAATGAACTCCTTGCGGTCCTCGATGATCTTGTGGCGCTGCAGCACGCGCTGGTGCTCGCGCACTTTGTTCTCGTGGTAGTGCTGCACGGCCAGCGTGCGCTGACGGTCGCGGTCCACGCGCCGGCCCTCAGGGCGCACGGCGGCCGCGGCCCGGCCCAGCACGGCGGCCATGCGGATCAGCTGCCCGCGCACCTGCTCTGACGGCATCTCCTGCAGGAAGGGGCCCTCGGGGACAGACTCGCGGGACGCCTCGGAGAGCTCCACGCCAAAGTGGATGCATCTGGAATAATGGAAAATTAATCATGAGTTTTATACATTACTCCATGTAAACGAAACTATGAGAGCTTGGTGGTTCCGTGACTCATTTCTTTGTCAACATGTTATCTCCCTCACTCATTTATTTTCAATGCGTCCATCCCCCTTCCTCGCGATAATCGCAAACTGACAGTTTATGAAATCCCAACACTGTTTCCTTTGCAGAGATAAACTAGATCATAAAAGCGTCTCCAGAAAAATCATCTTTACGAACGTTTAATCATTTGAGATAGACCAAAATTAATACAAACAAGACGACCCTACTCTCACAGCCAACCTACATTCTCCTGAGCACAGAAGGAAAGTTGGAATGATCAGTCTCTTCTATAAGTACTATAATGGTGTCTGTTCTGACGAAATATCCTCACTTATACCTCATGTCACAACAAGAGCAACTCGTAGAACGGCTCACATCCACCCATTTGCAGTCTATATCAAAACTATGACAACTCGGTATTTTCAAGACTCATTAACTGCCTGTTTATGGAACGAGTTACCGGTATCTGTGTTTCCACCCCAATTTAACCTTGCCCTATTTCAAACCAATATCAATCGCCATTTCCTTTCAGTGTCTCAAAACAACAACAACACAACGCAACACTATGCAGTTAACGGTTCTACAACTAGATCAGGACATCATCTGCCACATCATCAACACCTCTGCGGCACTACAACAAGTGTCATAGACCCCTAGAGTCTCTGAAATGTAGGGAGTCTGCCGTACATGATTACTTTAAGATAAGATGCCGAGCTTACTTGTTGGCGTGGTCTATCCTGATCTGCATGTCGTTGTGGCGCACGCAGTCCACCAGCAGCCTCTCCAGGTGGAAGGGATCAGCAAACACAGAGAGCTCCAGCAGGCGGGCAAAGCGGATGCTCTGGTAGCACTGCGCCACCTGCCTCACTAGGCGGATCAGCGCCACGTCGCGCAGCGCCGACACATACTGGTTCAGGAGCGAGCCTGCAACATTAATGAACAATATCTACCTTCTTTTCACATAATTCTTCTTACAAAACACCAAGAGCAGGCATGTCTTAACACAAGGCCTGTATTTAAGTTGCCCATATAGGAAGCAGCTCACCAAAATAATTATAAACATAATTTCAAATTATCTAGATTTTCGGAAGTAAAAGTTAATTTTTATAAATTGAAAAAAAACTTTTTTTTGTTCAAATTCACTTTAAGTTTATGTTATGCACAATCAGTTTCGGCATGTTACACCTGAAGATGGGAGGTACGGCTTCTCCCGAAATTGGTTGTACATAAAGTAAAATACCCACTTTTAAAGGACACTATCCCTGGGTTGAAAACTTCAAGTGCCTTTACTAAAGACCAGTCAATAAAGGTGTATCCAACCTAACAGCAGCTGAGTCTTGCTTGAGTAATATGCCATTACTATAAGGAGGTTTCTTGAGGTGTGATTCACACAAAAACAGCAGTCACTGACTAAATGTGTAACATTGATACATTAAGAAACTTATAAGTTTGATGAAATAGAATTTAAAGTGTTCTTTTTTTCTTTAAGGAATCCTGTTCGGGAAACTAGATTCCAGAGACTCTAGGGGTCTTTGACACTTGCTGTAGGGCCGCAGAGGTGTTGGTGGTGTGGAAAGTTGATATCCTGATCCTGTTGGCTTTGTTTTTAGACCCTGAAATGAAGTGGCGTTAATAGTGTGCCTGTTGGTATACCTTCTTCCTCCTCCAGAGCGTCCACCACCACCCTGACCTTCTTGCACAGCACCAGGGGGTCAAACTCCACCTCCAGCCACTTGTACAGGTCCTGCAGGTCCTGCGAGGCCAGGCTCACCACGTTCAGGCGGACAATCTCTGCAGACAAACAACAATGCTCGTGTAAAACTCATCTCAAACAATTGACCTGTGATCAAAATTGACAGAAAGAACCCCAGGCTTCTTAATGTGAAACAGCAAAGTAATAGTTATGCCAGGGAAAAGTTAATGAGGACAATAATTGAAACAGCATAAGTGTTCCAAAGGCTAATTACATTAAGATATTGAAGCTCCATCTTCAATAGACCACGGCAACAGATCCAGGAAAGCAACTCTCCAGTCTCAATAGGAAGCAGAGACCTTTGCAATGTAAACAAAACCCTTTCTTTGTTGTGCGTTTATGAGTCATGCGAAAAATAAATGTATTTCTATTTTTAACACATTTGCCGACACACGAAATGTGAAGTAGGCTAGAAAAAACACACTTATTTCATCATCTCAAATTGTATTTTTATTTTTTTTTATTTCTCTTTTCTTTCACTGTTTAACTATATATTTTGTTTGCTCTTTTTTCTCATATATTTCATCACATATTTTTCATGTTTCTACATTTTTGTAATTTTCTATGTACTTTTTCTATTGATGTATTATTTTTTTATGGCTGGTCATGTATTGCACCCTCCACATGACTAAGCTGGAATAAACGCATATTATTATTATTATTATAAAAAAATTATTTATTTATTTACTTATTTTTTTTTTTTGACATCCAGGGACGAAACGGCTATTGCCGTGTTCTTTGGATTTCTGTAGGGACGCACGGATGCTACATGTATGCAAGTTCTATCAGAAATCGCCGTTTCGTCCCTAGTAATAATGTTTTATCACAACGGCTATTACTGTTTCGTCCAGTCCTAGACAAGCTCATAGAGCGGCTATAACCGTTTCGTCCGCGAACGTGTTAAACTAGTAATAGGACAATATATATATTTTTTAAATATTCACAAATGAAAATTAATGCTTTCAATTTATTGATAGTAGTTTTATCCAATAAGCACTATTTTCAATCTTATTTCTATGTGAATATTAAAGAAAAACACGATAAGGACATAAGAGCGTTGATCAGCGCTACGTCAACGACGTTACCATGTTGAAAGCACCGTTTCCCATAGATCACCGAAGTTAAGCAACATTGGGCGCGGATAGTACTTGGATGGGTTACCGCTCAGGTACACCGCGTGTCGTTGGCATCTTGGACCGGTCCGTAGTCCAGTGGCAACACTTCGGACTCGTAAATGGAAGGTTGTGGATTCGGATCCCGGCGGAGCACAAAAAATATACCTTTTATATTTCGAATGTGCTCTTCGCTGAGTTGAAAAATTCATACACCTTTACCAAAGACCGGTCACTGAAAGGTCCATCCAACCTTACAACTGGGTCTTGCTTGAGAATTGGCGCTTTCTACAGCGACGACCAAGCTCGCAGAGGGCTCTTGAGGTGTGATACACACAAAAAACAGAGCTCACCAAATAAATCATCCTAATATTATTATTATTATGGCAATTGAGAGGTTAAATATACACATTAAATATTTTTTTCAGTCTTGCACATTGGAAGATTAATAGTTCACAGCATATTCAGTAAGATTTAGCTGCAGTCTCACCCTTGAGCAGGGATATCCTGGTGGGAGGCTGCTGCAGGCCCAGCAGCACAGCCAGACGCTGCGCCTTCTCCACGGGGCTCTTGTCCGTCTCGATGAAGCGGTCAAACTCCGGGTGCAGCGAGGGCAGGGGGATGGAGAGGGTGGCCACCAGCACGCGGCACGCCATCCTGCAAGATTATACACAAAATATTGCAACATTTTCAAAAGAAGACGTCAGTGATTTCATTTATTTTGGCACAAATTTATTCACATAGGACTTGGCTACATTATAAACTTTAATAAATCACTTTGTCAGTGATGAATCTCTGGATCTCTTCCAGGCCAAACTAAAGAATCAATCAACAAGCGTGGTGATGTGGTTACTGTATTGCCTTGCTCGCATCACATTTAGTGCTAAAGAACAGACTGCAATCCAATTTGGCTTATCTAGATCATTCATACTCATATATTTGCACAATATGTCTAAATCTTAATTGCAAAGATATACGTTATTTGAGATCTATGTTAAATGCATTCCCACAAGCAGATACGTATAAGTTCGAGCTTAAACATGTCGCATGTGAACCTACAATATAAACGCCCATCTCAAATGAACATAAGCCCTGCAACTCTTGCCGACCTTCCCTGAAACAGGGGTGACATTGGCAAACTGAACCATTTTTTACAGTATTAGGGGTCAGCCAAACACCAACCTAAAAGTCAAGGAATATGTATATATATTTTTTAAATAGATTTGTGGAATGGAATGCAATCCACCAACCTATTTTGCCTGCCAGTTGTCTTCATGTGAAAGCAGAAGCTTGTGTTCATGCAATGGCATCTGTTGAACCAGGGTCGAAGTTATGGTCAAGTGGGCTAGAAAAATTTTAAAATTAGAAAGATTTGAACCAACATTATTCGGTTCCAAATACGCTAGTCGAACATATGCCTCTACCCCTCGGCAATAACACCGATGATGCTATAATCACCTTTGCAGCTCCTCCTGAGTGATGTTCTTCTTGAGCTCCCGGGACAGCTGGAAGAGCTTGAGCAGGGCGGCGGCGTGGAACAGGCAGTGCCCCGCCTTCCAGAACACCAGCGCCAGCTTGCTGTAGTAGTTGGCCATGGTCTTGGCCACCGGCGTCTTCTTCGACATGTTCATCAGGTTGTGGATGTCCTCGATGGCCTTGTACGCCTCCTGGAAAGTCAATGTTTCATTGATGTCAATATTTCAATGAAATCAAAGGATTACTACATTGGACAGGAAGAATTGGAAATGTAAAATTTGAGTCAGTATCAAGATTTATCTATCCAAGTTGTAGTACGGTGGTTAATACCACAGTCTACAGAACCATAATTAAAAGGTGGTGGGTCTATCCCAAACATAATCATTGCTCAACTAATTGCAAATATGAAAATTACAACACTCACTGGAGGTGTTGTTGTATTTTACATACATTTTTGTTTTATATTCAAGGTACATATATCGTCCACTTAGTGCTTGTTTGTCTTATCTCCAACAGAGGTAATTTCACATGAGCAGTGTTTGTATGTGTACTGGACCAATGTGTCACATGAATGCTAGAAATTGGTTTTGAAAATGTTAAATTTAACTCAAATTTAGCTTAAATTATTGTGTTCTACGTTTTTTTCTTAACTCAGATTGTGTAAAATGTGATTCTTAAGATAATTTCATTTATAGGTCATCTTTGCATCAATTTTAGATAAGCGAAACAAACATTGGGGGAATGATATGTCAAAAAACCATAATTCCACTTAAAATTCAACAAACTATGTTTCCAATATGCCATCTAAATCTAAATCTAAGCTGCAAAGATATGTATCATTTGAGATTCATATTAAATGCATTCCCACAAGCAGACATGCATAATTTCGCGCTTACACATGCCGCATGTGGACCTACAATATAAAAAACCCAATCTCAAATGAACATAAGCCCTGCAACTCTTGCCGACCTTCCCTGAAGCAGGGGTGACATTGGCAAAGTGAACCATTTTTTACAGTATGGGTGGTCAGCCGCATACCAACCTATCAGTCAAGGAATAGCTGTAGAATATACCTATAATAGTAAGCGTACACATTTTCTTGCCATTTTTTTTAATCACAGTGTAGGTAATCATAAAGAACAGTGACTGAAGAGGGATTTTACCTGCCAGAGCTCCATCTGTATGGCGCTGTCCAGCTGGAACAACCTGGTCTCCAGATTGAACTGCTGGGTCTCCGGTTTGCTGATGCTGACATTGCCAGTCTGCACCTGAAATTAAATAGACGGAATACACCATGTGGACTCACACATGCCACACCACGATGATCTGTGCTGGTTTTATGATTGACAATGAAAATGCATGCTGCCGGGTTCTAGCAGAATTTGATGGCCATTTAGAGGTCCCTTCACATAGCTATTAAGACTGATAAGCCTCTTTTCAAATACAATAAATGAATGGTTCATAAAAAAAGGCATAAAGTACCATAGTGGTCTAACTGAGAAATAAAGGAAAACGTACATGAGAAGGTTAGAAACATTTATCAGATTTTTGCATAAAAATTAATAGAGTTTACTATTAACTTTAAATTTTAAAATTAATAGAGTTTACTATTATTAGTTAACTATTTATGCAGCTCCCACATTGCTTTCATCTGCGCCATACATTTATGTACAACTATTTGAAATTTCCAAAATTAAACTTATCAACCATTTAAATAGGTATCACATATTCTTCTAATGATCTACAAGAAAAGATAGAGAATTGAATAATAAAATGGGTTTTATAGCAGGAAAACTGGATTTCCATTCCCAAGCCTTTGCTTGTTCAGACATTCCAATTCAAAAGCCTTGTTCGCATTGAAATCAATCAATAAACACATATAAATAGGTTTTTTTTAATTGAATTGAATTGCTTTTAGTTTGGCTGGTCAATCCTGCTGTGATAGTCTGCCTATGAGTTGAGAATAGATAGCAATGGTGGCAGTTTTAGGAGGTCGCGTAAGCTTCAACACATAGAAGCACCCTTGGGGTGGCTAAAATAGACAACTTAATATTATTAATACAATGAGAAAAATGAATATAAATCATTATATTATGGCTTTATTCAGTAATGAAGAGATAGCTAAAGGAGAACACTCTTTCATAGTCACCAGATTCTGCTAGCTCCCAGACAAAACGTATTTGAATAATATAACATGGCAATGACAACACTCTTGGCATGAATAAAATAAAATAATAATGAGAAATGGAAAGATGAAGATAGCATAAAATATGCAGATGAGAAGATTATCAACTTGAATAATAAACCTTAATTTCGTATTATGCCCTGTACAGATGATTACTCAAAAAAAACTACATTCTTGCATGTTTATTCTTGTATAAACATAAAAACAAAATTAAATTTGAGTGGCATGTAAATATGTTCACCCAAAACGCATGTCAATCAGATGCAGCTTACTAAATGTTTATAAAATCAGAAATATTCTTACAAAACATAAGAGAAAAAAGTTCAGACTGTAGTCTAGTGGTTACATTACGGACTCGTGATCGGAAAGTCTTGGGGTTTGACATCCATCAGAGCACAAAAACACATTCTTTTTAAAAAAATGCTCTTTGCTGGATTAAAAAATTCATCTGCATTTACCACAGACTAGTCACTAAAGGTCTATCCGGCATTACAGTCCTGGGTCTTGCTTGACAATCAGTGCTTTCTATACCTACGATCAAGCTCACAGAGGGTTCTTGATTTGTAATTCACATAAAAACAGCGCTCACATAATAAATCCTCCTAATATGTATCAAATGTGAAATTGACGAGAGGTGGTTATTTATGACCCCGCATCTTTTTTGTCTATGCCAATTGTACAAATCCTTAAAGTATATCTTTCATTAAAAAAATTCTGTCATTAGTAACAATATTCATTCTTTTTAATTTTATAAAAATGTTGATCGTCTATGCTCTTAATACAAATTCTGTAATAATCAAAATATGCACAATTCTACACGGGTTTAAATAGCATCTTTGTGATGACAAAAGAACCAGAACTAAAATGTATTTTAATGAAAAAAAATCACACAAAAAAATTGTTGTACCAAAAATATAAAAAATATAAAAAAAAAAAATATATTTACCCTCATTGTTTGGATAATGGTAAGGATCAGAAATGGAGAAGAATATTATATGTAGGGCAAGTGAGTACCAACCTTGGTCACTTAGTAAAAAATACCTTTAGTTGCGCCTATTATACCAACAGTAATATAGGTCAAATATTATTCAACAATAAGGATAAGATTGAACGTATGGATGGTGGGGGTGTATATCGATTATCTTGTAATGACTGCAATTCCGTATATGTTGGACAAACTTCCAGATCTATAAATGTAAGGTTGAAAGAACATAAGAGGGCTTTTAGGGGTTTGTCTGGTTATTCGGAGATGGCGGACCACTGTATCGAAAATGACCACTCGTTCAATAATGACGGTGTCAGGGTTCTCCATTCCGGATGCAAGGGCAGACAACTAATTGCCCTAGAAACTTTAGAAATCCACAAACATAAAAATTCTAATTCTTACAATTTGGTCAATGTCCAAATTCCTGCTGCCTCACCTTTGTTATTAACTAATTGTGCTTCTTTATCGTGACTTATTAATTTGATTTCTCTACGGTTTTTGTTTTGTCAATTTTTTAATATTGTAATTATAATATGTGTCATCTCATTATTGTACCTATTTACATAAATTATTATTTTTATTTAGATTTCTCTATGGTTTGTTGGTTTGTCAATTTGTTATATCATTATATAATATTGTAATTATATTATGTGTCATTTCCTTATTGTACCTATTTGTCGTACCTAAATCATTATTTTTATTTTATTTCTCTATGGTATTTGTCTTGTCAATTTTTGTAATTTAGTATCCTCTTGATAATGACGTGAATAAGTCGAAAGTACTTGAGGTGGAAATAAAAACTCAATTTGTGAAAATAAAACTCTGTGTTTTTTATAATTTTTTATAATTACTTATAAAAATGAATTTTCACTGTGTGAATACACAAACTTTAAAAAGTCTCCTACAAAAAAATTGAGTAAATTGTCTGTAGCAGGGCATAACAGATTTGAACAAGTGAATCCATTCCATCTACATTGGTTTATGGTACCTCTGATGCGGCGTTACTTACTTTCAACTTGGACGGTCCACTCACCGATAGCTTGCAAATGTCTTCCAAATGCTTGCGCAGCTTATCGCACAACTTCCTGAACTCTGTCTTACGCGCATACTTCAGGCAGAACTGGAAGGCCATGCGCGCAATGTCGTGGTAGAGGTTCTCAACGTGCGCGTTGGTCCTGAGCAACTCCAAGCACTGGCAGTAGGACTCCCAGAGGAACTTGACCCACGGGGTGAGGATGGTGCGGTCGGAGCGATCCTGGGCGTCCTCTCCTGATACAGCGGATAGCAGGATGCTCTCGGGTGTGGCGAGATTGTCAAGGTCGTCGATGTCGATGACGGCTTGAGCGGACTGCTCTCGTGCTGCTTCGGTGCGCTCTTCGGCCATGCGGAGGTAGCCTCTGCAACAATCAATGACAATATTTTATTGGAAACAGAATAAAAATGTACCTACATATTCATGACAAACCTAATCAAAGTTTCAAAGACAACATTCTAGTACCGATAGAAGCTGAGCATTTGTAAAAAATACTTATTAATAGGTATGTAGGGAAAATAAAGAATAAGGGACAATTAGGGAAAATAAAGAAAAGGGGGGAAGGAGAGTGGCTGGCTGGCAACAACAGGTTTGTGTAATTTTGGTTCAACTAAACTCACACAACTATTTTGGTTCAACCAAATTTCACACAGCCTCCCAACCCTCCTTCTATGCAGAAGGGAATGTAGGCAGGCTGTGAGAGTGTAGGGTCATCTGTGAGTTTTACTGCTCTTTGCACAGAATCAAGCAATTGATATTCCTTCACAAGATAGAGCCACAGAGAAATGAGGATACCTGATGACAGTCTCCAGGGAGCCGACGTTGACGGACTGGAACATGTTCCTGTACTGGAAGAGCCCCTCCTTGGCAATGTGAGACTTGCGCAGCTCCACGCACAGCTCCAGGTAGCGGAACATGATGGGCTCCAGCACGCTCTCCGACCAGTTGTACGCCCATTTCTTGTTGCGGAACACCTCCTGCAGCGTGTCCAGGGCGCGCGCAGGCTTGCCAATCTCCGTAAACTCTGAACAACACAAATAACGTCAGCAGCTTTTCGTATTGCCAGACCGATGAAGTGGAGCCATCGATCAACATAAAACGTATGGATGGAGCATCTATTTCATGGCGGTTGCCTGGAAACTCATTACATCAAGACCTTATTTGTATGAAAATGATGCCCTAGGGTGCACTCTTTTTTGACACACAAAATAGCTTAGATCTATAATCTATAATCAAAGTTGCAAAGATGTATTACATTTTAGATTCATATTAAATGCATTCCCACAAGCTCATGTAAGTTCACGCTTGCACATGCCGCATGTGGACCCACAATATAAAAACCCAAATCTCAAATAAACGTAAACGCACTGCAACTCTTGCCGACTTTCCCTGAAACAGGGGTGACATTGGCACAGTGAAACCTTTTTTTTGCAGTATGGGTAGTCAGCCTCATACCAACCTTTAAGTCAGGAATGTCACTATAAGAAAATCATGGTTGATTAAAAATAAAAACAATAACTGCATTTTTTTTATTTTCAGTCACAAAATTGTTTCTTAAAATTCCATAAACACCAAATTTAGCCAACGAAATTCTGTTGGGTCATAGTTAAAAATACGCACTCACACTAAGTACATAATTATAATGGTAAAATTAATATCTATTAACCCTTGGAGCGCCCCTAGTGGCGAAATCTTGTTACCTCTGTGTGCCAGCCATTTGCAGCAGTAATGCAGCAACACAGGTCATGTGTTTGATATCAAATATCTCGAAAGATATAAAACTTACCTCATTTTGGATTATTGATTTTAAAAGCTAGTGAAATAATGCTTTTATTGGTATATAATTTACAAAAACAGCATCAGTCGTATATTTACTACAAGGCATTATCTCTTATGAATCGGAAAAAAATCATAGTACTTTGGAAAAAGTCCTGTAATATAAAAGCAGTGACTTGAATTTAAGTTTTTCTGGATTTATCATATCCTTAGATATATTGTGAACTTGATTACATAATAAAATGATTTTGGCTGATGAAGAAAAATGAAAAAAAACGAGTTTTACTATTGTCATTTTTTGGAGTATTTTCAAGGCCACATTATTGTCCGCGCACGTGACCTGTACTGGGTGTTTGAGATAGAATATGAGAAAAGTTAAGGCAAGCTATAATTCTTTATAATAAAAAGTTTGTATATTGTTTATAAGGAATATTCTTTTCCTAATTTATTTTACAAAAATTTTACAAACCATGATGAGTCATCCCATGTCAAGAACCTGTACCTACCTGCAGCAGGTGTACATTTGGGTTGTCACGTAGGCCAAAAGCTAGGAGAATAATAGCAGGTAGGTGGATGTTTACAACTAGGGGTGCATCTTTGTGTAAACAAAACCTTCATTTTTTTGTGTACTTGGGAGTGTGTACAGTGTGGATAGGAAATGTTTTACACTTATTAAATTTTTCATTAAATAAAATAAGTCACATGCAGTTTTTCAATATATTTTTCTTTTATTACACACAAAAGTACGTAAAATGACAAATACAAATTTTCGATTATACAAATAATTAATTAAAAAGAAGATAATAGGAAAACATAAGGTCAAAACAATGCTTAGAGAAATTAATTATCAATGTAACTGCACTCGATTTTCTTGCTTCAATGAAGCCACAATAAGTATGTTAGCTAGAATCATGGACCAGATTAGGTAGTTGTTGTATTAAAAATTTGATCACTTTTTCCATCATGGTTAATTTAATATAGCATAACTTATTTTAGCCCCTTTGAGGTGCAAGTGAAAAAGAAAGGAAAAATAACAAGAACACAATTCAAAAAAAGTCTGAACAGAAATAAAGTACACTTATAGGTTCTCTAGAGTGCAAGTGAAAAAAAAAAACAAAAAATTAAAAACAAGAATAAAGAAAGTCTGAACAGACCTAGTACTTACAAAGTTTACACGAAATACACGCCGAAACATAACTTAATTTCAGCATGTGTGGAAAAAAGTGAAAAAAAGGAAAAATTATAAGAACACAATTCAAAAAAGTCTGAACAGACCTAAGTCTGTACAAAATCACGCTAAAATAAAGCACACTTTTAGGTTCTCTAGAGTGCAAGTGAAAAAAAAATATTAAAGTCTGGACAGACCTAGTACCTACAAAGTTTATACGAAATTCAAGCCGAAACATAGCTTAATTTCAACATGTGTGGAAAAAAGTGAAGAAAAAGGAAATATTATAACACACTTCACAAAAAGTCTTAACAGACCTAAGTCTGTACAAAATCACGCTAAAATGAAGCACACTTTTAGGTTCTCTAGAGTGCAAGTGAAAAAAAAACATTAAAAATAAGTCTGGACAGACCTAGTATCTACAAAGTTCATACGAAATTCACGCCGAAACATAGCTTAATTTCAACATGTGTGGAAAAAAGTGAAGAAAAAGGAAAAATTATACAAACAAAACAAAAGAAACTGAAGTGAAAGTGAAATGAGTGAGTGCAAGTGGAAAAAAAAAAAAAAAAAAAAAAATACAGATAGATAAACAATGTTTGATTTCACACACCCTTATTTCTTCCCCCACGTGTTGATCAAGTACGACATGCTCATTCAAATCGCCAGGGAAGAAACCAGAGCGTCTAACACCCCATCTAGTTTTTAGTCACTATTTACTAAGTGGGGTGTGAGATCCTCTAAGTTTTTTTTTCAAACGCCCCGGTTTTTCAGTCGACAAAATGTTAAGTCATGTAAGCCGTGCAAGTTAACAAACATGATACCACACTTCACCGGGAAAAAAACTGGGGTGTGTAAAACACTACTTAAGATCTCACACACCATTTAGTAAATCACTATTGGTTAGGTGGGGTGTGATAATCTACCCAACATTGACCAAGACAGAGGAAGACATTGCATGTAGTGCACTGAGCACTTGTGTCGGTTCTCCGTTGAAGTGACAAGCAATGCATGCAACGCCCCCTCTTGTACTTAGTGGCTTTTTTATTAGTCCTATTTGCTGCATTCTCGTTCAATACACATGCTGGGAAATGATTGCCTGGATTATACCGTTCTGCGAGGTTGCTTGAGGATGTAGCGGGCCTAATTCTTTGAGTATGCTCACCCTCCAGGGAAAGGGCCTTCGCCAAGGCTAATCGAAATTGCCTATTATTCATGCTAGTATCATTGCACCTATAGGTTACATAGCTATTGTGGATACTAGTGTTGAGCAAGCGCTTAAAAACTTTCATATACCACTTGAGTCCTCTTTTGCGCTCTAATAAATACGCGGACAGTATTTGGTCCTTACGATCAACACCCCCCATGTATTTATTGTAGTCTTTAACTACATGTGGTATATTGCGGTCGACGCCTGCTCTGCTGCCTGGAACCATGTCATTTTTGTGGAAAGTTGATATCATAGATACCAACCTGACATCCTTCCAAGCCAACACTGTTACATCCCCACAGTGTTCAGCCACAATATTCCCCCGTGGCATTCGGCGGTCGTTTATCTCTTTGATGTTAGTAGGCGTTTCCACTCTTCGGCGGTTCAAAGTCCCTACTACATCTGTGCGATTCCTTTTCAGGAAATGGGCTAACCCAACGGAATTATAAAAGTTGTCCATATACAGGCAATGGCCTTTTCCGAGGTAATCCTCGGAAAGTTTCAGGACAACTTTAGAAGTCGCGTTGGAAAAACCATGAATAGCTTGCCCCAAATCTTGGTTTTTCCCCGCATAAATCATATATTTAAGAAGATATCCGGATGCTGCTTCGCAAAGCTCGTAAGACTTGATGCCGAATCTCGCGGCTTTTGTCCTAATGCACTGGACAAACGACAAGCGACCTTTCCATAATAACAAAGACTCATCGATGCTGAGCTCTCTTCGAGGAACATAAATTTCTGCGAATCTTCTATTGCAATGTTCGACGATAGGAGCAATTTTAAAAACCTTTCTTTCATATCCATGCAGTGAGTCTGTGAGCTCATCGTTGTCTACAAAATGTAGAAATTTAAAAATCAAGGAAAAACGATTTTTGCTCATAATTTTTCTGAAGTTTGGCATACCCATAATATCTGTATCCCAGTAATCCGCAAACCTACTTCTCTGACAGAACGACATATACATCATAACGGCGAAGAACCGATACATTTCATCCACAGTGGTCTCCTTCCAGTCATTAAGACGAGACCCAGCCGTGATGCCATCTTCGGTTTCGCATAGATAGGCAATCCTTTCCCATGCATATTTATTGGTCTGAGCAACAATCATGAGCATTATTTGGAGGTTCCAAATAGACTTAAAAATGCCACTTGGGGAAGTTTCCCCAATATTTGGCCCTGATTGCTGCTCGTACCTCTCTTCAACGCCTGTGAACTCAGCAAAATTATCGGACCAATAAAAAATTTGCTCACTCACTTCACTTTCGACAACCGGATCACTCTGTCCAAGGAGCCCGACGATGTCCTCTTCCTGGAGGCGTTCATCGGGGAGATCCAGGACATCCTCCTCGTCCTCATCACTCCCCGAATCAGCCTCATGGTCTTGATTCTAGAAAAATAAATACAGTTAAAGCATTCATTTCATGTGTACATGAAGAACAGCTGTATTTATAACTGACTAACCGCAACAGAAAGAGAAGGCTCTTCCTCCATCCAGTAGGGCTCCTCGTCGTACGCTCGTACAACCTGAAACAAATAAAAATGCTAGAATTAATTTTGGGGCCGTGAAGTTAAAGAGTAGCGATCGGACCTTTAGAATGCTTCAAAGCACATCAAACTTATATGTAATTTGGATAAATTTTCTGTACAATTACATATTTTACAAACTTTTAGTGTTGAAATGAAATGTTGAAACACAAAAACTGACACAAAAAATTAAGCCAAAGGGAAAAAATATTCTCATAACCAAAAAATCTAATATTTAAGTCACGTTTTTTGTTAGTTTCTACTTGTTTTTATTTCAAGCTAATTTATTTAGCTTGAATGTTGTATAAACAAATACGTTGATTTAAGTACCAAATTTTTGAAAGACATTGTTGCTTCAGGTATTTATCCAAAAAATCTCAAGCAAATCCCTCTGCTCTGGGCGCTTTTTTACAAAATTGCTGGGGCTAGATAGGTTAAATATTAATATATCTTTGCAAAGCCAATAGACGATAAATAAGCAAAGGTTTCGGTTTTGAAAATATGAATGGAAATAAATTGTTACCTGAGTAGCTCCGGAGCTCCATCTCACTGATCGTACCGGGAAACCCTCCTCAGGTATCACCTGAAGGGTTCCCTCGGGTGACCGCATCACCGGGTATGCCATCTTCACATTGTTATCCATCTACAAAAAATAATAAAATATGTTAGCAGATCGTAGATGTTTCTGTGGGACATAAAGTAGCAATAATGCATACAGGGTTATTACATATAATATATTTTGAACCGATTTTTATTTTGAGATATTAATGTTTTAAATTGTTTTTTTTTTTCAAAAATAGCAAAGCATTTTTTTTATTATGCAAAATAATATTAGATGCTGTCTTGTTTTCTGTGCAGTCGTTTTTATTTCATTTAAATATCTTTACTACTAAAATATCTTTGCTTCTTATTATTTTAACAATAACAAAAATAATCTTCATTTGCAAGTGAGAAAAGGGAAATAATAAAATAAAACACAATTTAAGAAAGTCTGAATAGATCTAGTATCTACAACCTATATACGAAATTCACGCTTACACATGATTTAATTTCAGCCTCTTTGGAAAAAGTGAAAAAAAAAAGAAAAATAAATAAAAAAAAAACACCACAATTTAAGAAACACTAAAGACTTGGTCTGTACAAATTTCACGCCAACATTAAATTTCTTTTTTGCTTCTCTAAAGTGCAGGTGAAAAGCAGGTAAAAAAAAAATTTAAGAAAATCTAAAAAGACGAAATACATACGAAATTCACCCTCAAACGTAATTTAATTTATGCCTCTTTCGAGTGCAATAGAAAAAAAAGACGAAATAATAAAAACACAATTTCAGAACAGATCTAGTCTGTATAAAACTTACTTTTGGCTTTGTGCACACTGTGTCATATTTTACCACTTACTAATTTTTAATGCATTACTTAACAAATATTTGACGGAAATACGTTTGGGCATACAAGGGTCAAAATGTTTCGAACCAGCCTGTACCTAAACCGCTCGGCCGGAAGCGCAGATCTGCGCTCTGACGGCTACCTACAAGTTTCGACAAGAATTTAGAAAAAAATACTCTAGCTTGCTTCTATTGTTGTATTTCAACGAAATGCTTACAAAATTATCTTCAAAACTGTGTATAAAACATATTCACGGTAGAATAAGAATATGAAGAAATAAAATATTCAAAAGTACCGTTGCTCTGACTAACAGTCAGTATCAAAGTTTATGTTGATTTATCAAATGATTTTACTTACTTATTCGTAATATTTTTATTCAATGCTATTAGGATAATGATCTAAATATAGAAAATATACACTTTACTTACGTTTTTCAAATGATGTATTTATAATCCGTAAACTTTGAGGTCCAATGCACGTCCACTCACGGCGAAAACTTTCGAACTTTTGAATATTTTCCACAAGCCCTTCATAACCGAAATGAATGCCGTGATTTGATTAGTTGATGGCTTCACCCAATAGGAACATGTTGAGCGATTTTCAGTCTTATTGCTACACAAAAACTAAAGAAAAAAAATAAAAATCGCGATATGTCCTTCGAGCGCAGATCTGCGTTCCGGCGCTCTACGGGGACAGCGCAGATCTGCGTTCCGGCGTCCCAAGGGTTAAAAGTAGGCTATGAAACATGGAAGATATCATAAATATATCAAACATAATATATTTTAGAAATACCTAAATAACACGGGTTTATTCGTGAATCAAATTGTGAAATACTAGTTTACTTTCATGTGTGTTTATCCTGTAAATATCATCAATATTGCTGGAAAAATATTCAGGGTAGGCCTATAGAAAGTATGTCCGGTAGAGTATTGACATTTCGATACATTTTTAACAACAAAGAAGGGAGTGTAAGATTTTGGTTCAAAACAATAAAATGCATCACTAAATACCGTAAATAATAATGAACAATCCATGGCTAGATGATCGCTAGAGGCTGTGGGAACTTATATAATTTGCAACGTGGATGGACCATATTGACAGATGGGAGCACTCACCATTGGCCCTTTTGAGGGCATTTTCAGGTCTTTGACCGTATCTGGCCATGTTTCACACAGCGAATATCAATCTGAATGCATTTATTTCAAACACTGAACGATTATCTGACGAAAATGTGTCAGAAATCGGCCGGCAAATTCGCCGACGGAGACTACCCGCGAAAGTAAAGATGGCCGTCAAAAATTGAACATGCGGCGGCACTGGCGAACTTCACTTGGCTCATTATCGGAAACGGATGTCGGGGAAAAATGTTAAATGGGGAAATATTTTTGACAAATACCTAACGCATCTTTTTGATAATTCCTTCGTTTTAAAAATGTTATTCATTAAAATGAGTAACGAAAAAACCGTTTCTACAAAAATCTATCCCAATGAAAAACAAAGACTGTTAATAATTAACTTTTTTAATAAATTAATAAAATTTTGGGTGGTAGGGTTTTTTTTTTAGCTTTCATTCCTAATTTCGGCAGTAGAAGAAGAATGCTGGAAGAATGTATCATTATTGAACTGTCAAGTTAGAAAATCAAAAAGGGTTTTTTTAATTTTCCAAAATGTCTATCATCGGAAAGGTATTCCGTGCAATAAATTCAAACATCAGATACAGAGCAATCATAAAAACACAGGGTAATCGCATCCCCCATTTTTTTTTAATGTTTCACTGTAAAATGAAAATTCAAATTGGCAAACCTAACCTATAAATGTTTGATTTTAGAATGTCACATACATCGATGGGTGAGTCCAACCCTGAGGATATTGAAACGTAGACAGGACATCTATATGAGAGACAAGCTTCCCAATCCACGAAACACATACCTGGACTGGAATTTGGATGCAGAGCTTTATGCCTTTGGGAAGAGATTGAATGAGAATTTTGATAGCGCACACTTACTCAGAGCTTTCACCCACAGATCCTACATCATACAGGAGGAAATGAAGCAGAGAGCCGTCGGAATTGAGAATCCAGATTTACAGATAAAAGATAATCAAGAGTTTATTGATGAAGGTTAGTAAACACAACTATTCTGCACATAAAGCTTAAATTGTCGCCAATTTGTGTGTGTGTTGTATATCGTGAATGGAACCTTTTTAGTTGCAAAAGCAAAGTGGACCGCCTTACGCCAACCACTTAGTTTGGTCCAAATAAAAAAGTTCCATCCAGCCTTATAGCAGCTGGGTCTTGCTTGAGTTTTGGCGCATTGTAGCGACGACCAAGCTCGTACACTTCTTCGGCACTACAACATGTGACATAGACCCCTAGAGTCTCTAGAATCTAGGGAGTCTCCCGCACAGAATTTCTTTAAAAAAAAAAAAATAGGGGTTCACAGGTCCTCATTTCTTGTAAGTGATGTGCCATTTATTTGATATTGGAGTTTGAAATAAACACTTAAATGAGAAATCATTTCTGAAATCCTTGTTGGGGATCAAACCCTATCAAGCCCTCGGGCTTTGATCGCAAGGGTTATAACATTTTAAATAAAATATAGATCATGTATTGGTATAAAAAAACAGATTTTAGATAGGAGAATGGGTTTCTCAACATTACGTCGGAGTTGTATCTGAACTGTCAGAAGATATCAAGGCCAGTATTCACATCCATGGCCCTCCCATTCATCAAAATGTCGCAAAGTCTGTGGTACTTATCAATTGTTACTGTTACTGTATCCTGCCTCCATTCCACTAGAGGTGGCCGGTACCTCCGCAGATGTGTCTCCACTTTTTTTTGTCCTTGCATACCTCTTTCATCTGTTCAACATTCATGGCTTTCTTCATACATACTCTTCTCTTATTGTCACTCTGCAGGTTCCATTCTTTCGCAATCTCACTTATTTGGTCTATTCATTCCTTCCTCGGTCTTCCCCTTCCACGCTTTCTTCTGTACACTTTCTTCGTTAGTCTTTCATCATCCATTCTTTCAAGATGTCTGAACTATCTCATTGTGTGTGTTTGATAAATTTCAGGAGAAAAGTTTATGAGAGACTACATCCAGGTATATTTGGAGGCAGCTCTTCCCAAGTTTCCCGAGGAAGGCATCAAGGCGGTGCGGGATCACCTCATGCAGACACAACTCCTGGCTGAGGTTTCCTCACATCTTGGGACCAGGGACATCATCCTGTGCGGAGTAAGATATTGTCACCAATATGTAGTTGTGTGTTGTGTTTATCTGTGTGAGTTAACCCTTCAACTGCGGGTGACACACATAGGCGTCAGGTGTAAACTTGCTCACAGTGCGGCTATCAATCATAGATGTCATCAAACTGTGAACTTATCCCTGACATCTGTGTTAAGGTATTCAAAAGACTGCAAGTGGAAATATGTTCTACATCTTTGTGATATTTTGAAGTGTCATCAATCAGTTAAGGTAAGAAATCAATAAATGTGCTTGAAAAAGTATTTCTTACTGGAGGTGTTCATATATCCAGGATATTCAAAAACGAAAATGGTAATAATAAAATCTGTGAAGACTCTAGAAATAAATAGATGTAAGGTACTTATAAGGATAATAATTTGTTTGAGATTGCTTGAGTGTTTGGTCGGATGTTCTAGTAAAGTCTCGCGTGTAACAATTCTCAATGTTTAGAGAATGATCTTTATTCTTTTTACTATAAAAAAATAATAAAATTAAGACCCAGTTGTTGTAAGGCTGGATGGACCTTGAGTAACCTTGGACCTTGAGGTAAACGCACACAAATTTTTCAACCCGGCAAAGAGCAAATTTTGAAAATGTATTTTTTGCTCCCCCGGGAATCAAACTCACAACCTGATCAGAGTGCATAGCATTAGCCACTAGAATACGAACCGGTCAACCAGCAATGTCTCTTGGGTGGGCTTAAGGCAGGACAGTCAGTTATAACTGTACTTACTTAATCTATAATTAATCTAAGCTGCAAAGATATGTTAACATTTAAGGCTCATATTAAATGCATGCCCACAGACAGGCACATGTAGGTTCGCGCCTACACATTCTGCTTGTGTGCATACAAATAAGCAAAATCTCACATGGGCATAAACCTTGCAACTCCTGCCACCGTTCCTTGAACCGGGGTGGCATTGGCAAAAGTGAACCGATTTTTACAGCACGGGTGGTCAGCCTCATACCAACCAATCAGTCAAGGAGCACAAAAAAATAAAAAATGATTTATCAATTTCAAAATTGATAAAAAAACTTTGAACAAACAACAAAATTGTGAGTCACATGACCAGGTTACTAGGTTACTGGGGGAAAGTCAAGCAAATATTTCGTTTTTGTTAGCTAAAGACCCTAGTCACACAGACATGTGATATTCGCCCGAATAGAAAAAAACATATCTAATCTAATCTATGTTGCAAAGATATGTAACATTAAGGATTCACATTATATACATTTTCACAAGCAGACAAGTATAAGTTCGCGCTTAAATGCCGCATGTGGGCTTACAATATAAAAACCCAAATCTCAAATGAACATAGACCCTGCAACTCTTGCCGTCCTTCCCTGAAACAGGGGTGACATTGACAAAGTGAACCATCTTTTACAGCATGGGTGGTCAGCCGCATACCAACCTATAAGTCAAGGAACCTTTGTGATAATTATTGTTGAACTGTTAATATTTCTGTTTGCTTGATGATTTTCTTTTTCCCCCTACAGGAATATCCTGTTCTTGAGGACACCCTCGCCAAGACCTTAAAAGCCATCGTGGCAGCCCTGATCCACTCGTCGGATGCGGAGAAGGCCGCCCACTTTGTCCGTGACTTTGTCATCACGGCGTTACACGGAGTGGACGTCAACGAGCTGTGGACCATAGAGGACCCCGCGGGGATGCTCCGAGACCTGCTGAAGAAGCTGGGCATGCCGGAGCCAGAGCCAAGACTGCTGGGGGAGACGGCGACCAACACAATCTTGGCGTGCTATAAAGTTGGCATTTACCTCGATAAGGAATATTTCTCTTCAGGTAATCATTGTGCAGATGGAATTTCTGCATAGTTTGTAAAACTCTCACTTTAAATTGACTGAAGTGCTAACGATGGCTAACGAATATACTCATCGCTGGGTTGAAAAATTCATACAACCTTTACCAAAGACCGGTCACTAAAGAGGTCCATCCATCCTTACATCAACTGGGTCTTGCTTGAGTATTGGCGCTTTGTAGCGACGACCAAGCTCGTAAGCAACACTTCTGCGCCACTAAACAAGTGTCATAGACCCCTAGAGTCCCTGAAAACTAGGGAGTCTCCCGCAGAGGATTTCTTTAAAAAAAAAACATACTGAACAAAAATATCCCGATATTGTTTATTTACAAATACAGTCAAATTTGGTTGTAATAAGCTCGAAGGGACCAAAAATTTTTGCTCTTTATTTTTTTTTAGAAATCCTGTGCGGGAGACTCGTAACTATGACACTTCTTGTAGTGCCGCAGAGGTGTTGTTTACGAGCTTGTTCATCGCTACAAAGCACCAATACTCAAGCAAGACCCAGTCGCTGTAAGATTGAATGAGCCTTTAGTGACCGATCTTTTGGTGAAGGTTTTATGAATTTTTCAACCCACCGAAGAGCATATTTGAAAATATAAATGGTATATTTATTTGCTCTGCTGAGATTCGAACCCACAACCTTCCATTTACAAGTCCGAAGTGTTGCCACTGGACTGCGGACCGGTCAAAGCCATTATAGCTGTTTTTCGGTTATAGCCGTTTCTATATATTTTGATATTTTTTGCAGGTTTTGGTGAAAGCATAGAAATCGCAAAAGAAATGGCAGCACGCGAGGGCTTGAAAATCTTATTTGGAACAGAAGAAAACATGGCGCCCATGGATTTCAAAATTGAAGGCGTACCAAAGCAAAGGATGCACAAAAACATTGAAGCTTGTTAGAGGCTAGCACTGCTATCCAAAGATGACGCTATGAGAATTCACAAGCTATGAATTATGAACTTTCGAATGAACTTAGCACAATCAAAAACTCCTCGACAATGTGATGTCGTTCGCAGGAAATAAAAATTGGATTCCGAATAATTTTTTTTTAGTTAACAGCATTGTAAAACACGCAGTTGACAGTGATGTTGAATTCAGTATGTGGCGCTTTAGTGTATTTTCAAACTACTGACATAATTTTGTATTGTATGACTCTCTGTGCTGTCTTTAACGAGTGTTTTTTTTTTACCCATGTTTAAAATGTCAATTTGCACTTAGCATTGTGAGTTCCCATAGCGTGACTTGTGAATATGGATGTTTTGGTTTTAGCGTACCGTGTTAGAAAAAATAAAATAATATAGATTTATTGTTGACATAGATTTGTATGAGTTGTGTAAAAAACAGGCGCTAAAGATTTTTCACATTATTTAGTTCAATAAAAAAAAACACATTCAAATTCATAATTTTTTAATAAATAAAATATGTATAAAAAGTTTACTTACAGATCTTATTAAGTTGTAGAAATACTACAACTTAAAACATTTAGATAAGGCACTAAATTGTTTTGCATAGCATAGAGACCTACACGGCTTAAGCTGAATGTGGTGAAAATCGAAACAAATGTCGCCATCTTGTAAAACACCACTTTTGATAGTGCAAAGTGAAGTTGGCGGTTTAAAAAATATTTTAGTTTCAGAAGTACAAAATAATGCCTGTTGATTTTATCAATTTATAGGCCATAACATTCCTTGACTTACAGGTTGGTATGCGGCTGACCACCCATGCTGTAAAAATGGTTCACTTTGCCAATGTTACCCCTGTTTCAGGGAAGGACAGCAAGAGTTGCAGGGTGTATGTCCATTTGAGATTTGGTTTTTATGTTGTAGGTTCACATGAGGCATGTGCAATGGACGAGGCATTGTACGTGTCTGATTGTGGGAATGCATGTAATGTGAATCTCTAATGTAACATATCTTTGCAACTTAGATTAGATTAGATTAGAACATTACAACACCGCCATCTCTTAATTTTCATCCAAGTTCAGTTAAAGCCGGGTAGGTCTACAAGAATTTTTAAGGCAATGAAAAGTAAATCTTGCTTTCAAGACTGCCAACCTCTCTCCTCACTCCATCCTCCCACGGGTTCCACAACAAATCGGTCAAGGATAACCCGCCCACAGACAGCGCAGCCATGTACATAATATCAGTCACACGATTTTTCGGTCACATACCATATTGATACCATAAAGGTAATACTGAATAAGTGACATTTTAAGCTGATATGGGTTTCTCAGATAAATGCAGCTTTTTCCACTCTAAAATAAAATTTCCACTCAATCACTATAAAATAAAATTGTAGTTCAGAAGTTCATCATGAGCACTTCCTTATAATAAGTACAATTTCTATGAGAAGTTACTCCCAATAAAAAAAATTATCAACCATTTTTCAAATCAGTTCTAAATCTAAATCTAAGCTGCAAAGATATGTACTTCATTTAAGATTCATATTAAACGCATTCCCACAAGCAGGCATGTATAAGTTCACGCCAACACATGCTGCATGTGGGACCTACAATATAAAAACCCAATCTCAAATGAACATAAGCCCTGCAACTCTTGCCGACCTTCCCTGAAACAGGGGTGACATTGGCAAAGTGAACCATTTTTTACAGTATGGGTGATCAGCCTCATACCAACCTATAAGTCAAGGAATTAATCAGCACATATTCAGTTTTACATTTAAGGTGGCGATTGTTATGTTATTTTAAAATAACATATAAAAAAACAATCTCCAAGTGTACAGTGTGTTTTGTGGGCCGAACGGAGCCGAACGGTCACGGAAGTGGCCGAACTGCGCCGCGTGATCTGATCGGGCCGTCGGTCATCAGTTCCCGGCAAGATGTCAACGGATTAAGACGTCAGCGACCAAGCACCAAGCGGTGCAAGAGGGGGCATAACAATGGAGCTCCCTCCTCCCCATCTACTTGGATTTCCTGCCAGCAAGGCACCCGCCTTGTGGACCAGAGGCATAGGAGACATAGTGCATAGGAGCGCCCACCCAGGGGCTCCAACGTGTGGAGGCGTCCGCCTTGTGAGCCGCCGCTAGCCTGGGGCGCTGGCCCAGGCCTTCCGTGCGGAGCTCCAGCCAACAGAGTAGGGAGTGTTTAGTGAAAAGATGTAGGTCTGGCCATTCCCTTATTTCCCCTTTTTCTCCCATATTAGTAAAGTAAATAAACCCTTATTTGTTCATGTTAAACTTATATTTTAATTATACAACCTTCCCAAGATATAAGTAAGCAATACCAAAGAAAGAGCCCCACGCCCTGAGAGTGATGCTGATGAGAGCTAGCCGGATGTAAGTATCCTGGAGATACCTTTCAATCTAAACATAACACGATACAGGCAGCTCAATAACAAAGAAGTAGGTACAATCAATTAAATCAACAGTAATTACACAGGGTTTTTGGAAAACAAATTTTCTGTGATGGAGCTGTCCGTAGACCACACATTGTATGTGACCAAAAAGTTGTTTGACCAAATTGTTATTTTGGGGTGTCGTTGAAGTAACAAAAGTCAACTGATACATCATCAAGGCTTGCGTTTTAACTTGTAGGTAGAGTTGTGGTTTCCTGTTGTTCTCCCGAGTCCATGATGAGGTTGCCGTGCTTGTCTTTTACTCTGATCCTTCCATTGGCGTATCTCGTCTCAGCCATCCCATCTGCATACACAACTTTGACAGAACCATCCGGATATTCCCGTCTCTAAAAAAAAGAAAATAATGTGATGTGTTAAGAATTAGTTTCTGAACTTCTAAATAGACAATCACCAGAAGGATAGCACTGACATGGGCAGCTTTCGGAAATCTAGGCTACATCCTCAACGACAAGAAAATGCCTGTTAACCCTGAAACGCAGGGTCTTTGGGTCATACGTGCTTCCAATATTCACCTATGGCTTGGAAACAAAAGGGCTTACTCAGTATAGCACCAACAGACTGAGGACGTGCCGAAGAGTCATTGAAAGGAGGATGCTGGGAATCAGCCTCAAAGACAGGGTTCCAAAACAGGAGATCCGTAGACGCACTGGTGTCACTGATGTCATACAGCGAGTGGCCTGCTTAAAGTAGTGCTGGGCTGGTCATGTCGCAAGGCAGGACCGTAACAGGTGGCCGAAAAAGTTCAGTGGCAGCCCAGGATGCCCAAGCGGGGAGTGGGGAGACCCCAACTGAGGTGGCTGGATGACGTCAAGAGAACTGCGGGCAGAGGATGGCTGAACACAGCAGCCGATAGACAAACATGAAGAGGATTGGAGGAGGCCTACGTACAGGAGTGGACTGAGAAAGGCTGAGGAAGAAGATGAAATAGACGCTCAGGGCCTGAATTCTCAATGTGCATCGGTAGATCTAACTGTATCTATTCAAAGATACCAAGCAATGTAACATACACAACTACTTAGTCGGCCCATATCTTGCCGCGTTGTCCCCGAAAGAATGGCATGTGGAACCTATTTATGTTTACAGATAAGAGGGCCAGCCTGACGCTAACCACTTAAGTTGAAGTGGGGGTTTCCTAGCTCCCGAGAAAGCTGGTACTCATTTCTTGTGAAGGCTGAGTAAACCTTGCCGGTTTTTTATTTTGGGTTTAAAATAAACATCGAAATGAGAAATCATTTCTGACACCCTCGGTGGGATTCGAACCCGAGCTCTCGGCATGGAATGCAAGTACTCTACCAACTGAGCTATTGACAGGACTAGATATACACTATAGACGAAACACAAAATCTTGATAAAAAGGCTGAACACAAATCTTAGAAAAAATAATTTATTACAAAGCAGTTTTGGTTACCTTGTGATCCTTTGTGTGTATTTCGGTTTGTCCATTGGGAAAGCGCAAGATTTGTTCTCCGTTGGGATTGACCATGACGATGATGCCATCTTGGAACTTCCATTCTTCGCAGCCGTCGGGCCGACTCCACCTGGTGGCCCCGCCTGGAAGGTGCGCCTCAACAGAGCCATCTTTAAACCGCCTCTCCAGATGACCACTGCAATTTCAATTTAACTCAATTGTTCAATTTTGTTCAAATACATTTCAGAATAAATATTTTCTCCCATTCCTTTAAAATAACTCATTTGAAATTGACTCAAAAGCTAACGATGGCTCTATCGACCTTAAATTTTTAATCTGAAATCTGAATATCAAGCTTAAATGGTTTTTTTACCATACATTGCCTACCTATTAGGAGCATGTGCCTGTATGGGATGCACGCCCTTGCAACTTTCTATGGCATAAGTTAAAATTTGATGCTATTTAAGACGAAAGGTATCAAACCATATATACAAGGCTAACTTATTTAGAAGGTACACATAATTAGAGAGCGCAATTTTTGTGTGTCACACCTCAAAGCCCCTCTCAAATCATGGATGAGATTTTTAGTTAAGATGTGTCTTTAGTGCTCCTTTAAAGACATCAACAGTTTATGCCTTCCTCACATAAGGTGGTAGTCCGGCTCGAAACCCAGAAAGGACAGGCCTCAAAATTACTGCGTATCTGACAATGAGAACATGTCAACCAAATATGAAGGAGCCCAACCATTTACAGCTTTGTAAGCCATCAGAATAACAAGGTAAACCACGCTTTCTGAAAAACGAAGCCAATTCAGTTTTTTTTAACAATGGAGACATGTGAGTAAATTTAGACACCGCGAATATGAGTCTCGTTGCTCAGATTGAAGGCAGTTCAACTCTAGAGGCAAAAAAAATACAGAGATGCTCTAAATGAGCTCTAAAGAGATGATATAAATATCTATAGATATAGGAGTCGTTTGTTTCTAAAGACCACTATCTCCACATGAAACCAATTTTGAGAAATCATAATTTTTAATGTCAGCGATGGTGGAATTTGCAAGTAACAAAATTGTTGTGCTTAGTCAAGATATAGCAGACATAGACCCTGAGTTAATTGGGTAATTATTAATTGACAATTCATGGATTATGAATTGATAATGTAACTAACAACTTTTTTTGGCCTGGCAATAATTACTTAGTTGGAAAATTGCATTCCTTTCATGTTTTTATTTAATTCAAATTTAAATATTTGTAAGTACACTCACTCTGGAAACTGGATAACCTGCGTACCGTCTCTATAAGTAGTATGATATGTGTTCATCTCTTTGTAAAAATACTTCACAGTTCCTTCATTGTAAAATGTTTCTTTCACATCGCCATTGAAGTAAGTAAATTTCCCATAAGCACCATCAGCAGACACACATTTTTTGTTCCCATTCTTAAACACAGTCTCCTTGCTTCCATCAGGCTTTAAAAATTCCATTTCCACATCTTGTTGATCAATTGCAATAGGATTATCAGGTTTCAGAATTGGTTTATTAGGAAAATTTGTCGGTTTCAAAATTGACGACAAACCAGATCCATTTGTAGGGTTGCTTTCAAAACATTGCTCACTTGTTTTTAGTTTTTCTTGCGACAATCTTTGAAACTTATCATGATACATTCTTTCAATGTCATTTGATTTCCGTTCCAAATCTCTTTCCGTAACTTCCAATTTACGATTGATCCTTTCTAAACCGAATCCTTGTTTTTTGTTTTCTGTCAATTTCGCATTAGTTTTCAAAGGAAGACTGACCCTTTCATAGCATGAATGATCTACTTCGTAAGTATCACCAGAAATATCAGAGTCGCTTTCAGATTGTAGTCCGTATCCCAATTCTTCTTCTTCTCTCATCTTCAATTCTTCATCCTTTTGACTGAAATACTTTGCATAATGTGACACCCTCGTAAGATTAGGTACACTCTTAGATCTAGGCCTCTTTGCATTCTTGATAACAGTTGGTTTTATATTTTTAGCTTCTTGGTTACGTTTGATCAAATGTGAACTGTATATGTCATCAGGAGGTTGAATTTCTTCATCTGAATTGATCATTTTATTGTCTATGGTGAACTTAGCTAATGTTTTGTTTATTTCCGCAAGTGATTTGATATTTGCAAGACGTTTGCTTCTAGCAGTTGCATTATTCAACCTTCTGTTATCTTTATTCAATTTTTCACATTCTTCTTTTAACTCCATATTTTCCTTCTCCAAAATTTTTATTTGATTTCTCATCCTCGCTTGGGCCGCTCCTGTTCTAGCATCTTTAGTAGCAATATGTTCCTTCAACTCCACCAATTCCGCTTTCAAACTCACTAATTCTTCTCTATCTTTCTTCATTGACTTTCCTCTCATTTCTTTGACATGCCTGTCATACAGCATCTTCTGCTTTGCAAGCTTTTCCTTTTCTTCAGCCAAATAATATTCAGCAATGATTTTATCTTCATTCATTTTCCTTTCCACTTCTGTTTTTTCTTTCATAAACACCTCTTTTTCATTTTCCAAATCTGCTTTTATTTTCGCAACAGCTTCATTTTCCTTTCGTATTACTTCAATTTCAGATTGCAATTCTTTCAACTTTTGTTTCAGTGATTTTGTTTTTGAAATCAAATCAATAGATTCCTCATTTGAAATCAAATGTTTATCATTTTCACATTCTGAATTTGAATTTGATTCTCCTACCAGAGTTCCATCATTGCTTGTTTCATTATTTGACAGTTCATTTGTTTTTCTTTTATCATGGATATCACTTTTATCATCATTTTGATTATTTTGTGACATTTTTCTAGCTTGAATTGGCGTCGATGTCGGAATATTTGTATTAACATTACATGTATTCTCTGTATCAGTACTTTCTGAACAATCTGTATCATCATTTACTGTATGTTGGCTTTCTTCTTGGATATGTTCATGCGAATGAGAGCATTCCGAACATTCATCAGAAGACTGTTCAGTTCCGATACTACTTTCAGTGTTTTCATTCACATTTATATCTTGAACATTTGGCTTCAAATGTAACAAATGAGAATAAGATTTGATATATTCCGTATTAATAGATGGAGTACTGAATCCAGAATTGATGACTTTTGCATAGAAGCTACTCGTAGAACAAAAACTGGAGTTGTCAACTTTGTTTTCCAGCAGTTCAAACATGTTTTGTTCGGCTGCTTCTTTTTCTAACGAGACTTTTTTGAAAGATGGACTCATAGTGACTGAACTATCAGACTGATAATCTCCAGGAGAGTTGCTATACTGCTGATAAATATCAGTTTTTTTCAGAAGTTTCAAATACTGATTTTGCTCATCGGACAGGACTGCTGCCCAAGTCTTTTTAGGCTTCTCAATCTTCGTTGAAATGTTGCTTTTAGAAGCATTTTCTTCTACTTCTTCATTAATTTTCTTATGTTCTATAATTACATTTTGTACTAATTCACATTTTTCATCTTTTCTCAATTCATCTTCAACTACCTGTTTTTTATTTTCATTAATTATTGCTTGTTTTTTTATAATCACTTTTTTTTGTCTGTTCGGTCTAACTTTAGGTATAATTTTTAACCAAGGTAGGGGCACAGAATTTTTTAACCCTATATCATTTGTAGACATATTGAAACGATTCATTCCTTCTCCCCTTTTCAAGAATTGCCTTTTAACAACAGCTTTCTTTTTACTGCCAACATTTCTCGGTTCTCGCTTTTCATTCTTAATTTTCTCTTCCACCAAAGATTTAAAATCTTTGGCAGATGGAAGAATAGGTATTTCATCCAATTTAATTTTAAATTCATTTTTCTGTATTTTTTCTTTTTGAGGTGAATTTACTACGGATTGATTTTGAGGTGTTTCTACGACAAGGAGCGGCTCTGATTCCTTCGAAATATTGAGCGGAGAAACTCCTTGCACATTTGAATTAGAATATTCATATTTAGAATCATTAAGCGGGGAAGGTCCTTCTCTTTTTGAATTTTCATACTTGGAATTATTGAGAAGGGAATGTCCTTTGCTTTTATAATTTAAATATTCAAATTTGGAATTATTGAGTGGGGAAACTCCTTCCATATTTGAATTTGAATATTCAAAACTTGTTCCATTTGATTTTGAAGTTCTCGATGATTTTTGACTTGTGCTAAAATTACTTTTGGGGGTATTTTCATTTGAAGAATAATCGTAATAACTGGCTAGGGAATTTGATAAATTTAACGTATCGCTGTAAGCTTTAGCTTGTTGTTCAGCAAACTGTATTCTCTGAAGACCCTGTTGCTCCAAAAGATGCTTTTCTTGGATTTTCTGCCACTTCTTCAATTCTTCCAAACGAAGTAGAATTTTACCAGGAGAAAATGATTCATCCATCTTGAGTGTAAGCGGATTAAATCAAAGTGAATGTAAAAAAAATATTGCATACAACAAATCTCGAGATATTGATAAAATAAATTAACTACATTTGAAATTTGAATTAAAAACTGACGCTCTTGATTTGCTGTCAAATTTGACAGTATAGCAGTTCCACAGAGTATAGGTTTATAGAGAGCTGAGTTCCTAATATTTCTTTGTATTTCCGGTTTTATCGAGATACTAGCATCACGTAGTGTTAAGAGCATTAACCACGACGTGTGCGTGTGTTAGTGCACTTACACACGCGCTATGCCATGCTCCTATAATATCATTTCATATTATTATTCCATACCTACTCCCATTTCGTACAAAAAATAAAACCAAAAAGTGAATATTTACGTGTTTTATTTATTGGCAGATAAGATACAAGATCAGATACAGAAAATTATTATGTTTTTTTAAAATCTATTGTTGTATCAGAAATATAACATAAAGTATGTAGGAATAGTTTAAAGACAGTTTTCTATTTTGGTACAAAAGTTATTGATTGGCAAGTCAGTGAGGTTGACAACATATCCTATAAAAAAAAATGGTTGAATTATGCCAATTGAGGGAAAGGCGGCCAAATTATCAAATAACTTTCCTTATATGGGTATAATAATTGCAATTAACCAACATAATATGATGCTGGAGTGAAGTTTTTATGGTTGCTTGCGCATGTGCATGAGATGCGGACTCAAAATTTTAATTCATCTTTGCAATTTTCAATCAAAATATCCTTATTTAAAGAATTTTTGGACCTTGGTAAGCAATTATTATAGTAACAATGATTTATTTTGACACTTTTCTCCAAATCACAACACAACAAAATCACAAAACATTTTTTCACATTTTTCACGGCTGTATAATCTAGTGGTTGACGCCACAGACTCAATATGCGAAGGTCTTGAGTTCGGTTCCCAGCGGAGAACATAAACAGCGTTCAGCAAATGAATAAAATAACAATACCCATGTCATTTTATGAGTAGCGGTCCATATAATCTTCCCGGCGGATTTCTTATAAAATTTCTTCGGAGTGGAAGCGGCAATACACGTACATTGGTTCAAGTTGAGACACTTCCTGGACCGCTTTCACCTGCGGCTTGAATTTTTCTGGTCGAGAAAAACATCCCACCTGCAAAAAAACAATATGATAAAATATCGTATCCGATGTTTGAAATGAACTTCACCATATAATAATAAGTGTAATATTACCTTCTCTACGAATACAACTTGCAGCGATGGAATATAATGTCCTTTTTACTGAATAGTTCACGTTTTTAGATCGAAGACAAACTTTTTAACTCCGCGTGGAATCTGCTCTGGGGGAAGTACGGAAATGGCTGGGTTTTGCTACATGCAGAGCGAGCGTAGTAATAATATTTCACTTTATAATTTGACCATGAATTAGACACGGCGATTTAAACAAAATTTTATTAACCAGTGAAGTTATAAGTTTTACAGATTCCTGTATTTTATATTTCCTAATATCTGCCTTCATTGACCCATAATTGAACAAAAATGGTGATTAAGACGCACGATCCTTTAGGGCCGTTCTTATAAACATCCGTTTGTTAAATGTCAAATCTAATAAACCGAAACTTGGTACAAATTTCGTTTTTCTGTATTATAACAATTCGTTCGTAAATTTTCGGTTTAATTTTCCCGGTGGATCTAACCGACAGCCGATCCCCGGTTTCCAGGTAGATACCGGTCGGTTTGTTAAGGTTTGAGGTTAGGTCAGCTGTCAAAGCATTATTTTTTTGCGGTGAGTTTTGCGCGTCCTTGGACTTCTCCGCTCTATCCTGTTGAAGATAATTTCTTGCGACAGTGATAGAGAATTCATTAAAATAGGGCTGTATCAGTCATTTTCGTGTTTGTCATACGCAACTTTAGGTTATGTTTCTTCTCTGACGGCAAACGGATGACATATGTTCATGAATGCACGCAAAAAATCATCAAAAATACGAGTGCATTATTGAGAACTAACGGACGGTTAAAAAAGCTTTATAAGGGCCGTTCTTATAAACGCTGGACTAAATATCCGTAAGTAAATCCTCATTTTACTAACGGATGGACGTTAACGGACTGATCTTACCGATGGTCGTCTTATAAAGCTTTTTTAACCGTTCGTTAGTTCTCAATAATGCACTCGTATTTTTGATGATTTTTTGCGTGCATTCATGAACATATGTCATCCGTTTGCCGTCAGAGAAGAAACATAACCTAAAGTTGCGTATGACAAACACGAAAACGACTGATACAGCCCTATTTTAATGAATTCTCTATCACTGTCGGAAGAAATTATCTTCAACAGGATAGAGCGGAGAAGTCCAAGAACGCGCAAAACTCACCGCAAAAAAATAATGCTTTGACAGCTGACCTAACCTCAAACCTTAACAAACCGACCGGTATCTTCCTGGAAACCGGGGGTCGGCTGTCGGTTAGATCCGCCGGTAAAATTAAACCGAAAATTTACGAACGAATTGTTATAATACAGAAAAACGAAATTTGTACCAAGTTTCGGTTTATTAGATTTGACATTTAACAAACGGATGTTTATAAGAACGGCCCTAAGACGACCATCGGTAAGATCAGTCCGTTAACGTCCATCCGTTAGTTAAATGAGTATTTACTTACGGATATTTAGTCCAACGTTTATAAGAACGGCCCTTAGTCAAACTGAGATATTAGCGCCTCTACTTATAAGAGCAGTCAAAGCTCTTTATAACGATAGGTAGGTCCGACTTTTCCGGGTGTGGGCAGTTCTACCAACTCATTTTTTTGTGCGGGTTTCAAGCATAGACAAAATCCATGATGCAGTTTTCTGCCTACCAAATATAAAAATAAATTCCTTTAAAATCCACCTTAAAAGTTCTTAAAAAGTATGTTGGCATTTTGAGGTTATATTATTACTGTTGTCAAAAAAATAAACCAATTTCAAAAATAATTTAACTGAAATTTCTAAATTATATACTACTATTATCAATGAAACTAAATCCAATATTACTGCCCCTTTTGCACTGTGAATAATTTCCGTACATGCAAGCGTTACTCAACAATGTCATTCAATGAATATTTCAACGAAGATGTCCAAAATTTGATTTGGAAAAATACTATATTAATTAGGGATGAATTGTGTAAATACTTGCATAATGTTGCAGAGAACATCATCATATGGATATTGTGCTACTGCCTTATATGCGCAACGCTTTACGTGTTGTCGGTTAAATATAAATTCAGATGTAACAAATTGACGAACATAAAGAGGGCCATGTTCTTTACGGCCCACCCGGATGACGAGTGCATGTTTTTTGGACCAACCATAATCAACTTCATCAAACAGGGCATTGATGTGCATATAGTCTGCTTATCCGTAGGTGAGAAAATGGAATAAATATATTCTTTGTTCGTAATCATCATTCTCGCTTCAGCCTGTTTCAGGTCTTGGTTTCCTCAAAGAGTTGCCTCCGCCTTTCCCTCTCCATCGTCTCAGGGCAAAAAACGCAACTAAGCTACACATATAGTTTAACTTCTTGCCTGCGTTTCCCTGAAGGATTCACATGTGGCGTTTCGAGACCTATTTATTTTTACAGGTTAGGGGGCGGGCCTCACAACCACTTTCAGTTGAAGTGGGGGTTTCCCAGCTCCCGAGGGGGCTGGTTCTCATTTCTTGTGAAGGCTGAGTAAACCTTTGAGATCGAACCCTTTCTCTCGGCATGGAATGCAAGCATTCTACCAATTGAACTATCGACCTTTTTTACGAGCTTGATCGTCGTCGCTACAAAGCGTCAATTCTCAAGCAAGACCCAGTTGCTGTAAGGCTGGATGGACCTTTGGTGACCGGTCATTGGTAAAGGTTTTAAGAATTTTTCAACCCAGCGAAAAGCAAATTTGAAAATATAAATGGGATATTTTTTGTGCTCCGCCGGGAATCAAACCCACAACCTTTCCATTCAGAGTCCGAAGTGTTACCACTGAAAAACGGACCGGGCAATGCACTGAAAAGAAATATCATTCACAAGAAAATTGTGACTTCACACATTTGGGTTGTTAGCGAAAAGACAAACCAACATTTTGTAATTGGTTGCTAAAGAACCTACTCAAATCCACCTGGGACTGCATTTTGTTATTTGTGGCTAAATCCCCTACCTTCATAGACCTGTGGCGTTTGCCTGCTGAGAAAAAATCTAATTTATTTTATAACTTCGGTGTTATGGCCGAGAGGACCAAGTGGGCTGATCTTTCTAGCGTGTTTGGAATAGAAGAACGTTGGTTCGATCCCCACCTGGGTCATTTGACCATAACTTTGACCCTGGTTCAACAGATGTTATTGGATAATTATTAATTAATAATTCATTAAAATTAACAAGAATTAATTATTAATTAATGATATTAATACCTGTTTCTGGCCAGGCAGAATAGGTTAGTGAATGGCATTCCTCTTCACAAATCTATTTAATTTTTTTTAATAATAATAGTGAGTCTTGAGTGCTCCACGAAACACACACACAGTTTTGAAATTCTTTACTCCGGGTGGCAGTCTTTTCCACTCAGACCGGTGATCCGAAAAGCGAGCACAATCTTCAAAATCTGTGCACATCTAAATGCACATAAGTGTGATAATTATTTTTCTTTTTCAGGTAATTATAAAGGTAAAGGCGTATCCCGACAGACAGAGCTCTGGAACGCATGCACTTCGTTAGGCGTCAACCAGAGAAACATCACCTTGTACATGGACACTTTGCTACCCGACGATCCAACTTCCCGATGGCCGACTGAGAGGGTGGCAGAACTGATTGCCCAACACGCCGCGGTGTACTCTACAGATGCCATCATAACATTTGACAAGGAAGGCGTCTCGCATCATCCAAATCACTCTTCCATATTCAATGCAATATCCTACCTCATATTGCAAGGAAAATATATACCAAAAGGTTACTGCTTTTCTTGAGATTGTAGTCAATAGCAGAATAGGAAACTAATAAATTTGCCATACATTAGGTAATATGTCCTCCCCCCCCAGTGCTTGATTGGCTCATCTACCATTTCATTCAAAGATGACCTTTCAATGAAATTTTTAAATATCTTTAAAATTAATTTCTAGCATTCATAAGACACATTGGTACAGTACACATACTAGCATTGCTCGTGTGAAATTACCTCTGATGGACATAAGACAAACAAGCACTAATGAGACGATACATCAGCCCCCTATCATCTCAATCCATATTAGACTCCTCAAGCTGAGATGGGCTAAGCTAACAAAGAGAATTCCGGACACACGGGTCCCTAAAATAATTATGACAGGACACCGGGGCGAAAGTAGAGAAGTGGAAAGACCCATACTGAAGTGGGAGGACGGAGTGAGAGGGGATGCAGTGCAGCTTCTCCAGGTGACAAGGTGGAAGTCGGCTGCTGAGGACAGGAGGAGCTGGAGGGGAATGTTACAGGGGGGCAAGGAGAAATATGAGCTATAGTGCCATCAGAAGAAGAATATAATAAGTCTGATATATTTAATGATCATTGTTTGCATCTGCAAGGCCGTAGGTTAGTCAACGTCAACCTTGATTTAAACTAATATTAGAATGTATTTCTTTGTTGCAGGCTGTAAAGTTTACACATTAGACTCAGTCAATATATTGAGAAAATACTGGAGTTACCTAGATCTTCCTTTGAGCTTCCTATTAGATAAAAATAGGTAAGTTTTGAATTATTTTTTAATCCGTTATCTATGTTTTGTAGGTATCTATACTGCTTAAAATGAATGTGGTAAAAATTTGAACTAATGTCGCCATCTTTTGTAAAATTACTTTTGATGGTACAATGTGAAATTAGCTGAATTACTAAAATATAAGAAGTATTTTGTTGAACAAATGGCAAATAGCACACATTATTATAGCAGTTTGAAGGCCCTTACTTGTAATAGCGCCCTCATTTAGCTGTCATCTAAATTCATTCGCAAAAAACTTAACGACTTCATTTTGTGTAGAGTATATATTTTTAAGAAATGATTTTTGTTCTCCTTTATAACGAGTGTTGTTAAATTTGGTTTTGTTTTTATTTTCAGATTCGTTATGACATTTCAAGAGAGAAACAAAATAGTCAAAGCAATGAAGGAACACAAATCCCAAATGCTTTGGTTCAGACATCTCTACTTATTGTTCTCTAGGTTCATTGTTATCAATACATTGAAAGAAGTCACTATTTTAGATGTTGAATTAGATTTACAAATTTATGATTGAATGAAATTAATTACTATCATTTGTTTATGTTTTGAATTGCTCTCTTATAATTAAGTACCTACCCCTAATAAAAAACATAACATAAACTCCCCTCGGTCCTTCAATTGAAAAGAAAACATGAAAACTAGACAAAAATAAAACAACTTTGTTTTTGATGACAGTAAGTATGTTAAGTTCACGACCGGTTTCGGAAACAAACCATTTGCATCCTCAGGTGACTAAATCAAATCATTTATTTTCAAATTTGTATGCATTACATAACTTTTTGACGTCACAATCATAAATATAAATCAAACATAGTCACATATCATAAACAAATCAATAACAATCAATCAATCAATCCAGTGAAACAGTCTGGGGAAATTTCTCCCAAGGCGCTTTATCTTCTAGATATTCGCTCAGGGTATAATATTCCCTTGAGCACAGCCTTCTCTTTATAACTGCCCCAAACCGCACCACCGGCAGGCTTTGAATGTTCACTGGAACCGTGTTAAACAAGCGAATACACTGCCCCTCAAAAGACTTCCTCACTCTCTCTAACCTAGTTGAGTGAGTGGAGAGTTTGTTCTTATTTCTGGTATTAATATTACGCAAATCGCTATTCTTGTCAAAAAGATTTATATTCCTCCTGACGTACATCAAGTTTTCATAAATGTACTGAGACATGAAAGTAAGAATTTTATTGTTTTTAAATTTAGTTCTTAGGGTTTCCCTTGGGGGCAATTGGTATAAACCACGGATGGCTCGTTTTTGGAGTATAAAAATTCTGTCGGCATCGGCAGCATGACCCCACAACAGAATGCCATACGACATAAAATAATAAATAATTACTAAATGGTCTAGAAACGGAATCAATCATTGAGGGTGTCATTGTGCGAAGGTATGAGGGAGGAGGGGGATGCAAGATGGACTTGCGTCAAGTTTGTTTCTGCTACTGTATCCTGTCGCCATTCCACTAGGGGTGGCCGGTACCTCCGCAGATGCGTCTCTACTTTTTTCTGTTCTTGCATATCTCTTTCATCTCTTCAATATTAATCACTTTCTTCGTATCTTTTGGGTTAAATCACTCACTGGAAGTGCTTTTGCATGTTTCATATTTTATTCTATTTATGCAATCGAAGAAAGTTTATGTAATGTGGGGTAAAGGTAGCATTTATGGTGCCCTTATTATAATCATTTGTTAACATCAAGTCAAGGTGGTCATAGAAAGCTGAGAAATCATTCATAAAGCACAATGGTCATCGTTGATTGCCTGTGTGTCCCACAATTACAGTTTGCGGTACCATCATCGTTCGCAGCACCTGAGCAAAAGGAGAAACAGCTGATCTTGGTTATTATAACGTAAACCAATGGACACTTAACATCTTGTCAACAATATTAATTAGCACTTTTAAAGAGAGACAAAACAACAATCAACCGTCACTGTCTAGTGTACCTACACACTACACACCTTATATATAGTTATGTTTTTACGCGGGTTCTATTTCATTAAAACTGGTGATTTATTTTACACAATTTATTTCAGATTTGGTTCGGATACAGAGTCACTTTACACATGCACAATACAATGGTCGTTTGATTTCTGAAACTACAGAGAGTTTTGGCCTTATTTTATAGTAATAATAAAGATCATTCTTGAAAACATGGAGAATTGCTACTTGCTAGATTTTGCCAGAACATTCTGTCAAACACTCAAGTAATCTCAAACAAGTATAATAAAATATTTACTTATAATTAAATTTCATTATATTATAAAATTATTAAATTATTAATAATTATACTTATAATTAATTAATTTTAATTAAATTAATTATTATTTAGATATTAATTATAAGTATAATTATTAATAATTTAATAATTTTATATTATATAAAATGGTCTAGAATAATTATAACTTATATAAATGATAAGATATGTTAATAAATTATATAAATGTTAAAGTATAATAAAATATTTACTTATAATTAAATTTCATTATATTATAAAATTATTAAATTATTAATAATTATACTTATAATTAATTAATTTTAATTAAATTAATCATTTTATTAAGACTTGAATTAATGGTTTTAGGTTTATTTTTTATATTATACATATTATTAATAAATTTTATAAGAGAAATATATTTTTTAATAATGTTTATAGTTTTTTCTGTTTATTATCCTTATAAGTAAATCTATTTATTTCTAGCGAGACTTCTTAGACTTTTTTATTAACTCAGACAGACAAACATAACACATAACTACATATTCGTAACAATATCCACCTTGCTTCAAACCTACACTCATATTCTTTGAAAAATATTTCTTCCTTACATATTTCTTGGATTGTGTTTGAACTTGACGTTATAGAATGTTTATTTTGTGGACCCTATTGTTCATTTTTAAAGTGCTGCTCAATTTTATACAACAAATTAGACTGTAATGTGCATTATACAGTGAAATAAAGTATTGCAAAAAAAACATCTCATTTATTTTTATTATTTGTGTCTCCTTGGCCCATTCATCTTATTTGCAATAGCTTTGTAATGAAGCATTCTTTCATAATAGATTTTCTTCAACATTATCACCTTCGCGCATTGATTTAAATAAAATATATTTATATCGATGCCTTCGCGCTAAAGAAACCCATCACAGACATGGGTGAAACATCTGGAAGCTCCAGCTCCAATAGACCACATCAACAGATCCTGGAAAGCAACTCTCCAGTGTCAACGGCTGGCCATGTAGCCTTAAAACCCCTGTTTGTTGGTTCACACAGTGGAAGTTCATTTCAAATCATTTATTTGTTTTTCCATTGACCCTTAGTAGATTTTAAATAACTGAAACACAATTAATCTTTATTCTCTTGTTCAAACCATATTATGTTGAAAAAAAAACTGTTCCTTTTATACAGAATAAATTGAATATTGAAAATTTTTTTTTTTCAAGAAGAGTTGAAAGAAAAATATTAACAGCTGACCGTGTAAGCCTTAAAGTTCTGTTCAAAAAATCTTTTTCAGGGTTATTATTTATGCAGTCATAAAATCCTCAGCAACCAATAGGTAATGATATAGGTATTAGTTGGCCTTTTCTTCGTCAACCCAACTGCAATTTCACAACTTTTTGCTATTATTATTTTGTGCATGCTGTATTTAAACAAAAATTGAAAATAGTTACAAAATGTGTAAACATAAACATTCAGTTGTGTAACTGTAACTCTGTCGCCATTCCGCTAGGGGTGGCCAGAGCCTCTGCAGAGTTGCCTCAATTTTTTCCTATCCTGACATAGGTACCTCTTTCAATTCCTGCGTATATCCATCACCTTTTTCATGCATTTTCTTCTTTTACGCTCACTTTGTATATCCCATTCTTTCACAATCTCCTCAATCTAATCACTCCATACTTTTCTCGGTCGTCCCTTCCCTCTTTTTCCTTTCACACTTTCTTTGTATACATGCTTTGTCAGTCTATCATCATTCATTCTTTCCACATGCCCAAACCATCTCATCACATTCTTTTGTACTTTAACTTTCACATCCTCTTTCAAATTACATTATTTTTTTACCCATTCATTCCTAACTCTATCCCTCATATCCTTTTCTGAATATTTTATTTCCTTAAAATTACTGTATGGGTGTGTATAATATTAATTTCAGGTTTTTCTTCCTGTAACATTTCCTTATTATTTATTTGGTAGGTATATTTTTAAATGCTGGCGCTATACAAGGTATATTTTCCCCACTTACAGTTTCCGCTTACGAGTATTGACGCCACATCCGTTGCGTCACGATGTGTACGCATGCGCCGTCACCGTCAGTTTTTCAAGTATAAAACAGCACTGCCAAACTCTACCATAGCGTTGAACAAAAAATGTACACTAAGTAATATAGCGCCACTTTTGAGCGTTTGAGCTTACTCATTTTTTGTACTAAAACGTAAAGGTAGAGTTTACACTAACAGTTTTTGACTTGCCAATAGGGGGGCACCGAGCACTCGTCGGCGGTAGCGCTTTTCCAGTGCGATTAGTCTGTAAAATTTAGTGATAGCAAAATGATTTATAAGGAATTGTAAGTAAATAAAACCATTTTCAACCGAGCAACACATTCAAACATTAAAAAACCTCCAGTTTTTATAGAATAAGTGCTTTAAAATCAATCGTTTGTGCCATCCGAGAAACCAGCTTTACCTGTATTTTCTGACGTTTTCTCGTTGCGAAATGCATTGAGACTTGATTAATAATCTTGTCCAATTCAATTTCAGCTATATTTTAATTGTGAATAATCTTTATTTTAAGGTTTTTAAGAAAACATCGCGTTTTGACAGGCCGCGGGTCAAGGCTAGGTTTCAATGACATGTCACTCGCATTCCCTCAACTCACTGTGATCATTTACACGTTTTAACATTTTAATTGATTGTCTTTTCATATCTGCGTGTATTAAATGTCTTTTCTTTTGTTTCAGCCGTCTCGCGTTGCCGCTGACAGTGGAAGAAGTAAGTACTCAGTGCAATATTTGGTTATTGGTATGACATCACACCATACCTGTGATTCATTTCGTTTGGCCACGAATTTATTTCGTCTTCCGTATGCTCGTATTTTACAACGCTTTGCCCGTATAATAATAACGGCATTGAGGGAAATATTAAATAATATTTGACATTGATTTATACTTATCCATATTTTCAAGGATTTCTTTTTTTATAATTCATTCACAGCATTAATACTTTTTGAACTTGGAACGTTTTAAAGCGCCTATGTTCATAAGTTGATTTTTTCTAGGCTGGCAAATGTTACACGTCCATCTAGGGTCCTTAGCCACCTCTGGTATCTACCTATCTTTTCCGCTACGGGCGGCCCGTATCTCCGCATATGCGTCTCCTCTTTTCTTGCACACTTCTTTCATCTCCTCGACATTCATGTCTCATCATGTTATACACCAATAACAAAATATTAGTTATCCTTTACCCGAGTAACCCGGCCGTGTGACGCTACAATTTTTTCTCTTCAGTTGTTCCTTGACCATGATTGGTATGTGGCTAACCACCCATGTACTGTATAAAACCTCATTAGAAGAAAAACAGTCAACGTCACCCTGCCAGGTTGCTGAGGAAGTAGCCAATATTTTTATTATTATTATTAATTTTTATTGCGCCTTTTCATGACCGTTGTTCATCTCAAAGGAGCTTGTTTTTGATTGCTACTGACCCTAGTCAATCTATTTTTTTGATGGGAAATTTGGTATTCTCCAACTCAATCCATCCCTGTTTCACGGAAAATTTGTAAAAGTTGTAGTAAAATTAAGGTTCATGCTTTCTTCTGAAAGTATGTGCGCAGTGTGTGTGTCTGCTTGTGAATATGCATGAACTGTGAACCTTAAGACTTAAATGTTTTTAAAACATCTTTGCAACTTAGATTGTAAGCAGTATTGACGTCTGTTAACGTGTGTATTTAAACATGTATGCAGATTTCATTGAACGTTGATCTAGTAAAAAAACATTAAATTGAGTTTCTTCCGATTACCAAAGTCCATAATGAAATAATGTATACGGCAAGTTTCCTGTATTTTTATGATGATGTTGTTTTTTGACTAATTGTTGGTTGGTGTGAGGTTGACCCCCCATGCTGTAAAAACTTCTCGATAACCCTCAATTTAAATGATAAGTCATTGTACAACAGAGTCCCAGCAATGTAACAGATATCTATAATCTAAGTTGCAAAGATATATTGACATTTAAAATTCATATTAAATGCATGCCCATTAACAGACATGTATAAGTTCACGCTTACACATGTGGCATGTGTAGTTACAAATTAAAATCCAAACCTCAAATGAACACACCCCTGCAACTTTTGCCGACCTTGAAATTGAAATTAGGCTGATTTATTTGGGGAGTGCTGTTTTTATCTATCACACCTCAAGAGCCCTCTGCGAGCTTGGTCATTGCTGTAGAAAGCGCCGATTCTCAAGCAAGACCCAGTTGCTGTAAGGCTTAAAGGACCTTTTGATGACCGGTCTTTGGTAAAGGTTTATGAATTCTTCAACCCAGCAAAGAGCAAATTTGAAAATATAAATGGTACCTATATTTTTTGTGCTCCGCCAGGATTCGAACCCAAAACCTTCCATTTACGAGTCCGAAGTGTTACCACTTGACTACGGACCGGTCTGAAACAGGGGTGACATTGGGGAAGTGAACCACTTTGTACAGTATGAGTGGTCAGCCTCGTACCAACCTATAAGTCAAAGAATGGCGGTAAATCTAAATACGGTGCAGTTCAGTGTTTCTTCAAACAACCTACACAATATTGCTTTGAGGTTATGACTGCCTTTTTTTTGATCGGCCCAAGTGACATCACGTTTTTTTCCCCAATTTGTAAATGTGCTTGGTAAATTCTTATGATGGAAATTATATCGACGGTCAAAAGGCAATAGGGCATAAGCGACATAAACTAAATTGTTCAGGAGAGCAGTTTAAAGTTTGAGATAGCAGAAAAATGGTACTTGGACCGGTCCGTAGTCCGTAGTGGCAACACTTCGGACTCGTAAATGGAAGGTTGTGGATTCGGATCCCGGCGGAGCACAAAAATATACCATTTATATTTTGAATGTGCTCTTCGCTGGGTTGAAAAATTCATAAACCTTTACCAATGACCGGTCACCAAAGGTCCATCCAGCCTTACAGCAACTGGGTCTTGCTTGAGTATTGGCGCTTTGTAGCGACGTCCAAGCTCGTACACCTCTGCGGCACTACAACAAGTGTCATAGACCCCTAGAGTCTTTAGAATCTAGGAAGTCTCCCGCACAGGATTTCTTAAAACAAAAAAAACAAATTTTTTTTTTTATCATATCATTCAAATTAAAACAGCTCTAAAATAAAAAAGGCATTTATTGGCATTCCTATTAATGTGGTTGTACAACTTTTTTATGTCAAAAGCGCCTTTAGGACAAAAAAGGCCAAAATCTTGTCGGTTACACCAAAACCATACTTCGATAACGCAGTTGTTTGCTTAGGCATAAACAACACAAAAATCATCATAGAGCTATGGGAGTTAACGCATTAGAAAGAGCGGAAAGTTTCGAGTAGGATAGCAACTCATTTTTGACAAAAATGTCGCCCTACTGCCTTTTTACCGTCGATATGTACCCTACTTTAAATGTGATTGTATGTTTAAACAACACATGCGACTCTAATAAGCTTAAGATATGTCTGGCAAAACATGTTGGGTTATAAAAAAAAATATGAAGCATTGCCTGTTCCACCTGACTGAATCCTCACAATTATATTATTTTTTAATTACCACTAGTCCAGCTAGCTATCATTCTCTAATTGTTTATCATTTCTGGTTTTTTATTTCATAACAATGATTATGTAAATTCTTAATGCAATCAAAGCGGTGTTTAATTAAAATATAAATGTTTATTTTATCCATTAAAATTTGCAATCCATTTGTGACATTTCCTTTGCAATTTGTACCCCAAGTAAGTATGTGTAAAAAGTTTTACTGCGTGAAGTAGAAGTTTACCCCGCAGGTGCAACTTGAGTAATCTAAGTTGCAAACATTTATTGGCATTTACGGTTCATATTCAATGCATAACCACAAGCAGGCACGTGTAAGTTTACGCTTTCACATGCAGCATAAGTCCGGTCGATAGCTCAGGTGGTAGAGTGCTTACATTCCATGCCGAAAGCTCGGGTTCGAATCCCACCGAGGGTGTCAGAAATGATTTCCCGTTTCGGTGTTTATTTCAAACCCCAAAATAAAATACCGGCAAGGTTTACTCAGCCTTCACAAGAAATGAGTACCAGCACTCTCGGGAGCTGGGAAACCTCCACTTCAACTGAAGTGGTTGGCGTAAGGATGGCCCCCTTACCTGTAAAAATAAATAGGTTCAACTCGCCACAGGCGACCCCTTCGGGGATAACGCGGCAAGAAGTTACACTTTATTTGTAGCTTAGTTGCGTTTTTTTTTATGTGTACATACAGATAAACCAAACCTCACATGAACATATACTTTGCTGCAACTTGGAGGCAATTCTGCAGAGACTCTGGCCAACCCTAGTGGAACGGCAACAGAGTTACAGTTGCCGTTACAAAAATCGAAACTAGCTTATTATCGTTGATGTAGATCAATGGTATGAGCAGGCTAGATCAGCTACTCTTACACCACCTTCTCGCTTTTCAATGATTTTACGTTAAATTTCTACAGTTACTTTTGTTCTCTCATGGCTGTCTTCTTGTGGCTTTTTCTTCGGGTACATTTGGGTTATTAAACTTTTCACAAAAAAATACAAATAATGTCTGAACATAAGCTTAGAAAAACCTCTCTCTGCGTCACTCGTTAATCAAAATGTTGCTCGTTAAGGAAGAAATTGTTTCACATTTATTTTTGCTCATTATGTGAATTACTCGTTATGAGAGGTGCTCGTTTAGAGAGGTTCCACCGTATCACGTAAGCTAGAATTTTCACTCCGCAAATGCATAAACTTTACAGAATTTAGGTTTTAGTAGATTCATAAAAAGAGTTTTCACCTTTCTCAAGATGCACACAAATTGTTGATACATTTTTTAATAAATTAAATCCATTTTGTAAGTAGAGGCAAAATTATCAGTTATATTTTTTGACCTCACCTATTACGTTAATCTATAAAAATGATTGATGATGCATGAAGATCATTGATAATCATAATCATCAAGATCTTGAATGAATTGCTTCGCGAGGTATTGGGTTTGATTCCCAGTGAAGCACAAAAAAAAAATCTAATATGCTCATCGCTGTATTGAAAAAAGAGGTGGGATTCATGCAAAATCAGTGCTTACTTAATGTAAGTTCACGCTTACAATTGCTGAATGTGTGCTTACAAATTGATACCCAAACCTTGAATGAATATAAACCCTACAACTTTTGCCGGCCTTCCCTGAAACTGGGGGTGACATTGGCAAAGTGAACCATTTTTTACAGTATCGGTGGTCAGCCTCATACCAGCTTATATGTCAAGGAATAGAAGGAAATTATAAAAAAAGGTGATTGATATGAATGAATTGAAAGAGGTATGCAAGGATAGGAAGAAACAGAACCATGCAAAGGCTCTGGCTACCCCTAGCGAAATGAAGACAGAGTTACAGTTACAATATATTTTTCAGTCATATTCTTTCTGTTAACTGTGTTCTCTTTGTTAACCATGTTCTCTCTGTTGACCGTGTTCGCTCAGTTAACCGTGCTCTTTCTGTTAACTGTGTTCTCTTTGTTAACCGTGTTCTCTCTGTTAACTATGTTCTCTCTGTTAACCGTTCTTTTATTTTCTACTTTCCAGTACCAAGTGGGCCAGCTGTGGGCGGTGGCCGAGGCCTCAAAGAATGAAACCGGAGGCGGGGAAGGCATCGAAGTACTTAAAAATGAACCCTTCAAGGATTACCCACTCCTAGGTAAGTTATCCTGCAGAAATAACTGTAACTCTGTGGTGCATTCTGCTGGGAGTGAACATAGTTTTTGCTGAGTTGCATCCACTCCTCCCTATCATTGACTATTTTTTATTTTAGGGGATTAACAGCCTATTTTACAAATTGTTATGTTTTTACGCGGGTTCAATTTAATTAAAACGGCGGTGATTTATTGTACCCAATTTATTTCCGATTCGGTTCGGATACAGAGTCACAATACAGCGTTCGGTTGACATATGAAACTGCAGAGAGTTTCGGCCCTTATTTTATAGTAAAAATAAAGATCATTGATAATTGTTACGTGCGAGACTTTACTAGAACATCCGACCAAACACTCGAGCAATCTCAAACAAATTATTATCATTATAATTATATCTATTTATTTCTAGAGAGACTTCTCAGACTTTATTATTAACTCACACAGACAAACACAACACACAAATGCATATTAGTAACAATATTAAAATATAATTGGAGTTATAAGAGCCCTTTTTCAGGTTCACACGTGTAGTGAATACTGGTTTTTGTTTTTGAAGATTAAACTAATTTAAAGTAACTAATTTATACTAAATTAAAAGAAATAATGTCGGTCAAATAGGTAGTTGTATTGTTACAACAGGATTCTTATTATAATTAGATTAAAAAAAAATAGATTAGCTTTATTTGAGATGTATTTATTTAGCCATTTAGTGACTATATTTTATTGCTATAATGAACGGTGGCATTTCGCCACATGAAATCATCGTTTCCAGTTTTAATGCTATAAATCAGACCAAGTTCCTTGACAAATAGGTTGGCATGAGGCTGACTCCCTGTGCTGTAATTATGATTGTGTAGGAATACAAGCAATAATGAAAATTATATTTATTATTTGTATTCCTTGAATTATAGGTTAGCATTCCTTGACTTATAGGTTGGTATGAGGCTGACTACCCATACTGTAAAAAATGGTTCACTTTGCCAATGTCACCCCTGTTTCAGGGAATGTCGGCAAGAGTTGCAGGGCTTATGTTCATTTGAGTTTAGATTTTATTTGTAAGTACACAATCAGCTTTTGTAAGCGCGAACTACACGTGTTTGTTTGTGGGCATACATCTGAGAACTTTGAATGAATATATCCTTGCAACTTAGATTATAGATAGATCCGGTTGATAGCTCAGTTGGTACAGTGCTTGCATTCCATGCCGTGATCTCGGGCTCGAATCCCACCGAGGGTGTCAGAAATGATTTCCTGTTTCGGTGTTTATTTCAAACCCCAAAATAAAATACCGGCAAGGTTTACTCAGCCTTCACAAGAAATGAGTACCAGCCCTCTCGGGAGCTGGGAAACCCCCACTTCAACTGAAGTGGTTGGCGTTAGGCCATCCCCCTTACCTGTAAAAATACATAGGTTCAACTCGCCACATGCGACCCCTTCGGAGAAAATGTGAGAAGAAGTTCCACCATATTATAGCTTTGTAGCATTTTTTTAAATGTCATATCTTTGCAACTTAGATTATAGATTATGGAATCCGACAAGAAAAAAATATATTGAGAAGAGTTGCTATTTTTATCAAATTTTGATGATTCATATAATGATGATAAGTGCATATATTACATAATATTCACAGAATATTACAATTAAATGAATTAAAATTTTATTGGCGTCTGCTTTTTGTATGTGGTTATGAATTTGCATTAAAAACGGCTGGTCATATATATATGCGGTTAGTTTTCACTGCATCTGTTTAAATATGTAATTTGTCTACACATACATGCGCAGACAAAATACGTACATCCAGGTGCAAAAAAATAAATCCAATTTTTAAACTGAAATTTACATTATCAAAATCCCTTGACTTATAGGCTGGCGTGAGGCTGACCAATCATGCTGCAAAAATATGGTTCTCGTTGCCGATCCATTCAGCCAAGAGCAAGGGTTCGACTCCACCGAGAGTGTCAAAAATGATTCCCGTTTCGGTGTTTATTTCCAACCCAAAATAAATACCGGCAAGGTTAACTCAGCCTCCCATAGAAATGATAACCGGACCCTCGGGAGCTGGGAAACCCCTACTTCCAACTGAAGTGCTTGGCGTGACTCTGGCCTTCTTACCTGTAAAAATAAATAGATCCCGAATCGCCACATGCGGCCCCTTCGGAGATGACGCAGGCAATAAGTTACACTATATGTGTAGCGTAGTTACGAGTTGTGAGTTGCCAATGTCACTCCTTTTTCAGGGAAGGTCGGCGAAAGTTGCAGGGCTTATGTTCATTTGAGGTTTTGTTTTTAATTTGTACAATTGCAGCATTTGTAAGTCGTGAACTTACACATCTCTGTGAGCATACATTTAATATGAATTTTAAATGTCAATATATCTCTGCAACTTAGGTTATAGAAACCATATCTAACTGTATATACAGACATGATAATAATATGATGATCGGAAAAGAAGTTGTCTTTTTATCAATGCATATCCATACCTTATCATTCTTTATCATATCTACTTGTTAAATGTCAATACAGTATTATAATTTATTAAATTATTGATAAAATGTCTTGCCATTGAAAAATATTAAGTATTTTTGGATTTTGCAAATGCTATGTTTTATATACAAATTTTATGTACCTACTTTCAAAATGGTATACAGTAGGGTGATGATGATGATGATGATTATGATGATTTCCTTTTCAGCGCCGTTTCGTAACTCAATGTCACTCCAAGGGCGCTTAGTATTTTACTGGGCGAAGAAAAATGTCTTCATCCTCCTCTTTAGGTCCTCAATCGTCTTAGACCTCCGGATTTCTGGTGGTAGTTGATTCCTATTAATGGAATGGGTTACAGGTATCTGTGTTTCCATCCCAATTTAATGCCCGCTTTCCACTGCGAGCGGGAAATAGCTGAGCGGGAGCGGGAAATAGCTGAGCGGAGCGTAGTGAAATAGTTTTGGCCTTCCATTGCGAAAGAGTTTTAAAAAATAATGGTATTTGCCTTCCACAGCTAACGAGCTCGGCGGAGTGAGCTAGGCGGGAAATGAGATGAGTCAGATGAAAGAGTTGTTTGCCTTCCATCTACAGCTGGCTTAGCGGAGCCAACTAGTGTGTGACAGCTCGTTGCAGCCTACGCCCAGATCAAACGTTTTAATTATTAGTAAAAAAAGTTTTTTTTTTTGTTTCGAAAAATAAAAAGTAATATATTATTTTGCTTTAATACATAAAAAGTAGATGTTTGAAATAAAACATACATTTTAATATTTTCAAATTTATAAAATAATGTATGATGTGCAGTGTGTGACAGCTCGTTGCAGCCTACGCCCAGATTAAACGTTTTAATTATTAATAAAAGATTTTTTTTTTGTTTCGAAACATAAAAAGTAATGTATTATTTTGCTTTTAACATAAAATGTAGATGTTTGAAATAAAACATACATTTTAATATTTTCAAATTAATACAATAATGTATGATGTGTCTTTGTAAATCATGTATGATGTGTTTTATCGCTGTCACGCAACTACGCGGGTTGGCGCGGGGGGCACGGGGGAGCGAAGTCAGTTGAAAACTAGCGGCCGAGACCATGACACAGCGGAGTCATTTTTACTCGCTCAGCCTGCTCCGCTCACTCCGCTGTCGGTGGAAGCACTTCTATGAAATTTACTGTTGCTAGTCGAGCGGAGTCCGTACGGAGTCCGCTGGAAACTCGCTCAACTCTGCGACCACTTTCGTAACTCTTTGTACTCGCTCAGTCCGCTCCGCTGACTCGCTGTCGGTGGAAGCACTTCTATGAAATTTACTGTTGCTAGTCGAACGGAGTCCGTACGGAGTCAGCTCCGCTCGCAGTGGAAAGCGGGCATAACCTTGCCCTTTTCAAATCCAATATCAATCGCCATTTCCTCTCGGTGTCTCACGGTCGATAGCTCAGTTGGTAGAGTGCTTGCATTCCATGCCGTGAGCTCGGGTTCGAATCCCGCCGAGGCAAGGATGTCAGAAATGATTTCCCGTTTCCGTGTTTATTTCAAACCCCAAAATAAAAATACCGGCAAGATTTACTCAGCCTTCACATGAAATGAGTACGAGCCCTCTCGGGAGCTGGGAAACCCCCACTTCATCTGAAGTGGTTAGCGTAAGGCCGGCCCCCTTACCTGTAAAAATAAATAGGTTCAACTCGCCACATGCGACCCCCAATGGCCCTGCAACCGGACATGGACAACTGCCACATCACCAACACCTCTGCGGCACTATAAAAAGTGTCATAGACCCTAAGAGTCTCTCGAATCTAAGGAGTTTCCCGCATAGGCTTTCTACAATAAAAAAAAAAAATCAAAAAGTTAGTTTGCTTTAGTTTGATGCTCCTCTCCAATGCCAATTTAAGAACTTCTTTAACTTCATAGGAATACTTTAATTTCATGGCTTGTGTTCATGTGAGGCTTGGTTTATTTTGTGTGTACGCATGCAGCATGTGTAAGTGCAAAATTACATGTGCCTGCTTGTGGGCATGCATTAAATTTGAGCCTTAAATGTTAATATATCTTTGCAACTTAATAATAATAATAATAATCTAAGTTGCAAAGATAAATAAACATTTAAAATTATTATTAAATGCGTGCCCACAAATAGGCATGTGTACTTACAAAATAAAATCCAAACCGCAAATGAACATAAACCCTGGAACTTTTGCCAACCTTCCCTGAAACAGGGGTGACACTGGCAAAGTGAACCTAATTGTACAGCAGTGGCGAAGGGTGCCATACAAGCCGGTTCCCATCGGCTTCCCTTTTAAAATGATGTAACAAATTAGTTAAAAAATATAGGCACAAAGTAAAAAAATACATTTAAAACCAAAGAAACAATACATATTTTTTCCTCATTGAAACCATGCAATCTACTTTATTATCATTTTTGCCTCATTTTAAACGGGAAACCGTTGGGAATCGGCTTGTATGGCACCCTTCGCCACTGTTGTACAGTATGGTTGGTCAGCCTCATACTAACCTATATGTCAAGTCCTTAAATGTCAATATATTTTGGTAACTTAGATTATAGAATATATTTCTTGAGTTTGACGTGATACCAGGAATGTGATAACATGTGTTCACATTATCTAATCTCTCGATGTAATACATTTTTCATGTTACTGGTATTAATATTAATTTATCCACTAAAATGGATATCCACGCCATTATCTTCCTCCTGTTTGAAATTAATGCATGATGATATTATTATCATTTACATTTTTATGGCTGTGGAATAAAAGTAATGGACTCTGCACATTTAAATGTGAGAATAAAATGTGATGTCACCTGGCCGGGCTAAAGATAGTACAGTACCCTGAGTACGAGTTGCAAAACTTGTGTAAAGTAAAGTTTACGGAAAGTATTAAAGAGTGGTTTTCCCCAAAATCTGCAGTTTTTGTTTGTTTGAACTTGGTTATCTTCATCACTGTAACTCTTTTGCTAAGACCATAAAGTTTAAGAAATAAAAACGACAGATTTTGGGGAAAATCATTCTTTTATACTTTGGGTAAACTTTACTTTCAAGTTTTGCAAATCGTACTAAGGGTACAGATCTTCATAATGTCATGATACAATATTATATAGGTAGTTTGAAAAGACACTAAAGAACACCGTCCTGCATTAAGCATTACCTCCAACTACAACAAAATATAATTTTCATATCCATACATAGCTGGGATGGTCGATGGAATAAGGTGTTGGTTCTCGAGTTTGCCAGAGCTGGAAATCAATTGTAATAATTTGTGAAATAAATTCTGGTAAAATAAATAATTGCAGTTTAATTGAATGAGAACCCCAGTAATATCATAACAATATATTGGTATAGGCAGCAGTGGCTTCAGTTGATCAAGGAAGCCAGAATCCACCTCAGGTTGTTGTGCTATTGATCTATAATCTATAATCTAAGTTGCAAGGATATATTCATTCAAAGCTCTCAGATGTATGCCCACAAACAAACACGTGTAGTTCGCACTTACAAATGCTGATTGTGTACTTACAAATAAAATCCAAACCTCAAATGAACATAAGCCCTGCAACTCTTGCCGACATTCCCTGAAACAGGGGTGACATTGGCAAAGTGAACCATTTTTTACAGTATGGGTGGTCAGCCTCATACCAACCTATAAGTCAAGGAATACGAGTAATAAATAACATTTAAGTATAAAAAAAAACAACAACAAAATCTTAAAAATAAATCTACACAAAAAAAATCAAAAATTTCTTATGCAAAAAATGTAGCAAACTAATAAACCAACATTACAAATCAGCATTGCAGATTAGCCGCCACTTCTTCCTGTCCTTGCATACTTCTTTCATTTCATCCAGGGTCATAACCTTTTTCATACAAGCTCTCCTTTTATTATGACTCTGGATATCCCATTCACTCGCTATTTCGAAAATTTGGTCCATCCATACCTTTCTCGGTCTTCCTCTTTCACGACATCCATCAATTCTTGCAGCATACACTTTCTTCGTCAGTCTTTCCTCATTCATTCTCTCTAAATGTCCAAACCATCTAAGTATACTTCTTTTAATCTTTACTTTCACACTTTCTCTTACACCACATTCCTCTCTAACAAAATCATTCCTCACCCTATCACTCCGTCTTTTTCCAATCATACTTCTTAAGTAGTCCATTTCCACTGTATGGACTTTACTAATCTCACTTTCACTCACCGTCCAGGCTTCACTTCCATACATCAGAGTGGGCACTAGTATACCACCGTGCACCGCGAGTCAAACATTTTTTGAAAGATTCTGGTTCTTGGCGATGCTAGCGGTAGCACCCAGTACGCACCTGCCTTTCATTATTCTTCTTTCAAATTCACCTGTCATTGATGATAATTTATAAAATGTCTTGTTGTGTTGCAGGTGGCAAGTACTCTGCGGGCCAGTACACCTACAAGATCTACCACCTGGCGTCCAAGGTGCCGGGCTTCATCCGCCTACTGGCCCCCAAGGGCTCCCTGGAGATCCACGAGGAGGCCTGGAACGCCTACCCCTACTGCCGCACAGTCCTCACTGTAAGACCAAACACTTCTCCTTTACTTGTCGAATCTACCTTGAGCAGCCTCTGCCCTAGATACCCTGCTGGCCTCCAAGGGCTTCCTGAAGTCCTATTCTGCTAAATTCCTTACTTTTTGGATATCAATCCAAGTTGAAGCTTGCAAGCGCTTGCGAAAGAACTCTATAGATAAAAAATCACAGTACACCTTATTTTTGGACACAAATTGCTATCTCGTCGCCTTAAGGTCGTAAGGAATATAGCAGAATAGCGCTTCTGGAGAGCCACGAGAGGACCTGAAATGCTGTCCTCACAGTAAGGTTAACCACCTTCCTGTACTTGTAGAAGCCACTTGAGCAGCCTCAGGGCAAACTTAAAAGACTTGTAAATTTAAATGTCCTTGGTAGGTAAAAACAATTTTCCATCTCAGTGAGAGGAGATGCAGCGCAGCTTCTCCAGGGGACCAGTGGAAAGTCAGCCACTAATGACAGGAGGAGCTAGAGTAGAATGTTATAGGAAGCCAAGGAGAGATATGGACTGTAGCACCATCGGAAGTGGAAGAGAAAAACAGTATTGTAACTAAGTGGTTGCATCACCAAGCATCAGTGGTTAGCTCATTCCTAGTCTGGCTTGAAGATTATAAAACCTGGATCATACAGAAAGCAGTTTGTCATGAGACAAATCCACTTATGTTGTGCCTGGCAGAAAAATGTTGGTGAGAAAGCCAATCAGGAAAGCAATCATAGTGTTTGGCAATCAGATGATTTCTGTGGCGGGCCCTTCCTCATGGAACCAGCTACCACCGGAAGTCTGAGGTTTTAAATCTATGGAGCAATCTAATCTAATCTAATCTAAGCTGCAAAGATATATATCATTTAAGATTTATATTAAATGCATTCCCACTCCAGCACTTTGCCAATGTCACCCCTGTTTCAGGGAAGGACGGCAAGAGTTGCAAGGCTTATGTTCATTTGAGCAATTGTGAGGGTTTTTCCACTGACAGATGAACGACACAATTATTAATATAACAACCACATTAAATGTTTACTTTTATTCGTTTCAAAATTATTTATAACCACAACACAATAATATTTGTTATCCTAATTTACACCAGCTTGTGGCTCTCCTGCCAGGGAAGCTTCTTCTGTCTTTCTGCCTTCTTTTGTTTTCCTTTTTTTATTCAAATTCAAATATAATGTTCCATTCTACTAAACAAACAAATTCATCTCGTTACACAATTTAAGAAACTATTAAAGACCGGAGGCCAAGAATCACACAGGGTTGTAATAATAATAATAATATTTTGTATTGTTTGTGTATTAACACTGTGAAAATTCATATTGTTTAATTTATAATTTTTTGAATGAATTCAAACAAAACACTGTTTATTTTCACAATAAAAATTATTAAATTTTATTGTGAAAATAAACAGTGTTTTGTTTGAATTCATTCAAAAAATTATAAATTAAATAATAATAATATTGGGACAAAATTTTGAGTGTCGTTTTGTGTGTTCACTGCAGGGCACTGTACAGTCATAGTCCCTCCTGAACAGACATGCCTGATTTAAAAGTATTTGCACTCTCCACAGCTCTCACCTCGTGTAGTAAGGCATTCCACAGCAGAGGGCCGGCAATGCAAAAGGCAAATGGCTGTGTTGCTCCTGCGGGGAATCCTGAGCCTATTCACAGCAGTGCTGCATGTAGATCTCAAAATTCGTCGCCTACCCTCTACTGTGTCCTCCACACATAGCTCTGAGACATACAGTGGCGCAATGATTTACGAGGACTTAAATACAGTTAAACAGACCTTGTACTCCATCCTCTCCTTTATTTTCAGCCAATGAAGCTGATCCCTGAGCGAGGGTGCGATATGCTCATTAATTTTTGTGTGACACCAATAATGATGATATTGTCATATCTGGAGCTTGTGCAACATTTTAAACTTTACTTATTTGATGTCATCCTTCTCACATTTAATACTGTTTTGTTTTACATTTCAGAACCCCGGCTATATGAAGGAGAACTTTATTATCAGTATTGAATCTTTGCATATTGAAGATGAAGGCGACCAGGAAAATGTGAGTCACATTTTTATACATTCTGTGTTTTATATCAAAATTAAAACGGGACAGGGCATACCGCACTCTTAAAGATACAACTGAATAAGTGCGGGTCTACAGATGTGAGAAATCGTGGATAAAATATTTTATTTGGTGTAACTCATAGTAAGTGAATTAATTATAAGGAAGTGCTCATGAAAAACTTCTTAACTACAGGATTTTTGACACTTTTTTAATGTTTTCTCTCAAAGAAAATAGGAAAAAAGGTGTGTTTATTTGAGATACCCGTGTTAGCTTCACATGCCACCTATTGTGTTTTACGTTAAAGGTATCAATATGAATTACAATAGGGCTTCGATACCACATACCTCAATTAAAGCGGGGATCTCGGTAATCAGAGAGATATTGAGGGTGGTGGTAAAAGAATGTTGAGGTTGGACGCGTGAATTTTTGCAAATTGGCAAAAATAAGTAAATAAATTAATTTAATATTACCCGACAAACCGAGTTAAAGCATTCATATATTCCCATGCACTTCTGAAAAAGCACAATATAGATTATAGATGGTTCGGACATCTTGAAAGAATGGATGATGAACGACTAAAGAGATGACCGAGGAAGGAATGGTTAGACCAAATAGGTGAGATTGCGAAAGAATGGAACCTGCAGAGTGAGAATAAGAGAAGAGTAGGTATGAAGAAAATGGTGAATGCTGAAGAGATGAAAGAGGTATGCAAGGACAGAAAAAGTGGAGACGCATCTGCGGAGGTACCGGCCACCCCTTGTGGAACGGCTGCAGGATACAGTAACAATAATTTCTGACTTGGACCCGGCGCCAAAGACAAACCAGGCAGAATGCTTTTGTTGAATATTTCTTAAATCTTTCTTATATTCAAGTATTGAATGAAAGTTTGTGTAAAGAAAGATTGAGAAGAGAATGACGCAGTGATGTTGAAAGACATTGTGGCTGAAGAACCTAAGACAATGGTTCCATTGAACTCTAACGGGGCTAATCTTAGACATTTTAGTCGTAGGTCGAGCCCACACTTTGACAAACTAATGATGCCTGGGCTGAAAGTCTCATCACCATGGTCATTCTTACCTACCGAATTTTGGTAATATTTGTATGAAGATTAATCAGCTGTTCACTTGCGGCCATCTTGGATTGACAGGTCTTCATACAAACGCATCATTAGTTTGTCAAAGCGTGGGCTCAACGGGGGACTAAAATGTCTAAGAATAGCACCGTATATATCTCTATTTAGAGCTGCGGCTTCAGTACCCATGATTGATGATCTTTGAAGGAAAATTATTACAATAGAAAGAAAGCATACATTTTTTTAACATTTCAAGTAAGTACTTGTTTATTTATAATTAGAATTATTGTAAATTCAATATTATTAACTTGTGGTCCGATGACGATTATGATAATGATTGTTGCATAACCTTGAAGTCTATTGCATGTGCCTGTGTGTACATAAATAATAATTATTCATGTACCATTTCACAAGTGCCGTAAACCTCAACAGTTAAAATATGTTCTTGATGATATTAAATGCAGGTTTTTGTATTTCCTGCTGAATTTATTTTATGACGCATTTGGTGTGTATAACCTATTCACCGGTCTGTTTAGTGGTTAACGCATCGGACCCATGATTGGAAGGTAGAGGGTTTGATTCCCGACGGAGCACAAAAGAAGAATCTCTTTTGAAATATGCTGTTCGTTGGGTTGAAAGAAGACCGGTCACCATAGGTCCATCCAGTCCTTGCTTGAGACTTTGCTTTCTACAGTGATGAAAAAGTTCATAGACGGCTATTGGTGTGTGATAAAAGCAGCGTTCACCTAATAACCTATTTAATTTTACGGGTAAGGGGGTTAGCCTCACACCAAACAATTCACTTGAAGTGGGTCTTTCCCAGCTCCCAAGGGGGATGGTTCTCATTTCTTGTGGAGGGTGAGAAAACCTTGCTGCTATTTATTTTGGGTTTGAAATAAACACCGAAACGGGAAATCATTTCTGACACCCTCAGTGGGATTAGAACCCGAGCTGTCGGCATGGAATGCAAGCACTCTACCAACTGAGCTATAGACCGGAGTTTTTAACACGTTCGCGGACACACAAAATGTGAAGTAGGCTAGAAAAAACACACTTATTTAATCATCTCAAATTGTATTTTTATTATAATTTTTTTTTTTTTTTTTTGACATCCAGGGACGAAACGGCTATTGCCGTGTTCTTTGGATTTCTGTAGGGACGCACGGATGCTGCATGTATGCAAGTTCTATCAGAAATAGCCGTTTCGTCCCTAGTAATAACGTTTTATCATGACGGCTATTACTGTTTCGTCCAGTCCTAGACAAGCTCATAGAGCGGCTATAACCGCGTGTTAAGTGCCTTATTTAAATCCACAAGCAATAAGGCACTAAAAAACTCCTCAGTTGGTAGAGTGCTTGCATTCCATGCCGAGAGCTCGGGTCCTAATCCCACCGAGGGCGCAAACCGGCAAGGTTTACTCAGCCTCCACAATAAATGAGTACCAGCTCCCACGAGAGCTGGGAAACCCCCGCTTCAACTGAAGTGGTTGACTTAAAACCAGCCCCCTTACCTGTAAAAATAAAAAGTTTACACCTGCCACACGTGAAACCCTTCAGGGATAACACGGCAAGCATTTACACTATATGTGCAGCTTATTTGCATTTTAGTTGCGTATGATGACATTTACAAATATATTTTTGGTACTTGTTCTTGTTATTCGATAGCAATCCTAGTGTCACTTGATTATCATTTTTAATCCCAATGATAAAGCCGCCAAGTGTAAAATTATATAATTTATCAATTTGTGTTTAATGTTATCGTGTTGTATAATTTTCATACACTTTTATCATCATAATATTGTTCTAAAAGACTGATAAATATTTTTGAAATGAATCATAAATCATAAATCCATAATGAGATCTTCATTTGAAACGGAACTATGAAAAAATGTAAAATGTTGGCCAGTCGATAGCTTAGCTGGTAGAGTGCTTGCATTCCATGTCAAGAGAGGGAGTTCGAATCCCATTGAGGGTGCCAGAAATGATTTCCTGTTTCGGTGTTTATTTCAAAACCCAAAATAAAATACCGGCAAGGTTTACTCAGCGGTCACAAGAAATGAGTACCAGCCCCCTCGGGAGCTGGGAAACCTCCACTTCAACTGAAGTGGTTGGCATAAGGTCGCCCCCTTACCTGTAAAAATAAATAGGTTCCACTCGCCACATGCGAACCATTTCGGGGATAATGCGGCAAGAAGTTTTATATATGTGTAGTTTAGTCAAGTTGTAACTTAAATCATCCTTCCAGGTACACGAGCTGCCACCAGAGAAGTTAAAGAACCGCGAGGTGATCTACATTGACATTGCCAACGACCCGGTGTCGGCCAACGACTACAAGCCTGAGCTGGATCCCACAACTTTCAAGTCGGTGAAGACGGGCCGCGGCCCGCTGGTCGGGCCCAAGTGGTGGCACCGTCAGAAGCCCGTCATGACCTGCTACAAGCTGGTCACCGTGGAGTTCAAATGGTTCGGCCTACAGGTATGATGCCTACACTTTTCTTCTCCACTGAAATGAAGAGGTAGAAGAGTATAAAATAATATTGGATGAAGCGATGCACCCTTGGCTCATTGAACAAAAACAAATAATCCGTGTGAGACAAATGTAGAAGTTTTGGATGAATTTTTCCATTTAGGGAGGAAGTTCTAGAAGAATGGGAACGAAAAACAAGAGAATCGGAAATGAGAGTATGTAAGGTGGACAGAGAGTTATTGGAGCAATGGGATGAATCGCAATGAACAAAATATGCTTGACGAGGAATGTGAGAATGGTTTATTGATACCGACGCTAATGTAAGTTAAGTATGAATCTTGAATATTGATGTATCCTTGCAGCTTAGATTATAGACAGATCAATTTTAATTATTATTGAATTGGCGAGATTATAGTTGGTACCCCTGTTGAAGCCGCTCTGATTCTCTATCTATGTTGTATATTTGATTGATCAATATAAGTAGTTACTTAATAATTGTGATCTTTCTAAGATTTTTCTGAATATAAAATTGATTGATGTGTATTTGTTTCAGAATAAAATAGAAAGCTTCATCCTCAAGTCAGAAAGGCGATTGTTCACTACATTCCATAGGTAAATACTCTACATTTATAAATTACTGTAATCTCTTATTCAAAGTCAGCGTTCCTTTGTTCTCTCGTGTTGCTGCTGTCTTGATAGTTTCCATAGAGAGAGCTTCTTCTTCTTCTTGTGTCTTTTCCGTGAAGATGAGAAATCATTATAGTGGCAGCACTTGTCAAGTGGGCAACACAACCAAAGTTCACACACATAAAAAAATACATTGCATAATTAATTAGTCATTAACACATCTCAAACGATGAAGGACGCGTAGCAGCTTCCCCCGGTAAGCAAGTGAGGTAGAACACAAAGGTCCCAAATGCTGTGTCATCTGCCAATGTAACTCACTAAAGTTAATCGCTAAAATAGCAATTTAAACCTTCGATACTGCTGCACGAAAGAGAGATCTTGTGCTTTTGCCAAACCTCTGTCTCAAGCTCTTCAAGTAAAATGTTCTCCTTCGAATTGAAGCTTGTCTTCCTTCAAACTTCTCTGTATGATGAGATGTAGGAGTGAATATTTCTACTTTCTCATTATGTGGCTGAAATAAACTAGTTGTTGCCTTTTGGCAGACATCAGGAGTTGGGCTCTGGTATTCATACGGGAAAGAACCTCGGCATTTGTGACTTGATCTAGGAAGTTTTTAGCATTTAATGTCCGGTCGATAGCTTAGTTGGTAGAGTTCTTGTATTCCATGCCGAGCGCCCGAGTTCCAATCCCACTGAGGATGTCAGAAATGATTTCCCACTTTGGTGCCCATTTCAAACCGAAAATGAAATACCAGCAAGGCTTACTCAGCTTTCCCAAGAAATGAGTACCAGCCCCCTTGGGAGCTTTTTTGTAATGCCAGCCCCCTTACCTGTTAAAATAAATAGGTTCACTCGAGATATGCGACCCCTTCAAGGAGGACGCGGTAAGGAGTTACACTATATGTGTAGCTCAGTTGCATTAGTTGTGCTGATGGTAAACCTGCAGAGAGAGCTTGGACAAGTTTTGCTTCTTCCGCGCAGCATCAAAGTTTTGAATTCAATACTAATTCCATTTAGTTAGGTCCTAACATAGCATAGCTTTCTTTTATTTTGTTTGCCATTTTTTAAAAACATTTTTTATCCATTGTTTTCCAGACAAGTCGTATGCACGGTGGACAGCTGGCACGGCCTGACGATGGCCGACATCCGTGCGATCGAGGACAAGACCAAAGAGGACCTGGACAAGCTGCGGAAGCAGGGCGAGGTGCGCGGCATGCGGTCCGACGGGGAGTAAATGGCGGGACAGACGCTCGTCATACCAACACACAAGTTACCACATGTCAGCGACCATAGGTTAATGATGTTAAACTATACGAGACAGTCTCTGCAGTTGCTCAAACTGTTGGCAAACGACTCGCAAATTCCTTTTTTCAAACCGTTCTTTTGTTTTTTGAGTTTTGAATCATAACATTATCATAGATTAGCTTTTAGAAATTACATTTCTATTTTAAAGATGATTTTTTGTATCTGTACCTGGTTTACATGAATTATGTATTGGAAGTAAATACAGCTTTGAAATCAAGTCTAAATACTTGTAATGTTTGTAATTTTATTTGTTAAATTGTTTTAATCTAGTAAAGCTGATTGGGCAATTAAATGTTTTCCTTGCAAATTGTTTGACTGCTCAGTCAGCTATCAAATGCACAAGCATTTTTTATTACTTCCTATCACTGATATGATCTCTAGGAAAGTTGGGAGATCTAATTCTGAACTGTTCTTTTCTAAATCTAAATCACTGTTACATATTGCCATGATATGAAATTCTGTATCAGTTTTTTTGAGGTTATGTGAGACGTTTGTCAACAGAGTTATTAAAAAAATTACCGTAGCAACTTTAGTCTGCTATATTAGTTTATCGTCTAGCCGCCATCTTTAGGCAGAGCAGTGTACCATAGACATGTATAAATAAATAAATTAATTAATTAACATTCATCATCCACTACTGATCCTATCGTTGTACACTCAAAGTGACACATGCAAAACCAGTGTTGCGGCATGTTGAAATGATAGTCATTGCCGTAAAATATATAGTATATATTTTTGAAATAGTGTTGCCATTTTTGAAACACTTCTTTAATTAAATATTACATCTGCATTTTGTGATTTTTTTACTTGGTACTTATCATTTTGTTTTATATGTACATTCACAGTAATGTATATTTATATTTCTTTCAATATTGTAACTATTTAAGACATTTTTTCAATCACTTTCAGTTATTTGTCAAATAATGAAATGGACTCCGAACTTTCAAAATATCCCTCGGCTGTGTGACGTCACCTATAGTAAATAAAAAATAGATTCCCGATTATCAGGGATTTTTTCTCGTTCACAGCACTGTCGGCCCGTGCCCTTGGCGGAAATGCTAAACGCAGTACTGTGCACTTTAATGTCTTTTCAAACTACCTACCAAACATTGTATTGACATTATGACACACTTTTTACTGTCTTTAGCCCGGCCAGGTAACATCACAAATATTCCCAAAATTTCAAACATTCTTAGTCCATTATTTATAAGGTTATTTGATGATCACTTTTTTATTCCGTCATTTGAAAATTTGATAAGGATCACACAATGCAGATTCTATTTTTCACGTTGGCTGGAAGTTCTATTTTCAAAATCCCAGTGTAGCCATATGTACACTTCTAACATATTCCTTGTATATTGCAATACCTAGCAATGTAGTATTATTTTTCACATGTAAATTCAAAGCTTGAAAACCATCCTGATACAAGTAACATTGTTTTCAATTATAAACAGAAATCCTAACAGTCTATCATTTTCCTGATAAGGCAGAAATATGGATTTCAAGTTCATAGAATTGATTGAACGTTTGAGTATGTCAGATTATGCAAGCTTTCATACCCTGGCGTAAATGCCAAAAATAAAAAGTACCATATTTATAATGAGTAACGGCTATAAGAAGCAAAATTGGCTGGTCCATTTGTGCTCATTATAACCAAGTTTGACTGTACTACTTTAGGCTTTGATTATGTGAATTAAGCTCACAGTTTGTCATATTTATTTCTTCGCTGTTAACTGCATTACTACAATGTGAGATAGAAAATAATTCCACTATGGGAACATATGAATTGCCTGTTTCTAAAATCTGCTTTCTCCACTTACAGGGAAAATTACTCGTAATGCATGTGTACCTGTTTAGTTCCTATGTCCGTTAAATCTTGACTATAAACAAGTTTGTCAATGGTTATTTCCAAATTCCTCTATCGCTTAGGTTAAAAATGTTGATTTCTTAAAATTGGTTGCGTGTGGACGGGTTTTGGAAACAGGTGACTCATATCTCTCTTTCTGTGCTACAGCATGTTTGTCATTTGTATGAGTCTGGTTTTCAAGTAAGGTTTTTACTTTTCAATGGACTATCCAGTCAGCATTATTGGTTGCACAGAGAATAAGCAATTTCTTGATGGGGTGGATTGTTTTTAGATAAATTTCTTAGTTAACTGTTAGTTTGAGATGTGCCCCAAGTATAAATCTTTACAAACTTAACGTTTACCTAAAAATGTGTTGAAATTTTTGTCACTGCTATGGTCAAGCAAACAAAGAGGTGGCAATCAAATTGGCGATTTGAAATCAGTGCTGTTTGGAGCCCCGTCATGGCCTGTTGAAGATAATTTTGATCATGGTCCAACAGATGCCATTGGGTAGTTATTAATTAATAATTGATTCAAATGTGAGTTGATCCTTAACATTGTGGAGAAAGCGTACCTCCTAAAGACAACACGTCAAATATAAAAAATATATCTTTAAAAAAAAATTGACAAATTATTAATTGATAATGTTACCTGCCTCTGGCCAGACAAAGATCGATTTGTGAATTGCATTCCTCTTCATGAATTAATTAAAAGAGCTCCACTAGTGAGCGTTTTACTTTCCATACATTTTTTGGTAAAATACAATGGTAAAATCTTATACTAGGGGTAATGATGTAATAAAGTATAATATTGTATTAAATATAACTATTTTTTAATTAGATTATGAAATACAGTGGTGCGAGTAGGTATTTACGGTGATAACTATGAACGGTTCGGAGTGCTAGATTTATTTTGAATATATTTTTTTTGAAAAAAAAACAGTTTTATTGCGTCCTTTTTTGAAATGTGTACTGTCGACACCCCCAATATATAAAGAATACCAATTATAAACTTAGCAAGAAACTCTTAACTCCCTTGCCATCGAGTGTGTATACTATGATCTGAGTTGCAAAGATCTATTAACCTCCAGACTGCCGGAATGCGGATCCGCACTCATAGTACTGATTGCGATTTTTAAAATTTTTCTTTAGTCTTTACACAGCAATAAGATTGAAAATCGTTTAACATACTCCTATTGCATTAAGCTACCCAGCAATAAACTCAAAGCATTCATTTTCATTTGAGAAAATTGCTGGCACCCTAGAGGTTAAGGAATGAGGCAGGGGTGAAACCGCAATACAAGCAAATAGTTATTGCCGTACTAAATCAACGATGTTACCGTATTGAAAGCACCGGTTCTCATCAGATCACCGAAGTTAAGTAACATTGGGCGCGGATGCTACTTGGATGGGTGACCGCTAGGTACACCGCGTGTTGTTGGCATTTCTTGGACTGGTCCGTAGTCCAGTGGCAACACTTCGGACTCGTAAATGGAAGGTTGTGGATTCGAATCCTGGCGGAGCACAAAATATATCATTTATATTTCCAAATGTGCTCTTCGCTGGGTTGAAAAATTCATGAACCTTTACCAAAGACCGGTCACTGAAAGGTCCATCCAACCTTACAACTGGGTCTTGCTCGCAGAGGGCTCTTGAGGTGTAATACACACGAAATCAGCGCTCACCAAATAAATCATCCTAACATTATTATTTTTATTAAATCATTTAATTTTCCATACCTACATATTTTAGTATAGAATACTCAATGGCAGGGAAAGTCGAGTTACATTACTTGGGTTTAAACTTGGGATCCATAAAAATTAGACCGGTGAATCCAAAATCCTAAATCCAAAAATCAATTGAACAGAACCATAATCGGAAATCTAGGATTTTTATAAAAGGTGAGATAAATACATGGAAACATAACGTAACATTTTTGGAGTTAAAAAAAATCCTAGACTGACTGTCCCATTTTTTTATTGTTTCAACTTAAATATTTATAAATGAAAATCCTATTAATCTTATTTTGAACCTTTTTAATTTCTTTTTTATGTTACAAATGTGTATTAAAGCAACCTGCTTAAAGTATTGGAAAATAAAATTATGTTCCTCATATGAAATTGAACTTTAAGTATGTATAGAAATCAAAGATTCAAATCATAACTTTCTCTATTTTGATGATGGAGTCTGCTCGTTCAGAATGGGCTCGGCGTAAATGTCATAGATAATAAAGTTGTAAAGGTTGCTAGAAGGAAGGCAAACTGATATCTTGTTATAGGTTGCTAAGGACTGCATAGACTTGCGACATTTTCCGGCATAGAAAAAAAATCAAACCTTGTGCAGAGTCCATTTCTCTTGTCATTAATATATTTTCAGCTAAATTAACTGTGTTTTTTTAAGTGTAAAAAATTCCATACTTAGAAAGCTATACTCTTTTTATAAGATTTGTTTATGTATTCATTTACTACTAATTTTTCATTTTGCTTTTTACCATTTTAAAAACCTTTCCCCTCCGGGTATTGATATAAAATATAAAGTGTAAATACAGATTCTCCTCTGTATATTTTTCATAGAAGTAAACTTACTATAAAGATAATAGTTGAAAGAATTACGGCATCTATCATAATATAAATGTTTAATTATATAGATTGATACACTCAAGTATTAAACTTTACCTTGATAAACTCAATCATAGAGTTTTACCAAAAATGTTGTAAGAACTGATTCATCTCAAGAATGAACGATACATTAAGAATAAAAAGGATCTACTCCACAAAACCCAGGGACAAAAGAAGTATCGGGAGGCCAAAGCTAAGATGGAGCGATGGGGGGGAAAAGGACTTGCGAGCTCGGGCGAGACCAATTGGCGATAAGAAGTGGAAGGTGGACCCACACTGGGTTGTGTAAAACACAATCATCATCGTCACAAGCTCAACATCTCTGGGTGAGCCTTGGCTGAATCCAGGATTCTCCTTCGTTCTCGTCTGCCCATCGCCTTTGCTCTCGAGCTACGTATGTCTGTGTTGACACCGTCCATCCATCACATTTTAAAGCTTTCCTGGTCTCCTTCGGCCTTGTGGTGCTGAGAGTGTTAGGCGCTTAATCACATTGGGCTCTCTGCAGATGTCATAGATCTCTTTGTGGTACCAACAATGCAAAGCATTATTATCTGTCGGCAGACCATAGATGGTTCTGAGAATGCCTTCTTTCAAATGTTGAAATTGAGGTTCTTTATGTCATTAACCAGGTTCCTGAGGCGCTGTAAAATACAATGATTGAGTTTGAAGAGAAAGCCTTGTACTTTGGGTGAAATAAAATAGACCACTCACACTTTGTAGCCCTTGCAAGTAAACAATTGAATGACAATACGGCGTAAGGTTAATGTCATATCACGTAAATTATTGTGACGTAAAATTTGAGATATCCACTTAGACTATCATAATATCTTTCCCCACCTCAATCATCTCATTTTTATCTGCGATAAGTCCATTTTTGACAAAATGAAAGCCTATTGGCACTATAAATTGATAACTGGCTTTAAAGAATCAGGAAAAATTCTGTATGTTTGCCTATCCATGCTTGAAATACTGTTCACGTCCCTGTCAAGAACATTGTCAACCTATGATACCTCAGTGGATTCTACATTGCCAATGGACTTCAATTAAAATTACTTTAAAGAATGCTTAAAAATGAAGATGTGCGATAGTCTATAAAAAATTATGTTTAATCATCTTGCAGAAATAAATGAGATATCACTTATACGAGTGGTATAAAATGAAAAATCTCGACAAACCAAAATGATGTCTAAAGTGAATTTATCGCAGCTATGAACTTGAGGACTCATCATCTAATGGAAGATGAAATGTGAACTGTATTGTTAAAATAATAATAATATATAGAATGTCTGTAATGATTCTCATACATTCCATAAATTCATCTAAAACTGTATGCCATTACTTCATTAGAATTATTTGGTGTTTAAAAATTCTCTTTTTTCAATGTTTAAAATGGATTTGGTGTTAAAATACAGTATGTAAGACTCCATGTTGTTTGAATTTTGACAAACCTGTTAAAATTTGACATACGGGTTAGAATATGACAAACCGGTTAGAATGTTACAAACTTGTTTGAATTTGACAGCCGATTTGAATGAGTCACACTTGTTTGAATTTGACAAATAGGTTAGATTAAGACAAACCTGTTTGAATTTGACAAACCAGTTAGAATTGAAGTTACAATTAAAATTAATTGAAGCGCATCAACTATTGAATAAATATTAATGAAATATGTTGACGTTCTACATTTAAAAAAAATGTTTATAGGAATTAGAACATTCTGTATTGGTTGACTCTTGTTTAACTTATTATTTTGACATTCTATATTATTTAATTAATTTGGATTGACTACAGTGTGTCTAAAGCTTGTCTGTTTATTTTAAGTTATTTGAAATTCAGGGGTATTAGTATTCTTTTATTAAAAAACAATTAACTTTTTTTTGTATGTAAGACACCTACTGCCATCTATCGGGAAATAATAAAAGTTTAAATTTTCTTATCAAACTCTTATATCAACGCGTTAATCCATTCTACGAAATTACTGAATTATTTTGTTTACTGTTATAATAAATTCATAAAAATATTAGCAAGGTTCCGTTATAAAATGCCAATCTTTATTTTTGCTGTTTTAAAACAGGTAGAAAATTACTTTAAAAGAAATTGGCTTCGGCTTACTGCTATGAACCCCATTTTATACATTCTTTAGAATGTATTTAAACATTGGAAATAAATTCAGCAATCTCGAAGAGCTAATTAGAACATTTAAATTAATGTAAATTAAATCTTTCTGTATTTCTCAGCAGATGGCAGTGTCTCCTATAATATGATGGACTCATTCACAATCAATGGTTTAAAGAGCCCTTAAATTCCATGCATATGATGGGTTATTTTTAAATTTAAATGTGCAATGATACACTAAACTCTATCATTGCATTGTTTTTTTTTAGAGTTTTCTTAAGTTCTAATATCATTATTTGTGAATTGGTCTTTCATTAATTTTGTAAAACCATGATTTGGGTCTCATTTTGGTTTACCACAGCAATATTAAGCATTACACCGTTTAGCTGTAAGCATTACACCATTTTACTACTGGTATTTGTGTAGTTGTAATTTATTTTGTAACCTGTCACCGAGTGATTGCTATGTATATAGAAACTTCTGCCATACAGTTTGGTATTTAACCTCTTGTCCTACATCTACCGGTTAATGCAACCTATTTTATGAATCACTGGAACTGTTTAACCTGTTAGAAATAACTGAATTAAATCAGCCTATTTGAAATCATTGTAACTATTTGACGTATTTAAAATAATTAAAAATATTAAGGCCAATTATAATCATTAAAACATCCTTTTTCTTATGTGAAACGATAAGGTCTGCACATTTCAAATGGTTAAAAAAGTGATGACACCCCACTGCCAGGGTGATAGGGTTAATAACTAATAATTTATTATTTTTTTATCAACCCTAGTTACATAGAAGTGTGACTTTTACTTGCCAATAAAAATTCAAATATCCTAGAAATTTGTGTAGAATTCATTTGGTAAGCGCTGTTTTTGTCTGAATCGCACCTCAAGAGCTCTAAAAAATTGTTACAAAGATTATTTTTTCATTGATTTCATTGAATAGGTTGGTAATCCTGAATTTGCAAGAAAGAGGTTAAAGTTTTGTTTACAAAGACCTAAATGTCTTATACTGAACGTTGGTGACAGTTGAGGCAGGGCGTTGTCATCCTCAACACAGCTTACTTCACACTGAACTATCAAAAGTGAGGTTATACAAGATGGCTGCTGTAGTTCCAATTTTCACCACGTTCACTATGATCCGTTTAGCATTATAACTAGATTGTACTATTTGCAGTGTACTTTTTTAATATTATAATTTGTATGGATTTATTTTGGCACCTTGAGGTTATTTCTACTGTGGAATTGCTTGCATTTTATACTAACCATCAGTTTCACATGTAACAATTGTAGTACTATTCACACATTGTAAATTCTGCAATATTTAATGTTACTTATCATTTTATTCTGTAATGCTTGTCTTAGCATTTTTCCTTATTTTGTGAATAAATGTTATTTGTTACTTTAAACCTTTTTTTTATTTATTTATTTTATTACTTTTTTATGCATCGACAGTCAAGAAGGCAAATCGACTCAGAAGCATTTGAGGCAAAGGTGGGAAAGCATTCCATAACTAAGGGCCAGCAATGCAAACGACACGATTCATAAAACAAATAAAATGCGGAATCCAACTGGAAATTTAACCCATTATGACAAAAAGTGGCATTTGAGTCAATTTACCATCGAGCCGTCAATATAATTATTTTAATTTTTATTTCTTAACAATTTTAATTTGAGAGTATTTTTCTAAATGCTCTAAATTAAGTTCTTTACCTCCAACATGAAACATTGGGGAGATTTTCCACCATCTTAGAAAAAAAAAAAAATATGGAGTATACAACAGCACCCCTTTATGTTTCAGTGACTAACTTAGTTGTCATATATTTTTTTCTATTTACACAATGGTGGTGAATTTACGCAATGTTTTATACTAGGTGTATTCATATCTGGTAAGACATGTTACCTTATTAGTTAAAACCAAAGGAAGGTAAATCTATGCCTTGATTGGTAAACGATGGTAAATATACTCTTTACCTACGTAAATCTACTTTGTAAATGTGTTTCTCAAAGTTTTCAATTGAATTTGAATAATTGATTAATCTTTTTGTCCATGATAAGAATTTAAAAGCTAATTAATGAAATCGTATCAAGTCAATGAAACTATATTTTATTAAAACCTAGAGGCAAATTTCCTTAACTAAGAGTAACCTACTAAAGTTGTATGAAGATGTACACTATATTTTTGCCGGTTTGGCAACTAGTCGTACGTGTAATGTTAAAGAGTAAATTGCAATAAATTTTGAAATATAACTGTGTAGAGTCTTAAGCTAGGAATGTTAAAAATGTGTACTTGTTTAAATGTAATGTTGACGCAAGTCAAAAATATTGATAGGTACACTTTTAGCGGATGTGATTTAAATTTGTTTATTTCTCTTTATAAAACACTGTTCACACTTCTGTGTTTTGTTTAGAACAGGCCTTAAAATGTCTAGAGTACTACACAGACTATATACTGAACATAGGTGACAGTTGAGGCAGGGCGCTGTTGTGATTTTTATCATCATCAATGACACAATAACCCAGGGTGAATCTTGGTCTCCTTGATCAACCGCAGTCACTGCTATCTGTTCCTCCCCCAGTCTAGCCACCTCAATCTGGCTCTTTCCACTGTTCTGCGCCCCTTTGGATCCGTCATCGCAATCATCTTTTTTGATGTTCCATTCGCTGGATTTGACCCAGTCAATGCAGTCTGCTGACTTTTATTACTGTTGTGATGTTAGTGTCTAAAAAGTGATAAAACCAATAAGGGTTATTTTTGTTTTCTTTTTTACAAAATACTTGAACTTTGACGTAATGGCTAACTTCTAACTAACTAACTTCACTATCTATCAAAAATTTACAGTTTACAAGATGGCAGCATTAGTTCCGATTTTCACCGTATTCACTATTCAGTTTTAGCCTTGCAGGTCTATAGATGATTGCATACAGACCTACATGGCTTAAAATAAACATGGCGAAATTGGCAACTAACGGTGCCATCTTGTATAACCTCACTTAATAGACAACATGAAGTTAGCTGAATTGCTAAAATTTTAGAAGTATTTTGTTGAGGAAATAAAAAAATAATAAAAATTGAGTTTACCTACCAGTTTGAAGGTCCTAAGGTCGTAATAGCGCCCTCATTTAGCTTTCATCTAAATTCATTAATATTTATGGACGGGTATAGGTTGGCACATTTGACGCTGTGCAGTTGTCAAACCTGTCTTAACCATAACCTAAAAAATGCTTCAAGCTTAAAATAGCTAGAGAAAGAAAATGTACTGAGTAAAAATTGCGATTTTTCTGTTTTTTTTTTCATAAAAATATGTATTTTTCATTTTCAAATATTGTTCTATGGTAAGGTGTCTCACATAGAATATAAACTACGATTATACTTACTAATACTAGGTAAAAAAAAAGACCTGAGCTAATGTTACAACGTTATTGAAAAAAATTTAAACCTATTTATGTATGTGTAAGAAGTATAAACTCTGTTATGTAGGCTGTTACCCGCTGTATTGTAAGCAGCTTAGATATTTCCCTGTAATTTCTAAATTTTTATTTTTCCTGAATAACCCGTCATTTAATTTCCCCTAAAAAATATATTCCATAAAAACTTGATCCTACAAAGCTCCTATTAGAGACTTATGCTATGGTTGTTTTCATACGAGTATAACGCACAATAGACTGGCCTCTCAGCAAGAAAATAAAAAAATAAAAAACATACCTAACTGCATAATATTATGTAGACTTTTGGCAGTTAAGTACTTTGTGAAAGTACATTTTAAATTAAAAAAAATGTTTTGTGTCTGAATTCACAGTGAGTTTATTATATGTTATCCACAACATGTTTTGGGACTGCAATACGTCCCATTTTCATGTCAGCTTACATTTTCACCTGAAGATGGAACGTAGTACAGTCCCGAAACATGTTGTGAATAAATATAATAAACTCACTGTAAATTCAAACAAAAAATATTTTATTTTATTTAACTGCATAATTCCTAGTTTTGGCCGACAAAAATGCAAAATAATTTCCCTTAAATTAAGGAGAAATATTTTACAGCACCAAAGTTTTCTTTTTTTAAATTTGACATGTTTTGAAAACCGTGCAAAGATTAATCTTACCTTTGAGATAGCATTTAATGCTGAAAACCACATGTCTTAAAATGTTTCTTTTTCATGATTTGTAGATAATGAATTACTAAAAAAATATACTCAATGGACTCGGCAGAATAAAAAAATGCCTCGGCTATGTGACGTCATCTATAGGAAATAAATAAAAAATCCCCGAAAATCAGGGAATTTTTATATTTTACAACATTGAAAAACTTATGAAGTTGACAGTTTTGCTAAATGCAGTTGACTAGCTCACTTTAATGTCTTTTCAAACTATATTGTATTGGAGTTACGCTTATCTGTCCTGCCTCTAGTCTGACCAAGTGACATCACATTTTTTCCCTTGTGTGCTGAGTCCATTGCCGAATTGAATCCAAAATATTGCTTATTGTTGATAATAATACTTCTTTGTAATTTATGTTTTCGAGATAGATAAGTAAACCTATCCTTCCCTTTAATGCACATTTTAAGTATGAACTATTTTAGTTAAATCGTCACTACAAGGGAATGAAGAAGTAAAGACAAGGTTGCATAAATCTTAACACATTTTAAAATATAAAAAAATATATTTCACGCTAGGTATATATAATGTAAATAAAGTGTAAATGGTTGTTAGAAAAAAAATGAAATTTACAAAAAATATTTTGGGATGATTTAATAATACTTAGGTCCTGTAATTTTTTGTTTAAATAGGTTCCTACTAAACCTATTTCTATTATTCCATTTAAATATGTCAATTTGGTAATGTGTAATCTTATCTGTTTGAAAATTAACTCTACAGCATTGTAACAACAATAGTGTTAACACATTAATTAATTATTAAAAACAGTCATCAATAATTGAAAATGTTTTTTGTTTTATTTTCCTTCTACTCATTTACTATCAGGTTCCCCCGATGTTGACGACAGCTTTATCATCATAATGAGCTCAACAGCCCTAGCTGGGTGGGCCTTGGCTGAATCCAGCATTCCACACTCCCACCTGTCTTTGGTGGGTGTGTTAAAAACAGTGACTTTGATTTCTGAGAGTTGTAGTCCTCTCCGGTGTTCCTCTTTTATCCTGATTCCCAATTCCTGTTGGGGTTCCTACCAATAAGCTCGACACACCTGGCTAGCTGAATCGCCTATCCATCACCTTTGCTCTCCAGCTATGTATGGCTGCCTTGGCTGCATCTGCTTTGACACCGTTCATCCATTGCATTTTTGGCCTTCCTGGTCTTCTTCAGTCTTGTGATGCTGACAGTATTAGTCGCTTAATAGGGTTGGTATCATGTGTTCTAAATATGTGACCAGCCCACTTCAGGCTCTACTTTGATAGAACTGATCACAATGAGATCTTCATTCATTTACCCCTATAATAGTATAATATCGCGTAAATTCCACACCAGTGTATAAATATAAATATGTATGGAAGACACAACAGCACATCTATTGATTTATTTAGTTTTAAGTCATTTTTTCTAATGCATGAAGGTCTGGGTTGGTAGAATTATAGATAAGTATAGATAAGGATAGATAAGTATAAAATGCTTGCGTTCCATGCCAGAGGAAAATGTAATAAAATGCAAGTGCTTTGGCCAAAACCATTTGCGAAATTATCATTGACCATTGATCCCATCTAAATCTAAATCTAAGCTGCAAAGATATGTATCATTTGAGATTCATCTTAAATGCATTCCCACAAGCAGACACGCATAATTTCGCGCTCACACATGCCCCTACACATAAAGCAACATTTATTAGTTATGGGACAAGAAAACAGATACATGAATACAATTTAAACTGTTTTAATAGAAAATGTGTCCTCCTTTGACTTTCATAACTTCTTTAACACGTTTCGGCATAGAATCGACAAGTTTATTACAATTTTCTGATATTTGCTGGTCTCGAAACCATGTATGGATTACAGCCTCAATCAGTTTTGTTTTTGTTGTACAATCTGTTTTACGAAGTCTAGCTTTTACAATAGCCCACAGATTTTCAATGGGATTAAGGTCCGGTGAGTTTCTTGGCCATTCAAGGCATGATATATTTTTGTCCTTGAAATATTTCATCATGATCTTGGACACTTCATTTGAAATGGGGGTTTTCCAGTTTCCGAAGGGTGCTGGTTCTCAATTTTTGAAAAGGCTGAGTGAACCTTTTTGGTATCTTATTGTGGGTTTGATGAACACACTAAAACAGGAAACTTATTCTCCATAATATTTAACACAAGTATTTTATTTATTTAATTACAAAAAATATTTTTTCGTCTCGCATTTTGAAAAGAGTTGATTATTTACACATTATTAAATATAAATTCGTCCTATGTTGACATGATTTAAAAACAAATGCTGTAAAAAAGTGGTGAAGAATCTTGCATTAGGGTATTTGCAATAGTGAGGAATTTGGTAAAAAGTGTATAGTTTTGTTAGATTACGATAAGCATATAAACAATGGCCTAATTTCAAGTCCAAAATAAATTTATATAATTTTAAATTTGAAAAAGATCTTTTGAAAATTTTGACCGGTTTTGAAACGGATGTGCGATCCGTCAACGAAGTTTGTAGCCCACGTGACGTCATTTTCTTGTATCGACAACGCTGCTGGTATTGCGATGGCTATAAAAAGTCAAAGAAAATGACGTCACAGCCGAAAATTCAATCCAAGGAGCGTTTTGGCGCGTAAATTCAAACTTCATTTTTTGAACATGAATAACATTGTAAAAAAAGCAAGTAAAAATAAAATTCAAGAAGTTTTATGATTAGCAAATATAAAGGAATTTAAATCCATAAGATTTTTTTTTTGTGAAATTTCCCTTTTCTAACAAAAATAAATTTGAACCACAATATTTATAAAATGTTGTTTACAAACTTATTTTAATTTATGATGTAAAAAACATTAAATAAAACATAAAATAATGTTGCATTGACTCTAGAACATTTCATTCATTATTTTTACCTACATTTTGGGAACACAAATATTTCGATAGCGTTTCTCAACATTAATGTCAAGTTGACAGCGTCCGCCATTGCTTGCCGGCGCGTCTTTGTCAAAGTTAAATATTCACCATCAAAATTAGCAGATTTCTACATCCAAATAGTGTATTTCTAGAGGATTATCCAAGCAAAAACCTTCAAAATGTCGATGAGAACGTACGGCGACAAGCCTATCAGCTTCCAAGTGGAAGAAGGCGGGGAGTTCTACTGCGTCGGCAGTGAGGTGAAAATATTTTTATTTACTTGAATTTCTTGATCAGTTTTGCTGTTATTTAAATTGTTGTACGATTAATATATTGCTTATAGTTCGATTTATCTAATTTGATGGATTTTAGGTTGGAAATTACCTCAGATTGTTCCGAGGATCGCTTTATAAAAAGTACCCTGGAATGGTGAGGCGGACTTTAAATAATGAAGAAAGGAAGCGCCTAGTGGACAGTGGGCTCGGTGCTCATGTCTTGTCTAGTTCCGTGTCCCTCTTGAAGGCGTCAGAAGTCGAGGATATCATTGAAGGAAACGATGAAAAGTAAGTTTGACATGATTTTGTATGGTTAATCTTAAAACTCAACGGCATTGTAACATCAAACAATTAAAAAGAAATAGAGAAAGTCAGTGTGCACTTGTATAAATACATTTTCACAATCATTTCTGACACCCTTCGATAGGGATCGAACCCTTGCTCTCGGCATTTAATGCAAGCATTTTACCCACTGAGCTATCGACTATCGACTGGACTTTTTACGAGCTTGGTTGTCGCTGCAAAGCGCCAATTCTCAAGCAAGACCCAATGACTGTAAGGCTGGATGGACCTTTGATGACCGTTTTTTGGTAATGGCGATGAATTTTCCAACCCAGCACAAAGCATTTTTGAAAATACAATGGTACATCTTTAGTGCTCCGCTGGGATTTGAACCCACAACATTCCATTTATGAGTTCGAAGCGTTACCACCAGACTACGAATCGGTAGTATGTATGTGTTTATTTCAAACCCTAATAAAATATCGGCACGGTTTGCTCAGCCTTTAGATGAAATGAGAACCAGCCCTCTTGGGAGCTGTGGAAACCCCCATTTCAGCTCAAGGGGGGCTCAAACATGGCTATATCAACGAATTGCCCTAAGATGGTTGAGTAAAACTAAATATTTTACGTGAATTAAAACTTGTTTTTGTATTGAGTTTTTAAATAAATTAAAAATCTTTTATAATAGACTTTCACTGTGTAAGCTTGCACGTGACTATACTACACATATAGTGTAACGTCTGCCGCGTTCCCTCCGAAGGGGTCGCATGTGGCGTGTGGAACCTATTTTTACAGGTAAGGGGGCCGGCCTCACGCCAATCACTTCAGTTGAAGTGGGGGCTAACCCCAGAAAATATAAAATGATGGTTGGTTGTGTTTAGGTACAAGGCAGTGTCGGTGGGTGCCTCTGAGACGGCCACCCCGCGGGACAGCAAGTCCAAGAAGCCGCACAGCGCTGCCTGGCTGCCCGCGCTGCCCAACTCCTCGCACCTGGATGCCGTGCCCCAGGCCACGCCCATCAACAGGAACCGCTACCACAATAAAAAGGTATAATAATAACAGGTTCATCAACTTAAGAAGCCCATCGCAAACATGAGCGAAACATCCAGAAGCTAACATACACCCTACAACTCTTGCCGTGGAAAAGTGAACATTTTTTGCAACATGAGTGGTCAGCTGCATATCAACCTATAAGTCAAGGAACTCATGTAACACATAAGGCGTTCATACAATGCTATATTTTTTTTGTGACGGATAGCCTTGCTGATGGTCGTGAGCCGACCCAGCAGTGATTCTAGATTTACCTGTTCGTCCCTAGAGAAAATAGCAAAAACCCAAAGTTACTGACTCGGTGCAATTTTATCAAGAGGCACATACAACTAAAATCTCTCCAAGGGGGTGGGACTATCAATAAGGCAGTTAATAATTTTGTAACAGCACCATGAGGGAATATAGATTGTGGATCTGCCCGTTCTAACATCTGTGGTTGTTTGTGTAGGTTCGCACCTTCCCGCTGTGTTTTGATGACACGGACATGACGGCCAACCTGGAGAACGCCTCGCAGAAGCAGCTGCTGGTGCCCATCAGGCTGGATATGGAGATGGACGGACAGAAACTCAGGGACACATTTACCTGGAATAAAAACGGTTAATATTTCTGCATTTCTTTGCTTTATTCCAGCCTTTATGGAATTTACAATTGTAATAACTACGCATTTTAATTTATTTATTTATTCGGATATCAGACAAACTGCTATAAGAAAATTTACATTATTCTCGACGTTTTGTTAGCGACGTATGTAACGTCTTCAGGAGACACCCTATCTGCACTACGACTAAGGATTAACTGATTTTTAAGTTTCTAATATCCGAATATTTTTTTTTTAACTGAGTAGCTGTTATAATTGTAAATATGTCAAACGACTGTAATTCCAACCTAAACCTAACAATAGGGTAATTGCAGTGATGGGGAAAACGGTTTAAAATACTATGGTTTTGTAGAGTACATTTCAAGGAGCACAACCATATATTTTTTGTATAGTAAAAATAAAGATATCATTGATAATTTAAAAAAATAAAATGTCGAGAATTTGAATACTGCCAAAACGCAGTGGGGCCGAAGAAACACGCTGTGACGTCAAAATTACGTATGTAGATGGATCCATCGGTATAGAAAACCTAACGGTACACTCCATACATTGTGAGATCCATTGACGTCACATCCGCCTAAATAAAAAAATGAGCTGTTTTAACGGAAATTGAAAATGGGCGAATTTTACCGAGCCGTAGTTTAAAAAGTAAGCCAGATATAATTTTTTTAAAAACGCAGATGCGTTTTTTTAAAGGTAGTCTGTCATTTTATGAAATAAAAAAAATACGTGAAATTACCCTATTACCAACCTTTAAATATTTGTTTTCCTTTTTTGAACACTCTTTTTTTCTATTAAAAAGGGAAATTTAATGTATTACAAGTTTGCATACAGTTCACCTGAACATGCAACTTTTTACCGTGTTTTTTCCCGAAGAGGTTGAATGTGGGATGTGGAACCTATTTATTTTCACAGGTAAGGGGACCGGTTTTATGCCAAACACAAGGACCAAAGACCGCAGGGCATGAGGAACCTATCTAATTTCACAAATAAGGGGACCGGTCTTATGTCAAATACTGAAGGGGGCTGGTTGTCTTTTCTTGTGAGGGTTTAGTAAACCTTGCAGGTATTTTTAATTTGGGTTTGAAATAAACACAGAAACAAAAGAACATTTTTGACACCCAATGCAAGCACTCGGACAGTAAAAGTTTCCATGTTCAAATATGTAATTTGAATAAACTTGTTTTCCAGAGTCCATCATAACACCTGAGCAGTTTGCTGAAGTTTTATGCGACGACTTGGATTTGAACCCGCTGACTTTTGTCCCGAACATCGCCTCATCCATAAAGCAGCAACTGGAGGCTTTTCCCAGCGAGCCGCCATCAATCCTGGATGAAAACACAGACCAGAGAGTCAACGTCAAACTCAACATACATGTTGGCAACACCTCACTCGTGGACCAGGTAAGATCGTTGGATTCTTTTCATTTTAAATTAAAAATTTGTGCCATCACAGATTTAGAATAAAATCACAAATTTAGAACGTCAACTACAGCCAAGCTCAGTTACAGTGATAATAGATATAACTAGTTCTCATTTTTTTCTTAAAATAATAAATTATGATGACTGTACATGGTTCCTGCATTACAACAAATGATTATAATCCGAGAATGGAGTCTTTGAGACGAGCAGTTGAGGCAACTCTTCCTTGCCTCCTCTCAGTCTTGGACTGTGAGTGTTGAAGCTTTGATCTTATATGATGTTGTGATGCAGAATCCAGTGTTATATTTATAAATAGAGGACTGATGTGAAGTATAGGCGATCTTTTATTGTGTATGTGTCCCACGATCACAGTTTGCCGTACGTACACTGCTCAAAGCACCTGAGCGAAAGAGGAAACAGCTGATCTTTGTTATAATGGCGTGGATCAATGGACGCACAGCATTTTTGTCAATGCTCTTGTCGACAATACTAGTGCCTTTGAAAAAGAGACAGGAGGGCAAATCAACCAAAACTGTTAAAATTTTTACTAAGGGGCCGTCCATATATTACGTCATTCGAATTAAGGGGGGGGAGTCTGGTCTGCGGATGATAGCAAATGACGTACGAGTACCAAAAGTGACGTCGTTCTTGTAAATACCAATTTCTACAAAATATTATGTAAGATATATAACATTATTAATTATTAAGCTCATCCATTATTACAGCAAGAGGGGGGAGGGGTCATTAGATAATGACTATAGGATGATTGTAAGGGGGGGGGGGGTCGAAAATCGGCAAAAATCTATGACGTAATTTATGGACGGCCCCTAACTTATAATTAATTGAAAAATAATTATAATCTTTTAAAAACACATTTTAAATTCAGTTATTAAACAGTTTTTTTTATAGATTATAATTGATTTAAAAAAAATAGATTTAAGTTTGTAAGCATACAATGGACTTTCACTGTGTGAACCACGAAACCCTGAAGAACTGTGAAATGTACACTTTTATATGATGCCTCTGATAACTTTCTTTTGATTTCTAATGTTCCATTTGAAAGGCAAAAGATTTGTTATTGTTCTGAAATGTATTTGCCCATTCCCAGTGCACGCATCTGCATAAATTGTATTTTTTTAAAGGTAAGATCTCCCTAGATTCCAAGCTGTTCTGCATTCTTATTTGATTTTCATCTTGTCTTTGAGTTTCATAGGAATCTATACATAACATTGTTAATAACTTTTCAAATTGTTTTGGTGATACATTGTGGAGATCTTCCCCCCTCCTTTCAATTTTAGCCCTGCCCCGCCTATCTTAATTGCAAGTCATGTTATTAGTTTTAAGTTTAGTATCTAAGAAACTGAAGACGGAGAAGTATTTCTGAAAACGTTTTTTTGTAAATAAATACCCACTAAAATCAGTGGAATTTTTTTTATTAAAAGTTCTTAAAATTATTTATTAAGCCAACTTATTTATAAATACAGTTAAAAAACCAGCAAAGTTTGCAAGTTTATAACATTGTTAATCTACACAGGTCCTCACTTGTTTTTGCTTCCATAGATGTTTACGCAGGAAACTTGCGTTTGCTTCCAGGTGGAGTGGGACATGTCGGAGAAGGAGAACAACCCCGAGGAGTTTGCCATGAAGCTGTGCGCGGAGCTGGGGCTGGGCGGGGAGTTTGTGACGGCCATCGCCTACAGCGTGCGGGGACAGCTGGGCTGGCACCAGAGGACGTATGCCTTCAGCGAGGCACCCCTGCCCACCATAGAGGTAAACACTCGATTTTTTAAGACTTTACTTTTACATTCTTCGGCTCACAAGCATTGAAGGCTCAGGACCTCCCGCACCGCAATTCTCCAGGGCTTGTGCTGATTCCCTCCTTTGTCCCCTTACTCCCAGAACTTTTGGCAATGTTGTTCAAGACAATTTTTCATATATTTTGTCGTCCTGATATCTGCCGTGATTTCTCTGCATTAAATGAGAAATTATTACAATTTTATAAAATTTTAATCTTTCCTCAAATGTAAAGCTACTTTTTTTACAGATTAATATTAATTTACATGTTTGGGTATAAGATAGTCACCGGTCAGGATAAATGCTAGGGAAAAGGTAAACTAATAGTTTGGTATTGGTTGCTAAGGACCTTCTCATAGACCTGTGAGCTTTGCGTGCTCAAGATTTTTTTTTTCAAATTTTGTGCCCCCTTCCCACTTCAAATGAAGTGGTTGAGTAAAGGCCAGCCTCCTTACTTGTAATAATAAATAGGTTCCAAACGCAACATGCTACCCCTTTCGGGATAACGCGCTACAAGTTGCACTATATGTACAGCTTAGCTGCGGTAACGTACTGAGTTCATTGTTGGTTGCAGGCACACGAGTTTGCTTTCGAAGATGCATTGGTCAAGGCAATGCAGTCCGATAATAACTTGACATATCTCTGTTATAAGAACAGGTTTCAATGTGGGATAAATTTCTGTTTTCTCTATGAACATGAGGATATGAAATACATGTGTGATTTGCATTATGAAAATATGATTATAACCCGAGAATGGAGCCTTTGAGGTAAGCAGTTGAGGCGGTATTGTTTTACTGAATCCTGTTTTATTTGGGCTGTGAGTGTTGAAGCTTTGATCTTATATGATTATCATAATGCAAGTCTCCATCAATAATACAGAAAGTTGAATCGGTCTGGAATTGAATCATGTACCTTCTGATTCGTAATGTGAAGTGATTATTATTAAACTACAACTCGTCGGGTTCAAATTGTAAAAAAATATTATGAACTGTTTTTTTTTTACAAATTCTGCTACTTCTATGCTGAAATGTTTTTTTTTAATTATCAGTTTATTTGATGGACTCTACATTTAAAATATCTCTCGGCTATGTGACGTCTAATCTAATCTAATCTTAGTTGCAAAGATATGTTACATTGGGGATTCATATTATATGCATTCTCACAAGCAGACACATACAAGTTCGCGCTTGCGCATGTCGCATGTGAACCTGCAACATAAAAACCCAAATCTCAAATGGACATACACCCTGCAACTCTTGCCGATCTTTCCTGAAACAGGAGTGATATTGGCAAAGCGAACCATTTTCTACAGCATGGGTGGTCAGCCGCATACCAACCTATAAGACAATGAACATACACAACAAATTACATTTTATTACAACAATTACATACACAACAAATTACATTTTAAACCCCAAAAATAAAATATCGGCAAGGTTTACTCAGCCTTCACAAGAAATGAGTACCAGCCCCTCGGGAGCTAGGAAACCTCTACTTCAACTGAAGTGGTTGGCGTAAGGCCGGCCCACTTACATGTAAAAATAAATAAGATCCACTTGCCACATGTTAAATCTGTTGAAAGAAATTATACTATATGTGTAGTTTAGTTGCATTTTTTTTACCACTTCACCACAATCCTCCAGGATTCTGTCTTGTGCCGCTTCCCTCCATGGTCCCTTTACTTCCAGAACTTCTGACATTTCTGTCCACCATTTTGAATCTTGATTTGTTATGAATGATTTCTTCAGGTGCCGTTCCGCAACCCGTCTGATGCGGACTCGTGGGCGCCCTTCCTGGAGACGCTGACCGACGCGGAGATGGAGAAGAAGATCCGCGACCAGGACCGTAACACGCGGCGCATGCGGCGCCTGGCCAACACCACACCCAGCTGGTAGGGGCCGCAGGGCAAGCCACGGTGAGGCCAGCTACCAGCGACCATGGCCATCAGCAACCAGGCGACAGAGCGCGACGACTGATCCATCCAATACAGACAATGAAAATGTGTGTGTAAATATAAGAGTGTGGATTATTGATTGTACTTTTGGTGGAATTCATGTTTTCCACAAATATTTTTTTAAGTATTCTTCTTATTGTTGATCTGATTATTCGTGACTTCCTCTGGTCCTTTGCATCACAAGAGTGATGCAAAGGACCAGCTGTCCTTCCATCTTTACAGCAGGGATGTTACGAATGTCATATTTTAGACATTCGCAAATTTAAATGCGAGTGTTTGATAGGCGAATGTGCGAATGCGAATGTGAGTGCGAATGTTTAGAAGAGCAAAAAAAGAAATATCAAGGTATGATTTAAAATTTAGTACTGAAATTGACTAGCGCCTCTGGCGGTCAGATTTGGAAGGAATCCAGCCGGGCGATGAGGTTTATTTTCGCGCCCTTTTCAATGTTCCAACCTCATTGTCTCACAACATTTTTGGTTCATTGAAATCCATGTAGCGCTGTAAGCAATTATGTTTTCTTTACGCAACTAAAAAATTAGGCTATTATAGAAATTAATTTAATGTACCTGTAAATATTATATTTTAGTATTACGGATAATTTAAAATCTGAAATGTCTCAATATTCTTTGTAATAAATATTATTTTGATTAAAAATGTGTTTTCTTTAACTGAATATTTAAATAGTAACTTGTAACACATAGTTACATACATATAGGCATGTTTTTCTGCGGAGATTTTTTTTTCAAGGAACGCTCAAACCCCATTGGCTGACTTTATAAAGCTCCATTTACTGGCACTAACTATCCTTAGGTCGCAAAGCCATCAATCAATATAAGACATAGATAGCGTTTGCCTGGTTCTTCCCATAGTAACAATGTGATAATAGTTTTCAGCTAAATGTCAAAAGGAGACTAATTAATAACAATGATCTATTTTTTACAGTCTTACTTGACGATGGCGATTCTAAAAATGAGACTGTATAACGAGGACACACACTCTTTTTGGCTCACCAAACGGCTCTAATGCTCGATTTATTTATTTAATGTTAATGAATGCTTAGAGAAATAACTTAAGCGAATACAAAAAAATGAACTGTTATTTTGTTAGCAACCTGGCCGCGGGTAGACATAAACATCCCTGCTTTTTTGTTTTTACTTCTTTGTAGGTAAATAGCCTACCTATTCAAAACAATGGAACATTATTTTTCGTTATGGTATCCCTGAATGTACACGGTACCATGCCTAAGAATCTTCCATACAAACGATATTGACCACAAGCTTCCTTACAATACCAGTAGATAATGCTTTATTGGTTCTTGTCCACAATAATAGTAGGAAACTACTGTGTGGTATTACCGATATTCCCTTGACAGCCGAAATGGCGCCCACAGATAACGCTTGCTTGGCGTGGGGTCGTAAGTTTTTAACCGTTGAATGCTGTTTTTGGCTGTTTTCACAGGCGTTAAATTGTGCAAAAAGTTATTTGAAAAGAATATAATACTTTGTGCGTGAAAAAAGTGCGTGAAAATGGTGTATTGGTGGCCTGGTGCCGGACAACGTATTTCCGTCGTAACCTCAAAAAAAATTCGACAGCTATAAAGTACAAAAAACCTTCATGTTTTTGTTACGTTCCAGCTAAAAAATACTAGTGCCTCTAAATAAACTTTAATTGACATCAAACTTTCAAAATGATTTACATTATTTTAACCTAATTTGCCAAAACCTTAATTACCTTAATTTAGCTTAAAACCAAAATGTAGTTCGGTGTATTATTTAAGAATGTATATTTGTGTAAACTTGTATATTTTATTTTAAAAGATATAAATTTTTAAAACAAAAAAAAACTTTTATTTGACATGACCTCACCATTAGTTTCCTATAATATCAAAAATATTTGAAATAAATTTTAGGTATAAGTGATATTATACATTCCATAATATTATCAAAAGCTTCCATATAAAACTCATAGGTGGCTAAGATTCGGGCATTCCCCTTTTTTTTATTCAGTGGGATCTCTATATACCTATAATACTCTGTGCACGGTACACGACAGCCGCCTGTCACTTTTTCTGTCAGTGTCATATTTTTGTTTGTTTAAAACTTGTATACGTTCCAAAATCAATAAAATAATTGTCAATTACACTCAAAACAAGCATTTTTATCCGTAATTTATATAAAGAAACAAATATTTCCATTCCTATTCTGTGATTTGTTCTACAAACACAATAACACAACGCGGAAATTTTGGGCATGTTTTCCGATTTATTTAGACATGTATTAATGGTGTAACTTTAATGATAAAGGTAAAGCGTGCAGACACATTAAACTGATAGCGTTATCTATTATTTTTTAATAATATCACCTTCACACGGCAGAAAAGTCTTGAATTTTGTACGTTGTATACATAAAATGATGTAATGTTTTTGACCGGTCTATAAAACTGTGTTCAAACTCGGTCACAGCGTTTACCAAAAATGTATAAAAACTAAAACGCTAAGGAGGGGCGCTATACATTTTTATGTGTAAAACGCTAGTTTAGGTTAGGTCTAATATCTTACGATCTTGTAATCGTGACGTCACGAAATTAATGTATGCCTTTTGAATAATATTGTAAGGTTTAACCTGTCTTGGGCGTTTAGTGATCAAAGTTCGATTGGATAGTAAAGATGGACCGGGGGATCAAGAATCCGTTTCGGAGGCCTTGGATGGAGGGGAATTGCGCGGCCGCGGCTGTTCAGCCGGGTTCTGTCGCCCTCAAAGGAATTGTGGCGGGCGGAATTACTGGCGGAATTGAAATCTGTATCACTTTTCCTACGGAATATGTCAAAACACAACTGCAGCTGGATGAAAAAGGTACTTAAAAAATATATATAAGTATATTATATTTTTTGGTGAAATTATTTGTACTGCGGCAACATTATATTTGAAAGTTAGAAAAGAATTCAGGCATATACCTATGCATTTTTTAAAATTTGGAATACAGGTGTTATTCAGATGGTCCATTCAATGGAGGCAAAACCAAGTCGATAAACAAATAAGTCATCACATTACACAGCCAGGTTGCTAGGGAAAAGGCTAAGCAATATTTATTAATTGGTTCCTAAGGACCGTAGTCTCAAAGACCTGTGACGCTTGCTCGCCGAGAAAATAATATATTTCTAACATTGTTCCAAGTAGGTACATAGCTCAGTTGGTAGAATGTTTGCGCTTAATGCCTAGGGCTAGGGTTCGATCCCCAGCACGGTTGTCAGAAACATTGAGTCAGAAATGTTTTGTAGCTTGGTATTTATTTCAAACCCTATAGTAACTAGTAGCCTTCACAAGAAATGAGAATCAGATCAAGTGAAGTGGCTGTCATAAGGTGGACCCATTTACCCATGAAAATAAATAGGTTCCACTGGCTCCATGCGACTGCTTTGGGGGTAGCGAGTTACATGCTGTATTTCTATACGGACTGAAAAGGGCATCAGTAGATTAGTCGCTTCAAGCATTTTAGCCCAATAAGAAGAGATTACCAATTGATGTAAATTGTGAACCAAAGCGTGTAAAATAAATTCGGTTAAAATAAATACTTAATAATTGCAGTTTAATTAAAATAGAACCCAGAAAAAACGATGCAATATATATAATGATACTGCAAGATATATAATGATACAACGTGAAAGGTTATATAACATTGTATGCAATAGTTGTTAAAACATTGTGGAAGGGTCAAAGCTACATTGATAAGGGGATTATTACTTTAAACATCAACTGTTATTAGTTTCTTATCGTTTGAAATAAATCAACTCTGGTTTGATAATACCGTGATAAAGAATGTATATTTTTAAAGAAATACTATTCCTAATCCCTCAGTATAAAATTTAATTGAACTTTTGATTTCTAAAACCAGTTGAGTTGTAAAGAATAAAAAAAAATGAAATAAGTATACGGAAATGTCATCCTCTCATTCAATGGATTGGTCAGATAAGCAAGATTGCAAATGACTGGAATATGCAGAGTGAGAAGAGAGAAGAGAAAAAAGAAGTAAGGAAAGAGAAGAGCATGCATTAAGAGAGTGATGAATGTTGAGATGAATGAAGTGGTTAATTGGACTCGTGATTAGAAGCAAGTGGGTTCGAATGCCGGCAGAGCATAAAAAATATTGCATTTTTCAAATATGCTCTTCGCTGGGTTGAAAAATTAATGTACTTTTACCAAAGACCGATTACTTAAGGTCCATCCCGCTTTACAGCAACTGGGTCTTGCTTGACAATTGGCGCTTTCTACAGCGATGACCAAGCTCGAAAAGGCTCTTGAGGTGTGATTCACACAAAAACAGAGCTCACCAAATGAATCACATCCTAATATTATAATTATAATCATCATCATCATGAGCTCGGTAGTCCTGGATGGGCCTTGGCTGAATCCAGGATTCTCCTCCACTCTCGCCTGTCCATTTCCTTTGCTCTCCAGCCACGTATGTTTGCCTTGGTTGCATCTGCGTTGACACCATTCATCCATTTTTGGCCTTGTGGTGCTGAGAGTGTTAGGCGCCTAATGGGGTTGGCGTCACCCATTCTAATTATGTGACCAGCCCACCGCGGATGCGTTTGATGGAACTGATCACATCGGGCTATCTATACCTATCTTTATATTGATTGATGACTTTTTACTTGTCGTCGCAGAAGAGTATGATGATGATGTTTCTGTATTTTCAGGGGGTGGCCAGAAACAGTACAAAGGTATAGCGGATTGTGTTCAGAAGACGATGAAGAGCCACGGTTTCTTTGGCCTGTACAGAGGATTGAGTGTCTTACTCTATGGATCCATTCCCAAGTCTGCTGTCAGGTAAGTGTCAAAAATATTGAGAACGTTAATTGAATGGTTCTTTAAAATAAGTCAAACTGAGAAAAGGAGTTTAGTAGTACATATTTACATATTTTTGTACAAAACTTAACAGACTAACTTGTTGATGCAGCTCGTACAACGCATTCATCTCCGCACATACATTTTGGTTTCAACTGTCGGTTATCTTGCATGTTATTTACTGCCTTGATTATCTAAATTCTATAATTTAAGTTGCAAAGATATTTTGACATTTAAGTCTTATATTTAATGCACACCCACAAGCAGACACATTTAAGTTTGCGCTTACACATGCTGCTTGTGTACTTACAAAATAAAAACTAAAACTCACATGAACATAAACTTTGCAACTACTGCCGCCTTTCCCTGAGACCTTGGTGGCATTGGCAAAAGTGGACCAAGTTTTTACAGCATGCGGGTCAACCTCATACCAACCTATCAGTCAAGGAACCCAACCACAAGGGATCCAATCCCTTAAAAGAGCAACAACATTAAAGAATATCAGCGAGACTACCAGTCTTGACCTTCTGGACCTACTCTTGACTACATATGATCACAATATGCTCAATTTCACATTGTGTAAAGTGAAATGGTCCACCTTTCCAGGTTTGGGGCGTTTGAGGCGTTCAAGAAGCGCATGGTGGACGAGAAGGGCAACCTTACAGCGGCCACGCGCCTGCTGTGCGGGCTGGGGGCCGGGGTCAGCGAAGCCATCTTGGCCGTGACACCCATGGAGACCGTCAAGGTCAAGTTCATCAACGACCAGCTGTCTGCCAACCCGCGCTACAAGGGATTCTTCCACGGCGTGTCCACCATAGTCAAACAGGAAGGTAAATTTGTCAAGAGTCTCGAGTCATTTATAAATCTTATTTTTTCAACTCAAATCAATATTATTCAACAGCTGTATTCGGAGCTAAAGCACATATTGAAGAACCGGTAAGAAGAGTTAACACAATGTTGGGAGAGCATGCATTTGCAGTTGCTGGTACTCTAGCCTGGAACCAGGTGACTTTTTTTTTTGTGAACATTAGGTTTTCCTAATTACAGTGCACCCTTTCAGCCATTAAAATGCTGGAAGGAAATCTCTAGTTAAATTTTAAAATCTATTTAGATTGTTATTGAAGATGTCTATATTAGACTCATTCAAGAGTTGTATACTCCGAGCTACAGGATGCTGTGTGACGACATCCGTACAGTTTTTCGGTACATAAAATAAGCTATGCCCTCGTCCGCGACTGTAGTTGCCTGGCACATAAAACCTATAGCTCTCCAACAGGGTGGGAGCCGTTGATGATTCCATGAGAGAGCACCTTAGAGCAGACGTATCATGTGAGAGAGGTAGAGGACCATGAGAAGTTCCGAAATTCCTCCCACCTCAGTCTAGGTCTTCCCCCTTCCACATTGCTCACGGGTGACCAGTCATTATTGTTTTGTTTGTTTGGTATTCTCTGTACATGCCCAGCCCATCTCGATACATATTGAGAATGATGATGATGATGAGTTGATGATTTACTATTACTTTGAGTATATTTAATTCCATGACCAGTTTCGCAAGCAAGCTGTTTGCATCATCAGGTGGTTAAATAAATTCTGTAACAAACGGGTTGTTTGCGAAACAGGTTGTGGAATTAAATATACTCAAAGTAAACAAAGTTGTTTTTATTTTAAGATGAACGATTACAAAGTGAATACCTCTACAATCAATCAAGTTAATGATTTATTTATAGCTCCGTTTCATGATGTAGTCACTTCAAGGGCGCTTGTGTAAATGATGCCAGTAACTTGCTTGTCTTCAGTGCATTTTGGAACATTCCATGGTCCACTATCTCTCTCACATGATGAAGCAGAGGGTTCCAGGCCAGAGAACCAGCAGCTGCAAATGCATATCATATAGGTAGTTGTTGCATTTGATTGACCTCCCTGCTTTGTTTCCAGGTATTGGAGGCGTGTACAAGGGCGTCACAGCCACCATCATGAAGCAGGGCTCCAACCAGGCCATCCGCTTCTTTGTGATGGAGTCCCTCAAGGACATGTACAGGGGAGGAGACAACACCAAGCATGTGCCCAAGTATATCGTGGGAGGGTTCGGAGCTTTGGCAGGTTAGTCTACTTGCTCCAGCGGGGAAACAAACATTTCCGATTTGAGTCCCTGTACTGGCTGAAAGATATCTTTGTTTAGTGGTTAACGCTTTGGACTTGCGATCGAAATTTTGTGGGTTTGATTTCTGGTTGAGCGCAGCTGATAAGGCAAGCTTAAACTTAGCTCGTGAGGCAATGATTACGGCTCGGGGCTCCGTGGCCATCTTGCCGCGCTGCACCCTGCAATGCAAGTCTGCCTTTTATCACATTTCGCCCCAGCTAGTGCCTCTAAGTCGGACCGAATGCAGCTTTGGGAGACTTAGGGTTGTGTCGAAGGAACACAACTACTTCCAGAGACCTTCGGCCAATAACCGCAGCAACTTTACAAGTTATCACGCACTGAAGTCACGGCAAAGTCTTTTAAAATTTTATTTATGTTCTTATTTGTAATAACAAAACACGCTTCCTGTTTGATGAAGCCTTTAGTTTTGTCATGTGACAGACAATGTATCGTTACGAACCTTAGAATTCGTGCAGTTTGATTGTGTGTGTGTTCGCCTCTAGTATAATGATTAAATAGATGGTAGTAGACTAGTCTGGTACAATCCACTATAGAATAATCTAGAACAAGCAAGAATGGTCCCTTTCGTGCCTATATAATGTGAGACGCAATTGTGCACAGGGAGAGTCGAATGAAAAATTGAGCTGTGAAGTCGATATCCTAGAGCTAGAAAAAGTGATCAGTACATTGTGAACCGACATTGTGTAAAATAATTTTTGAAAAATAAATAAATCTCAGTTTGAGCAAAATAACCCAAATAAAAAACATAACAGTATTTTTGTGTGTCCAGGAGCGGCATCAGTGTTTGGCAACACGCCCATCGACGTGGTGAAGACGCGGATGCAGGGCCTGGAGGCCGGCAAGTACAAGGGCACCTGGGACTGCTTCCTGCAGATCTGGCGGCACGAGGGCCCGCTGGCCTTCTACAAGGGCACGGTGCCGCGCCTCAGCCGCGTCTGCCTGGACGTCGCCATCACCTTCATGATCTACGACTCCTTCATGGAGGCCTTCAACAAAATATGGCCCTAGATCGATATTGTACAATCTGTAAGTGTAGTCTAATCTAAATCTATATCAAGTTGCAAAGATATGTATCATTTGAGATTCATATTAAATGCATTCCCACAAGCAGACACGCATAATTTTGCGCTCACACATGCCGCATGTGGACCTACAGTATAAAAACCCAATTTCAAATGAACATAAGCCCTGCAACTCTGGCCGACCTTCCCTGAAACAGGGGTGACATTGGCAAAGTGAACCATTTTTTACAGTATAGGTGGTCAGCCTCATACCAACCTATCAGTCAAGGAACAAATTAGATTAGAAGACTCTCTAGAAACTTACATACTAGTGACAACACTAGCACCTTTTAAAGAGGGACAGACTGCAATCAACCAAAACTTACTAGTGTACGCACCTTCTTAACCCCCCTTCCTGTAGGTAACTTTCCAAGAAATAGGCAAAAAAAAACTCAACTGCGTACGTGATACGGGATGTAGCATAATGGTTCACTCAAAGTTTGCATATCGCGTACGTTCAAATGCATAGGGCGGTTAACATTATCAATGAATAATTCATTGTTTAATATTTCAATGAATTATTGATTAATAATTACCCAATGACATCTGTTGGACCAAGTTCAAAGTTATTGTCGATTAGACAAACAGCATAGGCGAGGTTCGAACTTGTAATAACACAAATTCAAGTGTCAACGTCGTATCCGCTCCAACCATTCCAACGATATCATAGATAAAAAACAACGCAACTAAGCTACACATATAGTGTAACTTCTTGCCGTGTTATCCCCGAAGGGGTCGCATGTGGCGAGTTGAACCTTTTTATTTTTACAGGTAAGGGAGCCGGCCTTACGCCAACCACTTCAGTTGAAGTGGGGGTTTCCCAGCTCCCGAGGAGGCTGGTACTCGTTTCTTGTGAAGGCTGAGTAAACCTTGCCGGTATATTAATTTTGGGGTTTGAAAGAAACACCGAAACAGGAAATCATTTCTGACACCCTCAGCGGGATTCGAACCCAAGCTCACTTCATGTAATGCAAGCACTCTACGAACTAAGCTATCGACCAGACTGATGATCATCTTTTCACAGCACCCTTTCTATAACTGGTACTGTCACTCTGTCACAATTCCGCTAGGAGTTGGCCAGACCCTTTGCATAGTTGCTTCCATTTCTTGCTATCCTTGCACACCTGTTTCAATTCAGATCAATCACCTTTTTCATACAAGTTCTTCTTTTACATTGTATATCCCATCCTTGTACAATTACAACGATCTGATCAAGCCATATGTTTCTCAGTCTTCTTCATGTTTATCAGCCCTTTGATTTATGTGGTTCAAATAAGTTCACATATGTTTGTTTGATTTCAGAGACTACCGTAAGATAGCGCAACCAGATCTCAACACCTTCGGTAGGCAACTGTAGACAAATAGCAAAGGTGGAGTGCTTATACTGTGCGGACTAGGCAGCAGATAGCTGGATAGAGGAGAAGGATCTAGAGAGCACCAGGGTTTATCTAGAAACTGTTATTATCCCATACATTTCCCAACCAATCAAATGACCAGTATCATGAACATTCCCAAGCATCTACATTACCCTCAAATTTAAAGAAAAAATAGCTCTTTTTGTTTATGGTTCAAAGCAGGCATGTCAAACACGCAGCTCCCCCAGACTAAAATAATCTATAATCTAAGTTGCAAAGATATATTAACATTTAAAGCTCATATCAAATGCATGCCCACAAACAAACACGTGTAGTTCGCGCTTACAAATGCTGAATGTGTACTTCCAAACTGCAAATGAACATAAACCCTACAACTTTTGCTGACCTTCCCTGACACAGGGGTGACATTGGCAAAGTGAAGCATTTTTTACAGTATGGGTGGTCAGCCTCATACCAACCTATAAGTCAAGAAATAAGACAAAAGCTTAAATTTTTATGTTCAAACATACTATCAAACAAGCCTTTTCAAAGGACTCGGCACAAATTTAATCTTTGACTTTTTTTCGGTGAGCAAACATCAGACGTGTCTGAGCTATTGTTCTTAGCAACCAATTGTAAAATATTTGTTTGTCTTTTTCCTAGCAACCCGACCCTGTGATGTCACAATTTTGTTTTTGTCAATTCATGTTCTGACATCATTTGACATGTCATTTTTGAAATCTTCAATGTTTTTTTTTGCGGCCTACGCATTGTACAAAATGGATCATGTGGGCCGCAATAGCATCTGAGTTTGACATGTTTGTAAGTAATGCTCTGGCTTATCCGTGCAATGTTCAAGCGTTCAAAGGCTATATATAGTTCTGGTGTGTGTTTCAAATAAAGCAACGTCGGTTTGATTTCCGTTTATGTGCCGCACAATACCTTTTACCCTGAGTTAACAGATGCCATTGGGTAATTATTAAATAATGATACATTAAATAAAATTTATGGATAGTTAATAAATAATGATAATAAATGTGAGATGCTTGGTTGTGTTTAAGGTACTGAAATAGAAAGTGCAAGAATAACATAGAGTTTGCTTTAAAACTGGACTTACGGTCTTTTGACATATTTAAATATCATAATCAACTTGAAAACTTAGAAATTCATTACACTTTTCGGATATTAGATGAACCTTTAGAAGATAACTTACATTATTCTCGACATTTCCCCCTCTGCACCTGTTACCATCTTAGTGTTCATCATTAATCGTCATGCGGAAAGGTCGCCTCCTGAAGATGTTGGCTACGATGCAAGCGAAATGTGAAAAATAATATAAGAATTACTATAACGGCTCATCTTATACCTATGCAAAAAGTGTAATGATGGTTTAGGTCCACCCTCCAAAATTCTACTCGCTAGCTCGCAAATTGCGAGTGACTTTTGTTTGGTTGCGAGTGTGCTTTTCTTTATCTGAAAGTATCATTTTGCCAGTTAATAATACCATTGATAATATTCCCAGTGAAAATAAAACTGAGAAGCTTTGAAAATTGCCGACTGCCAAATCTTGCTCGATCACATGTTTAAAGGCGTTAAAAATTATAAACAGGAACAGTTCACGGGAGTTTTTTTTTTAACGCATGCGAGTTGCGAGTTGGTCAATGGGTGATTTTTGAAGGGTTGGTTTAGGTAATGCATGCTCTATGTTATTTTAACTCTCTTGAAGCCAATATAAAGAACTGCCCTAATTTTTGATATTACGTGATATTAAAATGTATATTTTGTATAAAACCTCTCGTCCATTCCATAATATGAAAAAAAAAATCAATGATTTTCAAAGGTACTAATTTGTTTATTTACGGATTTTTGATACATTTTTAAAACGGCACTAATGTGTAGACTTACCCCACGGTATTATGTGAGTAGAAAGATAAAATAAATTAGTCCAAAAAGCTAAAGGTTTGATGGGATTTTAAGTTATTGAAATTGATGGCTTACTGTCAGGCTCTCCTAACTGCCATTTTTCGTCATGGTATATTTTTTACCGTCTCTCTCAATGTCCAAATTCTGTCTCACACACAATAAAGATCTTATTTAATCTATAATGTAAGTTGCAAAGATGTATTACCATCTTGAGATTCATAATTGATGCATGCCCACTAGCAGACACGTGTAAGTTTGTGATTATGTATGCTGCATGTGTACTTACAAAATAAACTCAACGTCTCGTGAACATACACCCTGAAACAGGGGCGATATTGACGAAGTGAATGAATTTTCCCAGTACGGGTAGTCAGCTAGGATTTTTACTTTCTTGCTATAGCCGAAGGCTATAAAGAAAGTTATGATTTGGTGTGAAAAAAAAATTTCGAGGTTTTCACGGAAATGAGTTGTCCTGGTGCAGGACATGCCAAAAAACACTATCTTTCAAAAACGTCCGTCTGTATGTATGTATGTATGTATGTATGTATGTATGTATGTATGTATGTATGTGTGTGTGTCACTTTCCAAAGTATAAGACCTAGAGATACCAAATTTTGGCTACATCAACTTTTTTGGACATGTATTAAGTATGAATAACATGACATTACACCAACTTGAAAATTCAAGATGGCTGCCATACAAAAAAAACATAAAATTGCACTTTTCTCAAAAACGGCTCCAAGAATTTTGCTTAAATTTTCAGAATTGCCATTAATTAATTTTTAACTTAATAAATTAGTTATGACAACACTCTTACTAATCTGTGTCTATGGGCTGCCATATGAAAAAAACAAACGATTGTGATTTTCTCGAAAGTAAAGGGGTCAACAATAGTATAATGTTCTACAATATTATGGACAACATAAATTTCTACAAACTTATTAAAAATATTTTTTGAAAAAATAAATATAAAGCACCGTTTACACGACCTGAAATTTTAAATCGAAAATATTACAAAAACCTATTAAAATGCAAGATATTTAAATTTGTTTTAGATTTGATAGAAAGAACAAGCTTATCACTTTAATCCGTAATCATTTTTTTTTTACTTTTTTGAAAATTCAAGATGGCTTCCGAAGAGCTGAAAATTTAAAATGCGATTTTCTCAAAAACGGCTCCGACGATTTTTCTTAAATTTTTTGTGAATCCATTTATATAATAGTGCTATCAAATAATTATAATCATTTCTTCATCATAATCTCGGTTTAGGGAGTTGCCATATAAAAGAAAAAAATAATGGAAAAATTCTCGGCAGTTAGAGGGTTAATAAAAAAATAATGTAGCGCAAATGTAAAACAATAATAATAACCTATATATTGCCATCATTATTTTTTCCAAAAAGTGAATCAAAAGTATAGCCGCCATACAAAGTGAAAAATTTCCATACAAAATGTATTAGCAATTTTCTTGGTAGTCAAAGGGTTAAAAATAGATAAAAGGCTGCGATTCTTAAAATTTTATAAATACCAATAATAATCAGTCGTTACTTTTTCAAAATATAACTAAAAAGTTTACCCACCATACAAAGTCCTAGTTTGCATACAGAAGGGTTCAATGACCATCTATAATAATCTAGAATATAAGTTGCAATGAAATATAAACATTCAAAACTAATATGAAATGCATGCCCACAAACAGGTACGTGTAAGTTCGCGCTTACGAATGCTGAATTTGTACTTACAAATTAAAACCAAATCTCAAATGAACATAAAACCTGCAACTCTTGCCGACCTTCCTTGAAACAGGGGTGACATTGACAAAGTGAATTATTTTTTACACTTTGGGAGGACTGAGAAATGCGAGAAAATTGAGATAAGACTGAATGAAAAAAGAGTTGAGGTCGTGAAAGAATTTGATTATCTGGAAAGCAAGTTTGAGTCGAATGCGAAATTGACGAAATAATTGGAAAAGCGCGCTAGTAGAGGAAGAAGTGTAATGGAAACGATTGGAAGAATTGCAAGAAATTGGAAACTTACGCAGAATATGAGATCGGCGGTCCACAATGGCATATTGGTTGGTAGAAGTGAGGCTTAATGAATGTGAGCTGAGTAAAGTATGTAAGTACGGTTGAAATGGCTTACCTGAGAGCAATGGCTGGAAAGACACTGAGTGATAGAGTACGTAATGCTTGAGTGATGAACGAGTGTGGTGTAAAAGAGAATATGAGAATGAAAGTACAAAAAAGTACGATGAGATGGTTCAGACATCTTGAAAGAAAGGATGATGAACAACTAACGAAGAAAGTGTACAAAGGAAATGTCAGAGGAAAGCGCGGAAGGGGAAGGCTGAGGAAAGAATGGTTAGACCAAATAGGTGAGATTGCGAAAGAATGGATTCTGCAGAGTGAGAATAAGAGAAGAGTATGTATGAAAAAGGTGATGACAGCAAAAAGTGGAGGCGTATCTGCGGAGGTACCGGCAACCCCTAATGAAACGGTGGCAGGATACAGTACAGTACAGTACAGAGGTCAGCTTCATACCAACCTATGAGTAGAGGAGATTTCTTGTGTAATTGGTACTTTTTCAAATAAATCAACAAAATATTTATATTTATTTAAGTATTTATATGCCTATATCATATTGTACGAGTATGCAGGTACACACCGCGGTGGAATAAAATTGATTTATTATTGATGTATTATATTTTTATTGAAACGGCATAAGCTGGTAGATGATTCTAGCTTTACATACGTCATACAGTGGGTTAATTTTTGCAAGAAAGTCGAGTACAGATTCTGTGCAATTTATTTTATTATCTAATAGCTGAAAAAAACACTTACAACTGGACTGTGTGTAATTGAGAGCATCAGTAAAAAAAAATGATTTGCTAAAAATGGTAATTAAAAGCTTTTGGCATTTGGCCATTGATAAATCTTTGTTTTAAGATATTTAATAAAAAATGAAATTCATAAAACAGTTCAATGTATACAATAACTTAATAAAAAAACTTTTTTTTTTGTGTAAAAATCTTCCAATCAAATTTGATTTCTGTTATGTCAATTTTGTTTTTGACTCATTCCTTTTATCTTTTGAATGCAAAATTATATAAAGTGTGTTATTTACAATAGGCAAAATAATAGTTGATAAAATTGGCACTTATTTTGTAGAAATTATTATTTAAAAAAAAACCTACAAAATTATTCACAAATGTGTTATTTATGTTATTGGCATTTAATTTGCAAAAAGTATATGTTTTTTAAAACTTCATTATTTAAAAAAAATGTAATTTACATGTTTAAATGGATCTATATTTTTATACCACCTATTGTAAACCCTGATCTAGAGTGCCACAACTCAAAAAGTGACAAATTGAGAAAAATGCAGGTGGCATATACCTATACAAAAATGAAACACAACTAAGCTACACATATAGTGTAGCTTTTCGCGCTTCGGGATCTATTTATTTTTACGGATAAGGGGGCCGGTCGAGTTGAAGTGGGGGATATAATTTAAACAAAATGGGGTTTCCCATGTACCTCTCATTTTATCATGGAAATCTCTGTAAGTTATTGCATTTTATCAACATGTACAGAATATTATCCAATTACGTATTAACTCGAAAAATATATTTTTGACTGTTGGCACCCTAGAGTGTAGGATTTTTATGTTCATTCCATTTTTTAAAATATTTTTATATGCTGTTTTATTTATTTAAATCTTCCTAAAATATATATATGTATATTTTTTTTTCTAAAACGTAGTTTTATTTTCACAATAATATATTCTACCTTAAGCACTTTCGACCTTCAATACTCAGGTCATTATCAAGAGTCTAACTACTCTTAGAGAATGACCTGAGTATTGAAGGTCGTATCAAGAGTCTAACTACTCTTAGATAATGACCTGAGTATTGAAGGTCGTAAGTGCTTGAGGTAGAAAATATCATTGTGAAAATAAAACTACGTTTTAGAAAAAAAAAAATTTTTTTTAAATAAAATGAATTTTCACTGTGTGAATACACAAACCCTACAAAATCTTCCTAAAATATAATGTCTTACTTTTACATTCTATATCTACATCAATACCTTAAAGTTAAAACTGAATAAGTGGCATATTAAGCTAAATGCTTCCTTATAATAAGTTCACTTACACTATAAGAAGTTACACCCAGTAAAATGTTTAATCCACAATTTCTCAAATCAGTGAATTGGCACTTATTCAGTTTTACCTTTAAGGTGACGATATGCGCAAATTTTTAAGTGAAACTGAGAATTTTCAACTGTGAAAATCTCAAGAAATCAATTTTGAAATTCCAGATAAAGGATTATATTTCCAATTTTTCTTTAGATATTTTTTTATTCTATTTTTAATTAATCTTTCTACATTCCATTTTTCATACTAAAAAAAGTCTACTTTCTCTTTACACAAATTTGTGATTCTGTTCAAATATTTTCAGATTTATTTCATATGCATGCATGTTTTCTTATATATCCAACATAATATATTTAAAACTCTGTTATTTCCTATGAAAGGTATGAATGTTTTTTTTTTAATTTTGAAAATTTAGATTGTTGTTTATTTCTAACCTTTTAATGGAGTTGAAACATAAAAGTTGGGGAACCAATGTGTCCTAATATATAGTTTGATAAATTTTGTTTTTGGTTGTTAAGGTCGCTAGTCACCTAGACTGGTGATGTCACCCCAATTTTGAAATTTGAATTAGTCTGACTCCATTGGTTCCTCCATTATATTTTTATACTTTCTACAATAGAATAAATGATTTAATTTCTGTTAAAAATAATCTATTGCTCTCTCATAAATTTTGAAAAATGTCACTTGTGTCATTTCACCTTTCGACCGTTGTTATAATTAAAGCATGAAATAATTGTTAAACAGAAGGAATTGATAAACTAACGAAATGCAAATGTTCAGGAGAGATATTTCACCGTTTTTAACTCTCTTGTATGCAGATGGTCATTTTTATCACATCCACTACATTAGTACAATAAAAAATAGTCAATAATGTCATCATTGGAACTAATTTTCTTTCCCGTTCATTTCTTTACGTAGATGATGAAAAATATGAGCCTTGTCATTTGCATATCGTAAACGTTACCTGTAATTGTAGTTTTTTTTAACAACTATAATCTATAATTTAAGTTGCAGAGATATATTGACATTTGAGGTTCATTTTCCATCAAGTTTGTGCTTGTATATGCTGCATAGATACTTAAAAAAGAAAACCTGTGTCCCGATTACAAAACATTGGGTAAATCTCATGTTGATTGTGCAAATAAAAAATGTATGGAATATACTATCACACTCCTAGAGAATGATTCAGTTTTCATACATTTTTTTGATTTATGCAATCGAGACGAGTTTACGCTATGAGGCACTGAACTTCAAATGAATATAAGCCCTGCAACTCTTGCCACATTTCTTTGAATTAAGGGTAGCATTTGAGAAATTGTATAATTTTTTACAGTACGTGTTGTCAGCCTCAGGCCACAGTTTTTTTTATATAAAATTACATTTTATATTATGAATACAAATTATGTTTTTGCCTGAGTATTGTATAACTCATGCAGTATTACTATGTCAAATTAAAAATAAAATCTTAGTTGTATTGAATCAAAGACGTTAATCGAGGATTTTTTCGAAAATGAGATAGATATGTGGAAGCACAGAATTCTGCTTAAAACAAGTCTTAGATAGATAGATAAGACAAAATTTTTATAGCGCCTTTTATGACAGTTTGTCACTACAAAGGCGCTTGTCCATATGATTGGACGAAGAGGTGAGTCTTGAGACCTTTTTGAAATGGTTTCTCCATATCCAGTTCCCTCAGTGAGCAATAGCATTCCAAGTCATTGGAGCGGCCGCCTTGAATGCTCTGTCTCCAAAAACAGTGCGGGGCCTTCTTGCAGGGATGTCCAGGCAGCTGCTTCTTAGATTGCCGCCTTTGTTTCAATATCACTCATGTATTTATTTTTTTAGCTTGATGCCATTTTGCACTAAAATATACGTATAAATTTGTATTGAAACTAGAACTCACCATAAAATGAAATAAATAATTGTTGATTGTTACCTGAAATGTGTGTTTTATTTTGCCACAAAAAAATTACATTGAAACAATTACAGAAAATATAAGTTTTGTTTTTATGAATAAAAAGTTGATTTGAATAAGACCCTATTTACCAAAATATTTAATCTAAAACAAAGCATGCAGTTTGGTTCTATATGCAAAGACAAATAACTTAAATACAGGCGTAAAAAATATTTGTATATCTGCTAAGCACTGGTTTAAGCATCGGGAAATTGATTTTGTAAATTACAAAAAGGACGGACTACTATGCACGGTAAACGACAGTTTGTTTATTTTGTTTGGGAGCTGTATTAACAAGTTACATACTCAGTTGATTTTGGTACGAAAATCTAAAAGGGATGTTTTTCTAACCTTCCCTTATTTTTACTGTTTCGTTACTATGGTAATTATTGTCTTTTTAAATCAACTATTTATATAAATGTGCAGGTATAAAGAACCTTCTTTCAGCTGTCAATTCTTTTGTAGTCGACATATAAAATGGTCTGCTATAGCCTGAAATATAAAAGGATATTATGACATGATTATCATTTTCACGTAAAAAACAATATAACTAAGCTGCATATAAGTGCAACTTCTTGCTGAGTTATCCTTGAAGGGCTCACATGTTGTGAGAGGAATCTATTTATTTTCAAAGCTGGCTTTGCACCTATAATCTCTATAATCTAAGTTGCAAGGATATATTCATTCAAAGCTCTCAGATGTATGCCCACAAACAAACACGTGTAGTTCGCGCTTACAAATGCTGAATGTGTAGGTACTTACAAATAAAATCCAAACCTCAAATGAACATAAGCCCTGCAACTCTTGCCGACATTCCCTGAAACAGGGGTGACATTGGCAAAGTGAACCATTTTTTACAGTATGGGTGGTCAGCCTCATACCAACCTATAAGTCAAGGAATACGAGTAATAAATAACATTTAAGTATAAAAAAAAAAAAAAAACAATGACTAAATTTGAAGTGGGGATTTCCCTGTTCCAGAGGGAGCAAGTTCTCATTTGTTTTGAAGGCTTTAGGCTAGTTCGGACAAGGCGACTAGTTTAGTAGAGTAGCGAGTAATTTAGCGGCCAAACTAATCGCTACTGCACAGAAAGCGTCTGTAATATGATTTGGGCTGGAAGAAAACGCCGACTTGAAATCATGTCTTACAACTGTAGAGGATTTGATTCCTAGCTTTCGGTTAACATTGGATACGACTTTGACGAGACGCTGAGAATCTTTTTTTCTCTTTTCAGTAAATCTTGTCCATAGCTCAGTTAGTAGAATACTTGCGTTCCATGCTAGGGTTCAATCTCCACGAAGGGTGTCAGAAATAATTTTCCTTTTCCGTGTTTATTTCAAACCAAAATTAAAATACTGGCAAGGCTTACTCAGCCTTCACAAGAAATGATACCCAGCTCCCTCGGGAGTTGAGAAACTCGCATTGGTCCCTGTAGCATTGAAATTAAACAGGTTCCACATGCGACTCATCGGCTACAATGCAATAAGAAGTTGCTCTCAATAGACAGCTTTCGTTTATGCACCGGGGCTTAAATGTAAGCATTCTACCAATGAGCTATCAACCGGACGGTAGTAAGAAGTTTCTATTCCATACCTTGGGCATTTCTCCCAAAGACTCATCCCAAAAAGCCAAACGAAATGTGATGACTCCTTTTGGTGGGACATCTTTTCCTGCATTACAAGATCCACTTTGAAGACCTGAAGGTCCAGCTATTGGTTGTTTTGATGGTCTTTCAGAACACTGACTTATATTCGCCACTTTCGCTCTTTGATATTTCTTGGAACTCTTACATTTGGATACATGACTTGACCTTGAACTCTTATATGTAGCATTGTATTTATTTTTGACTCGATTCCCACTCTTACAGCATGATTTGTAAGTATTTTTGGCTCGATTTGAACTCTTCAACGTTGCATTGTTTCTCTTTGTGGTTTGATATGAACTGTTCAAGGAGGAATTGCAATTATTCTTAGCCTGATTCAAACTGTTTGACGTTGAATTTGAATTGTTTTGTTCTGAATTTGAACTGTTTATGTTTGAATCATATTTACTTCTGTCTTCATTTGAACCGTTTACATTTGAATTGTATTTACTTTTGTCTTCATTTGAACTGTTAAAAGTTGAATTGGAATATTTTGTAGTTGAATTGGAATCATTTGCAGTATTTGTGTTTGGGCATGAGGCACACACAATTCTACAATCTTTACACACAGGACTTTTGTGAGAATGAGGACAGTGGAGACAACAACTATGATCTTTTACAGTTTGGTTATTTATCATCACATCGTCGCACGGTTTGCACACCTCATCGTCACAAGCGTAAACTTTGTAAGATGAATTTGCCGTTTTAGAACATTGGCATGTTTTTTGTTTTTTACATGAACACGCTACCATTCTTTTTGTTAATGCATTTTTTCTGGATTTCTTCTTGATTCTGTTTTTTAGTTTTCGTTTTTTGGGTCTGAAGGTTTTTCTGATTGGTTTCTTGAAGGTGACCTTGAAAGAAAAAAAGATTTTCTTTTAAATTTTTGTATTGATAATCTATAATCTATAATCTAAGTTGCAAGGATATATTCATTCAAAGCTCTCAGATGTATGCCCACAAACAAACACGTGTAGTTCGCGCTTACAAATGCTGATTGTGTACTTACAAATAAAATCCAAACCTCAAATGAACATAAGCCCTGCAACTCTTGCTGACATTCCCTGAAACAGGGGTGACATTGGCAAAGTGAACCATTTTTTACAGTATGGGTGGTCAGCCTCATACCAACCTATAAGTCAAGGAATATAATAATAAAATTTGAAATAAGAATTTTTCGTCAGCGGACAAACGACACACTAAGAGCCCTTAGCAATCAATAACAAACTATCAGTTAGCGTTTTCCCGCTGTGTAACATCACTTTTTTTGGGTAAAATTTAAACTGGAGAGTAAACATGTCACACATTCACATGATTGCTTTAAAGCGTCTTTGGATTCTTCAACCATTAAGCAGAGAAAACCGATGTTCTTCGGTCACATTTTGAGAAATACCGTCTCCTTCATCTTATCATACAGGGTAAGATTGAGGGAAGAAGATCTCAGGGACGCCGAAGGACATCGTGGCTAAAAAACCTGCGACAGTGGTTCGGCAGTAGCACCAAGTCCCTGTTTCGAGCCGCAGCATCCAAAGTAAAAATAGCCATGATGATCGCCGATCTTCGATTGAAGTGACACGAAAAGAAGAAGAAGAAGTAAACAACAGCACGCTCCAGAAGACCCTAGACCAGGGGTCGGCAACGCTGTGCCCGCGGGCGCACGTGCGCCCGCGGTGGCCGTTTAATGCGCCCTTCCAAGAAATCACGCTTTTTAGCAAACTGAAAAGATCAAAAACTATTTTGACATGGAAAATAAGGATGAATTAGAGCTGAATCATACATGAAGAAACAAAAACTTTTGAAATATTATTGATGAAATAAAATATCCGACTATAAGCGTATTATCTCTTAAAATACACGCGTATCGTGCATCAACATATGTATGCAATAATTAGGTTTAAGTTAGAATTACGGTGGATTGACATTTTGACAATTATATTAATTTTAAAACTCAACAAATTCCAAAACTTAATTTAACTCGGATATTTTACGAACCGCTTAGAGAGAACTTACATCATTCTCGACGTTTCGTCGGCGACCTAGCCAACGTCTTCAGGAGAACATCCTCTCTGCACGACAACTGAGGATGAACTGAATTTGAAAACAATATTGTCACAAATCACTGCATACCTTCGAGCGAAGGTAGTAATAGAAGATAGTAATAGACGAAACGTCGAGAATGATGTAAGTTTTCTCTAAACGGTTCGTAAAATATCCGAGTTAAATTAAGTTTTGAAATTTGTTGAGTTTTAAAATTAATATAAGTAATTGTCAATATGTATGCAAATCCATATTTTGAACAATGCAAATCAAAATATAGAAGCAGAATGACAAATGTAAATTGGACCATTATATGAGGACAGCCACTTCAAATTAAGACAGATTTCATCAAGGTGTTGGAAGAAACGCATGGCCAGGGATCGCATTAATTAAATGACTAGTTTTTCTTTTACACGTTTTTTTTTTAAATTTGTAATAACTATCAGTGCTATTCTTAATCATTTTGGTCGTTCGTTCGTCATCACCACGGTCATTCTTACCTTCGTTCGTCATCACCACGGCCATTCTTACCTTCGTTCGTCATCACCACGGTCATTCTTACCTTCGTTCGTCATCACCACGGTCATTCTTACCTTCGTTCGTCATCACCACGGTCATTCTTACCTTCGTTCGTCATCACCACGGTCATTCTTACCTATCGAATTTTGGTAATATTTGTATGAAGACTAATCACCTGTTAACTAGCGGCCATCTTAAATTGACAGGTCTTCATACAAATGCATCATTAGTTTGTCAAAGCGTGGCCTCAACGGACGACTAAAATGTCTAAGAATAGCACCGAATGACTTAAATAGTTGCCTGTATGTACCTATGCCTAATGCAATAAACATATTTTTTTTGTATATCATTTTATTTGCGTCAACCATTTATGCGCCCTTCGGGAGAAAAATATTTTAGAATGAGCCCTTAAGCTGGAAAAGGTTGCCGACCCCTGCCCTAGACACTAGACATGCACACACAGCTCAACATAATTGAATAACTACCCTCCAAGGACAGAAGAGTTTAGAGCCGGTCTTTTGTATTTACCTTCTTCTTCTCAGCCATCTTCTCTTGCACATCTCCTTTTTGTTCAACTTTTGGCCATATTCTTGTAGGCCATCCCATTTTCCTTTGCCCAGGTATTGGCCGGTCTGGTTCAGTCTAAAACAAATCAACACAAAACCTGAATGTATAAATCTTAGGATGATTTATTTGGTGAGTGCTGTTTTTGTGTGAATCACACCTCAAGAGGCCTCTACAAAGGCTGGATGAACCTTCGGTGAACCCTAACCCTCTGTCATTAAATGCAAGCGTTCTACCCACTGAACCATGGACGGACGTATTTAGTAGATCTTCTCGTCTTGAGCCTTTCTCAGTCCCCTCCTGGACGTAGGCCTCCTCCACCTGTTCATGAAACGGTTAATTTTTTCTAATGAAAATTTATAAAAATCTGTACCTTCATACAGCACTTACTTACTTTATTATTTAATTTTTCATTTTTGTTGGGACAAGGTGTATTCCAAAAGAATTTCATTTTGCAACCAAAAATCTTTGGAAATATTTCTAGTGATATGAAAAGCAAGCAATAATTTAGAAATTGATTAAAATACTAATTTTGTAAAAGTAATAAATAACTTATGTCAGATTTGAATTTTGGAAAAGGAAACAAAAGAATAAACTTGTGCAATGCTACCAACGTGATCCCCATACAGAAAATAATTTTGTATAATCTTGGTAGGTTGGTTATTTTATTATTACACTGGCACTGGCGCTACAACTAAACAAAGGAAACCGCCATTACGAAAAAGTAAAATTATCGATAAATGCGTTAATAAATCAGTTCACCGAGTATAAAACATTTGAATAATAATTGAGCAATTTTTATATTGCGCCGTTTAGTGGCACTAGTCATCCATTTACATCAATTCCCCTAGATTGCCTTAATCGAAAATGGATGGAATATACGACGGCACTCCTAGCGAGTTATTTAGTTTTCATACTACATTATTTCGATTTACGCAATTGAAGTCAGTTTACGCTATGTTTTATACTAAAGGCGCAGATGTTTTTTGCGGTCGCAAATTTTGATAAATCTCCTCTCAGGAACTCAATGAACTGAATATGAATACATAGAGATACTTAGTAATTTAGTAAAGTGTAGGTATGTACCTGAATAAGTAGGGGTTGTTTATAGTTTTTATTGTTATTGACGTCACACAAGCCAGAGACTGGGAAAGCAATTCTTTATCGTTTTGGCTTCCCGCCAAAAAGCAAGAGATTTGCAAAACATTCGCATAAATCATAAGCCGGGAGTTTTCGTGAAGGTACGCAGAATCAAGATGTGGGAGGTCTCATTTAAAGAAGGGTTAATGACTCGACTGCTACAGGGTTATTCGGAATGAGCTGATGAATAAAGTTCTACGTCTTTTATTTAATCGCAAAATAGCAAAATTGAATGAGTTCAGTACCCTTAGTACGAGTTGTAAAACTTGAGTAATGTAATGTAAAGTTTACGGCAATTAAGAGTGATTTCCCCCAAAATCTGCCGTTTTTGTTTGCTTGAACTTGAATTTCTTCATCACTGTAACTCTTTTGCTAAAACTATAAAGTGTAAGAAACAAAAACGGCAGATTTTGGGAGAAATCACTCTTTAATATTTTCCGTAAACTTTACTTTTCTCAAGTTTTGCAACTCGTACTAAGGGTACTGTACATAAATTGATGTCATCCGGCCGAGTTGTTAGGGAAAAGGCAAACAAATACTTTGTACCTAATTGTTGCTAAAAATGGCACTCCCATACAAGACTGACGACGTTTGCTCGCCCAGAAAAAAGTTCTAATTTAAAAAATATTCCAGTCTCATTAACATGGGGGTTGGTTTTATTTGAAGAAGGGCTAATGACTCGACTGCAACAGGGTTACTCAGGGTTCCACCACAAATCGGTCACAGACAACACGTCCACAGATACACGACTTTTCGGTCACATACAATACATGGTCCACAGATAGCTTCTACGAGTATCTATAATCTATAATCTAAGCTACAAATCGGTAGCCGATCGAGACCGGTCCGTAGCCCAGTGGTAACACTTCGGACTCGTAAATGGGAGGTTGTGGATTCGAATCCCGGCGGAGCACAAAAAATATACAATTTATATTTTCAAATTTGCTCTTCGTTGGATTGAAAAATTCATAAACCTTAACCAAAGACCGGTCACTAAAAGGTCCATCCAGCCTTACAGCAACTGGATCTCGCTTGAGTATTGGCGCTTTGTGGTGACAACCAAGCTCGTAAACACCTCTGCAGCTCTACAACAAGTGTCATAGACCCCTAGAGTTTCTAAAATCTAGGGAGTCTTCCGTACAGTATTAAAAAAAAAAAAAAAAAAATAAGGCTGATATTAAATGAATCAAAAGTCCGCAGTGTTAACCACTAGACTACGGACCAGTCTGCAAATGCAATTTCGGCGTCTCATCATTGTCTTGGGTGTGATTATGAGGCTGAAGACCTTGAACGACAACAGCTGTGAAAATATAAAAAGAAAAAGCAAAGGCCATTCACTGGATAGGTGAATACCTTGCAAGCTTTTTCACAGCGCCCGTGGGCTTTGGGAGACCCAATAGTATTAAGAGGCTTTAAACAAAAATGAAACAAACTCGGTTCACTTTAATCTTAGTTGCAGAGGATGTGCTGCGATTTGAGGTTCACATCCCATGCACATACCTAAGAATGCACATGCAGCGTTAATGCGTATAGAAACGGAATAATATTTTGTTTTGTTTTCAAGATTTCTTGACTTATCGGTCTTTAACTTATAGGCTGGTATGAGGCTGACCTCATATACTGTTTAAAATCTTTCACTTTGCCAATGTCACCCCTGTTTTAGAGAGTTGCAAGGCTTATGTTCATTTGAGAGCTGGTTTTTATGTTGTATGTTCACATGCGGCATGTGTACCTATGTGCCAAATTATACGTGTCTACTTACGCGGTACACAATGGCATATTGTTACCGACTTTGATGTATGGAAGTGAAGCATGGACAGTGAACGATAGCGAAATGAGTAAAGTATGTACGGTGGAAATGAAGCATTTGAGAAGCATGACAGGAAAAACTCTGAGGGATAGAGTTAGGAATGAATAGGTAAAAAAAGAATGTAATTTGAAAGAGGATGTGAAAGTTAAGGTACAAAAGAATATGATGAGATGGTTTGGGCATGTGGAAAGAATGAATGATGATAGACTGACAAAGTATGTATACAAAGAAAGTGTGAAAGGAAAAACAGGGAAGGGACGACCGAGAAAAGTATGGAGTGATCAGATTGAGGAGATTGTGAAAGAATGGGATATACAAAGTGAGCGTAAAAGAAGAAAATGCATGAAAAAGGTGATGGATATGAATGAATTGAAAGAGGTATGTAAGGATAGGAAAAAATGGAGGCAACTCTGCAGAGGCTCTGGCCACCCCTAGCGGAATGGTGACAGAGTTACAGTTACAGTTACAGATGCAATATGAATCTTTAATGATTTGTAATATGAATCTTAAATGTAATATGAATCTTAAAATAAATGAATCTTAAATGTGAATATACCTTTGCAACTTAGATTATAGACCGTCATCTATACCAGGCGTGCATCCCATACAGGCACATGCGCCTATAGATAGGCAATGTTGCAATGTATGATAATAGTTATTTATGCCACTGCCAAGTAATGATAGTCTTTTTAACACGAGTGCTAGTTTGTGCCATGAGGCGCAGCCGAATGGCACAATAGAAAGCACGAGTGTTACAAAGACTAATTACGTGCAGTGGCATACAATACTTTTTCTACGACAATGAGAGAATTAACAAAATAGTGAATAATAGTCATTATAATGTACTCGTCCATTTGAAGTAATTAAAACCTTACCTTTGTCAAAACGTGTGATTTATCATTCCCTTCGATTATCTAATCTAACCTAAGTTGTAAAAATAAATTATATTTAGGTTTCATATTGAATTCATGCCCACAAGCCGACACATATGTATAAGGTCGCGCTTTTACATCCTGCATATAAGCTTAAACATTCAAACCCAAAACTCAAATAAACATATGCCCTGCAGTTGTATTGGCAGGTGAACCAAATTTGTACAGCATAGGTGATCAACCTCATACTCACCTATTAACCAAGTAACTTTTTGAGTTTGTTTATTTTTTGCGGTGAAATTTTTTGTATTGTTTTCCTTTCAAGCCTTTTATTTTCCATTGAAAAAAGGAAAGCTTTATTTGGAGCAATCCGATAAATAAATTCGATAAATTTTAGCACTATTAACAATTTTTATTTGACTCTACACATAAAATATACTTATTTATTTTCATCTGAACAGGGCTGAAAGTCTCATCACCACGGTAATTCCTACCTACCGAATATCACTAATATTGTATGAAGCCTAATCAGCTGATCGCTTGCGGCCATCTTGGATTGACAGGTCTTCATACCCCCATACAAGGTTGACATTTGAAATTAAAAAATGGTTCCAATTCTGACAATGCGCATGCGCACATGTTCATTTTAACACGGTTACCGGTTGCATAATGTAACATTATGCAACGGGTGTAGAAATGTATGGCATTGTGATTGCGTTAGCCGTTTTGTAATTAGTAAATTACCAAATGGGAGTAGAAAAAATCCTTTTAAGCTTGATATTCAGATTTATAATTCTAAATTTATGTTCGGTCATGTGTTCGATTGGAGCCATCGTTAGCACTTCAGTCAAATGAGTTATTTTAAAGGAACGGCAGAAAATATTTATTGTGAAATGTATTTGCCTATACCCTATGCACGTGCCTGGAATAGATACCGGTCTGAGGAGTGAGGACCAAAAACGATTGTAATGTGTAGTTCTTTTCAAAAATCTATTTAAAAAAAATCTATGCCAACTTAAATTCGTCGATGTTACGGCCGTGGGGGCCAAGTGGGCGGATCTTTCTAGCGTGTTTGGAATAGAACAACTTTGTTTCGATCTCTGCCTGGGTCATTTCACCATAACTTTGACCCTGGTTCAACAGATGTTATTGGGTAATTATTAATTGATAATTAATTAAAATGAACAATAATGAATTATTAATTGATGATAGTAATACCTGTTTCTGGCCAGAACCCTTAGAACGAGTAGCAAAACTTGAGAAAAGTAAAGTTTACGGAAAATATTAAAGGGCGATTTCTCCCAAAATCTGCCGTTTTTGTTTCTTACACTTATGGACTTAGCAAAAGAGTCACAGTGATGAAGAAAATCAAGTTCAAACAAACAAAAACGGCAGATTTTGCGGGAAATCACTCTTTAATAATTGCCGTAAACTTTACATTACTCAAGTTTTGCAACTCGTACTAAGGGTACAGTTAGAAAAGGTTGGTGAATTGCATTCCTCTTTACAAATCTATTTTAAAAAAAGCCAAGGGACACTGAACGTGTGCACACATGTGAAAAATGGTATTATGACTTGAAAAAAATGCTGGAAAGAAAATTTCATATAAACTGGATTTTTATTTTTTGTAAATATTGTAGAAAAGGCGAGTGCAAAAATATGATACGCTTTATAAGCGAGGTGCAGTTAAAAAAATATTACAGAGAAAATGCAGAGGCAAAAATGATTATATCCTTTTTTCTTTGCAGCGTGCCGTGCAAAAAGGGAAAATGCAATTTCTTGTGAAATTTAAAATCTACTGCATTACAGTTTTATCAAGAACAATTGAGTCGTATATAAGCCAAGACGGTGATGTAGGTTTTTTTTTCGAAAATAAGATTTTTATATGGAAACGCAACTAAGCTACATATAATAATAATATTAGGATGATTTATTTGGTGAGCGCTGTTTTTGTGTGTATAACACCTCAAAAGCCCTCTGCGAGCTTGGTTGTCGCTGTAGAAAGCGCCAATTCTCAAGCAAGACCCAGTTGTTGTAAGGTTGGATGGACCTTTCAGTGACCGGTCTTTGGTAAAGGTTTATGAATTTTTCAACTCTGCGAAGATCACATTCGAAATATAAAATGGTATATTTTTTGTGCTCCGCCGGGATCCGAATCCACAACCTTCCATTTACGAGTCCGAAGTGTTGCCACTGGACTACGGACCGGTCCATATATAGTGTAACTTCTTGCCGCGTTATTCCCGAAGGGGTCGCATGTGGCGAGTTGAACCTAGTTTTACAGGTAATGGGGCCGGCCCTACGCCAACCACTTCAGTTGAATTGGGGGTTTTCCCAGCTCCCTAGAGGGCTGGTACTCATTTCTTGTGAAGGCTGAGTAAACCTTGCCATTATTTTATTTTAGGGTTTGAAATAAACACCGAAACGGAAATTATTTCTGACACCCTCCGTGGGATTCGAACCCGAGCTCACGGCATGGAATGCAAGCACTCTACCAACTGAGCTATCGACCGGAAAAATGATAAGAAAACAATTTCATGCGTTTCCATATGTATAATAAACTATCTATAATATTATATAAGTTGTAAAGCTTATGTGTGTTTTTACTTACTTTTGTGAGTGTGTCTCTATATGTAGGTATTTGGATGGTTGTAATAGTGTTCGCTCGAAGCTTCTTATTAAGAATATTGTGGCATGGTCTGACGTATGCCAGAGTAACCCTTACACACCTATATATAGAGATCGCGATGCTTTGAAGTCAGACTCGTATAAGAAGCGCCGAGCTGACCAAATGTGAGTGAATCCTAAAATAACTTAATCGAAGTGTTATTAAATTTGAACCCATAGGTAGTAAAAATATTTAAAAATTTAAAAATAATATTTAATGCATGTCCATAAACAGACACGTGTAAGTTCGCATTTATAAATGCTGCGTGTATACTTACAAATTAAAATCTAAACCTAAAATGAACACACACCGTGCTGCTTTTGTCGACCTTCCCTCAAACAAGAATGTTATTGGTCAAGTGAACTATTTTTACAGTATGTGTGGTCAGCCTCATACTAAACTTTAAGTCAAAGAATACATGTACTTATCTGATTTTCTATCACATGATTTTTTGGCTACTAATGATAAAATAAATAGATTCTTTCAAATGAAATAATGTAGATTCAATACAAATAAAGTGGCGATTTGTTTACCAAAGTCTGTCTGGATAACCCGAAGCCTCTGGTGTGTCGATAAGTTCACGCTCATCTTGGTCCGGCTACCAGTATTTAGGTGTAAGGTTCGGTTCCCTCGCTATCTCCTCCACCATAAATCTTATGTCCGTGCTGGAGGCTTATAATGTACCCTGAAGCCTAAGGTCATACGTGAGTTACTGAGGAACTAGGGAATGTTGTGAATCCTGTAAAAATATGCAAGAAATTTTAGAACTGCGCAGTTTTTTTTTTAAGGGTGTGTGTATTGACATAGTGAAGAGTAATTTAAATAAAACGCAACTAAGATACACATATAGTGTAGCTTCTTTCCTGCGTTATCCCCGAAGGAGTCGCATGTGGCGATTCGGGACTTATTAATTTTTATGGGTAGGGGGGCCGGCCTCACGTTAACCACTTTAGTTGAAATGGGGGTTCCCGGCTCCCGAGGGGACTGGTTTTCACTTTTTGTGATGGCTGAGTACACCTTGCCGGTATTTACTTTGGGTTTGGAATATGAAACGGGAAATCATTTCTGAGACCTTCGGTGGGGATCGGACCCTTGCTGTTGGCATGGAATGCAACCAAGCAACCATACTAACTGAGAAATCGACCGGGCTTTTTACTAGCTTGGTCCGCGCTACGCAAACGCTACTAAGCTACACATATAGTGTAACTTCTTGCCTGCGTTATCCCCGAAAGGGGTTGTGGCGATTCGGGACCTATTAATTTTTACAGGTAAGGGGGCTGGCCTCACATCAACCACTTCCAGTTGAAGTGGGGGTTTCCCAGCTCCCGGGAGGGCTAGTTCTCATTTCTTGTGAATGCTGAGTAAACCTTGAGATCGAGCCCTTGCTCTGGCATGGAATGCAAGAATTCTACCAATTTTTTTTTTTAGAAAGCCTATGCGGGAGACTCCCTAGATTCGAGAGACTCTAAGGGTCTATGACACTTGTTATAGTGCCGCAGAGGTGTTGGTGATGTGGCAGTTGTCCATGTCTGGTTGCAGGGCCGTTAGCTGCGCAGTGCTGTGGTGTGTGTGGCGTTGCTTTGTTTTGAGACACTGAGAGGAAATGGCGATTGATATTGGATTTGAAAAGCGCAAGGTTAAATTGGGATGGAAACACAGATACCGGTAACTCATTCCATAAGCGGGCAGTTTGGCAGAGGAATGAGTTGTGAAAACACCAACTTCTCATAGTTTTGATATCGACTGCAAATGGTTGAATGTGAGCCGTTCTACGAGTTGCCCTTGTTGTGACGAGAGGAGGGGGTAACGCAAACGCAACGCAACGCAACTAAGCTACACATATAGTGTAACTTCTTGCCGCGTTATCCCCGAAGGGGTCGCATGTGGCGAGTTGAACCTATTTATTTTTACAGGTAAGGGGGCCGGCCTTACGCCAACCACTTCAGTTGAAGTGGGAATTTCCCAGCTCCCGAGGGGGCTGGTACTCATTTCTTGTGAAGGCTGAGTAAACCTCGCCGGTATTTATATTATGGGGTTTGAAATACACACCGAAATAGGAAATCATTTCTGACACCCTCCTCGGTGGGATTCGAACCCGAGCTCACGGGGTAGAATGCAAGCACTCTACCAACTGAGCTATCGACCGGACTTTTATATATGTGTTTGGTATATGTGAGGATATTTCATCAGAGCAGACGCCGTTGTAGTACCTATAGAAGAGACTGATCATTCCAACTTTCCTTCTGTGCTCAAGAGAATGTAGGTTGGCTGTGAGAATGGGATCATCAATCAGCTTCACCGCTCTTCTTTGCACAGAGTCAAGTTGGTCACACAGCCTCTTTGGTATACCGGGCCAGAGATGGCTGTTATACTCTATAATTGGACGAATTTGGGATTTATATAGAGTCAGCAGTTGAACTGAAGTAAAAAATCTACGAGCTCTATATAGTACGCCTAGTCGCCGAAAGGCCGAAGTGGTTCGAGATGAGATGGCGTCTTGATATTTCAGCTCTGATGAAAGAGAAACACCGAGAAGATCTAAGTGGTTTTGGTTGGGTAAGGGGACGTTGTCAAAAGTTGGTAAATTGGGGTTTGGAGCCCTTTTCAGGGATATCTGACAAGCCTGCGTTTTTTTAACATTAAATTCAACGAGATTGTCAGCTCCCCAGTGGCTGACAGCTTTGAGGTCAGTGTTGATCTTTGATGTTAAATGTTTGCGGGCATCTGAAAGGGTTGAGATGCTTTGGGGTGTATCAAATAAGAAGCCATCGTGAATGGTACTATCATCAGCGTAGGAGTGAATCGATGCACAGGACAGAAGGTCATTGATGTGCAGAAGAAATAGTGTTGGAGATAGGACAGATCCTTGGGGGACACCAGAGTTGATCGATAGCTGACCCGATGTACAGCCATCTATAACCGTCTGAATAGATCTGCCTTTCAGAAAGCTAGATATCCATTGGACTAGTGGAGGTGGAAGTCCAAAAGCCGTCAGTTTGTTTAGGAGGCTGGAGTGCCATACCCTGTCGAAGGCTTTGGATATATCTAGTGCGATAGTCTGAGTTTCGCCCAGCTGATCGAGGCGTTGACCCCAGATGTGTGTCACATAAGTAAGTAAGTCCCCACTAGAGCGATTGCGGCGGAAGCCATATTGATGGTCGCTGAGCAATTTGTGGGTCTCCAAATACTTCATGAGCTTGTCATTGATGATCCTTTCCATTACTTTGGATAGTAAGGAAGTAACTGCAATGGGACGATAGTTCGCAGGATCAGAGCGTTTCCCTTTTTTAGGGATGGGATAAACAGTTGCAACCTTTCAATTGGAAGGGACAATTTCACATTCAAGAGACAGCGTGAAGAGCTTGTGTAGAAGTGGAGCTAGTTCAGTTGCACAGTTTTTGAGTACCAGAGCAGGAATACCGTCGGGGCCGCTGGATTTGCGTGTGTCTAACCCTTTCAGTGCTGTTAGTACATCGACCATTTTACGAGCTTGGTCGTCGTCGCTACAAAGCGCCAATTCTCAAGCAAGACCCAGTTGTTGTAAGGCTGGATGGACCTTTTGATGACCGGTCTTTGGTAAAGGTTTATGAATTTTTCAACCCAGCGAAGAGCAAATTTGAAAATATAAATGGTATAGTTTTTGTGCTCCGCCGGGATTAGAACTCACAATCTTCCATTCAGGAGTCCGCAGTGCTACCACTGGACTGCGGACCGGTCTCAGTTTTGAGCGATACAGGTTTTGTAAATTCTCATTTTACTTTATCTTGCAAATTTGATCATGGATCATGGTAGCAAAACACTGCGCATATTTAAGCATATTTTTCTAGCGCATGCTAGTCCCCTATCTAATGATCTGTGTCTGGGCTTTAAGGGGTCGTAGTCCGGACCCTATCGCCGCTTTCGGAATCATTCGGGTCAGTTAATTTGGCCGCCGAAAAAATATGTCGCTAGCTCCTGCCCTCGGGCGCGGGATTCGCCATTTTGTAGTCTCTTTCACTTTATATTTTGTGAGGTTTACTAGAAAATGAATCAAAGAGTATATGAGTTTAGAAATGAACATTATTTTATTTGGAATTATATTTAAAATATTTGGATCTTCCTATTGATTGAGTTGGTAGGTCGTTTGTTATGGCTCGAATCGCGATATGGATATCAAAGATCTTGTTATGTTATTTTTTTTAAATAACATTAAAATTAAATAAGCGTGAAGTCAGCGCAATGACGACTGCAAAAAGTCGGCGTGGCGGTAGCCGAGCTACGACCGAGTTCTACCGAGGGCTTTCGAGGCTCCACTCGCCATGACTCGGAAACCCAAGACGCCAGTCGGAATTACGCGCGCACGAAGGAGGAGGTCGGACACAGAGCTGCGAAGTGGCAATTACTGCCTGAGTTTCCCAGTTGGGGACCCCCGTGGACTTAGCCGCGAGGCTTCCACGTGGGGACGTATACATGGAGCATCCGCCATCCAGGGCACCCGCTTTATGAACCGGAGCCTGGTGCAGAGGACTAGGAGCCTCCACCCTGGGGCTCCACGTATTGAGGCATCCGCCTCATGGACTGCGGCTCTCGGGGGGGGGGGCAAAGCCCTGAGCCGTGAACATCACCTTCCGAGCTTAGTGTAAGCTCGCCTAGGACTCCAGCCTACAGATCAGTGCTTCGTGAAAGTGAGCCGCCAGAACTGTGATTGTGTTCGAGTGCATTAGGACAGGTCTGGACATTTCCTTCTCCGCCCTTTCCCTTTTTATGGATTTGACTTTTATTGATTAAATCTCTTTTGTTAACATTAGCGCTTGTCTTATAATATACAGCCCTTCCCAAAGTACAAAGTAAGCAACACAAAGAAAGAGCCCCACGCCATGAGAGTGATGCCGAAGAAGCTAGCCGGAGTGAGTATTCTGTAGGCACATCCTGAAGGTACCTTTCCATAATAACATAACAATCTATAATCGAATTTTGAGGTTGTTAAGGTGTATTAACATTCAGGGTTCATATTTAATGACAGCAGATGCGTGTAAATTCACGCTTGTACAAGCTGCATGTACATGTGTATTAGAGAAATAAAACCCAAATCTCGGAAATAAACGTGAATATAACTAAGCTGCATAAATAGTGCAACTACTGACCGCGTACTCCCCAAAGGGGCTGATGTAGGTATAGGATTGACAAGGCCAGGGTTTTAAATTATTTTTTAAATTGGAACTGGGTATTTGTAATTGTTATGATATTTATATTGATTATTTATTGATTGTTATTTGTGAATTATGTTGCTTAACTTATGGGTTGGTATGCGACTGACCCTCCGTGCTGTAGAAAATGATTCACTTTGCCAATGTCACCCCTGTTTCAGGGAAGGTCGGCAAAAGTTGCATGGTGTATGTTCATTTGAGATTTGGGATTTATGTTGTAGTTTAACATGCAGCATGTGCAAGCGCGAATTTATACGTGTCTGCTTGTGAGAATACATATAATATGAATCTCTAATATTACATATCTCTGCAACATAGATTAGATTAGAAAAATATTTAATTTTTACGCATAAGGAGGCCGGCCTTGAGCCAACCACTTCAGTTGAGGATGAGGCTTCCCATCTCCCGAGGGGCTGGTTCTTATTTTTTGTAAAGGCTATATAAATCTTGACGATTTTTTAAATTAGAAATGAACACCAACACGGAAACTCATTTCTGACATCCTTGCCGGGCATCGAATCCTATTTTACTGCCAAGCATTCTACCAATTTACCGAACTGATTAAAATCTCAAATGAACAGAATAATATAATTTGCCAATTTTATATAGCGCCGTTTAGTGACACCAGCCACCTTAAGGGTGCTTAATATTAAAAAAGGGGTGACATTGGCATAGTGAATATTTTTTTACAGCATTTATAATAAAGATAGTTGATGTCTATTTTTGGATGAAAATCTCTGTATTAAACAGCATTTTAATGTTTATTTGCGCGTTGCTTTATCGCTTGTTTGGCGCACGTTTACCAGGGCACAAGTTTTTGGCAAAAACTGTGTCCTTAGTTAGTAATAAAGATGTCGCGAATAGTTGTTATTGCGAATAGTCGAATATCGCTTAATACCACACCATTCCCTTCGGTCAATGTCGAATAAATCGGTATTTTTTCGACACTCGTTGTACCCTATCACGTGTTATTGTAGCTCGGTCTGGTTAAATGTAATATAAAGGTAGTTTGTTATTTCATTTCATTCTATGAAAAAAATATGAAAAATCCATGTCAAAGGATTCAAGTTAATCTCAGACATAAGCATGGTCTCCTTCTATTGGGCGGTTTCAAAGTGTAACGATCGGGTTGCTAGAAAATCGAAAATGGGGAACTGTTTTTGGTTCAATCAGCACAAAACTTCGCAGAAACTATTATGAGAATATTTTGCATGTAAAAAAATAAAAATGAAAACAACAAACTCAACCATAAAGCCCACTCGAGAGCTGGGAAACTCTCATTATGCGACTTCTTCGGAGAAAACGCGGTAAGCAGTTACACTGTATATGTAGTTTAATAGCGTTTTAGTAGCGTGGCACAGAAAATACCAGAAGGCCAGCCAGGTAGCGGCCAGCCAGGTAGCGCGCCCAACAGATGGAAGAACAGCTGATCTTCTGCATCACAGGAGGGAGTTCAGCAATAAAGAGATCTTAGATCTACGTTATACAACAATAAGAAGAAAAAGACGTAGAAGAAGAAAGTGAATAATAGTAATAAGAAGAAAATATTATTTTAGAAAACTATTCGCCGAATGTTCGATTATACTAGCAATATACTGTTATGTAAATAGGTAATGTAAATGTTAAAATGTGTGTGAGTATTAGTCACAGGAATTCTTTATTGTATTGGTGGGTAGGATTGATAATTGTGTGTAAATAGAGAAGTCACTAGATTACTTTAATTATGTATGTGCTTCGAGAACAGTCTAGCAAAAATGTGTTCTCAATTGTTCCATCTTCTTAGTATAAAAAGGGTGCAAGTTGCTTGCACTAGTCAGTCAGTCATCTGCGAGCTTCACCAATACATCGAACAAATTCGACCAGTGAACTAAAACCAGTGTAATGAAATAATTGAAAGTGGCTTTGTAAAAATAAATATAAACGTGTAAAATAAATAAGTAAAAAGAAGAGTAGTGTTTTATTTGAAAGTATTCGAACCAAAAATCGTAACAATAGGTACTATTCGGTATTGGACGAATAACAAAAAAAGAAGAATAGCGAGTATTCGCGGCGTCTCTAGTTTGTAATTCTGTTGGGAATAAATCGTCTCCACAGAACGCATAAAGTACCCTTAATGGTGTACAAGCCGTCACAGACAATTGTACGCTACAAGATAATTTGGGACAATTTGCATTTTGTAAAATTTACTTCATTGTAAGCGTGAACTTACACGTGCTTAGCAGTATATTATTATTTTTCCATCAAAGACTACTGATAATCTTTGAGTCTTGTACTTCCAATATTGCTGCACGAAAAAGGGATCTTGTGATTCTGTCAAACAATTGACTCAAGTTCTTCATCGAAGATGCTTTTGTTTAACCTGTAACTCATCTTCCCTCAAGTCTTCCCTGTATGATCTAAATCTAATCTTAATCTAAACTGCAAAGATATGTATCATTTGAGATTCATATTAAATGCATTCCCATAAGCAGACATGCATAATTTCGCGCTTACACATGCCGCATGTGGACCTACAATATAAAAAAACCCAATTTCAAATGAACATGAGCCCTGCAACTCTTGCCGACCTTCCCTGAAGCAGGGGTGACATTGGTAAAGTGAACCATTTTTTACAGTATGGGTGGTCAGTCGCATACCAACCTCATCAGTCAAGGAATATGATGAGATGGAGAATCCAATATTTCTCATGTCTCATTATGATGCCTGTTTTTTCTCCTTTTGATCTGATTCCTTGACTTAAAGGTAAGTATGAGGCTGACAGAATGAGGCCACTCGTACTGTAAAAAATGGTTCACTTTCCCGATGTCACTCCTGTTTCAGGGAATGTCGGCAAGACTTGCAGGGCTTACCTATGTTCATTTGAGCAAGGGTTTTATTTCAAGGCCGCTTGTGGCATGTATATTGTGTAAGCGCGAACTTATGAAGTGTGAATGAAAATGTATTTAATATGAATCTGAAATGTAATAAATCTTGGCAACTTAGATTATAGATTATAGAAAGACGTCAAGAGTTCATCCTTGGTAAGAAACCATACGGTAAAGAACCTAAGGATTTGTGACTTGTCTCATACATTAGCATCTGACAAATACACCTACCTCTAAAAGATTGTGTCTTACACTGCGTGTTTTTTTTTATAAATAAGAGAAGTTTCTTTAAAAAATGTATACAATTTTAACAGTACGGTTAATCACTCTCATACCAAGCTATAAGTGGAAGAAAATGTGTACACAAACCATAAATTATTTTTTCCGTCATGGCTGCCAACTTGCGGGTTAATAAAGCTCAGATTGTTGGTAGGTATAATAATTTAAATTAAAAGAACGTTTGATAAATGGGCGAGAGAGTCTATGGTGTGAAATTATGGCAACATTACGCGAAGAAAAATCCTGTAAGTTTAACCAAAAATGTATGGAAGCTAGAACGCTCACAATAGACGCTGTTTTAGTTTCCATACAATTTTCGGTATACGCTATGGTTGAGTATAAATGTAAACATTTATACTTGGTGTGCGATATGAAGCGACATTTGATGGAGTGAGCTGTCAACATTGGCCACCCTGAAATATTATTTATGGTTGGGAAATAAAATTTATGCGCATGGCAATCTTGAGATTTGAAATTTCGAACGCTGTGTTCCTGATTTAAAAAATACTTCCATATTTGATTTTTGTGTCATTTCAAAAAGAGAAAATACTTACATAAAATGCCGAACGTCTTTTAAATCTTATCATACAAGAAAAGACTCAAGGATGCCGATGAACATTGTGAATTATTTAGATAAAACAGCACTAAGCTCATATTTAGAGCTGCAGCATCATAAGTAAAAATAGCCACGATGATCGCCAATCTTTGATTTGGTGAAACTAAAAGAAGATGAAATGCTTTAGTGAATGTATTTAACACTGAAAAAAGGCTACAAGTGGTAAATTCCAAAACCTCGTCAAAACTATCGTCTAAGTCCTAAGAAACTAGTTCTAGTCTGGCAGGCTGGAATCGAAACAGCACTGTTTTTATTTCAAACATACCTAAGAACCACCGTATTGGCAGCTCAGCGATAGCGCCGATAAGTTGAGACCTCCAGTTTTGACCCTTACCCCTTGATAAGGATCCAAACCACGTCAAAACTATCGTCTAAGAAACCAGGCTGGAATCGAAAAGCGAAGTTTTTCATTCAAACAATCTCCATAGAGTAGGTATATAAAGCTCTACATGGAAGAGCTCCACAATACATCAGAGAGCTCATCACACTAGCAACAATCAGCACCAGGGGACTAACGCTGAGATCGGCATCAACAAGCGACGACCTTCTGGAGATCCCGAGACGAAGCCCCAACACGGTGTTCGGGGAGCGCGCCTTACGTGTGGCTGCGCCCGCGGCCTGGAACTCGCTGCCTGACAGGCTGCGGACCATAGATATTGAGGCGGTTTTCAGGAGGCAGCTGAATACCCACCTCCAAAACCAGCGCCTTTGGGATGACTAAGGGTCATGAAAAGGCGCCATACAAATGAACTTATTATTATTATATAAACATATCTAAGACCCACCATATTGGCAGCTCGGCCATAGCGCTGATAAGTTAAGAACTTCAGTGCGAACTTTTTTTTTACTACGTTGATAAGATGTTTATTTTTTCAATTTCAAATTTTCAAAAAAAAATCATCGTTTTTTAGGTAAAACCTAAGCTACATATATAGCGTAACGTGTTGCCACGTTTTGCCGGAAGAGCTCCACGTGGTAAGTGGAACCTATTTATTTTTACATGCCAGAAGGGGTGACCTTACGCCTACCTCCTTAGTTGAAGCGGGGGTTTTCCAGCTCCCATGGAGACTGATACTCATTTTTGTGAATGCTGTGTAAGCCTTTCCAGTATTTTACTTAGGGTTTGAAATACACACCGACAAATCATTTAATGACACCCTCGGCATGGAGTTGAAACTTTATACCAACTGAGCTACTGACCAGATCAAAGGTAAATGAAAAGATTTGGACCAGGTTTTAAAAAAACATCTAAATTTGCAGTAAAATAACCTTTACCCTCAGAAATTATATTTAATAATTTTACCCTCCTGTAGGGCCAGAAGTTACCCCGGGAAAAGTTTTGATATTAATATGATTTCGCGTAGGCGGGAGGATATTATTTTCCCGCGAATACTTGGCGGAGTTTGACGCTTCCCTCCATTGATTCTGACACTTCCCTCATCGCCTTTGACATCCAGACACTTTCCGCGCGCTTTTCCTAATTATAGACAGAGTAAACTTGTAAAAAAAGTCGTGAGGCATTAGCAAAAAAAAATTGGGATAAGCTTTATTTAACCTTAAAATGTGTGTGCTGTTTTTTCAGGATCTGCAATCTTCTTTTTCTATCTGTGCCTCTTCAGTGAAGATTGGCGTTCATCATAGCGATCTGCTAAGCCACCTTCTCAGTTCTTTTACCCCAAGCTCGTCTTTTCCCAATTTTTTCCTGTATGATGAGATGCAGAAGTGAATACTCCTTATTTCTTATTATGTGGTCGAAATAAACTGCATAGTTGAGAATAAAAGTCAGTGGACTGCATTGGCTGGGTCGCATCCAGCGAATAGACCATCGGACACTGGAAAAGATGGTTGTGCTGACGGACTCAAATGGGCGCACGACAGTGGGAAGACCTAGATTGAGGTGACGAGATAGACTAAAGGCTGACGATCATGCGGTAGGAATATGGGGCCCGAAAGAGGAAGGAGTTGTAAATTGGTTGTAAATGCGTGCGCTCGCATGATTGCTGGTCAGTCGAAATTTACACACATTACTCCTCTTCTCCACAAGCTTCACTGGCTCCGTATACCGGAGCCCATCGATTTCAAAGTGTGCACGATGGTCCACAAAGCTTTATTTGGAAAAACACCCAAATATCTCGCTGATTTAATCAAACCAGTCACCCTCGGCACAAAAAGCCTAACACTGCGCTCAGCCGAGACTGGAGCCAAATCAAGGATTGAAAAACCTATAAGAAGAGTTAACACAGTGTTTGGAGAGCGTGCATTTGCAGTTGCTGGCCCTCTGGCCTGGAACCACCTGCCTCATCATGTGAGAGAGCTAGAGGACCATGGAAAGTTCCGGAACGCACTGAAGACAAGCAAATTTCTGGCATCGTTTGCACCAGCGCCCTTGGAGTGACTACATCACGAAACGGCGCTATAAAGAAATCATCAACTCATCAACTCATCATCATCATCATCAGTTATACAGGCAGCGGTGGATGCAGTTGATCAAGACTTATATTGATCTTCAGTGCAGAAGGACGCAAGATGCACCAAACGACTACTCAGAACATTCTAAATTACAGTTTTTGGAATAATAACAGGCAGGACGTTGTCAGATCGCATCTGCAATAAATACAAACGAAAATCCTATGAAACAGAGGACATTGTGCAATCTTTCCGATTGTATTCTATGGCATGGAAGGGTGGACACTTACACAGTGCCTCGAGAACAGAAGCACTATCTTTGAAATGTGGGCCTGTTGTCGGATGTTGAAGGTTTACTGGATGGATCGAGTCACAAATACCGATGATCTTTCCCGAATGAATACTAGAACCAAACTCCTCATGTTTATCCAAAAGAAAAAAACTGGTTTATTTCGGCCACATAATGAGAAATGAGCAGTATTGACTCCTGCTTCACGATTCAGAGAAAATTTGAGGAAGTCGAATTCAAGGTTGAAGGAGAACATTTTGGTTGAAGAACCTGAGGCAGTGGTTTGGAAGAAGCACAAGATTACTCTTTCGTGCCGCAGCATCGAAGTTGCAATCGCTGATGATGATCGCTAATCTTCACAGGAAAAAGAAAAATAAGACGGCTTCGCTTCCTAAAGAGGGTGGTCTACTGCCAACAGTCGAAACCAGAGCGTGTGTTAAGGAAATTATTACTCGATTCGTCTGAACCAGACTGTAGCGTGGGTAGTTTTTATTTTTACCACGTTCACATTACTGTCTGTCATAACGTGTCGTGACATAACCTTAATCCCTCGTTATGTCATGTGACGAAACAATCTTGGCCGCAGAGTCGTGTTGTGATTAAAAATCGATCGGTTTTATGAGCATGTGTGAGCACAGGGCTGGATTAAGGGTGGTTAGAACAATGCAAACATACCAAGGGCCCCAAAAGAGTTATTTGATTAATACCCACAGAGAATTGAAACATTGAGAAATTGTTACAACTTAGTAGTTAGTAATCAGTGCCTAGAGGATAATATATATATATTTTTTTATAATTTATGCAAGTATTTACGCAATATTTAATTCCTTGATCTATAGGTTGGTAGGACCGATCCGTAGTCTACTAGCAACGCTTCAGACTCGTAAATGGAAGGTTGGGCACAACGGAGCACAAAAAATATACCATTTATATTTTCAAATCTGCTCTTCACATACTTTTTTAAAGACCGGTTACCAAAGGTCCAACCAGCCTTACAGCAACTGGATCTTGCTTGAGAATTGAGGCTTTCTGTAGCGACAACCAAGCTTGCAGAAGACTTTTGAGGTGTGATTCACACAAAAACAGCTCTCACCAAAAAAATCATCAAAATATTATTATTGGTATGAAGCTGATCACCCATACTGTAAAAACTGGTTTACTTTGTCAATGTTTTAAAGAAGGTCGGCAAAGGTTGCAGGGCTTATGTTCATTTGAGAATGAAGTTTTTATTTTGTAAGCAGCATGTGTAAAATATGCAGACACATTTCTGCTTGCGGGCTTGCATTAAATTTCAAAATATATTTACAAAGCAGATTATGGCTAATGGATTGATTATATACGGAATACAGTTTTATTTGGTTCTCAATGATTATCCAAATGTGGAGTGGAAGGCTTCAAGTCACTCTTTGCACCAGGGCCCCCGCTGGGCACAATGCGGACCTGCGTGAGCTCATATCTACTAGTAATTTCCCGCTAATTCAATAACGTTTTCATCACCAAATAACAGTTTTTATATCTGCTCTATCCGTACACGTGTAGGATCATGCTTTTATATGCTACACTATTGACCTTTAGATTGTTACTATAATCTAAGTTGCAAAGACGTAGGAAAAAATCAATTTTTGATTAAATCCATGCTCACAAACCGACACGTATAAGTTCGCGCTTACTAATGCTGCATGTGGACTTACAAATTAAAATCCAAACCTCAACTGAACATAAGCCCTGCAACTTTTGCCGACCTTCCCTGGAACAGGGGGAATATTGACAAAGTAAACCATTTTTTACAGTATGCGTGGTCAACCTCATATCAACCTATAAGTTAAGAAATGTGCAAAAATTATATGAGATAAATTGATTATTGACTGTTAACTCTCTTATTCTACGATTTTCTAAATATTACAGAAAAAAACGTTATTTATGAAGAGGTCTGTTTTTGGAAGAAGCTGTTTCAAGCTGAGATCAAGGCTTGGCAATGACGGGCAGAAAGTAAAGGTCATTAAGACGGTTCGAAACTTTTTTGTGGTCCGTTTCTCCGAGTGGTTCTTGCCGGAAAGTAAAGAAGTACATGTCTGTATTATACACCGGATTACTTCTACATTCCATGTACGTATACGGGGCTACTTCTCTATTCCATATATATTATACAGAGATACTTCTCCACTCTAAATTTGTCTGGTCGATACAGCCTTCTGGAAATAGTAATGAAAATTTTGCAGGGTTGTCGGAAAAAAACTTTGCATTTTATTGAGTACAAAATTCGCTCATTTTGAAGATTATTTGGTGAGCGCTGTTTTTGTAAATCACATCTCAAGAGCCTTCTGTATGCTTGCTCGTCGTTAGTCAGCGCTAATTTTGCAAGCAAAGCCTTGTCATTGAAAAGGCGTTAAGCCCGAGAAATCTGTGATTACCCCCATCCTCCGTCGACGGCTTTTTTGAGATGAAATATTCTTTGGGAAATCGATTAAACACCCCTATTTTTATTATATTCTTCACGCTTGTCCGGTCGATAGCTCAGTTGGTAGAATGCTTGCCTTCCATGCCGAGAGCTCGGGTTCGAATCCCACCGAGGGTGTCAGAAATGATTTCCTGTTTCGGTGTTTATTTCAAACCGCAAAAATAAAATATCGGTAAGTTTTGCTTAGCCTTTTCAAGAAATAAGTATCTGCGCACTTAGAAGCTGTGAAAACCCCTACTTCAACTGAAGTGATTAGCGTAAGGCTGACCCCCATAAGAGGCTACACAATATGTGTAGCTTAGTTGCGTAGTTGCGTTTACCCGTGATCTAGCAACAATCCCACAAGGAGTGCCACCAGAGGTATGCTATTAGCTTAAGTTACATCGAACCACTTACTTTAAGAGTCATGGGCACGCTTCTGACCTAGAGGCTCTTGTTTTGTCGTGCCGTTGCTTTTACTTCACGGGAAGGCCTTCCGCCACTTGAGAAAAAATATAGTTTTGCATGAGCGTCCATGTGCTGTGGGTCCTTCAGACACATACATACAGGACGGGTATGAGCACGGTGGCATACTTATACCCACCTTGATGTATGGAAGTGAAGCCTGAACGGTGAATGAAAGTGAATTTAGGAATTTAGTTAAGACCATGCTGTTGAAAGGGAATTTCTAAGAAGTGTTATTCGGAAAAAACGGAGTAATAGGATGAGGAATAATTTCGCAAGAGAAGAATGTGGTGCAACTATGGGTGCAAGGGAAAGTGTGAAAGTGAAGATAAAAAAGGTTATTAGGATGGTTTGGACATATGGAGAGAATGAGTGATGAAAGACTGACTGAGAAAGTATACACGGTACGAATAGATGGATGTCGTGGTAGAAAAAGACCGATAATGATATGGATTGTTATGTTATTTTTTAAATAACATTGAAAATAAAGAAACTGTGTACAGTGTATGTTTCGTGGGCCGAACAGAGCCGAACGGTCACGGAAGCAACCAAACTGCGCCGAGCGATGTCATCGCGCCGTCGATTGTCGCTCGCCAGTTCTCGTCAGTTCTGGGCAAGAGGTCGGCGACCAAGCATCAAGCGGTGCAAGGGAATTTCAATGGAGCTCCTTCCCCTACTCTTTGGAGCATCCGCCATCCAAGGCACCCGCCTTATGGACCGGAACCTGGTGCAGGGGAGCCTCCACCCTGGGGCTCCACGTGTTGAGGCATCCGCCTTATGGACTGCGGCTCTCGGGGGGGGGGGGCGAAGCCCCCGAGCCCTGAACATCACCTCCCGAGCTTAATGTAAGCTCGACTAGGACTCCAGCCTACAGATCAGTGCTTCGTGAAAGTGAGCCACGAGAACTGTGATTGAGTTTGAGTGTTAATACAGGTCTGGCTATTTCCTTCTCCACTATTCCTCTTTCCCTTTTTGTTTGGGCGAGCTGTTAGGTAGATTTGTTTATAGGTAGCTGGCCATAAAATCCTGTGTCCTTTAGCCTATAAACTGACCACTCCTACTTTACCCAATCACCTGTCTCCAGCAGTACTTCTTCATACGCGGCCTTGGATAGACGTGTCCATCGCAGTGTTCATCGCGCGCGACAGAAATAAAGGAGAAACCATACACAAAAACGCGACCAGTGCTCCGCGAAAGAGGCATCCATTGGAGATAAGGTGAGTCCAGACTTTGATTCCGTGATTCTTCCCCTCCTTTGCTCCTTTGGTTGGCTGCCTGGACAGATTTGTTGGGCAGTTCGTCCGAACGCGATAATCGAGAACCAGTTTGCGATCTCAAATCCTCCCCCTCGCATTACCACATGATAGCGCCAAACTTGGCGTTATCATAATTTTGGTCCTTAACGAAGCCAGATCGTAAATTAAAAAACTAGATTCACGCAAAATTAATTCGGATTCCTCTAGTTTGAAATCGGATTCATAAAATTATTAGCCATTTTTATTGCTACAAAATTGCAATTCGTGACGCGTTCATACATTATTATCATAAATATCGCTTTGGAATCGAAGTGCGGGTTAATTCTTTAATTGCCTTGTAAGTATACCTATCTCTTGCATTTTAGGTACATTCGAATTAAGCCCGCGGTATAAGTAACTACCTAGGTACTTGCATTGTTTACTTTCTTTGTTTACATTATTTGTTTACATTTTGATAACATTATTATAACCTTCTTTTTTCTTTGCTACTTAAATTTATAAGGACTTGTACGTACGGGATTTGTAAAATTTATTATTAATTTTATCAAATTTAATTTATTAAAGCCAAATTAAAACATGACTTCAGAACGCGAAAAACGAGCATTTCAACGACGTAAGGAGCGCCTCCAGAATGAGATAGAGACGTACTTGGAACGGGCACAATGCATTTTCGATACCATTAATTCAATTCATTTGGGAGAAATTTATTTGCGTAAATTTAAAGTGCACGCGGCAGGCATTGACAACTGGCGTAAAGAATTTTTATTACTGGTGAAAGAAAGAAATGATTTAATTGCAGAAAGTGAGGAAGATGAAGCAACAGATAATAATATTATTCTGTCATTTGAAGACTTATACGCTGAAATTAAATATACTTACGAGAATTTAAAAGACACAACAAAATCCTCAAGTGCAAATGATATTCCTTTAAAAAGGAGCATCCAACTACCACGATTGGAGCTGTGTGCCTTCAACGGAGATGTAAACAATTGGCCGGTGTTTTATGAAAATTTTAAATCTATGGTCCATGAGAATGACAGTCTAACGGAAGGTGAAAAGATTCAATATTTAGTTGGAAAACTGGTAGGAAAAGCTCAAAGCATTTGCCAAGGTTTATTGCCAACTGCTCAAAATTATACAATTTTATGGAATTCGTTGGTCAAGAAATACAACGATAAGCGCGTTCTGGCAACAACTTATCTAGAGAAATTGTTAAATATTCCTGCAGTAAAGGAACCATCTGCCTCAAACTTGGAGGACTTGATTGATCTATTTTCAGGTTTAACTGCTGCAATCAAACAGTTGAACATGGAGAATCTAGAAGACTTTATATTCATACACATTGCGTGTAAGAAACTCGACATGGATACGATTAAGGCTTTTGAAGTTTCTATACAAGATTCTTCAGACTCAGTAGATTCAATAAAATTTGTGGAATTCATTAGAAATTACTCGCGAATACTACAGCGCGCAAACGGAAGTAGAAGCAGTAAAATTAACAATCAAATTAACGCGATGCCACGCAAGCCCTCAGCTTCCCAGAAAAACGTTAGGGCATTTGTGACAGTTAATACTGACAAATGTTTGTTGTGCGGAGATAACAACCACTCAAAGTTGTACCAGTGTCCGAAATACACTATCCTGGACGCTCGGGAAAGGTACAATTTTATAAAATCAAAGAAATTATGTGTCAATTGTCTAAGTACGATGCATAATATCAAGAATTGTAAATCAAAGGGAAGATGCAGCGTTTGTAATCGATCCCACCATACTAGCCTGCATTTCAACTTGAATTTGCAAGCCGCGGCCGAAGAAAAGGCGGAGCCCCTAGCGCTTTGTGCTATGGGCCCTAATTCTAGTGAGGTAGAATCTACGGTTTTACTAGGAACTGTTTGTTGTGTAATCTTAGACAAGCGGGGTCAAAGACACACTATTCGCGCTTTATTAGACAGTGCTTCACAGAGAGACATAATAACGGCCTCCTGTTGTCGAGAACTTCATCTTGATGTAAAGACGACGCGAGACAAAGTTGTTTCAGGAATAGGGGATATTGTCAACCCTATCAAGGGAGTGACAACAATTACCCTTCTTTCGAGAGTTGAGAAATCGGTCAATTTTAAACTATCGCCTTTGGTGGTTAATCAAATAACTGATAAAATACCCGTCGCCAACATTAATATTGAAAATTTAGAATATTTAAAATCATTACGTTTGGCTGATGAAAAATATTTTATTCCCGGAAAAATTGACATGATTCTGGGTGCAGATGTATTCTCCCGTGTGATAAAACACAACACTATCTCACGAAATTTAGGCGAGCCAGTTGCACTGGATACCCTATTTGGGTATGTGGTACTAGGGGAAGTTCCAGTGCTACCGTTAATCAAAACAGATTATAGTTTCTTTTCAGCAATTGAAATTGAAATGAAAAAATTCTTGGAGTTGGAGGACGTACCGGACGTCTCCACTCCGCAAATCGAGGAGCTGGTATGTGAAGAGAAATATACCAACACCACCACGAGAGACAAGACTGGTAGATTTTCCGTAATGCTGCCTTTCAAGACCGATCCGGGGCAGCTCGGTGACTCTCAGAGAGCGGCAGAGCGGAGATTTTACGCGTTGGAAAGGAAACTGCTTTCAAACTCTTCTGTAAAATTGGAATACGACCTTATTTTCAAAAATTATATACAAGAAGGGTATTTGAATCCTGTAAATATAAATTCGGATCAATGCTTGAGCTTGCAATACATAGCCCCGCATCATGCAGTGATACGTGAAAATAAATCCACAACTAAGGTTCGCGCAGTAATAGATGCTAGTATGAAAACTACATCAGGATTATCGCTGAATGATGTTCTACATACGGGTAGAAATCTTCAAAATGATCTATTTAAAATAATATTACACTTTCGCTTGTTTCCAGTTGCTCTAAGCGCTGACATACGTAAAATGTATATGCAAATTCTGGTAAATAAAGAGCATAGATGCTATCAGAGAGTTTTATATCGGTTTGATAAAAATGATCCACTTCAGCTTTTTGAATTTACACGCGTACCATTTGGCTTAAAGTGCAGCCCATACCTTGCAATGCGTACCGTTCGTCGTTTAATTGATGATGAGCGAACACGTTTTCCATTAGCGGCACTTGTAGCAGAGAGAGATATTTACATGGATGATTTGGTTTCTAGCTGTTTAAATGATGAAGAGGCTATCGCACTTTCAAACCAATTGATTGAATTATTTCTTGCGGGCGGTTTTGAATTGGTGAAGTTCTCGAGTAATTCACCATCAGTCATGGGAGGCATTCCCTCAGCTTGTCGCATTTCTGAAGCTGTGGAGTTCAGTTCAGAAGATCAATGTACCATCCTTGGTTTGCATTGGTTGCCTGGAAAGGATGTTTTTACCTTTAGTGTCACTAACAAATTTCGTAAATGTACAAAACGAAATATTCTGTCGACAATTGCGCGCTTCTGGGATTTGATGGGGTTTGTCGCACCCGTGATTGTAACAGCTAAATTAATGATTAAATTTCTCTGGGAACATAAAATCGATTGGGACGATTGTCCTCCTCAGAGTATAATTTCAACTTGGGAAAATTATGAATCGGAACTCCCACTCCTTCAAAGTATTCAGCTGCCACGTCATACAGGTGTAACGCAGAAGTCGATTATATCCCTATTGGGATTCGCGGACGCAAGTGAGAGAGCATATGGAGCGGTGATATATATTCATGTATATAATCCTCCAAGTAAACGCGGAGAAATAAGTTTAGCTTGTGCAAAGTCGCGAGTAGCTCCAAGTCGTACAATATCTTTAGCAAGACTTGAATTATCGGGAATATTGATATTGTCAAAATTAATGCGTGTAGTCATTGATACATATTCAACTCGCTGCCAAATTAATAATGTATACGCCTTTTCTGATAGTACAGTGGCACTCGCTTGGGTTCATTCACACCCATCCCGCTGGCAGACTTTCATCGCGAATAGAGTAACTATAATTCAGGATAATATACCTCCAAGTCAGTTTTATCATATTGCCGGGAAAGACAATCCCGCGGATTGTCTCTCACGCGGCCTGACTCCCGCACAATTAATTGACCACCCGCTCTGGTTTAAAGGCCCGGCCTTCGCGCGCTCACCGATTGAAGAATGGAATTTTGGTAAATTTGATCCAAATACTATTGAAAACCCGCCGGAACAAAAAAATAAAAGTTATGACTGTAATGGATAACTTACCCAAGCAACCAACTTTATTAGGTTCACTCGCTGAACGAATCTCTTCCTGGAGTAAACTGTTAAGAGTTGTTATTTACATACTTCGTTTTATAAAAAGATTGTCATCAAAATTTGAAGTCTCTCACCTACGGTTTGCAGAAATCGTAGTTATAAAAGACTTACAAAATCATCATTTTTCGAACGAAATTAAAAACGCGAAAGCCGGTAAAGTCTTATCTCCTGCATTTCGTAAGCTTAATGCCTTTATCGACGCCGATGGGCTGTTACGAGTAGGAGGGAGACTTGTAAACGCTGACTTAGCTTATGACAGTAAACATCCAATACTTTTACCAGGTCGCGGTCATATTTTGAATTTAATCATTGATTACTATCATAGAAAATTCTTGCATTCCGGACCTCAGTTACTAATGTCCCTTTTGCGACAAAATTTCTGGATTTTGTCGGCTAGAAATATTGTGCGTAAACGCGTCCAATTATGTAATACTTGTTATAAGGTTAATCCAAAATCACGCTTCCCCCTCATGGGGGATTTACCTGCCTGTCGGGTAAATGAAGGTAAGGCATTTTTCCACTGTGGCATAGACTACGCGGGCCCCTTAAGTGTGATTCCTTATAGAAAAAGAGGTGTGCACAAAATTAAAGCATACATTTGTGTGTTTGTGTGCTTAATAACGAAAGCGGTTCATATCGAACTCGCATCAGATCTAAGCACGGAAACATTTATTAACGCTCTTAAGCGATTTTTGTCACGACGCGGGCCGGTAAAAATAATGTACTCAGACTGTGGGACAAACTTCATTGGTGCAAAATCTCACCTCGATGCTCTCTATGGTCTCCTGGAGTCTGAAGCTTTTCAAAATAAGTTCGACAGGGAACTAAGAGACCATCGGATAGATTGGAAGTTCAATCCCCCATCCGCCCCGCATTTCGGTGGAATTTGGGAGAGTAACGTGCGGAGTATCAAACTCCATCTGAATCGAGTAATTGGTAAACAATTATTGACATTCGAGGAAATGTCTACAGTACTTGCGCAAATTGAAGCAATTTTAAACTCCAGACCGCTTTCATGTTTGAGTGCCGATCCATCCGAACCTATTGCTCTAACCCCCGCACATTTTCTCACATTGACTCCTCTAAAGTCACTTCCGGCGACAGATACCTCCTCTAGAGACATTAGTTTACTGTCTCGTAAACAGTATGTGGACCATTTAGTTCAGTCTTTCTGGAAACGGTGGAAGGTGGAGTACCTTCACACTCTCCAAACGCGTCAGAAATGGAACACGGAAACAGAGCCAATCAAGATTGGATCTGTTGTCTTGTTAAAAACTGAAGGTAGTGCACCTCTTAATTGGCCACTAGGAGTTATTGAGGATGTCTTTCCGGGAGCGGACGGTATAGCTAGAGTAGTTAATGTCCGGACGAAAACTGGAACTTATAGGCGTCCAGTTGTCAAGGTTTGTCCGTTGCCAAATCAATAACATTACAAAATAATATACAGTCCACTCGCGTAATTAAGTAGATTTAAGTTATAATAATAAACAAATAAATAAATAAATCATTGTTTTGAAAGGACTACGTCCTCTCAAGCTGGGGGGCATGTTTGGGCGAGCTGTTAGGTAGATTTGTTTATAGGTAGCTGGCCATAAAATCCTGTGTCCTTTAGCCTATAAACTGACCACTCCTACTTTACCCAATCACCTGTCTCCAGCAGTACTTCTTCATACGCGGCCTTGGATAGACGTGTCCATCGCAGTGTTCATCGCGCGCGACAGAAATAAAGGAGAAACCATACACAAAAACGCGACCAGTGCTCCGCGAAAGAGGCATCCATTGGAGATAAGGTGAGTCCAGACTTTGATTCCGTGATTCTTCCCCTCCTTTGCTCCTTTGGTTGGCTGCCTGGACAGATTTGTTGGGCAGTTCGTCCGAACGCGATAATCGAGAACCAGTTTGCGATCTCAAATCCTCCCCCTCGCATTACCACATGATAGCGCCAAACTTGGCGTTATCACTTTTTATGGATTTAACTTTTATATTTGACTTTGACTTTAACTTTAACTCTCTTTTGTTAACATTAGCTCTTGGCTTATCAATATACAACCCTTCCCAAAATACAAGGTGAGCAACACAAAGAAAGAACCCCACGCCCTGAGAGTGATGCCGATGATAGCTAGCCGGAGTGAGTATCCTTGTAGGTACATCAGATGGTACCTTTCCATCTAAACATAACAGGATGGACCAAATTCCTGAATTACGAATGAATGGGATATTCCGAGTCAGAATAAAAGAAAAGCTTGCATGAAGAAGGTTATGACTCTGGATAAAATGAAAGAAGTATGCAAGGTGGATCTGTAATGTTGGCTTATAAATTTAGTTCAAGTTTTTTTTTTAAATATACCATCCTTGCTCCCTAATTTTTCCAGTGGTAGTGAAAGACGGTCCGCGATCTCGACCACGAGAGGACTTGCGTGTTCACGGGCCGCACTTGACAGCTCCTTCTCTTTCACCTGAGAGACTTGGAGCGTAACTCTACCCCGAGCACAAGCCATCGCGTAAATCTCACCTCGATTGCGTAAATAAAAAATGTATGAAATATACGACGGCACTCCTAGAGAGTAATTTGGTTTTCGTACATTTTTTCGATTTACGCAATCGACGCAATGTTTTATACTAAGGGGACAGTAATCTCAAGTGTGGGTGGAGTCCAAATGGGTTCTTAAAAAGTTTATTTTACAAATCCCTGGTACAAAAATTTAAGCTCAAGCTCTGACCAAGAAATTTATGGAAACATAAACAGCAACCCTGTTGAGCGTTTTAATTTGTATACGTTTTAGATAAAGAACTATGGTAAGAAAAAACTTTACACTCAAACCCAACCATGGCGTAGATCAAGAAATGTTTGTAAACTACAATAGCAACCCCATTGAGCGTTTGAATTTTTATATATTTTTGGTAAAACGCTATGACTGAGATCAAAAAATTATCCTGCCTGATCTAAGTATGAAACCTGGAGCTTCTACTCGGCCATGGGGTATGTCAAAAAATGAATGGATACTTGAACAGCAACTCCAGGGAGCGTTTTAGTTTTTAAACATTTTTAGGAAAACGCATATTAAAAGTTTATTCTGGCTCTCGGTTACAGCGTTTCCTGTAATTGTAAGTGCCCACTTGAAAGTTTGGAAATACTTATTTTTTTTATTTTACAATTTTTATGCTATTTCTTATTTATAACGCGAAAAACAAATTTCTTCGGTTTAAAAAAATAAATAAAAAGGATGAATTGAAAGAAAATGATTTTTGATTGATATATCTGGTATAACTCAAATAATAAAGTACTATAAATCTTGTACTGTAACTGTTACTTCGTCGTCATTCCGTTAGGGGTGGCCAGAGGTGGTACATTGGAAAGTTGCAGCATCTCACCATGTGCAGAAGGAGCTCTAGTTTTAGGTTTTTGTTAATGAACATTTTTACTTTTATGAAAACTGCTCTTGCTTGCTCCATTCGACTTTTTATTTCTTGGATTTTTGACGACGGCCTTACAACAACCATTATATATTTAATCTAAGTTACTAAGACATGCATATTTAATTTTAAATTGCCCACAAACAGATACGTACAAGTTCTCGCATACAAATGCAGAATGTATACTTACAAATTAAAAATCAAACCTCAAGTGAACCCTCAATTTTGCCAACCATCCCTAAAACAGAGGTGACATTGGGGAAGTAAACCATTTGTACTGCATGGATGGTCAGCCTCATACCAACCTATAAGTCAAGGGGCTTCCAACCTATAAGTCAAGGGATTTACTCTAGCATCCCAGCCGTGTGATAACACAACTTATTTCCTTTTTTCAAATGTGCAAACCTCATTCTGTTCACTTTGATAATTTTCCATTTTGAGATTGATTCAAAATTGGAAGGGAGAGCGCATGCGTCGCGCCGTCCAATCAGAGCGCCGCTTTGCCGACCGGATGTGACGTTTCAGCAGGGAAAACTTTCAGAAAGGAGTCTGCAGATGTCTCCTTATGGCATTCAGTCTAAGCCGCGGACCGAGATGGTCGACAGGTCAACATGGCGCGTCGCGAGAATAGACAAAATAAAACGTTAAATCCCAACACAGTAAAATCTGTAAAATAATAATTTAATTAAGAAAAAAAAAATCACCGAAAAGTAACACCAATTTTTAAGTTAGTAACGCAAAAAATCAAATTAAAAAAAAAATTGTTTATTGTAAAAAAATAAATCTGGATTCTTTTGAGTGAAAGGTTGGTATGGGGTTGACCACCCATGCTGTAAAAAATTGAAAAGCGCGGAAAAAAGTGTGCCCTCACTTTGCTGGGGTGCTAAATAAATAAATAATTAATACTTGGTTTTGGTTGTTACAAATCTTTTCAAATAGATTGTGACGTCACATCACCAAAGGTAATTTGTAATTGGTTCGCCAATGCCACCCCGAAAACCTTTCACAGTTTAACTGCATTTGAGGTTTCTTTTGAGAGTACCTACGCATACGGTATGTGTAAGCGTGAACTTGCTACACTTGTTTGTTTGTGTGCGCGCAGTAAAACGTGAACTTTAAATGCTGATGTATATTTGCAGCTAAGATTGTGGTAGAAATGGAATTGTTCTCAGTTTAACAAATTGAAAAATCCCGCGTTTTGTTTATGGTACATTTTTTAACAAATCAATATTTTTCAAAAATATAATTTTGAGTATATTATTGGTTATGGTAAAATGGCTTAAAATCCAAACTCGTATTCAAAAGGTGGTGGGGTCGATTGCAATCGGGGAACGAAAAAATCAAATAAAAATCCATCAAAGGTTCATCCAGACGTACAGAAACTGTTTCTTCTATCGCTTATCAAACAGGCTCTTAAGGTGTTAAAAGAGCTAAAAAAATAAATCATCCAAATATAATGGGACTGCCGTTCTTATCAACCAATAACTAAATATTTGTATGCCATTTCCCTAGTAACCCAGTGACTTCCTTGACTTATAGGTTGGTATGCGGCTGACCCCCCATGCTGTAAAAATGGTTCACTTTGCCAATGTCACCCCTGTCTCAGGGAAGGACGGCAAGACTTGCAGGGTGTATGTCCATTTGAAGTTTGGTTTTTGTGTTGTAGGTTCACATGCGGCATGTGCAAGCGCAAACTTGTACGTGTCTGGTTGTGAAAATGCACGTAATGTGAATCTCCAATGTAACTTATCTTTGCAACTTAGATTAGATTAGATTAGACCTAGCTGGGTGACGACACAATATTGTCTATGCCAATTAACGTGCGGACTTTATTGTATTTCTTGTATATTTCAGTTGGTGTTGCCATTCGGGGTTTTTTTTTACAGGAACATTACGTCCGTTGAAAAATTATGTAACCCAATGATGTGAAATGAAAATAAACCCTCTTGAATATACTCTGCGGTGGACGTTTTCAAGATATACGCGTATTTTTCTTGCGGTTCATACATAATTCATATATTTTCATATCTCGATTACATTATGCGACGTGTATGAAATTTTTATGTGAAAGTTTGATTATTCGAGAAGTTTCCATCTATAAAATGTGACAATGTGACTGAATGTTTGTTAGAAGAAAATACTTTAAAATATTTTGATTTTTAATGTTGAAAATTTACTCATAAAGACGTTTAGTTTTGTGGTATTTTTTAAATTGACGTAAACAGTGAAAATATAAATTGGGATGCAGTGAATAGGCTTATTTCAGATAACTGGTAAGTTTTTTTTTACTATTAAATTGATTATTCCATAAAAAAAATTGCAACTTAGATTGTATGCGTACATCTATTTGTATAATAATGTGTGATCTTAAATTTAAGTTGCGTAGTGAAAACCATCGATTTAACATACATGCCTAAAATATTGATTCAATTTGTGATCGATGTGCGGAGTAAGTCAGTTATTTCTCGTATCTACGTATGTATTGAATATCTAAAAAAAACATAAAAAGATAACCACACATAAGGGGAAACTATTGTTTTTGTTGTATTCAGCCACTATTTAGCTTGGGGTGGCCAATATCATCGCGGATGCATCTCCACTTGTCTTTCCATGCACTTTTCTATCATCTCTTTCACATTCATCACTGTCTTCAATCTTCACACATGCTCTTCTCTTTTTCTCGTTCTTCAGATTCCTGATTCCTTATTTGATAAATCGATCTCTATTATTAATATCGATAATATGATCAATCCATTCTTTCCTCGATCTTCAACTTTCACGCTTTCTTTTGACATTCCCTTTGTATATTATTCTTGTCAGTCTTTCCCCGTCCATTCTTTCTAGATGCTTGAACAAATTAATTTTAATCTTTCGTACTTTCATTCAAATATTCTCGTTTAACCACACTCAGTCAATACGGACCCTTTCATTCAGATTCTTCCCAGTGATTTCTCATAGCTTAGTTCGTTCACCGTCCATAGTCCATACCTCACTTCCATACATTTGACGTATCCACACCTCTTGAAATTACCTTTATACAATTCTTTGACTTATTAATTGCTATGAGACTGACGATCTATAACGTTTTAACAAATGCTTAAATTTACTAATGTCCCTCCTGTTGCAGGGCAGGTCGGCAAGAGTTGTCTGATTAATGTTCATTTGAGATTTTAGTTTCGATCTTGTTTCAACACATACAGCATGTTATGCGTAAAGATTTACCCATGTATGTGCTTGTGGGCAGACATTTAATATGAATGTTAATCTAAATCTATATTACAAAGATATTTAACATTTAAAATTTATATGGAAGCGTTATACATGCCGCAGATTAGATTAGATGTGAACTTACAACATAAAAACTCAATCTCAAATGAACATAAGCTTTGCAACACTTGCAGGCCTTCCCTGAAACAGAGGTGACATTGGCAAAGTGAACCATTTTTGTACATGATCTTAAATGTTAAGATTTTACAACTTAGATTATGTATTATAGATTATAGAATTTAAAAATCTTCATTAATATCGCCACCTTAAAGGTAAAACTGAATAAGTACTGATTCAGTGATTTGAGAAATCGTGGATAAAACATTTTATTTGGGTGTAACTTCTCATAGTAACTAAGAAAACACTTTAATAGTGGCGGCTAATCTGCAATGTTGATTTGTAATGTTAAGCTTATTCACGTGTTACATTTTTTTGTGTAGGAAAGTATTGATTTTTTATTTTGCTTAGATTTATTTTTAAGGTTTTGTTGTTTTTTTATACTTAAATGTTATTTATTACTCGTATTCCTTGACTTATAGGTTGGTATGAGACTGACCACCCATACTGTAAAAAATTGTTCACTTTGCCAATGTCACCCCTGTGTCAGGGAAGGTCGGCAAAAGTTGTAGGGCTTATGTTCATTTGAGGTTTGGATTTTATTTGTAAGTAAATTTAAAATTAGAATTAGGCTGATTTATTTGGTGAGCGCTGTTTTTGTGTGTATCACACATCAAGAGCCCTCTGCAAGCTTGGTCGCCGCTGTAGAAAGCGCCAATTCTCAAGCAAGACCCAGTTGCTGTAAGGTTGGATGGATCTTTGGTGACCGGTCATTGGTAAAGGTTTATGAATTTTTCAACCCAGCGAAGAGCAAATTTGAAAATAGAAATGGTATATTTTTTGTGCTCCGCCGGGATTCGAACCCACAACCTTCCCATTCAGAGTCCGCAGTGCTACCACTGAGCTACGGACCGGTCAAGTAGGTACACATTCAGCTTTGTAAGCGCGAACTACACGTGTTTGTTTGTGGGCATGCATCTGAGAGCTTTAAATGAATATATCCTTATATTTTATATATTTTAATAGGTTTTTATATTTTATATTTTGTGTTTGAAAAAGAAAAAAAAAAATATCTTACTATCATTAGTATTTATATTTATATTCTTTTTTTTATTTTAATACTTATATTTAATGTCAACATTGTATGAAAAAATATCTTACTGTCATTAGTATTTATATTTATATTCTTTTTTATATTCTTTTTATTTTTAATACTTATATTTAATGTCAACATTGTAATTGGGAAGGTACAACATCAAGTGTATATATTTTTATTATTGTTTTATATATTTTAATGTATTTTCCTGTTTTGTTGAATAAATTATTTAAAAAAAAAAAAAAAAAATATCCTTGGCAACTTAGATTATAGTATCGATATTATACTTGTTTTTTTTAAAGTTGTAAATTCGAACCAAGTACTTTTATATATAGAGTCCGAAGCGGTCAAAATGCGCATAAAACATTATTATCACCGACACAGCTTTATTCTCGCTTGACTGGTCGCATGCCTCTTAATCCCGTATCAGCCTATTATCTGTATTATACAGATATGTAGGTAGACAATAGCTTTATGTTGGATTACATACAATGTAGAGAAAAACAACGCATTCCCAAGTTTTGTAATACAAATACTTGTTATTGCAGCCTAGTCACGCGGAGGATGCAATACGTTACTGTTACTCTATCCTGGGTATCTAGGGTGGCCTGTACCTCCGCACATGCGTCTTCACTTTTTTTTTAAGGAATCCTGTGCCGGTCCGTAGTTCAGTGGTAACACTTCGGACTCTGAATGGAAGGTTGTGGGTTCGAATCCCGGTGGAACACAAAAAATATACCATTTATATTTTCAAATTTGCTCTTAGCTGGGTTGAAAAATTCATAAACCTTTACCAATGATCGGTTACCAAAGGTCCATCCAGCCTTACAGCAACTGGGTCTTGCTTGAGAACTGGCGCTTTGTAGCGACGACGACCAAGCTCGTAAAAAGGTCGATAGCTCAATTGGTAGAATTTTTGCATTCCATGCCGAGAGCAAGGGTTCAATCTCAAGGTTTAATCAGCCTTCACAAAAAATGAGAACCAGCCCCTCGGGAGCTGGGAAACCCCCACTTCAACTGAAAGTGGTTGGTGTGTGGCCGGCCCCCTTACCCGTAAAAATAAATAGGTCCCGAATCGCCACATGCGACCCCTTCGGAGATAACGCAGGCAAGAAGTTACACTATATATGTAGCTTAGTTGCGTTGCGTCTGTGCGGGAGGCTTCCCAATTCTTGAAAGTCTTGGGGGTCTATGTCATACTGGAAGGGTGCCGCAGAGGTGTTGCTTGAGTTGTAGCTTCTGTCGTGAGGCGCTGTAAGGAAGTGGCGATTGACGTTGGTTTTGAATAAAACCGGATTAAATTGGGAAGAGAACACAGATACTGGTAGATTATTCCATTAACGGTCAGTTCGGCAAAGGGATGAGTCATGAAAACGCCAAGTTCTCATAGTTGTGAGAGCGACTGCAAAGGGATGAATGAGAGTTGTACTACGACTTTACCTTTCTGAAATGTGAGAGGGAGCGATTCTGTCTTCGCATATCTCTTTCGTCTCTTCAACATTCATCACTTTCCTCATACATAGGTACTCTTCTCTTATTCTCACTCTGCAGGTTCCATTATTTCGCAATCTCACCTATTTGGTCTATCCATTCCTTCCTCGGTCTCCCTCTTTCACGCTTTCCTCTGACATTTCCCCAATACATTTTATTCGTTAGTCATCATCCATTCTTTCAAGATGTCCGAACCATCTCATTGTGCTCTTTTGCACTTTCATTCTCATATTCTCTCTTGTACCACACTCGTTCATCACCCAATCATTGCGAACTTTATCATTCAGTGTCTCTCAAAATCATTGCTCTCGGGTAAGCCATTTAAACCATACATACTTTACTCAATTCACATTCATTAACTGTCTACGCCTCACTTTCATACATCAAGTGTACCGCCAATCTCATATTCTTTGTGAGTTTCTATGGCTAGCCGTATAAAATATACAAGTTAAATATATAAAAGAAAGAATGGATAACAAATTTAATTGTACGCATGTAAGAAAATAAGGTACCGAGAAAAATAATCCAATGAAAGGAAAGAAATACATGTAGGTAAATGTTTTTAGAGATTGTATACTTGCACAGTGAGAATCCATTTTTATGAGAATGTATTGTAAAGTTTTCTGTAGGATTCTATTTTTAATTAAAATGACAGAATTTATTTTTTCACAATTTATTTTTCACAATTTACAATTTATTTCCCCACTTGACAGTCACTGGTTATATGTGTTACTCAGCGAAGTGCTTTCTTGCAACTACTGTCATCCGTAGCATTTTGACCTTTTTTATAATGAGTCGGAGAGGTTTTCTCGCAGTTTCTGGATTATTCCACCACCAAAACATTTACGCACACACAATTACTACAATGTCATTCCAAGACACAAATACTCCTAGATGTTTCTGTATAACGTGCTTCAGTGTGTGTAATCATTTTGATGTATGTGTGTATAAGCGCATGTATTTCAAGTTCGCAACAGTATAATTAGAAGGAATAAAAAACAAGGTTTTATTTTCACAAATTGGTTCAACTCCAAAGCAAACCAAACGTCTTTCAAGCCTGACAGTTACTGAGTATACATAGATAAAGTTTGAAAAGGGTTCTTGAGGTGTGATTCATAGAAAATAGCGCTAAGTTCAACAGTCTAGTCTAATCTAATCTAATCTAAGTTGCAAAGATATGTTACATCGGAGATTCACATTACATGCATTCTCACAACCAGACATCTACAAGTTTGCGCTTGCACATGCCTCATGTGATCCTACAACATAAAAACCAAATCTCAAATGGCCATACACCCTGCAACTCTTGCCGTCCTTCCCTGTAACAGGGGTGACATTGGCAAAGTGAACCATTTTTACAGCATGGGTGGTCAGCCGCATACCAACGTATAAGTCAAGGAACTATTCATTAATATATCTCTTTTATCAAATAATGCCGTCCATTGAGAGTAAAAACCATGTAAAAACTTTCCGTTTTTATTTTCTCTGGTACAATTTTCAACACAATACGATTGTCAACACATAAAAAAATCATGTTCTCGTATTTATGATGAAGTTGAAATATTTCGATGAAAATATAGGCATTTTTTCTTCATGAAAAAAACATATTTTTAAAGCATATACATATTTTCCGGGTATCGATACGTGGGGTGCGAAAAATTGGCTTTTAAAATGCTGAAAGATTTTTAATATGGGAAGAAAAAAAATTGAAGCCAGCAAATGTCAAAGGAGTCGGTATATTACAGATTTACATTCGTTCCTACAGAGATCAAAAGGAGGGTTTTTTGGTGATAGGATAGAACAGCACAGTGACAAAACAATACATGACATGACCGTCGCATGACTTTACATCACATGACAAAACAATACAGAAAATATCTAAATGAGAAAATAACACAGTTACAAAACATCACAAGACAGAAACTCAGATAACTGAAAGAGAACATACCATAAACAGCACATGAAAAATCATCACATGAGAAAACATTCATTAATCAACGCATGTTATGCCGTTGTCACCCATGATTGTAGGTAAAGGCGGTATAAGTTGTAAAATTTGCATAAAATGGATTGTTCTGATTTAAGTTGCGGTTCTCTTTTAATTAAACTGAAATTATTTATTTTAAACAATTTTCAATTTACTGATTTCTAGCTCTTGCTTTCGACTTTACGGCTCAATGTTTTAATCAACACTCTGGCGTGGCCACGATTGCGGCTCACATTTATATACGTTTATACGGACGTTTCTCGACTGTTCTTGATTTCTCGATTATAGTTGACGATTCCAGAGCGTTGTTCTACCAACGTGATTAGAATCACGTATGCACTAATGCTACTACGTAACTAATACGCTCGTAGCATTGTGTTCCATTTTCTCATGTTCCTTTTGGCGTTTTTCGGATTTTCAGTTTAACGTCGTGTGATGTTTTTTCATGTGCCGTTTATGGCATGTTATTTTTAAGATATGTCTTGTTTTGTCATGAGATATTTTGTCTTCAGTTTAACGTCGTGTGATGTTTTTTCATGTGCCGTTTATGGCATGTTATTTTTAAGATATGTCTTGTTTTGTCATGAGATATTTTGTCTTCAGTTTAACGTCGTGTGATGTTTTTTCATGTGCCGTTTATGGCATGTTATTTTTAAGATATGTCTTGTTTTGTCATGAGATATTTTGTCTTATGATATTTTTTCAGTGTCATGAATTTTCCAGTTATGTTTCGCTATTGTGTTGTTTTGTCACAGTTGTGTTCTAACATGAAACTCTTTTTTCTTTTGTAAGTAAATTTTCTTCAGTTGAAATTTTGCACGTGTGACGTATTGAAGCGTTTTGTAGTATTACACGGGGCTGTTGAAATTTATAATGAAAAAATATTTCTGTCACATTCTAAGAATCAAAATAAGCAGGTGTATATTTTTTCATTTTAAACCCAAAATAAAATACTTCACAATATTCAACCAGACTGATAAGTAACAAACAAAAATACAAAAGGTCAGTAGAGAATACAACTACCTACTCAAACTTCTTCCCAAAAAAGTGTGGTCAAAAAAAGTCAAAACTAAAATTAGAAAAATGTACTATAACAGCGTGTGTTCTGATGAAATATCCTCACTTTTACCTCCTCCTCTTGTCACAGCAAAGGCGACTCGTAGAACGGCTCACATTCATACCTTTGCAGTCGATTTTGTTACGAACGTATGAGTTCGTGGGGACATGAGCCTAAACACGTAGTTCGCTGGTGTGTGCGTCTGCTTCTAGCATAATCTACTATGCGTTTGTGTGTACGTGTACGTAAGCACGCAGCTTGCTGTGCGTAACGTCTCTGAAATAGTGTCGAACAATCCTAGTAGAAGTATCTCGAACACGCAAGAATCGTCTCTGCCGCACATATATATACGAGCAAAGATTCTGAGAGAGTCTTTTTCAACATTGTGTCGCGAAGTCCTTATAAGCTAGAGCGAGAAGAGTGACAGTACTGTGCAAAATAAATCTTGTTAAATTAGTATTCACAGTTTAATTAAAAGAACGCCAAGTAAAATCATAGCAATATCAACACCATGAGAACTTGGTGTTTTTACGACTCATTCCTTTCCCAAACAACCCGTTTATGGAACAAGTTACCGGTATCTGTGTACTCACCTCAATTTAATCGTCTCCTATTCAAAACCAACATTAATCGTTATTAATTATTTTAAATGTCTCAAAACAATGGCAAAAACACACAAAACACAATACTACGCAGCTAACAGGCCTTCTACGTTAGATCGCGTTACTACAACAAGTAGCCCCTTAGTGCTTGCTTGTCTTATGTCCCTCATAGATAATTTCACATAAGCAAAGTTTGTATGTGTACCTAATGGAGCAATGAGTCTGATCAAAACTGGAAATGGATTTAAAAAATGTTTGAAGCAAATCTCACATTATCGCGGTTTTGTTTTTGGTTCAGATTGTGTAGAATGTGATTTTGGAGACAATTGCATTGAAAGGTTATCTTTGAATTAAATGGAAGATAAGACAAACAAACAACGGGGAGAAGAAGTGTCGTAAATGTAACTAAGCTGCACATATAGTATAACTTCTTGCCTGCGTTATCCCCGAAGGAGTCACGTGTGGTGATTCGGGACCCAATTTATTTTTACGGGTAAGGGGGCCGGCGTCACATCAACCACTTTCCCGGGAGGGGGGGGGGGGGGAAGAGGGCTGTTTCTCATTTCTTGGGAAAGCTGAGTACACCTTGCTGGTATTTATTTTAAATTTGAAATAGACACCGAAACGGGAAATCATTTCTGTCACCCTTGGTTGGAGTCAAACCCTTGCTCTCGGCATGGAAAGCAAGCATTCTACAAACTGAGCTATTGACCGGATTTTTTACGAGCTGGGTCGTCGCTAAAAGCGCCAATTATCAAACAAGGCCCAGTTGCTGTGAGGCTGGATGGACATTTTGATGACCGGTCTTTGGTAAAGGTTTATGAATTTTTCAACTCAGTGAAGAGAAATTTCGAAGATATAAATGGTATATTTGTTGTGCTCCGCCGGGATTCGAACCCACAACCTTCCATTTAAGAGCCCGAAGTGTTACCACTGGACCTCGGACCGGTCTCGTTATAACCCTCTAGATTTTCTGAAATCTAGTCCCTAAAATAACAGCGTAACTAGTGAGTGCTTTAGTTTTGGCACAGTTTTTGGTAAAATAGTATAGTTGGGTTAAACGTGAATAGTTTATAATTTATAGACAAATTGTTTTTCGCGTCTGTCGGAGTTTTGAGTGAAGGGATGAACCTCTCGCCCCATTTATTTCCACCCCTTTTGTAGTTCAGAATTAACGGTTCACTACCCCGAGTACAAAAATTTACGAGTAAACTCAACGATGGCGCTTTAACGAAAATGTATGGAAAATAGAGCAGAGCTTCTGGTGTTTTACATGTATTTTGTATTTTGTATAACTCGTCGAAGATAGCTCGTCCATGGACAAACCGTGCACAAGACAGTTTGTCTAGACGACTTTTCGGTCAACGACATTTCTGGCCATTCAAGAAACCTTTGTAATTTCTGTAGTTTACTGACCGGTCCGTAGTCTAGTAGTTTGCGATTTGGACTCGTGAATGGAAGGTCATGGGTTCGAATCCTGGCGGAGCACAAATAATAATAATAAGTGTTTATTCCAGCTTGGTCATGTGGAGGGTGCAATACATGACCAGCCATCAAAAAATAATACATCGATAGAAAAAGTACATACAAAAATACAAAAATGCAGAAACATGAAAATATGTGATGAAATATATGAGAAAAAAGAAAAACAAATTACATAGTTAAACAGTGAAAGAAAAGATAATACATGATCATTGTACATTGTACATACAAAAAATATACCATTTATATTTATCGCTGGGTGAAAAATTCATATACCTTTACCAAAGACCGGTAAACAAAGGTCCATCTAGCCTTACAGAAATTTGGTCTTGCTTGAGAATTGGCGCTTTCTATAGCAACGAACAAGCTTGCAGAGGGTTCTAGAGGTGTGATTCACACAAAAACAGTACTCACCAATTAAATTATCCTAAAATAGAAATAAACAGTTTTAATGAACTGAAGTTTTTGGAGATGGAAATATCTGTGGAGTATATTGTGTGTAATCAAAATGTCGCTGACTGAAAAACCGTGTGGATGAACTGTCGTATGACCAAATTGTCCATCACCGCTGTGTCTGTGAACGACTTATCAAGTTGTTTGTGACCGAAATGTCGTTGACCGAAAGGCGTGTGGACATTGAACGTGAAACCGATTTGTCCATGGTTGAGCTGTCTGGAGACGAGTTGTCTGTGACCGATTTTTCATAGAACCGTATGTTTTAGGTTAACGTTTACTTGAGTTTAAACGTGTTGGTTACTATACTTGGGATAGAGATGGACTGAGAAGGGCAACGCGTTTCGTATACACGATTAGGTACGCAATTTGAGTCAATCAAAGGCTCTAGAAGAGACTATGGGACAAGGGAGGATCTAAAAATAGCTAGACTCGACAATCTTCAAGCAAGTCCCAGTTGATGCTAGGTTGTATTAAGTGACCGGTCTTTGGTAGTTTCAGGAAAAGTCAGCAAAAGTTGCAGGGCTTATGTTCATTTGATATTCGTTTTTTATAAACGACTAACGAAGAAAGTGTACAAAGGAAATGTCAGAGGAAAGCGCGGAAGGGGAAGGCCTAGGAAAGAATGGTTAGACCAAATAGGTGAGATTGCGAAAGAATGGAACCTGCAGAGTGAAAATAAGAGAAGAGTATGTATGAAAAAGGTGATGAATATTGAGGAAATGAAAGTGGTTTGTAAGGACAGAAAAAAGTGGAGGCGTATCTGCGGAGGTACCGGCCACCCTTAGTGGAACGGCGGCAGGATACAGTAACAGTAACAGTATAAAGATGCGCAAAAGCACTTGAAGGCTCGATAGTTATTCCTTGTGGACACGAAATCGGCGTAGCCTATCGGGCCTGTGCCGGGGCTTACCGCGGCAAAGAGCGCATTCCGATCGAAATGTCGCAGCGGGCAGTCCCACAGTGTGACGCACATCCTGCGTCGGTCTTCATTCACCCTTTCAATATGTCCAAACCATCACATCACATTTCTTTGAACTTTCACTTTCCCGCTATCTTTTACTCCGCATTCATTCAGAACCCATTCGTTTCTCATTCTATCTTTCAGTGTTTTTCCTGTCATACTTCTCAAATAAGCCATTTCTTGATTCTTGATGGTATGATTTTGTCAAATAGGTACCTTCAGTAATTAATACAACGACAAATGATTCATTTTGGAATAATTGCACATAGTACAACCGATTTGTCACAACACCAAAATACACAATTATTGTGGTCTGATTACTTTTGGGTCGCCCCTCGTCCTTACAGAGGGCGTTCTAAATCTGCCTGTCCCAAAGTAAGGACAGAGATTAGAGATAGATTGGAAATGCTGATGTATGGAAAGCTAGGGAAGGCAGACTTTCTGTATATCTGTACGTAGTTGTAGGTAGCTATCTATATACTGCTACGAATTAGGGATTTCATTTAAAAAAAAACTTTGGTTAATTTATTTCACACAATATTAAAATAACAAATTAATAATTAATTATTAAAAACAAATTGAAATCTCGTTCACATTTGGTTTAAATACAGTAAATTTTTGTACTGTGTTGCCAATACAGACGGCTTTAGCCCTTTACATTGTATGACATTAGGACAGTTGTCCAAACAGTGCGAGCTGGAACATGTGAGATGTTGCCAAAATATTCGAGCAAGCACTAGTACAATTATCCAAACACATACATCTAGAGATAAACACAAGTAAAAAAAAACACACACACACAATCACAAGTAAAAACACACAGACACACAATCACATCAATTTATATATTTAGCTCTAAGAAACAGACCTGGTAAAAAACGTAACTAAGTTACATATACAGAGCAATTTCTTACGCGTGGTCCCTGGAAGCATCGCGTTTAGCGTATAAAACTTATATATTTTTACAGGTAAAGGGCCAGCCTTACGCCATTCCCTTCATTTGAAGTGGGGATTTTGTAGCTCTTGAGGGGTTTGTTTCTTATTTATTGTAAGGGCTAAAATAAACCTTGCCCTTTCTATATCCATATTTTTTAAAATAAAAACAGAAACGGGAAACGGTCTGTGACACCCTTGATGTCATAGACCGGTGCTAGTCTTACACCAACAACTTCATTTGAAGGAGGAGCTTTCGAGCTTCCGAAGGGACTAGATCTCATTTCTTGTGGAGGCTTTCTTTTATTTTGGGTTAGAATTTTACACCGAATCGGGAAATCAATTCTGACACCCTCAGTGGGGATCAAACCTTAGCTCTCGGAATAAAATGCAAGCATTCTACCAACTGAGCTATCGATCGGACTAGATTATTTAATTTTCAAATATGCTCATGGCTGTGTTAAAAAAATTATGTTTACCAATCAAGCCTTACCAAAGGTCTATAAAATCTGACAGCAAATGGACATCTTGAAAGACGCAAACGGACTGTTTGCAAAGCAGGTCGTGGATTTTTAATATACTCGCCGTAATCGAAAACAAAATTGTTTTTATTTTTATCTTTTAAGATGAAAGATAACAAAGTGAATGTCTCTACAATGAATACGGGTATATCTTGAGCTTGCAGAGGGCTCTTGAGGTGTGTTTCACACAAAACAGCGCTCACGAAGTACAACATCCTTGTATTTATTTATCTCTTTTAGCAAATAATGCCGTACATTTCGTGTAAAAACTTTCTCTTCCTTCCACGGTTTTTTTAAGGGAAACTTTACACAAACGAGGGTGAGAGGTTTTCACACGAGATAGGCTTTGGAAACTTTTCCCAAAGCCTTCATTCACAGACTCACTTTTAAAAGGTTTAAAACAAACAGAGGGAAAACTTCCTTACTCTACTTTTGTGGGGTTGAATTAAATGCTTCGTTTTTTGTATCAGAGATTTTTATTTTTCAACTTTAGTTAAAATTTTGCAAAGTTGTAACTAAAAATTTCGGTATCTATATTATTGTAGTGTTTTTGGGTTCGGATAGACTTTAAACAAAAAAAAAAAAACAGGTCTTCTTTTTGGATATTAATTTACACTTAATTTATTTGACAATTTTATATTTATTGTTAACACTTCTAGCAACTTAAATTTATTTCACAGTTCAGCACCTCACACTTGTTCTCCGATCAAAGGCGAATATCTATCTGCCCTCCTGCACCCAATTTTGCTCCTTATATACCCAGAGACAGAAGTCTCTAGGGACCAATTTGCCAGCACACTCTCGAACGCTCTACCAGCTTTGAGAGTACAAAGGGATTATTTCATTTCTAGATTTCTTAAGCCTATAATAATTATTGCTACCTACGATGTACACCTATATTAATCTACTATTAACATAACATAATTGTTGTTCTAGCCATTTGTCTCTGCTGGTCGACATGGTCTAGTAAAGGCAGTTCCTTATTGTGCTAGTTATTTGTTTCATAATCTCCTTGACTTATAGGTTGGTATGAGGCTGACCCCCCATACTGTAAAAAATGGTTCACTTTGCCAATGTCACCCCTGTGTCAGGGAAGGTCGGTGGAAGTTGTAGGGTTTATGATCATTTGAGGTTTGGATTTTGTTTGTAAGTACACATTGAGCATTTGTAAGCGCGAACTACACATGTTTGTTTGTGGGCATGCATTTGATATGAGCTTTAAATATTAATATATCTTTGCAACTTACATTATAGATCTTATTAATAAAATGCCATTTGTCTCTACTGGTCGCAATACTATTGTAAGGGCAGCTGTAACTACAGTAAAGGCCTTGTTGTGCTATCCATTTGACTCTACTGATAGCCATATATATATATATATATATATATATATATATATATAAATATATAAGTGTGTGTGTCACACCTCAAGGGCCCTCTCCGATCACGGATAAGACTTTTTGAAAAGGTGCGTCTTGAGAGCTCCGCAAAATATACCCATAGATTCGGAGTTCTTCACTCCGGGTGGCAGTCTGTTCCACTCCACCGGACCCGCAACACGGAAAGCACGGTCTCCAAAATTTGTACGGATCTGACGGTGCGGCTGAACCAAATTGATTGCACCATCGCCCGCGGATCTGAGTGTCTGCCTCCTCACACCCATCTCAACAGGCGAAATCATGTCAGTCAGATAAGGTGGAGCCAAGCCATTGATGGCTTTATATACCATCAGACAAACACGGTAGACCACCCTCTCCGGGAAACGAAGCCAATGTAGTTTTTTTAACAGCGGAGTGATGTGAGCGAATTTGGATATCCCGAATATAAGCCTTGCTGCTGAATTCAACACAGATTGAAAGCGCTTGAAATGCTTCTTTGGCTGACCACTATAAAGCCATCCTCTACTATAGGAAGTGCCTTGTTGTGATAGCCATCTTTTTCTGTTAGTCGCCATTCTCTTGTAAAGACAGTACCTTTTTGTGCTAGTCATTTATCTCTGCTGGTTGTCATCTTCATGCGAAAGCAGTACCTTATTGCAGTAGGCATTTGTCTCTCGTGGTCGCCATCCTCTTGTAAAGGCAGTGCCTTGTTTTGCTACCGTCTTATAAAGGCAATGCCTCGTTGTACTAGCTATTTGTATCTCCTGATCGCAATTCTCTTGTAAAGGCAGTGCCTTGTTGTGGTCGCCATATTCTTAAAAATGCGAGTAAAGTCCTAAGCAACCAAAAAAAAACATTTAACGTTATTTGCCCAACCATTCAGCGGGACGAAGTCACAATTTTCGTGGGTCTTTCGCTACGATTAAATAAAAGTTCAATCCATCAAATGAACCCACAAAAACGTTTTATGTTGTTCATATTAAGTAAACATTACTTCAATATTTTTGACTGTTAAATGTTAGAGTGGAGCGTGGTTTTCATCATCCCAAAAAATGATCTCAATTTCTTCAAATCCAATCTAGAGCTTCATTTGCGTTGCCATGACGACCGTTGCCATAGTGACCCGATATCTAGATGCATCGCTATGTGAGAGAACTTACCAAGATAGTACAGAACTTTATATTTAAACTTAATCACAGCGTTTATCGAACTTTGTACAGACGCCGTAACGCTCACTAGAGGAATTGATTCAGTTTCTGTATATTTTTATTGAGATGCTATGGTCGAGTTAAAACTTAGTTTAATACTTGGAAAATAGAACACACAATGGATAGTAGTTGAATGTTTTCGAAATACAGATCCAAGCTGCCATTCCTTTTTACAAGGAATATAATTCACACTTTTTTGAGGCAAGTAAAGTGTTGAAATAAGTATCATACATAAATTGAGAAGTATTAAGTTTGTAAAACTAAACACTAACCTTTTACCACTTACCAATTATCTCTAACAACTTACAACTTTAAGCTTGCTTGTTGTCTTATCACTGACAACTTACAACTTACAACTTAAGACATACTACTTAAAGCTTGCCTTGTTGCCTTGCTTGATTTATCACTTACAATTTACCGCTTACAACTAACAACATTCTACTAAAACCTTGACTGTTGAGTTATCACCGCTTACAACTTACAGCTTACTGCTTAAAGCTTTTAACTTAAAACTTTTCGGTTTAATAACTACTTACCACGTAAAGCTTCCCTGTTGACTTATCACGTACAACTTACCGCTTAAAACTTAAAAAATATCATGTAAAACTCTTTTTTTGATTATCACTTAAAGTTTGCCTTTGGACTTACCTTTCACTAGTTAAAGCTTCCTTTTGGACTTACCACTTACCAGTTAAGCTTGCCTGTTGACTTACAACAAAAACTTACTGCTTGCAACTTACAATATACCACTTAAAGCTTGTCTTTTGACTTACTATTTACAACTTACCGCTAACAACTTCCAACATTCTACTTAAAGCTTGTCTATTGATTAACTATATACAACAGACCGCATACAACTTACCATTTCCAAAACACTACTTAAAGCTTGCCTTTTCATTTAACACTTCAAGCTAACCGCTTACAATTTACCACTTTCCAAAGACTACTTAAAGCTTCCCTTTTGACTTACCATTGACCACTTACAGCTTGGCTTTTGATTTCCCAACTACCAGTAAAAGCTTGCCTTGTGACTCGCCAGTTACAGCTTGCCATTTGACTTGCCACTTACAGTTTCCCACTTCCCACATCCCTTGACTACTCACTGGGTGAGGAAGTGGCTGTGAGGCGTAGTTTACTCAGCCTGGACGTGCCTCCTCGTGATGTCCGTGGCATATTAATCATGCAGCACCGACATGTCGCCACATTGTGCGGTGCAGAGCTACATGTACGGGGACACATGCCACATTGTTATGATTGACTTTTGCTCACTAAATTTGCGATGACCGGTCCGTAGTCCAGTGGTAACACTTTGTACTCGTGAATGAAAGGTTGTGGTTCGAATCCCGGCGGAGCACAAAAAATATACAATTTATATTTTCAAATTTGCTTTTCGCTGGGTTGAAAAATTCATAATCCTTAACCAAAGACCGGTCATCAAAAGGTCCATCCAACCTTACAACAAATGGGTCTTGCTTGAGATTTGGCGATTTGTAGCGACGACGACCAAGTTCGTAAACAGGTCGATAGCTCAATTGGTAGAATGCTTGCATTCCATGCCGAGAGTAGGGTTTCGATCTTAAGGTTTACTCAGCCTTCACAAGAAATGAGAACCAGCCCCCCCCGAGTGCTAGGAAACCCCCACTTCAACTGAAAGTGGTTGGTGTGAGGCCGGCCCCCTTACCCGTAAAAATAAATAGGTGTCGAATCACCACATGCGACCCTTCAGGGTTAACGCAGGCAAGAAGTTACACTATATGTGTAGCTTAGTTGCGTTTTACTGCCTCAGATTTAGTTCGCTTACTATGAGAAGTTACGTACACTAAAAGGTTTTATCCAGAATTTCTGTTGAATATATATTTATGAATGTACGCCTACAAGCCAACACGTATATGTTCGGGGTTACTCATGCTGCATGATGTGTAGTTATGAACCTACAAAAAAGCAGGGGAGAAATATGCAAAGTGAATCATTTTTACAGTATGGGTGGTCAGCTTCCTACCAACCTATACCCTGAGAGAGTGCATTCCTTTTTTGAACTACATACCTCTTTCAACGATCAGCAGTCAACACGTATTCTTCATTTAGATTTTGTTATTGGTTGCTAAGACTGCCGTCCTCAGCAAAAAAAAAAATTGCATATCTTTTTCTTAGCAACCCGGCCGCGTGACGACACAATATTAAGTATATCAGTTCAAATGTGCGGACCTCTGAGATTTTGTTAAGTTGTGTACATAAAGCAGCGCTCTATTCATTTGCAAATTGCAGTGATGAAATGTGTGTACCTCATTCAACGAGTTGTTTACAAAGCTTTAGTTACTGACGAGCTGGTAATGGGGGGTAAGAAGAACGCGCCGGGAAAAACGACGAGCGACGAAAACGGAAACGACGATAAAGGAAACGACGATAAAGGAAACGACGATAAAGGAAACGACTAAATGTTGGTGGGACTATAGAATGTGGGGTAAATTCGACGGTGAAATCATGATGAGACAAGGTTTACTGAAAGATAGATCTTTGAAATTTGATTGAGAGTTTAGAAAACGACGACTGTAACTGTCTGTCGCCATTCCACTAGGGGTGGCCAGAGCCTCTGCAGAGTTGCCTCCATTTCTTCCAATCCTTACATACCTCTTTCAATTCATTCATATCCATCACCTTTTTCATGCATTTTCTTATTTTACGCTCGCTTTGTATATCCTATTCTTTCACAATCTTCTCAATCTGATCAATCCATACTTTTCTCGGTCGAGAAATTCGAGACTCGGTCGAAATTATGAGAAATCTGAGAAATCTATGAGAAAAAGAACGTGCGTTCTAAGAAGGGGCTGTCCAGGTATTACGTCATTCGCATTAAGGGGGGGGAGTCTGGTCTGCGGATGATGGCAAATGATGTACTAGTACCAAAAGTGACGTCGTTCTTGTAAATACCAATTTCTACGAAATATACAAAATATTATGTAAGTAATATAACATTATTAATTATTAAGCTCATCCATTATTACAACAAAAGGGGGTGGGGGGGTCATTAGATAATGACTATAAGATGATTGCAAGGGGGGGGGGGGTTGAAAATCGGCCAAAATCGATGACGTAATTTATGGACGGCCTCGAATACGTTTATTGAATTACTCGTATTTTACTGAGATAAAACGAGTAATAAGTTATGTTAAATGTTAACACGTGCCCTCAGTGCTTACTTGGCTTATCTACCATTTTATTCAAAGATGATGTTTCAATGGGATTGTATTAAGAATCACATTGTACATAATCTGAGCTTAGAAACAACGTACCTATGTATAACACGATAATCAGAGAGTTGTTTTAAATATTTTGAAAACCAATTTTCAGTTTTCATAAGATACATTGGTCCAGTACACATACATACATTGGAAATGTGAAATGACCTCTGATGGACATAAGACAAACAAGCACTTAGAGGACGAACAGAAGGAAGTTAAACAATAAGGAGAACGGCTAGGAATGAACGTTGGATAAACGATGGTATGTTGGAAGAATGCTAACTGAATGATAGGATTTAATTTTTTTTTTTTTCAAAAACGTAGTTTTATTTTCAAAATAATATTTTCTACCTCAAATACTTTCGACCTTCAATATTCAGGTCATTATCAAGAGTAAAAAAAAACGGAATTTTGGTTTAGTGATGGAATGCTAAAATGACTAGGGAATATTTATTTAGTGATAAAAACGTTTACCAAATGCAAGAATACTAATCAAGGGTGAGAAAATCTTTCAAAAAGAGTTGCTACGTTTGTAGAATGATGGCTTTGTAAAAAAACTACAAAACGTTAATGAATAGACAAAAGTTGACGAAAAACTGCTACAAAACGATGGATTATTCAAAAAGAATAAATTTATGTGAAAGAAGACGGAACAGATTCTTTTTTTTTAAATTGTTTATAGCCATTTGAGATTTTTTGAGATTTCTTGGTCTTGTTTGGTTTTGTTTGTTTTTTTTTTCTCACGTATCACAAGTTGTTTTTTTTTGTATTTTTCAGTGCCATGTATTTTGAAAAAAGTAAAATAAAAAATGAAATGAAATACATAAGTATTTCAGTAAAACGGAAGAACGCTAAAAAAACAGGAAAAAATATCAAAAGCAGTGATATTCTTATTCTCTAGATTTTAGAACGACTAAATTCTAAGAAAACGACGATTTTTTTTCAAAAAGACTGAACTTATTGCTCTTTGTTTGTGAAATCAAACGAATCGAAATACGACGAATCGTAGAAAAAACGTTGTTTATTCTATAGAACGCTAAAAAACGGCTTAAAATCTATAATCTATAATCTAAGTTGCAAAGATATAACATTTAAAGCTCATATCAAATGCATGCCCACAAACAAACACGTGTAGTTCATGCTTACAAATTCTGAATGTGTATCTACTTACAAATAAAATCCAAACATCAAATGAGCATAAACCCTACAACTTTTGCCGACCATCCCTGATACAGGGGTGACGTTGGCAAAGTGAACCATTTTTTACCCTTCCCAAAAAGAATAAAAATTAAAGAAGATGTAATATGAATAGTCAAAAGAACGACGAAACGCTAAATAAACGACTAAACATTATAGAAATAGCATTCCATTCAAGAAACGACTGAATATCAGAACTTTGGATAAACGACAGAGTTGTGCAAGACAGTGTTCTCCTTGGAATGGAGGGAACAGGAGTCCCGCGTCTCCTGGGACGTCTCAGCTGTCAGATCCCATCTTCCTCTTCTTATCGTTCCTCCATCTGTGAGGAGGCTGCCAGGGAGAGTTCTTGGAATGTTTTGTTTGTGATGCCAAGTTGTATTGGCAATAATCTTGATTGCTTTTGCTAATTAAAACTTACAGCTGTACAGCCTTACTTTGTCTGAAAAAATAATGAGAAAAAAACTTATATTATTGAAATAATAATAAATAATATTAGGATGATTTATTTAGAGAGCGCTGTTTTTGTATGAATCACACCTCAAGAGCTCTCTACGAGCTCGGTCGTCACTGTAGAAAGCACCAATTCTCAAGCAAGATCCAGTTGCTGTAAAGCTGGATGGACCTTAAGTGACCGGTCTTTGGTAAAGGTTTATGAGTTTTTCACCAAGCAAAGAGCATATTTGAAAATATAAATGGTACCTTTTTTGTGCTCCGCTGGGATTCAAGCCCACAAACTTCCATTTACGGGTCATATGTGTTAACGACTAGACTTCGGACCGGTCTGACCCAAATAATTGTATCTGAAAACAGAGTTTTATAATGTTTTTTTTTTTGTTTTTGATTCCGGCCTATAGATCAGTTTGTAGAACGTTATGTTTGGAGTCAAATGCGCTGAGTGCGATCCGCCAAAGCTGTTCTATATAATTTATAGTTTCGGTAACTTCTTCCATCCCAAGTTTTGATACCGGCAAGGTTTACTTTCTCATCAGTGTGGTCATCCGCGATTGCATCAACCAGATGGTATTTTCTGCAGTTGTTTCAATAAACTCGTGAACAGAGAATCAATTCATCCACCTACTTTTGCTGCTCAAAAACAGAAATTAAAATTATCAATAAACAATTTATCATTTTGAAATGTGTACAAGTCTGAAGGTCCATCCAGCCTTACGGCAACTGGGTCTTGCTTGAGTATTGGCGCTTTGTAGCGACGACTAAGCTCGTACACCTCTGCGGTATTACAATAAGTGTCATAGACCCCTAGAGTCTCTGGGATCTAGGGAGTCTCCCGCACAGGATTTTTTAAAAACAAAAAAAAAGTCTAGAGCTGATCATTTTTCTTATATGCTGTAACTATAGCTCTACGCCATTACGCTTGGGGTGGTCAGAGCCTTTGCGATTTGCCTCCATTTTTTCCTATCCTTACGTACCTCTTTCAATTCATTCATATCCATCACCTTTTTCGCACACCAATATTTTGATAAGGTTCGACTTGACTCTGGATGAAATGAAAGAAGTATGTAAGGGCAGAAAGAAATGGCGGTTGATCTGTAATGTTGGCGGTTTTAAAATTAGAATTTTGTATTTGTTTTGGTATTTATATGGATTATTTGTTACTTGTAAAAATATAATTTATTGTCTATGTTCCTTACCTTATTGGTTGGTATGCGGCTGACAACTCATACTGTAGAAAATGGTCCACTTTGTGAACGCCACCCCTCTTTCAGTGAAGGTCGGCAAAAGTTGCAGGGCAAAGGTTCATTCAGATTTTAATTCATAAATACACAATATGCATTATTTGTTAGCGTAAACTTATACTTGTCTGCTTGTGGGCATGCATTTAATATGAATTTTAATTGTTCATGTAGGTACCTATATTAAAAACTTGGATTATAGATTTATAAAAGTAAAAATATAATAAATAATAAACCCTTGTCTATTCTATTTTTACAGCCTACGGCACTCCATTGTCTTCACCCGAGTATCGGAAACTATATCTAAATTTAACCATAAAATTGTATGAAATAAAAAACGTTCATTGGAGGCGCTCTTTAAGTTTTCATATATATTTTTTGGCTAACGCTACGGTCCAGTACAAACGAAAGGTTTAATGTTTGGCGTAGCGGTGCTTTGTTTCAAGTCAAGTAGCGTTGAAGTCAGAGAGGCTGAATTTGCTTACACAAAACAAGCATTGTGGTCTACAAATTGTATGTATTCACACGTTGGCATGTGCGCGATTGTGGCCTTTATGTGAAACTTTGAAAGCGTGGAATGGTAAGTTTTTGGCAACGTTGCATGTGGTCTCATTTGAATATTGCGATGGCGTATAAAAATAACATGGAATGTAGTTGTGAAATAATTTTTCCGGTCCGTAGTCTATGGGTTAACGATACGGACTCGTGAACAGAAAATGTTCTTCAAATGAGTTTTTAACTGGAATGGAGTCTCGGTCCGATTGATAGCTCAGTTGGTAAAGCGCTTGTATTCCATGCCGAGAGCTCGGGTTCGAATCCCGCCAAGGGTGTCAGAAATGATTTACCGTTTCGTTTGTTATTTCAAACCGGCAAGGGGCCTTTACAAGCAATAAATATCAGCCCCCTCGGGAGCTGGGAAACCCCCAATTCAACTGAGAAGTGGTTGGCGTAAGACCCCTATTACCTTTAAAAATAAATAGGTTCCACCCGCCAAATGTGACCCCTTTGGAGAAAACGCGGCAAACAATTACTCTATATGTGTAGTTAACGATTAGCGTAGCGTAGCGCTCCTATGGGTGACGTCATTTATACCTACGAGGAATATTTTGAATGTGCTTCGTTTGAATTTGTGCCGAGTCCATTTTTGTTTAATCGGAATTCAAAAAGGGTGGAAATCAATTAATATTATGCAATTTTTTTTTTATAAATAATGAAAAATAAAATCCTATTACCTATCTTATTCTATTTTTTTTAATCTATGAGTTTGAAAATCGAAGAGAAAATTTTCAAATCAAAACAAATCAACATTGTTTTTTTTGAAAATTTCTACATTCTTCGTTTTTATATTTAGATTTTGTGAAACCTTTAATAGTACTGCTTTATTTTTGAGATTTATTTAATTTATTTTTTGCCTTTTTTTGAGTTAAATAATGGAAATTAAACCATTTATTGTAAGCAACCATCTTGTGATTGAAGACGTTGGAAAAAACGTACAGATTCTTGATGAAGATAGTTCATTTAAACCTTCTAAAAACATCCTTGATAATCAAGAATTATTTGGAATATCAAATCCATTGCTAATTCAAGAATCAAATGATGTATTTGGAAATTGTCTACAACGAAAATGCTATGTAAGAAAATATAAGAAACCCAGGATTTTGACGAAGAGTTTCATTAGAGCTAGAAGATTTATAAAATGTCCTTTTTGTGTTGTGCCTTGTCCTAGAATGAGAAGGTATGGTCCAAAATCAAGAAAAAATCTTGTCAGTAATTCTGAAAAAATTAAACTGATGGATTTGGGACCAAAAGAAGAACATGATAATTGCAAGATTTTGCAAAGAGATATCATCGTTGCAAATTTTGATTTGAATGATAACTGTTTGCCTTTGACTTCGAGTAGTTTTTTGGCTGGTGGTACAAGAAAAAATACAAGAGGTTTGAATGAAAAATCAAGGGTTCCGTTTAAAAGACTACCAATTGGAAAACACAAGTTTTGGAATGTGCTGAGGAAGCTTCTTGTAAAAGTTTTAAAGATACTCAATAGGATTGTTTAATTTTTAATTACTTTACATTGCGTCTTGAAGTGAGGTCCGCACTTGAATTGGCAAAGGCATTATTGTGACGTCACCCGGCCGGGTTGCAAGGGAAAAGGAACACAAATATTTTGTTTTTGGTTGCCAAGGACAGCAGTCCCATGCAAGACGAGGAAAAAGTTCTTAAATAAAAAATGTCTCATTTTTATTGTAAATAATTAATTTTCATGTTTTGTTATAAAAAATGTACAAACGAGAAATAAATAATTGAAAATTGTCTTTTTTTGAGATATTGGATTGGGTAAGTCTGCTGGCGTTGGACAGGCAGCGGCGGCTGCGATTGATCAAAGAGGCTGATTACCACCCTTTGTTTTCATTTCAATGACCTATAACCTATTTTTCTTTAGCCTTAACGAATAAAAGAGGAATAAAAATGTGAACATAGCATCTTTCGCCGCTCTTTCCTGAAACAGGAGAGATATTGACACAAAGTGAAGTAAATTTTCCCGGTATATTTTTTCATGCAAGCACACCTCTGACCTGTAGTTTCTTGTTTTGGCTTAGAGGAGGTCTTCCTCTACTTCATTAAAAATCTAGCTTTGTGGAGCACCTACCTGCTGCGGGTCTTTGTAGCACATTTATAAAAGACGGGAATAAGGTTCGTTTGAATCTAATAATAAGAAACTTTTATTCCAGTGCAGTCGGGTTCCAGGGGGTTGCAATATGTGACCAGCCGTACAAAAAATTACATACCACATGGTAGCATGTTAAATGATAACGGTGTTTTTCACAGCAAATTCGTGGCTCAACCGCTCTACCTAACATTAATTTTCCATACAAAAAACGATAATCCATGAATTAGCTATGCATTAAATGTGATGTGAATAACCCTGTTAGAATATACAACTTAGTTCGTTGACTAAGAGGTTGATATGAGGCTGACCTCCATTCTGCAAAAACTTGTTTCGCTCTTGCCTTTGTCCCCGTGGCTTCAGGGAAACGCAGAAGGAATGGCAAGGTTTCTGTTAATGCAAGGTTTGGTTTATTTTGTAAGTACACATGCATCATGTATAAGCGCGAACTTACACTAGTCTGCCTGTGGGCGTGCATTAAATACTATGAGCCATAAATGTCAAGATATCTTTGCAGTTTAGTTTATAAATATACTAGTGTGAACGCGTTTGAATCGATCGGTGTATGAAAAATAATAATAAAGAATAACATGTAGGTCAAATATCATGAGCCACCCTGTTCTCCCTAGGATGAGGGATCACGACTCCCCCTGATTACATGTAAAGTATACCGGGTGGCTCGCAACGTATAGCACAATTTCTCCGCGTCGCGAATAGAAATCTGATATCGAAAAATTGCAGAGTGTGGACAGATAAATTATCCAAGTAGCTGTTACCACATTTTTTTATGCTTTTGGATTATTTCATATTGAACTGACTAAATGAGTAAGCTACACATATAGTGCAGCTTTTGAAAGCGTTCTCCTCGAAGGGGTCGCATGTGGCGAGTGGAACCTATTTATTTTTACAGGTAAGGGGGCCGGCCTTACGCCAAGCACTTCAGTAAAAGTGGAGGTGGTTCTCATGTCTTGTGAAGGCTGAGAACCGTGCCGGTATTACGGGTTTGCCAAAAACACCGGAACGGGATGTGCTTGTTATTTTGGCTAAATGGGTTATTTCAGTTAAGGAAGGCAAAGAAAATAGTTTTTCTGTACATACATTTTTTATTCAAAAGCTTCCTTGATTTATAGGTTGGTATGCGGCTGACCACCCATGCTCTAAAAAAGGTTCACAAAAAATGTCCGTTTGAGATTTAGTTTTTATGTTGTAGGTTCACATGAGGCATGTGAAAGCGTGAACTTGTACGTGTCTGGTTGTGAGAATGCATGTAATGTGACTCTCCAATGTAACATATCTTTGCAACTTAGATTAGAATAGATTAGATTAGTAGGTACCTATGCGACTGACCAACCATATTGTAAAAACGGTTCACTTTGTCAATGCCACACCTGTTTCAGGAAAGTTCGGCAGTAGTTGCAGGGTGTATGTTCATTTGAGATTTGGGTTTTTATGTTGTAGGTTTATATGCGGCATGCGCAAGCGCGAAATTTTACGTGTCTGCTTATGAGAACGCATATATGTAATTTGAATCCCCAATGCTATATACTCGTATCTTTGCAACTAAGATGAGATTTTTTTTTTTTTTTTTTTTTTTTTTTTTTTTTTTTTTTTTTCAAACAGTTTTTATTTATTTATGAATAAAATACAATATATGATACATAAGAGCATAGAAAAAACCAAAGAAGAAAAATAATAAATTACAAGAAAACTAAGTCATAAACAAAATAAAACATGTATGAGCAGAAAACAACTTGAAGCAGCAAAAGCATAAATACATAGTGTAAGATTTAGCAAACATATAAAACACATAAAAGCAGAAAAAAGAAACAAAGAAGCAGCAAAAACATAAATACATAGTGTAAGATATAGTATACAGGTATATTAAAATAAGTATAAACTGCAGAAAAAAGAATCAAGAAGAACAAAAACAAAAAATGTGTAGTGTAACAGATAATAATATTTAAGTATGACAAAATAAGCACAACAGCAGAAAAAAAGAAACAAGAATCAGTAAAAATAAATAAATGTATGCATAGTGTATAAAAACCTAAAGCTTAGCAGTGACAAAAAAATGCTTCAAAACTCCAATACTGTCAGGGGCAAAGGGGTCGAAATGCTTCAATTGCTTGTTGTAGACAGTGCATGCACGCTCTACAAAGGAATTCTGAAGGTAGCTTGTCCTGGAGATGCCAATATAATTGATTAGATTAGATTAATCTCTAGCTCATCTTCTGTCAATAATGCAATTTGAAATAAACTTACATACTCGTATAATGCATTAACACAATAGAAATAAACTTTATATTTTTGTCTCTTTATACGTCTTTGAAAGTAAATTCATATCATCAAGGTTTCACAGACCTCGTCTGTACCCCATATGTGTACGTTTAAACTCAAATTATATTACAAATTAAAAATATAAAAATATAAAAAAATACAAATTATAGTTATAAAAGCTAAATCTCTCACTAGAGGCGTTGTCATAGATTTCATTCAATTTTTGGTAAAACAGTCTAAACGTAAAGCTTTATACAAACTATCTTTTAGACAGATAAATATGTAATAATGATGTAATAATTCTTTTCAAAATTCGACAAGTAAACTATGATAAAAGTTTCGTCTAAGAAATTGAGCCAGTCGATAGTTCAGTTGTTAGAATGCTTGCGTTTCATGCCAGAAGGCTGGGATTTGATCTTCACCGAGGGTGTCAAGGGTATGAAAATTCAACCAAACTAGTGCTAGTGTAGAATGTACTAGAGCGTTTGCAACAATGGTTTCTGGAGCGGCTAAAAAAAAATCCAAAGTCTGTAAAAATAAATATAAAAAAAACCGGCAAAACAAATACAAACCATTCGTGATTTTTTACTCAAGAACAATAAAAGAACCATAAGTAAAAAGAACCATACGAGTAAATTAAATTTTATCCCAATACTGTAAAAAAATAATTTATAAAACATACACAAACAAACCGCTAGTTTTGTTTAACAAGAAAAATAAAGGAACCACAAATATGTAAATAAAATTACATACAAATTCTGTTAAAAATAAATACGTAAAACATTAAAAATAAATACAAACACTACGGTTTTTTTTCTTCAAAAAAACTAAAAGGAACAGATATGTAACAATATTCAAAATTTTCCAAATGTATGCACTGGCTTTCTGCCCATTTAACTTTTTGTCATACAAGTCTAGCGTAGTACATTACCATATCAACAAAGAGGATGTAATACATTTCGCAATATGTCATTCTTACACAAAAGCACGGCATGCAAATGTGGCAATATTTCAGAGTTTTGTATGCAGCACGAGTGGCGTAGAGATAACCACCTTATTTGATAAAATAAATAACGGACGCCGTTCTCGTAGAGAGCCAGGTTTATGGGTGTTATTTACAGAGGGTGTGCCGTAAAAACAAGGCCTCTTCATGATATCATAACTTTTCCTTACGCCCGCCACTAAACTTGTCGGTATACCAGGGACGTGCGGTGCGTGCTTGCGGGAGGTAGGCCGAAATAATATACTGCATTCTGCGAAAATTGTTCTGTCTTTATTAAAAAAAGTGTTTTAAACGCGACGGATAATTTTAATATCGATACCTTAAAGGTAAATCTGAATAAGTGACAAATTAAGCTAAAATGGGTTTCACAGTTAAATGCACCTTTCCCTGTTTTCTATGAGAGACAACACTAAAAAAGTGTGAAAATCTTGTAGTTTAGGAGTTTTTCATGAGCACTTCCATATAATTAGTTTACTTACTTCAAGAAGTTACACCCAATAAAATGTTAAAATCAGGGAATGACAGGTAATCGTAGAACGGGAAGATAGAACGTCATCGCTTTGGCCAAGAGCGGCAAGATCATAACTTCAACTAGCGTGTTTGGGATAAAAACAGCACAGTTTTGATTTCTACTGGGCCATGTAAAAAACCAGATTAGATATGTCTTTTATAACTATCGATGCTTGAAAGCAAAAAAAATGCAAACAAAATTTTTGTGTGATTTTTATCAGAAACAAGCAGTGCTACGATGCTTCTACGAGAAACACGCCTCTGATACCTGACCACATTAAACATACCAAAAACAAGGAGGGAGCATAACGTATTTTATATGAGAGGAAAAGAGATAAAATTATTAGTCATAAGTTTTCTCAGCAATTATTGTGTAACCAAAAGGTAATAAGTACCACGAGTATAACACATCACTAAAATTCAGATCGATCGCATAAATAGTAAAAAAATGTATGGAAAATACAGCTACAAGAATGGATGCATGTCGTGGAGAAACAAAATCAAAGCACGAACTTACACGTGTCTGTTTGTGATTATATGATTTTTTAATGTTAATATATCTTTGCAACTTAGATTATGTATACCATTCGCGGTCTTCCCTACAAGAGCCATCCATTTTTGCTACTGCGTTTTCAATTCATTATTTTAAATAGATTTGTGAAGAGGAATGCAATTCCCCAAGCTACTTTGCCTGTCTAGTTGTCTTCATGCGAAAGCAAAAGCTTGTGTGCATGCAATGGCATCTGTTGAACCAGGGTTGATGTTATGTTCGAATGGGCCAGACGTGATTCGAACCATCGTTAATCCGTTCCAAATACGCTAGTTGAACAAGTGACTTGAGCCCCTCGGCCATAACACCGACATCAAATGCTAAAATCCTACACATACCCGTCCTGTATGTATGTGTCAGAAGGACCCACAGTACATGGACGCTTATACATAGCTATATATTTGTGGTGGAAGGCCTTGTCGTGAAGTAAAACGGCACGACAAAACAAAAATCTCAACGTAGAGGCGTGCCCATGACTCTAAAAGTAAATGGTTCGATGTTTCTGAAGCTAATAGCATACCTCGAGTGGCACTTCTTGTGGGATTGTTGCTAGATCTAATGTCAATATATCTTTGCAAGATTTTGTAGGGTTTGTGTATTCACACAGTGAAAATTCATTTTGATTTAAAATAAAATGTTTTTTTCCAAAACGTAGTTTTATTTTCACTATATTTTGATCTACCTCAAGCACTTTTGACCTTCAAGATTCAGGTCATTATTAAGAGTCTTGATAATGACCTGAATCTTGAAGGTTGAAAGTGCTTGAGGTAGATAAAATAACTTTGAAAATAAAACTACGTTTTGGAAAAAAACATTTTATTTTAAATATCTTTGCAACTTAGATTATAGATAGATTAATTATAGATGCTTTTGCGTGTAGGTTATTTTTGTCCTTGTTTGCCCCCTGTCGCTGTACCACGCTGCGTGTGTCACAACTCACATTTGACGGTAATTAATCACAATCTGAGTTGTGTCACGCTTCCATCTGATGCTGGTTTTACATTGTCTCTGTTATCTTAAGACTCCATTAATCTAGCCTCAAGACATCACCCCTTATTCACAAACAATACTGTAAAACTCTCAATGCTATGAGGGAGCTGGAAGTATTTGTTTTTTGAGCCATGATGAACTCTTCAATGATGATAAAATTCTTACTAAAACTCGTGACTGAAAACAATACTTCGAGTATTGTGAAATAACTCGTACTACGGGTACAGCAGCAATAAAAATATTTTTTAAATAATATTTAAACGGAAAAATAAGGGCAAAGTTTAGGAGTTTGTGTATTATAGTAAAATAGTAATCTGGAGTTAAGAAGAATTATTTTGTATCAAAAATGTAAAAAAAAGTTTTTCTTCACGAATTGATTTGTTTCTATTTATGTAATCGCACGAGTCTAATCTGCAATGTTGATTTTTAATGTTGGCTTATTCATTTGTTACATTTTTTGTAAAGGAAATTATTGTTCTTTTTTATACTTAAATGTTATTTATTATTTGTATTCCTTGACTTATAGGTTGGTATGAGGCTGACCCCCCATACTGTAAAAAATGGTTTACTTTGCAAATGTCACCCCTGTGTCAGGGAAGGTCAGCAAAAGTTGTAGGGCTTATGTTCATTTGAGGTTTGGATTTTATTTGTAAGTACACATTCAGCATTTGTAAGCGCGAACTACACGTGTTTGTTTGTAGGCATGCATTTGAGAGCTTGAAATGAATATATCCTTTGCGACTTAGATTATGTGATATGATGTGATAATATCAAAAGCGGTCGAAGAGATGAATAAACTCGTAGAGAAAAACTTTGTTTTTTTTATATTAATAATAATTAATTGTCTATGTTCCTTAACTTATAGGTTGGTATGCGACTGACCACTCATGCTGTAGAAAATGGTTCACTTTACCAAAGTCACCGTGGTTTCAGGGAAGGTCGGCAAGAGTTTCAGGGTGTATGCTCATTTGAGATTTGGGTTTTTATGTTGTAGGTTCACTTGCGTGTGCAAGCACGAAGTTATATGTGTCTACTTGTGAGAATGTATCTAATGTGGATCCCCAATGTTACATATCTTTGCAACTTAGATTCTATTTATATAATTAAAGGGTTAAAAAATAATGAAAGAAAGTGGTGGCCGGCCCTTATGCATACAAATAGGAGACTTTTGACTACAAGTATTTTTTGTGAACCCTGGAAAAACACGCACTTTTTTTTAAAACATTTTTGATGCTCCAGCTATTTCTTTTACGTATGTTGGTCTATGAGAATTTGTTAGATATCAATTCATGAATGTATGGTGTTATTTTTCAAGCATAGAAAGAAATATATATATTTTTTAACAAGTGAAACATAAGATACTGCCAACTGTCAAAGAGAAGGGGCTGAGTTACGTGTGACAGATGTCGAACACTGATAACTGTCACTTAGCTTTCTCGCATAAAATATAGATGTCGTTTCTCACGGCAAATAACGATATTCTTATGTATCGTTTACCCAGTTCCATAATGTAATATTTCAAAATACACTGTTTTGAGATATGGCCTGTTAAAGTTTCTTCTGATTTTCAATACAATGTTAAATTATGAATACGATTGCATCTTTTATGTTTTTTATGATTTTTTTAGACTTGGATTTATCATTAGAAGGAAAGTACTCGTACACATTTATTTCTGTGTTTAATACAAAACTATTTCGAGATATTGCAATGTGGAATTAAAAAATAAAGTTAGATGTATAAAATTCCATAGTGAAATAATCCAGTGTATGACGAAAATAATAACGATATCGACTTGTTTGAGTGTGGAATTAAAAAAGCAGAGCTTCTTTTATAATATAGACTTATTACAGTGTGGAACTGGGCAATCGGTATGTATAATAGGATATTCAGAATCATATGAAAGAAAAGTTTGTAAGAAAAAAATGATGATACTGGATGAAATAAAAGAAGTATGCAACGGGAGGATTAAGCGTTTATAGTTTTAAATTTTTATTGTTTTATTGTATTTCATAGATTTTGTTCACTAATTGTTTGTTTTCCGTAGGTAGGTAGGTAATATTATAGGTTTGTATAAAGCTGACAATTATTATTGTAAAAATAGGTTAACTTTGCCAATGTCAGCCTCATTTCAACGGAGGGCGGCAAGAGTTGCAGGGCTGATTTTTATTTAAGATTTGGGTTTTTATGTTGTAAGTCCACGTGCGGCATTTGTAAGCGCGAAGTTACAATAATTGTTTTCTTGTGCCATTTATAAAATATGGATCTTAACTTTTAATATAACTTTGCAACTTAGATTACAGATCATAGACTGGCAACTTTTCACAAAGTAAAATGTCTATGTCCTATGCTATTGACACGTCTACTTCGGTAGACATAAATAGACATCTCTAGACAGAGCTTTCTACAGTAAATAGTCGTGAATCTAAAAACCGCAACACTGTTAATGATTTTACGATCAAAATGAGTGTGTTGTTACATTTTCTGTACCACAAACAACATAAAAAAGGGTTTAATCTAATGGACTCTGATTCTTCGAAATGTGGGGAGTTTCCCGCACGGGAAACAATATTATAATTAGCAATAAAAGGGAAAATTGCGTGAAAAAGGTTATGCCCCCGGATAGAACGAAAGATTTGTACAAGGATTTAAAAAATGGCAGTTGATCGGCAATGCTGGTGGCTTAATTTTTAAAATTTGAGTCATAATTTCGATACCTTAAAGGTTAAACTGAATAAGTGTCATATGAAGCTAACATGGGTATCTTACATAAATACACCGTTTTTTCCTATTTCCTACGAGAGAAATCAGCAAAGAAGTGTGAAAATCCTACAGTTATTAACTTTTTCATAAGCACTGCTTTATAATTAATTCACTTACTATGAGAAGTTAAATCCAATAAAATGTTTTATCCACAATTTCTTAAATCACTGAATTAGCATTTAATCAGTTTTACCTTTAAGGTGGCGATATGAAGATATTTCAGAGATTTTCTTAATTTATTTTCTTATGCAGTCAATAATGTATCTTACATTTTTATTCCTTAACTAATAAATATGAGACTGCCAACCCTTTTATCAGGGAAAAGTGGCAAAAGCAGCATGACTTTACTCATTTTAGATTTGGGTCTTTATTTTGTAAGTGCATACACAATACACATGCGGCATATTTAAGCGTAAACTTATACGTATCTGCTTGTGGGCACACTTTTATATACACATGAAATGTTACTAAACATTTACAGCTTTGATTTAACATTATTATATAAGTCAATCACCATCAATAAATAATAAGTTTATATACTTGGTTGATTTATTTTTTAAAAAGCGCCGTTTTCAGTAAAATTTAGTCTCAGGGGCCCTGTATTCCGGGTATGACCTTACAAACAGGTGCGTTTTCAGCCTCCTCCTGAAGCTAGCCCTGTCCTGTTCCTAAGTAATAACATATGTCTAAGAAAAAAACTTTATTTCACTTTTTCAGCCTACTTGCTGCGTTGGCATGCTTGCCTGTCCATGGCTCTGTAACAGGAGGTGGCTATGGAGGGATGTTTTTTTGTTTACCATAAGAGATCGATATTAGAGGCAATGACTTCGCTTGCTGTGAGAGGGATGAAAGGCAAGGGGGTCCCCCCCACAAGGGGTTGTAAAAGAAAAAGACCGACATATCAATTTGTAAAGTGAATGATAATCAATTTTGTACAAGATTTTTGTTCTTATCGTTGTTATCTTGACTTGGAACTGGTTTCTATTGTTGAACATCGTCAGATGAAGTAGGTAGTAAGAGGAGACAGTTATGGAAGACCCATGTAGACTGCATGAGTGAAAGTAGGATAACCCCAATCGTAGTACATGAAATAATACAGAACGGTCAGCGTCTACCAGGCCGAACACCCTAGAGATGGAAGAACAGCTGGTCTTTCGATCACAGGAGAGAGTTCTGCAATGAACAAATAGTAGATCTAATATAGGAAGACGAAGAAGGATATGCTATCTGCATTAGAAATGGCTCATTTGAGATATATGACAGGAAAAACACTAAAAAATATAGTGAAAAACGAATGGGTTTTGAATGAATGCGGAGTAAAAGAAAGCGTGAATGTGAAAGTTCAAAGAAGTGCGATGCGATGGTTTGGACATATTGAAAGGATGAATGAAGACTAACTGACAAAAAAAGTGTATAAAGGGAATGTAATAGGTAAGCGTGGAAGGGGAAGACCTAGGAAAGAATGGTTCGATCAGATAAGTGAGATTGCAAATTAATGGAATTTAAGAGCATGCATGAAAAGAGAGATACAACTAGATGAGATGGAAGAAGTATGCAGGAACAGAGTCAAGTAGAGAGGCACTTGTGTGAAGGTACCAGCCACCCCTAAATGAATGGTGGCAGGATACAATAACAATAATTGATTATAGATTTTAAATGTGAATACATCTTTGCAGCTTAGATTGTAGATATGTAAATATACTTTGACCGGTCTGTAAGTATATTGTTCCACGCAACTTTTTTTTTCTCGGTGGGACCAATAAAATCATCACTTAATTTTCGAAGTATTGTAAACCATACTTTGTGTCAAAATGTGTGTCGGATATGAGCGCTTCGTTTCTATATCTAAAATCTAAGTTGCAAACATATTTTGACATTTCCAGGTCTGATTTACTGCGTGTGTTCGTCCAAAATAAACCAAACCTCACTTGAATATAAACCTAGCAAGCCTTTTCCTGAAACCAAGGTTCCATTAGCAAAAATGAACCAAGTGTGTACAGCATGGCGGCCAGCCTCACACCAATCTACATAGTGGTCTTCATAAAACAGAGTTAGAATATTGTTTTTTTTTACAAAAATCTGCTAAACATACCTCCTCATTGGTTTTCCTTTTTTACTCAGTTTGACGATTAAAATACTTACAGAGCATTCACAAAACATTTGATCTAAAGCTGATATATAGATTGTCGATTTTTAGTATGAAAATTCACTGTAGGCTGCGGATGAGCCATGCCTTTTCTGTCTGAGAGTAATACGGTTAGTGACTTTTTTCATCAAGCATCTATTCAATCTATGTACGATTCGATCAAAGTAAAACAGCATAATATTGGTACTAATGTACTTAGTAATGTATGTAGGCGTGTTTAATTGAAGTGTATGTGTGTGTAGACGTGAGTGTTTGACCCTTTAAACTGTTGATACTTCTGGTACTCTTTAGAAAAATCTATTCTAGAGGCGCCTAGTCAATTCAGGAGCACGCGGGAATAGCCCTTGGTCACAAATAAAAAGGCTGCAGTTATGTGAAGCAGGCAGTGATCGATTAACGCTCTATCCGTGAAACTAACAACGACAAAAGTATCAGAGTGTACCATATTTTGTAATCAACTTGTTAAAAAATAAGTATAACCACAATTTTATGAAAAGTGAAACCGAGATAAAATCATAAAAAATATATTAACCATTCCAAGTTATCAAACGAATGAGTATACTATAGATGCAAAATTATATAGTTTGTAACTGTAATTATTGTAAGGGTTGATCTCGTTATGTTGCCATGGCAACTGATTAGAGCTACGACAATGCGAACCAGTGCTACGATGCGTAGCGCCTACAACAGAGTAGCACGTGAAAGCGTAGACGCAAGTTTACTGGTGTGAAGTGAGACAAAAGTGATTCATTTAATAATCGTGTAATTGTGATATTTAAAAGAAATAATTAAGTTTTTAATTCAAAACATTACACAGTTTTTTTTTTACTTAAATATTTTCGCCTCAAAAACGCATCCTCAGGAGCAAGGACGTATCGCGAAAACTCACTTCAATTGTGTCTATGTGGAATCTATAATCTAAGTTGCAAAGACATATTCTAATCTAAGTTGCAAAGATATGTTACATTGGAGATTCACATTACATGCATTCTCACAAGCAGACACGTACAAGTTCGCGCTTTTGCATGCCGCATGTGAACCTACAAGATAAAAATCAAATCTCAAATGGGCATAAACTCGTCCTTCCCTGAAGCAGGGGTGACATTGGCAAAGTGAACCATTTTTACAGCATGGGCGGTAAGCCGCATACCAGCCTATAAGTCAAGGAACATACACGACAAATTACATTTTTAAAAATCAATAAATAATAACACGTATGGACATCAAAACTACAACAGAAAACACATTCCAATTTAATAATCCCTAGCCGCCAACATTACAGATCAACCGCCATTTTTATCTATCCTTACATACTTCTTTCATTTCCTCCAGAGTCATAACCTTCTTCATACAGGCTCTTATTATGACTCTGGATATTCCATTCATTCGCTATTTCGGAAATTTGGTCCATCCATACCTTTCTCGGTCTTCCTTACAATAATTCGAATTACATCTAAAATAGAAGTAAATCAGAGGTCCAAAGAAGTTGCTCACAGTAAATAGTAACGAAACGTAAGTAAGAGAAGAAAAGAATTGTCCAATGTCCATGGTCAAGACCCGAAAGAACAATTTCAAGCATCTATAATGTTTTAATTTTTTTTGTGGTTTCTAAACGTAACGCTTGAGTTTGACTGTAAATTTGATACTAGAGGTGCATTAGTTGGATATCTATGCCAAAGGCTGAATCTCATCGTTCCCTTGAGTGTCGATTCAAAATAGGGGTTGAGCTAGAGACCTACGTGTAGATAGAAAGTGAAATCGGGATCTACATACATACTAGGTGGGGAAGGAGGTAAAATAAACAAGAGAAGGCGCTACAAGCAAAGGTGGACTGTCGAGAAATGATACCATATAATATTGAAAAAATATAAGTTGGAAAGATATATTGAGATTTAAGATTAGTCTTTAATGTATGCTCACAAACAGAAACGAAGGTTAAAGTTTGCGGTTATACGAGTATATACTCCATGTTTACCTATCTACTTAATCAATAAGAACCCATATTATGATCCCTTGCCTTATAAGTTGGTATGAAGCTGACCTAACATACTGTAAAAAATGTTTCATTAATAATAATAATAATTGGCCAATTTATATATAGCGCCGTTTAGTAGCACTAGCCACCCCAAGGGCGCTTTTATGTGTTGTAGCTTCTGTTAAACAAATGTGTCTTAAGCAACTTCCTGAAACTGCCAACACTGGTCTCTGTTCTCAACTCCAGAGGTAGACTGTTCCAGCAGGATGGACCAGCCGAACTAAAAGCCCTGTCTCCGAAACCGGTTTTGTTCCGTCGGAGTGGCAGTTGAAGCCTGTTTACGGCGTCACTCTGTGCAGAACGAAGAGTGCGTCGTTTTCCACCTGTCTGGTATTATACCAATATCATCCCTGTTCCGGGAAGGTCAGCAAAGTTGCAGGGTTTATGCTTATTTCAGTTTTGGATTTTAATTTGTGAGCACACACGCAGCATTAGTAAGCGTGAATTTACGCGTGTCTGTTTGTGGGAATGCATTCAATATGCATTTTAACTGTTAATATATCTTTGCTACTTAGATTTTAGATTATATTTTTTTATATAAAAGACACGTTCGTTACTATGGGCAGAAACATTGGTCGATTATTTATACACTAAATTTGTGTTCAAAAACGTTTTCTATACCATTCTATAACCCTTTAGTTGGTCATAAAGCTACTATATATTATTATAGTTGACACGCTGGGACTCGATTTGAAATTTGAATCGTAAAACGGTGTCGTCGGAAAATATCGGCGCCTGTAAAATTTTTCACAGTTTTCCATAAAAATAAATGCAATGAAAAATGCCTGTAAAAATGTGCTTTATCTGTATGGAGATCTCAAACGGAATATTCTGCGGTGACAATAAAATATACGGCAGTGAAAACCAAACAACTGCCATTTTTATTTTGATTGCAATATTTTATATTTAGATTTGGATTATAGTTCAGGTGAACGCAAAACGCAAATAAGTCGCACTTATAGTGTAACTTCTTGCCGCGTTGTCGGCGATGGAAACTCAACGCCAACTTCTTCAGTAGAAATTGGGTTTCCTAGCGGCTGACCACCCATGCTGTAAAAATGGTTCACTTTGCCAATGTCACCCCTGTCTCAGGGAATGACGGCAAGATTTGCAGAGTGTATGTCCATTTGAGATTTGGTTTTTATGTTGTAGGTTCACATGAGGCATGTGCAAGCGCGAAATTGTATGTGTCTGGTTGTGAGAATGCATGTAATGTGAATCTCCAATGTAACATATCTTTGCAACTTACATTAGATTAGATTAATTTAGAGGTAGATGGTTTTGATTTCTTGTGAAGTATGAGTAATGCTTCCCGGTATTTTATTTTGAGTTTCAAATAAACACTGAAACGGGAAATCATTTCTGTCAACCTTTCTGAGATTCGAACCCGAGCTTACGGCATGAATGCAAGCACTCTACCTACAATCCACTGAGCTATGAGCTATCCACTTATTTTTTTAAATGAAAAGGGTTGATAAATTGACAAGGCTTACTCAGCCTTAAAAAATGACATAAGGAATCTACCGGTTTTCTTTTTCCAACTATAATACTAAAGAGATACGATATTAGGTACCGGTTTCCACCAGTATTATAAAAATAAATAGGTCACAAAAAGTGGCAATTTCACGCGCGATCCGTTTGTCCCAGTATTCATATACAGTTACAAAATCATGATGCTACGAAAATAGTTTTTTGTTGTTTTGATTTTTAATCATGCTCTACATTACATGGAAGTGTCAAAGATTCAAATTCCGTTTGTGAGAGAGTAACAAGAACCCGCTATAATATTTTTTTTTTTTTTTTTAGAAATCCTGTGCGGGAGACTCCCTAGATTTTTAATGACTCTAGGGGTCTATGCCACTTGTTGTAGTGCCACAGAGGTTTACGAGCTTGCTCGTCGCTACAAAGTGCCAATACTCAATCAAGACCCAGTTGCTGTAAGGCTGGATGGACCTTTCAGTGACCGGTCTTTGGTAAAGGATTTGTGAAATTTTTCAACCCAGCGAAGAGCATGTTTGGAAATATAAATGGTATATTTTTGTGCTCCGCTGGGATCCGAATCCACAACCTTCCATTTACGAGTCCGAAGTGTTGCCACTGGACCACGGATCGGTCCAAGATGCCAACGACACGCGGTGTTCCTGAGCGGTAACCCATCCAAGTAGCATCCGCGCCTAATGTTGCTTAACTTCGGTGATCTGATGGGAACCGGTGCTTTCAACATGGTATCGTCGTTGGATAATATATTTGGTCTAATCTAATCTAATCTCATTTAATCTAAGCTGCAAGGATATATATCTAATCTAATCTAATCTAAGCTGCAAAGATATATATCATTTAAGATTTATATTAAATGCATTCCCACAGGCAGATATGTATAATTTCGCGCTAACACATGCCGCATGTGGACCTACAATATAAAAACCCAATCTCAAATGAACATAAGCCTTGCAACTCTTGCCGTCCTTCCCTGAAACAGGGGTGACATTGGCAAAGTGAACCAATTTTTTTACAGTATGGGTGGTCAGCCGCATAACAACCTATAAGTCAAGGAACATACATGTATCTATATATCATTTAAGATTTATATTAAATGCATTCCCACAAGCAGACATATATAATTTCGCGCTAACACATGCCGCATGTGGACCTACATTATAAAAACCCAATCTCAAATGAACATAAGCCCTGCAATTCTTGCCGTCCTTCCCTGAAACAGGGGTGACATTGGCGAAGTGAACCATTTTGTACAGTATGGGTGGTCAGCCGCATACCAACCTATAAGTCACAACACTGAAATTTAAAAATACATTAACGTTGGTATTAAAAATAATACGGCTATACTTTCATTGCCACCTTTCCGTGAAACAGTGGTGACATTGGAAAATGTAAATAGGTACCGAATTACCACATGCGACTCCTTCAGGGATATTGCAGGCAAGAAACTATTCTACATGTGTAGCTTAGTTGCAAAAAACAACTCTTATTACAGTACATGAGTAAAGAACTCCGAATCTATGGATGTATTTCGCGGAGCACTCAAGACACACCTTTTTAGAAAGTCTTATCCATGATCGGAGAGGGCCCTTGAGGTGTGACACACACAAAAACGGCGCTCTCTTATCATTTGTAATTTAAAATAAATTAGCCTGATATTATTATTATTATTATAACATGTAGTTAGCGTCAGCCCTTATCGTTAAAGAAATGTAATTCACAAATTAATTCTACAATCTAATTTGCAAAGATATGACATTTAAGGCTCATATTTAATGCGTGCCCACGAGCAAGCATATGTATGTTTAAACTTACACATGCTGGATGTGTACATTGAAAGTAAACCAAACCTCCCATGAAAATAAACATTGCAACTCCTGCCGCCTCTTCCTGAAAGTGGGGTGGCATTGGCAAAAGCGAAACATATTTTTAAAGCATGGGGAGTCAGCCTCATATAAGCTTATATATTAATCAAGAAACACAAAAATTTCGAAAAGTCAAATAATTAAAATAACTAAATAAAATTTAAATCAAATGTTCCTTGACTTATAGGTTGGTATGCAGCTGACCACCCATGCTGTAAAAATGGTTCACTTTGCCAATGTCACCCCTGTCTCAGGGAAGGACGGCAAGAGTTGCAGGGTGTATGTCCATTTGAGATTTGTTTTTTTACGTTGTAGGTTCACATGAGGCATGTGCAAGCGTGAACTTGTACGTGTCTGGTTGTGAGAATGCATGTTATGTGAATCTCCAATGTAACATATCTTTGCAACTTAGATTAGATTAGATTAGATTAAAAACTAAATTAAATTAAAGAAAAAAATATCGATTGTAAGAACGAAAAATATTGTTGGATTGTGTTTTGTATTCACTTCAATTTAGTTTAACAAAGCACCGACCATCAGACAGACAATTTAAGGAGCGTTTGTTGTTAAAATGTTTTGTAGTTTCCCTCACCCGTCCATACACCAACCGAATATCTAAACTACCTCCAATATAAAACATCGCATAAATACAATAATCGTATGAAAACTAAATCACTCGCTAGGGGCGCTGTTTGATATTACTTACATTATTCTTTTTACGCGCTGGTGGGGAGTTTACGCGATGGTTTGTACTAGCGGTACACAGCTCACTTTAATGCCTTCGTTTTCTATCCATTCTAAATTGAGGCCCATTTTTCTCTCAGTCGATTGCCGCGTTCGCACGGTGTTAGTGCTTGTCGTCAATATTTATTGGTTAGTACTTAGTGCCCGATATATATATATATATATATCAGGCTTATTTATTTTTAATTGCACATGATAAGAGAGCGCCGTTTTTGTGTGTGTCACACCTCAAGGGCCCTCTCCGATCACGGATAAGACTTTTTGAAAAGGTGCGTCTTAAGAGCTCCGCGAAATATGCCCATAGATTTGGAGTTCTTCACTCCGGGTGGCAGTCTGTTCCACTCCACCGGACCCGCAACACAGAAAGCACGGTCTCCAAAATTTGTACGGATCTGACGGTGCGGCTGAACCAAATTGATCGCACCATCGCCCGCAGATCTGAGTGTCTGCCTCCTCACACCCATCTCAACAGGCGAAATCATGTCAGTCAGATAAGGTGGAGCCACGCCATTGATGGCTTTATATACCATCAGACAAACACGGTAGACCACCCTCTCCGGGAAACGAAGCCAGTGTAGTTTTTTTAACAGCGGAGTGATGTGAGCGAATTTGGATATCCCGAATATGAGCCTTGCTGCTGAATTTAACACGGATTGAAAGCGGTTGAAATGCTTCTTTGGCTGCCCACTATAAAGCGTTGAGCAATAATCAATCCGAGACATCACAAACGCACTCACCAGGGTCTTAACCGCATCTGACGGAAGACACTTTCTAATCGCCTTTATTTGGCGCAGTGAAAAAAAGGAGGAAGCTATTGTGGCATCTATTTGCCTTTCCAATGTCAGGTTCCGATCCAGTAAGATTCCTAGAAGTCTCACCGAATCGGAAGGCTGGATCAGCTTACCTCCTATAGAGAGTGCTACCCCATTGACCAATAGATGGTCACGCTTAGATGTGGCTGCCCAGAGTATCTCCGTCTTATCCATGTTCAGGATTAGGCCATTGTTCACCATCCACTCACCGACCTCCGAGATACATCCAGAAACCCTACAACTGAGGTCCTCAGCCATGTCTGGCCGACAGTGAGAGTATATTTGCCAGTCATCTGCATATGAATGTGAGATGAGGCCCCATTTTTCAACAATACTCTCAATGTCAGCAGTATACAATATAAAAAGGATCGGACCCAGCACAGAGCCCTGTGGAACCCCAGAGGACAGCGAGTAGGTAGGTGAGACACTATCACAAACACGCACCGCCTGCTTGCGTTCCACCAGATAGGAAGAGAACCATGCTAAAGCTCCGCCGGTCAACCCATACGACACCTCCAACCTCTCAATAAGAATCAGATGACTTACTGTGTCAAAAGCCGCACTCATGTCAAGAAGCGCCAGCAAGGCCAGATCGCCACACTCTACAGCCGATATCATATCCGATACAAGCTTGAGCATACCGGTTTCTGTTGAATGATATTTCCGGTATGCCGACTGCCTCTTAGGCATTAATCTATTTGCATCTAGATACGACACCAACCGCCGAGAGACAATCCGTTCAAGCACCTTCGACAAGAATGGCAAATTTGACACAGGTCTAAAGTTTGAAGGGTCACCAGGATCTAACTGGGGCTTTTTTAAAATTGGTGAAATGTGAGCTACCTTCAAAGAAGGGGGAACAGTGGCATCCATCAGGCATCCATTGATAACCTTAACAATAAATGGAGCCAGCTGTGAGATGCATTCTTTGAGTACCCAGACTGGTACAGGGTCAAGGTCACACTGCTTGTTTGGCGACCCTACCACGATCTGACACACCTCATCTATGTCAGTAAGATCAAGTACCTCGAGTCGAGAAGCACTCCCAACCCTTGAGGCAGGAGTACCCTCGACCCGAACAGAGCGCATATGAGGTATTTTATTCTCAAAGTATGTGGCAAAATCACAAGCAGTCGACGTCAAACCTACACCAACCCGAGCATGTCGTGTGGAATGTAAGATTTTTCATTTTGAGTTTGGATGAAGGTTTTTCTTTTTTAGAATCTGAATTCAGTTTTTACGAGCACCGATCAAACATGCTACAGGTTGAATATCCATAACCGGTTTCACAAACATACCTTTGGCATCGTTAGGATGTATAATAAAATCTGACTTTTTAAACGGTATGTTTGCTGAACTGGTTATGGATCTATAATCTAGGTTGCAAAGATAATATATTAACATTTAAAGCTCATATCAAATGCATTTACACAAACAGACACAATATGTAGCTCGCACTTACAAATGCTGAATGTGTACAAACAAATTAAAATCCAAACCTCAAATGAACATAATGAACATAAAACCCTGAAACTTTTTCCGCCTTCCCTGAAACAGGGGGGACATTGGCAAAGTGAACCATTTTGTACAGTTTGGGTGGTCAGCCTCGCACCAACCTATAAATTCGTGTTTATCAAAGTTAAAAAATTTAGTTAAGGAATTAAGGAATTAGTCAAGGAAAAGTTATTTTCTTGAATTGCAATAAATTCCTAATATACTAGTCTTACAGTAACTGGATCTCGCTTGAGAAATTGTAAACGATTACTTCGTATGCAGAGGGCTCTTGAGGTATGATTCACACAAAAAATAACGCTCACCATTTAGATCCTCCTTAATTTTTTTTAACACTGAACTAGTCTGAACCTAGCATTATACCCTAGTCTAGGAATGATTCTTATATATACCTACACATGATTATATTATAGCTTAAGGGAAGTTTTCTATTCTGCTTGCTGGTTCTTTGCTTCTTTCTTCTCTTATCTTTTCTTGTCTCGAGCAGTTCTTCCCGATCCCCATTTTTTAAATCTTTTCTTTCCAATTTACTTCCGTTCCTGGTCCAGTTTTTTGTTACCGATGATGATGAGTTGATGATTTCTTTATAGCGCCGTTTCGCGATGTAGTCGCTCCAAGGGTGCTTGTGCAAATGATGCTAGAAATTTGCTTGTCTTCAGTGCATTCCGGAACTTCCCATGGTCCTCTAGCTCTTTCACATGATGAGGCAGAGGGTTCTAGGCCAGAGGACCAGCAACTGCAAAATTTAAACGCAAATACATATACCTACTATTGACCGATCGATAGCTCAGTTGGTAGAGTGCTTGCATTCCATGCCGTGAGCTCGGGTTCGAATCCCACCGAGCGCGAGGGTGTCAGAAATGATTTCCCGTTTCGGTGTTTATTTCAAACCCCAAAATAATAATACCGGCAAGGTTTACTCAGCCTTCACAAGAAATGAGTACCAGCTCTCTCGGGAGCTGGGAAAACACCACTTCAACTGAAGTGGTTGGCGTAAGGCCGGCCCCCTTACCTGTAAAAATAAATAGGTTCAACTCGCCACATGCGACCCCTTCGGGGATAACGCGGCAAGAAGTTACACTATATGTGTAGCTTAGTTGCGTTTTGCGTTGCGTTGCGTTACTATTAAATACCATGTTCAGTGGACTTGATTAAAGAACGGAGAAAGCTGTGACGTCACTTGGCCAGGCTACATATAAGTCACTGGTATGCGGTTGACCACCCATGCTGTAAAAATGGTTCACTTTGCCAATGTCACCCCTGTTTCAGGGAAGGACGGCAAGAGTTGCAGGGTGTATGTTCATTTGAGATTTGGGTTTTTATATTGTAAGTCCGAATGCGGCGTGTTTAAGAGCAAGCTTATACGTGTCTGTTGGTAAGAATGCATATACTGTGAATCCCTAATGTTACCTACATTTGCAACTTAGATTATATAAGATTAGAATGATGTAGTTGTAGGCTGTGAAATGAACACCAAATCGGAAAATCGATTATGACACCCTTGTTGGGGATTGAGCTCTAGTCCAATTGTACCAACTGAGCTATTGACCGGACTCTTAGCAGCCATAATCTGCAACAGTGTGATTCATTGCTTCATTTTTATTATCACAAAGATAACTCACAAATTGCTTTGCGGTACGTTTATACCGATTGAGTATAAAATGACCATTTTCCTATAAAATTTCTCAATCAACATTATATGAGAGGTATTCAGCGTTTGCGCGATGCTTCAGTTCATTTTAAAACGACGCTTGTTCAACCGTTTCGAGTAAGAGACGATAAAGTATAAAATACTCTTACGAATGTGTGTCTGTGTGTTTTTACTCGTGTTAGTGTGCCTGTGTCTCTAGATGAAGGTGGTTTAAGTAATTATACGTGTATTTGTTCGATGGTGTGAGCATTCGCTCGAATCTTTCGAATATTCTAGTGCATCTGTCAAATCTTCTAAATAAGAATATTCTAGCGTGTGCCAGAATGTGTGCTTGTGTGTCTGTGTGTGTGTTTTTTTTACTTGTGTGAGTGTGTCTCTAGATGTACGTGTTTTGCATAATTGTACTAGTGTACGCGTGAATGTTCTGGCAAAGTCGGGAATTTTCCAGTTCACAATGTTTCAAGAACGGCCTTAATATCATACTATATACAGGGCTAAAGCCGTCCGATGGACCAAATGTTCGCTCATCGGGCTTGGATGGACCAAATGTTCGCACTTTATCCGGTGCGAAGTGTCACAAAATGGCCGGATATAGCCATTGGTTTGTTAAACGCTGGGTTTTGGTGGAATTCACCCAAATAATTACTTCACTGTTTATGGAAGATTGTTTAGAATGTTTATTTAATAGTTTAGTTCACAAAATTACATCAGATTACACGAATTATAATGGATGAAAGCAAGCGGACATGTTGCTAGTGTGAGAGTTTGAGAGAGAAGAAGGAAGTCGGGTACAGCTATCAAAAACACTGACATGAAGTTGGCAACAAAAAACACAATTGACAAAAATACGAATGCATCATTAATAATAATAATATTTGGATGATTTATTTGGTGATCGCTGTTTTTGTGTGTATCACACCTCAAGACCCAGTTGTTATAAGGCTGGATGGACCTTTCCGTGACCGGTCTTTGGTAAAGGTTTTATGAATTTTTCAACCCAGCGAAGAGCACATTTGGAAATATAAATTGTATATTTTTTGTGCTCCGCGGGGATTCAAGTCCACAACCTTACATTTACGAGTCCAAAGTGTGCTCTCAAGCCGCACCTTTTCAAAAAGTCTTATCCGTGATCGGAGAGGGCCCTTGAGGTGTGACAATAATAAAAAAAAAAAAATAAGTAAGCCTGTTATAGGTAGGTATGTTAAATTATTATTATTATTTTTTTATTTTTTTTATTTTTTTTTGTAGGGTTGTAAACTGTGCACTCGGAATGTAAATACAGGCAACTAAATGCCTTAGAAACAATTGAAATTCATAAATGTAAGCAGAATGGCCATATTGTAAATATTCAAATCCCTCTAGCTTCCCCCCTGCTCATCGCTCCTTTCCGCAATCCGCCATAGCCCAACCCCTTTAATTTTACTTTTATTCTTTGACATTTTGCTGTTATTATTATTATTATTATTATTTTTCTTTTTGTGTTGACTCAATAATTTTATTTGTGTTTACACATTTTATTTTTGACCCTCGGATGCTTGAATTAATTTATTATAATTATTATATATTATTTTATGTTTTCTTTCTTTTAATTTATTTAATTTTTTTTAATTTTGGACTGTTATATTATTTTTAAATTAAGTTCATCTTTATTATACCTATACCTACCTATTTATTTGAATTTATATAATTTTGATCTATGGTTTGTTCTTAATAATTTTAATTTGACATACATCACTCTTGATAATGACCTGAATATTGATAGTCGAAAGTGCTCGAGATATAAAATATTATTGTGAAAATAAACTACGTTAAACAAAAAATAGCTTTATTTTAAATTATTTAATGTTAAATTATTAACAGATAGGATAACGTCTATCAAGTCAGTTAGATCAAAATAAACAATAACTGAAACAGAAGAGGGAGTTTGGTGTGAGGCATGTCTGATGCCACATAAGCAGCCATAGCACGTCTGTTCAATTGTAACAATTTTCAGCGCGCAAAGTCGTCGCAAGTTGTAAACCGGGACAAAAGTGGGTCATCATGGCGCCAATACAAATGCACGGTACTAACACCAAGTGGACAGGTTTCCCTTAAACTAGCGATATCTTCTTCTCTTGTTTCAATCCTGGGATTGGCTTGCAGCAATTTCATTCACTCTTCTCCTCCATTCTTCCCTGTCTTGTGCGGCTCTTTTAAGGTCTGCATATCATGAGCAGCGCACGTCCACCGACAGGTCCTCCAGGGCTGGCAGTCTCATCAGGACGGTAGATAGCCTGTTACCGTCGACGGTACGTTAGAGATACCTATTTGAAAGTTTGCAATAGCGCCGCTAGGTGTCAATGCGTGCATATGATTGGTCGAATAGTTTAATACCTTTCATCGGTACAATGTTAACGAGCTTTGGTAGACTCAACTGACGGTAACGTTCGTGGTAACTACCATATTGATGGTAGCGTATCAAGCAAATTGAACTGCCTGATACGCAAACGATTGGAGTAAACTAGTATCTGCAGTTATTTGAAATATTCTTATCTATGTTTTTTTTTTAAATACGAAATTACATTTAAGATTTATACGAGTATTAAATGTATTACCAAAGCAGACACGTATATGTTCTCGCTTACACATGCTGCATGTGGACCTAGAATATAAAAACCCAAATTTCAGATGAACATAAGCACTGCAACTTTTGCCGACTTTTCCTGAAACAGGGGTGACTTTTGCAAAGTGAAACATTTTTTTACAATGTGAGGGTTCAGCCTCATATCAACCTACAAGACAAGGAATAAATTTTAAACTGAATAAAATTCATAAAACAATATTTAAAAAAACAGTAAAGAAAAATAAAACTTAAAAAATTAAATTTAAAAAATTAAAATGGTAAGGGTAAGGGTTCCTTGACTTATAGGTTGGTATGCGGCTGACCACCCATGCTGTAAAAATGGTTCACTTTGCCAATGTCACCCCTGTCTCAGGAAAGGACGGCAAGAGTTGCTGGGTGTATGTCCATTTGAGATGGTTTTTATGTTGTAGGTTCACATGCGGCATGTGCAAGCGCGATTTTGTACGTGTCTGGTAGTGAAAATGCATGGTATGTGAATCTCCATTGTAACATATCTTTGCAACTTAGATTAGATTAGAAAATAGTTAATTTCTTGACGTATAGGTTGGTATGAGGCTGAACCACAATGGTTTCAAAAATGGTTCACTTGGCAAATGCCACCTCTGTTTCAGAGAAGGTCGGAAAAAATGCAGGGTTTATTTTAACGTGAGGTTTCGTTTATTTTATACGTACACATGCAGCATGTGAAAGAGCAAACTTACACGTGTCTGCTTGTGAGCGTGCATTAAACATGATCCCCTTGAATATCAATACAACTTTGATCTTTGATTATAGATTTATGATATTTATAATAGTTGTGAATAACTTAGGATTTCATTTTTGGATTTATTTAATTTAATTTTAATTTCATTTTGTTTTTTATTTTTTTTTATTAAATTTATTTTGTTTATTTTTTATTTATTTTATTTATTTCGTAAATTTTAAAGACGAGCAAATACGCGGAAGTTCGTGTTTACTCATGCTACACGTGAACTTTCTAAATAAGCGTCATAAACCCTGCAACTTAGGTTATATACTTCGAAGGCTGCTGGCATATCATAGCGGCAGATTTGGTCAACAATAATGAATGGTAGACCTAGTAGAGAAGATACGTTGACCGTGTCCATACAATAAAGCCATACAAAATGGCGTCAAGGGAACAGCTGATCAATAATTCTACGTATTTCTTACAAAATACCTAAACGTCATTCAATTGATTTGGCGACCTATCATGACCGGTAGCTGACTGCCAAGACTTGCTTCGATAATACTTACCATCGTTACCTATCGCCATACAAAAAAATATCCAAGATGGCCGCAGGTGAACAGCTGATTAATAATTCTACGTATTTCATAAAAAAGTACCTAAACGTCACTCGGTACATTTGGCGACCTATCATTCCGGTAGCTGACAATGTCGAGACTCGCATTGATACCGCTTACCGTCGTTACCTGTCCCCATACAAAAAAAATAAACAAAATGGCCGCAGGTGAACAGCTGATTAGAGATTGACAGGTGTTCATACTAATCTGAACGACAATCGGTAGGTAGGATCTACCGTTTGTGTTGAGACTGCCAGCCCTGGTATTCTTGGCGTGAGCGTCCCCTAGAGTTGGTCCCCTCGGTCATCCCCTCCGTTATTATTATTATTATTATTATTATTTTTTTATTATTATTATTATTATTATTATTATTATTTTTTTTTTTTTTTAAATTGTGCACAACAGGTTTCCCTAATTATAGTGCACCCTCTCAGCCATCAACACGCTGGGAGAAAATCTCTGATTAAAATTTTAAATCTATTTATATTGCAGTAGAATATATCTATATTAGAGTCATTTAAGAGTTTTATACTCCGAGTTACAGGATGCTGTGCGACGACATCTGTACGGCTTTTCGGTACATAAAATAAATTATGCCCTCGCCCACGGTTGTAGTCGTCTGGCACATATAACCTATAGCTCTCCAACAGGGTGGGACTGTCTATTAAGCCGTTGATGACTTTATGAGAGAGCACCATAAGGAACCCGTTGCGCCTGGTTTCCAGGCTTCTGAAACCTGTTTCCCGAAGTAGCTCCTCATGATGCATATATTGCGGATAATTTCCACGTATCGTCATGAGGAGGTACCTCAGGAATTTCTTTTGGATTTGTTCCAACATATTGATATATTTTTGCTGATGAGGCGTCCACACCTCAACAGCGTATTCCAGTTTGGACCGTATAACGCAGCTAAATACGTCCACCATCGCTCTGGGCTCAGTGAGCAGTTTACACACTCTGATCACCAGTCCCAGAAGCTGGTAGCACTTAGTAGTCAGCTGCGCTATATGGCTAGAGAAGCTCAGTCCTGGATCAAAAACAACTCCCAGATCCCGTATTGATTCTACACGAGACAATAATTGCCCACCAATACTGTACTCATGCAAGATGGGTCTAAAAGATTTACTAAAGGACATTGAGACACATTTCTTTGAATTAAAGATGAGCTTGTTTTTCTCAGCCCAAGCTGCTAATGCATCTAAATCTTCTTGTAGATTATGGCATGCAAGAGACCTTCTTGTCGTAATTACATGGCCGATCCATCTTGCACGCCTTTTGGACAAGGTCCTGAGCAGATGCCTTCCTCCTTCGATTCGTTGGAGAACCTCCTCATTTGTAGTGAGGTCTCTCCAGGAAATTCATAGTAGTCTTCCATATGACCACATCTCGAAAGCCTCTAGTCTCCGTGTATCTCTTTTGGATAGGCACCATGTCTCGCATTCGTACATCAAGATACTCCATACATAGGTTTTGATGAGGAGTAGTCTCAGTTTTAGGTCTATATTATTTGATTCTATTATATTTGCTTTTTTATTAAATACAAGTCTAGCCTGGTGTATGCGGCTGTCGACCTCGCTCTTTGATCGGCCGTCCCACGTTATTTTACTTCCAAGATAGATAAACTAAAAATATAAATAGATAAACTAGGGATATGTACGGTGGAAATCAAGCATTTGAGAAGCATGACAGGAAAAACCCTGAAAGAAAGAGTTACGAATGAATGGGTTAAGAAAGAATGCAAGCAGAAAGAAGATGTGAAAGTACAAAAGAATGTGATGAGATGGTTTGGGCATGTGGAAAGAAGGAGTGATGATAAACTGCCAAAGTATGTATATACAAAGGAAGTGTGAAAGGAAAAAGAGTTGCAGGGTGTATGCCCATTTGAGACTTGGTGTTTATGTTGTAGGATCACATGCGGCATGCTCAAGCGCGAACTTGTTCGTGTCTGCTTATGAGAATGCATGTAATGTGAATACCCAATGTTACATATCTTCGCCACTAAGATTAGATTTATATTAAATATATGCACACAAACATACACTTATAAATCGCAGCTACACATGCCGCACCTGAACTTACAACATAAAAACCCAAGTTAGCAATGAACAAAAGCTCTGCAACTCTTGACGAGCTTCCCTAAAACAGGATTGTTATTAGCAGAGTGAACTATTTTTTACTGTAAGGGGGATCAGCCACATACCAACCCATAAGTGAAGGCATGCCATTTTTGCAATACTTGGTTAACGTCTTTAAAAATCTATTTCTTTTACGTTTATTTAACACATAAAAACCTCGATCTCTAAAAAAGTACGCAGCACCATAGAAAAAGCAGTTTTCAAGCAAATTGAGAAATTTCTTCACAAATGGGGTAATTCGGAGATTGAACCCTAATTTCCCATCTCACGTTAATATCGCAGTGGCTGAGATCCACCGCTGTATTCCGAATATGAAGCGTTGCGTCAACTCATTTCAATGGCGTAAATCGAAAAATATATGAAAACTAAATCACTCTCTAGGAGTGCCGTCGTATATTCCATACATTTTCATTTTACACAATTTGAAATTAATTTTACTCAATGTTTTATACTCGGGATAACGGATGCTTTAAGTATTGAAAAAAATGGAAGAAAAGTTAATATCTCTCAAGGAGTGTCATTACATTTCCGTCTTTCACTATCAAGGTTTACGCAATATTTTATACTCGGGATAAAGGATGCTTTAAGTATTGAAAAAATGTATGAAAAGTTAATCACTCTCAGGGAGTGCCATTGTATATTCTATGAATTTACGTTTTCCGCAATCGAGATGAGTGTTACGTAGTTTTTTTATACTCGGCGTAGAGGAAGTGCTCGCTTTAAGGGTTCAACTTGTTCTGATTCCTACCCCCATCAGACCCGCCCTAGAATATGCAAATTTTAATTCTACACTCGAATCATTACGAAGCGAGAAATCTCGAATGAGATTTTTTTAGTTGGAAAATTTTTCGGCGTGGTTTTTTTAATGTAAGATTTTTTTTTCTTTCCTGGTAATTTTAATAAGAATCAAAGTATTTTTGTACTATTCTAAACGTTTTATTGATGTCGTAGCCAACGTCTTCAGGAGACACTCTTCCTGTACAACGATTGAGGATTCCAATTGTCTTGCAGAAAAGTGCGTTCTGAAGATTATTTTTTAATGTTAATCAATATTTTTTTTCTTTTCAGTTATCTGATGATTGAAATTGGAATCAAGGTTTTTTATACGTTAAAAAATATTTTCTTTACCATCATTATCTTAAAACAAATGAATTGAATCACTGATTTAGCTTTGATTTAGATAAAAAGTTTAGTTATTTATTTCAAACCCAAAAATAAAATACCAGCAAGGCATACTCAGCCCTTTCAAGAAATGATTAACAGCCCCGTCGAGAGCTACGAAGCCCCTACTTCAACTGAAGTGGCGTAAGGCCGACCCCTTACCTGTTAAAATAAATAGGTTCCACTCGAAACATGCAACGCGTATCTACAAAAGATGTTACACTATGTGTGTCACTTAGTAGCGTTTTAGCGAAGCTTAAGGGTTAAACTTTCCAATATATCCTTTTCGCTCGTGAATACTGTCCATATTACATACTGTTCGTCTATTTTTGTACTTTAATTATAGATTTTCACTACAACTTTGGTAATTGCAGTTGTAAAGTTGTGATACTGCAAGATAACTCTAAACTTTCGTGGTGAACACATCACGTAGGTTGGAGGGCAATTTTCTATCGTGGTTTTTGTCACGTTTTGCAGCCAGCTCCGGCGGGGTGTGGTGACATTTGCCGCAGGAATCTAACTGCCCTAACTATGGACGACTACCCTAACTTTTTAGACCCTAACATGCAGTGGCGAAGGGTCATTGTTTTAGACACAATAAATTTATTTTTGAAAAATATTATATTTTACACTCAATGCCTTATTCGTAAAATATCGTTATGATTTATTTCGGGTTCACTGTAAGCAAAATTGCAGTTGAATTTATTATACAGTATTTATTTTTAACAAATTGATAACGTGTGGTTCACTCTTTAACTTCTGTATTGGCGGCTTCACGGCTCAGGCGTTAATGGGTCACTGCTGCTTTACAGACCCGCCGTCCGTATTTATATATGACCAAGGCTAGTCTCGCATGTTTCCGATGCATCTTGAATGGATGCTTCGAGAGAGTACGAGAAGTACCAACAGTAACAAATTGCGTTTAAACTGGAGCCAAACCAAAGATTGAAGAACCGATAAGAAGAGTTAACACAATGTTTAGAGAGCGTGCATTTGCAGTCCTCTGGCCTGGAACCACCTGCCACATCATGTGAGAGACCACTAGAGGACCATGGAAAGTTCTGGAATGGATTGAAGACAAGCAAAATTCTGGCATCATTTGTACAAGAGCCCTTGGAGTGACTATATCACGAAACGGGCTATAAAGAAATCATCAACTCATCATCATCATCATCACAATATTCTTCATCATTTTATCTGACAGACAATGTAGACGTGCATTGAGTAACGAAACCAATCTGCACATATAGTGTATCTTGCCTTCGTTATCTCCAAAGGGATCGCATGTGGCGATTCGGGACTCATTTATTTTTACGGGTAAGGAAGCTGGCCAATCACCTTAGTTGAAGCGGGGGTCTTAAATGTCAATACATCTTTGCAAATTAGGCTATAGATGTTAGCTTTCACATGATATTACGTAATTTACCTGGCATTCCCATACAGTTCACAATCTGCTGGACCGAATAAAAAAAGAGATATAGCTCATTTTGAAAAAAATGTAATTCGTGTTAGATTGACCCCGCGCCACTGTAAACCTACCCCAACTTTTTGGACCCTCTACGAGGACTACACCCCTGTCACTTGGCGCGGTCTGATGATTTATTGGAGGCCGTAAATTGGGATGAGAGTACGCCACTGTTTAATGACATGAAAATTGGACGCCATTGGATTTTAAGGGCAGATTGACAGTGTTGTCATCGTAAAAATTCAGCTTCCTCCCAAATGAATTTTCAACATGCTTTCTTAAAAAAAATCGACTGGATACTAATTTACGAAAAAAGAACGAAATACTAAAATTTATCGAAATTGTTAGTGATTTACGAAAATGTAATTTGTTGTGTATGTTTCTTGACTATAAGGTTGGTTTATGGCTGACCCCATGCTGAAGAAAATAGTTAACTTTTCGAATGCCACCCTGTTTCAAGGAAGATCAGCAAGATCTGCAGGGTGCATGTTCATTTGAGATTTGGGTTTTATGTTGTAGGTTCACATGCGGTATGCACAAGCGCGAAATTTTACGTGTAACCTTGTGAAAATACATTATACTGTGAATCCCCAATGTCACATATCTTTGCAACTTAGATTAGATTCGATTTGTAAGCATCTATCGATATCTCAAAGGTAAAACTGAATAAAGATCATGGGTTTTTAAGATAAATGCACCTTTTACCTGTTCTATACGAGAGAAAACACTAAAGATGTGTAGAAATTCTGTACTTTTCCGAAATTTTTCATGAGAACTGCCTTATAATTAGTTCACGTGCACCCAATGAAAGGTTAAATCGACGATTTTTCAAATTTGTGAATCAGCACTTTCTTTTTTTTACCTTTAAGGTGGCGATATATTCCTTCAATAATTTTGCACAAATGCTTAAACTCCGCATCAATCCTGAAAGTGTCCTTGCAGTGCCACCAGTTACGAAACGGCGCTCTAGCAATCATCATCATCATCATACTCATCATCCAGCACCATCTATAATCTAAGCTGTAAAGATATATTACATTAAAGATTCATATAACATGTATTCCCATAAACAAACCCGCGAAAGTTCACGTTTTTTTTTTTTTTAAAGAAACCCTGTGCGGGAGACTCCCTAGATTCTAGAGACACTAGGGGTCTATGACACTTGTTGTAGTGTCGCAGAGGTGTACGAGCTTGGTCGTCGCTACAAAGCGCCAATAATCAAGCAAGACCCAGTTGCTGTAAGGTTGGATGGACCTTTGGTGACCGGTCATTGGTAAAGGTTTTATGAATTTTTCAACCCAGCGAAGAGCAAATTTGAAAATATAAACGGTATATTTTTTGTACTCCGCCGGGATTCAAACCAACAGCTTTCCCATTCAGAGTCCGCAGTGTTACCACTGAGCTACAGAAGGTTTACAAATGTTGCATGTGTACCTACTAAAAAAAACCTAAAACCAAACCGCAAATGAACATAAGCGCCGACCTTCCCTGAAACATGTAAGCCTTTTTTTTTACAGAATGGGTGGTCTGTCTCATACCAACCTATAAGTCAAGCGATGTAAATATGTAAGAATACTAGATCTCTATTAGAAAGCCCCGCCCTGTTTTGTTCTGACCATGTTTATTGCATTGTTTGCTCGCGTCTACTTTATTTTCTTCGACCTCAAGTTTTTCCAATACACGTCGTTGGAACGCCTCATTTTCACAATAATCAAAAGTTTTTAAATAATATATTGGGTACTGAGTTTTTAACGTGTGTTGTCTTCAAAACCTTTGAATTAAGATTAAGGTGTTAATTCACTTATACCCCCTCCTCTCGTCACAACAAGGGCAACTCGTAGAACGGCTCACATTCAACCATTTGCAGTCGATATCAAAACTATGAGAACTTGGTGTTTTCACAACTCATTCCTCTGCCAAACTGCCCGCTTATGGAATGAGTTACCGGTATCTGTGTTTTCATCCCAATTTAACCTTGCCCTTTTCAAATCCAATATCAATCGCCATTTCCTCTCAGTGTCTCAAAACAAAGCAAAGCCACACACACCATAGCACTGCGCAGCTAACGGCCCTGCAACAGGACATGGACAACTGCCACATCACCAACATCTCTGCGGCACTATAACAAGTGTCATTGACCCTTAGAGTCTCTCGAACCTAGGGAGTGTCCCGCATAGGCTTTCTTAAAAAAAAAAGGTGTTCAAAATTTTGGTAAAAATTTCAAACCAAAATTTCCATCTATACTCTCTGCAGGCACGGGTTAGTTCTCGCTCAAAACAAAAACTCGCAAAAACTCAAAACAAAAGGCTGACCACCCATGCTGTAAAAATGGTTCACTTTGCCAATGCCACCCCTGTTTCACGGAAGGACCGCAAGAGTTGCAGGGTTTATGTCCATTGAGATTTGGTTTTTATTTTGTAGGTTCACATGGGGCATTTGCAAGCACGAACGTGTACGTGTCTGGTTGTGAAAATGCATGTAATGTGAATTTCCAATGTAACATGCAACTTAGATTAGATTATATTAGAAATGAACATTACTGACCGCCCTTTTCTGAAATTAAAAATTAATTTCACTGTGTGAGTACACAAACCCAAAAAAGTTTAATCTTTCTTTTTAGTATACAATAAGGACCGAAATTCCATGTAGCTTTAGAAATATTTCAACCGTAGTAGTTATACTGTGCAAATGTAACTCTGAATGGAAAGTGATAAAATAAATTAACCACAGTTTTTATTCAATAGAACCCGCGTAAAAACATAACAATATCAAGCATCTGAATCTAGCGGTGAAAGCCTACAATAGTTATTTATGCCACTGCCTGTCTTTGTAACACGAGTGCTAGTTTGGGCCATGAGGCACAGCCGAATGGCACAATAGACAGCAATAATAATAATATTAGGATGATTTATTTGGTGAGCGCTGTTTTTGTATGTATCACACCTCAAGAGCCCTCTGCAAGCTTGGTCGTCGCTGTAGAAAGCGCCAATTCTCAAGCAAGACCCAGTTGTTGTAAGGTTGGATGGACCTTTCAGTGACCGGTCTTTGGTAAGGGTTTATGAATTTTTCAACCCAGCGAAGAGCACATTCGAAATATAAATGGTATATTTTTGTGCTACGCCGGGATCCGAATCCACAACCTTCCATTTACGAGTCCGAAGTGTTGCCACTACGGACTACGGACCGGTCCAAGATGCCAACGACACGCGGTGTACCTGAGCGGTAACCCATACAAGTACTGACCGCGACCAATGTTGCTTAATTTCGGTGATCTATGGGAACCGGTGCTTTCAACATGGTAACGTCGTTGACAAAGAGTGTTACAAAGACTAATTATGTGCAGTGGCATACAACACTTTTTCTACGACCATGAAATAAATTACAAAATAGTAAAAAATAGTCATTAGAATGTACTCGTCCATTTGAAGTAATTAAAACCTTACCTTTGTCAAACCGTGTAATTTATCATTCCCTTCGATTATCTAATCTCATCTTAGTTGCAAAGATATATAACATTTAGGATTTATTTTTAATTTATGCCCAAAAGCAGACACATATAAGGTCGCGCGTATACATGCCGCATATAAGTTTAAACATTCAAACAAAAAACTCAAATAAACATAAGTCCTGCAACTACTGAAGCAGGGGTTGCATTGGCAAAGTAAACCAAGTTTTACAGCATAGGTGGTCAACCTCATAGCGATCTATTAGCCAAGTAACTGTTTAAGATTGTTTATTTTTTGCGGTGATTATTTTCCTTTCAAGCCTTCTGTTTTCCTTCAAGTAAAGCTACAATTTGAAGTATTTTGATAAATAAGGTTGACGAACTTTTACACTATGAACAATTTTTTTTGACCCTAACCAGTACACATAAACTATATTTATTTTCTTATCTAGGTTTTTGGCAGTTACTTCGTGAAAGTTCATTTTAATAGATTAAAATAAAAAACTTATTTGTTACAATTCACATGAGCTTTTATTAATACTTTTATTATTTTAAAAAATAATAAAAGCTCATGTGAATTGTAACAAATAAGTTTTTTATTTTAATATATTTATTTTCATTTGAAAAAGGATTGAACATAGTGGGGAAGAACTATCAAAATGATGAAAATATTCATATACCTACTATGGCTAACGTTTGAATGTAGTTGCTATGGAAACGGCAAATAATATTTTGTTATCGGTCGCTTAGAAGGATAGCCTCCTACAAGGTTGATATACGAAATTCAAAAATAGTTCCATTTCTAACAATGCGCATGCGCACATTTTCATTTCAACACGGTTACCTGTTGCGAAATGACCATTACGTAACGGGCTGTGGAAATGTACAGCATTGTGATTCCGTTAGCCATTTTGTGTTTAGTAAATTACCAAATGGGAGTAGAAAAACATTTATTTCTCGATAGATTTTGGTTTATAGCAATACAATAATAATTGTTACATACATTGATTCTGATTTAATTACTACTAGCTTTTGCTAAAATAACATAATTATATTTCCATTCAAAGCTCATTAAAATTAATTAATTTGATTATTGTATTGAATTTATTTTGACAGTGGAATTGTTTCATATATACTGAGGCTATTCCGAACTGCATCAGTACAGTTAACGCTTACAGTAATGGGTGCTTAAAGCGGATCGTGGTACGTTGTACGTAATGTTGCTTTGTCGTCTATTAATTCACCCACGCATAGTCAAATACCCTGTTCTGAACTCGTTGCTCAATATAAACGACAGAAATGACATATATATATTGTTTCCAAATCTAAACAAATGCAACTATATCTATCTATCTATAATCTAAGTTGCAAGGACATATTAACATTCAAAGCTCATTTCAAATGCATGCCCACAAACAAACACGTGTTGGTTCATGCTTACAAATGCTGAATGTGTACTTACAAATTAAAATCCAAACCTCAAATGAACATAAGCCCTGCAACTCTTGCCGATCTTCCCTGGAACTGGGGGGACATTGGCAAAGCCAACCATTTTTTTTACAGTATGGGTGGTCAGCCTCATACCAACCTATAAGCCACGAAACACGATAATAGGCATACAATAAAAAATGACACATTAAACATCAGCATCATACCAAACGTACCTTTACGCTTGAAAAAACTTGCTTTGTGCTTGAAAAAACGACCAAGTGCGTAGAGGGCTCTCGAAAAGTGATTCACACAAAAACAGCGTCCACAAAATAACCTGTGTTGAAGTAAGTGTACACGAAGGCTTCTTTACTTATAGGTTGGCGTAAGGTTGACCACCCAAACTGAAAAATATTGTTGACTTTGCCAACGTCACCCTGTTTCAGGGAAGGCCAGCAAGAGTTGCAGGGCTTGTATTCACAGTTCTATGATTGAGGGAATAATGTAGGGGTGATGAAAGATGAGAAAAAGGAGAACCGAGAAAAGAATGGCTTGATAAGATTAAGAAAATTGTAAAATGATGGACTACAAAGCGAATGAATGGGGTATCCAGAGTCATAATAAAAGGAGAGCTTGTATGAAAAAGGTTATGACTCTGGGTAAAATGAAAAAAAGTATGCAAGGACCGAAAAAAATGACGGTTGATCTGTAATGCTGGCGTTTAAGGCTGAGGCTTTACAAATTTTATTTTTAAAATTTAATTAATTGAAAGAGGTATTCATGGATAAAAAGAAAAACATACAACTCTGCAGAGGCTCTGACCACCCTTAATGTGGTTATATCGTGTTATCCAATTTCCCTCCGCTCGGCTGTAGGTTTTCACGGGCAAAACAAAACTCTGTTAAATTCACCGTTAACTAATGATGTAATTTAAAATGCAGCTGCCAACGCTGTCTATCCTCCAGTCGCGGTGTGCACAGGCGTGCCAAACTCAGATGATATTGAGGGCCAAATGATCCGTTTTGGACTACACTTTTTTCTGTCCTTGCATATCTCTGTCATCTCTTAAACATTTATTACTTACCTCATACACACGTTTCTTTTATTGTCATTCTGCAGGTTTATTTTTTTCGCCAATTTCCCCTATTTGGTCTATCCATTCTTTCCTCGGTCTTACCCTTCCATGCTTTCCTCTGATATTTTCTATGTATACCTACTTTCTTCGTAATTCGTTTATCATCCATTCTTTCAAGATGTCTGAATCATCTCATTGGGTTTTTTTGTACTTTCATTTCATATTCTATTTTACACCACACTCGTTCATCACCAAATAATTGCAAACTCTATCATTCTGTGTTTTTCTAGTCATTGTTCTCTGGTTTCCAGTCATTGCTCTCTGATTTCTGATCATTGCTCTCTGGTTTCTAGTCACTGTTCTCTGGTTTCTAGTCATCGCTCTCTGGTTTCCAGTCATTGCTCTCTGGTTTCCAGTCATTGTTCTCTGGTTTCTAGTCATTGCTCATTTCACTCGTACATAATTTACTCAACTGACATTCATCAACTTCAGCTCGACGGTTCTGATACAAATCTGCGCTACATATTGCTTTAGCCCTTTTTATAGGATGACATAAAGACAGTTCTCGAAACATCGGTAACTGGAATATTCGTGATTTTGCCAGAATATTATATTTAGAAGATTCGAGCGAATCTTCTAAATAACACCATCGAAAAAAAACAAGTATACCAGGGCTGGAAGTCTCATCACCACGGTAATTCTTACCTACCGAATATCGGTAATATTTGTATGAAGCCCAATCAGCTGTTTACTTGCAGCCATCTTGGTTTGACAGGTCTTCATACAAATATTACCAATATTCGGTAGGTAAGAAGTACCGTGGTGATGAGACTTCCAGCCCAGCTACCTCTAGACACAATCACACTCACACAAGTAAAAACACACAGACACAGGATCACTCACACATTGGTAACAATTTATTTTAAATGTGTCGGGCCTTGTGTTTGACAGGCCTGCTGCATAACGACCACCAGGGGAGGGGGGATCAACGACACTGCGCGTAAACAGCTACAATGACGATAACTCATTTGCGATTATTGCAAAATGCGAAGTTTATTGATGGAATTTATCAAATGGTTTGACGTCACAATGCTCATAGTAAATCTGGATAAATTTCAACTATTTGTCATCTGTATAGTTTGAATGTTCCCTATGTAAATCGTCATCATAAATTAGGATGATTTATTTTGGTGAGCACTGTTTCTGTGTAAACCACACCTCAAGAGCCCTTTGCGAGCTTGGTCGTCGGTATACAAAGCGCCAATTCTAAAGCAAGACCCATTTACTGTAAGGCTGTATGGACCTTTGGTGACCGGTCTTTTTTAAAAATAGATTTGTAAAGAGGAATGCAATTCAGCAACCTATTTCGCCTGGCCAGAAAAAAGTATTCATATCATCAAGTAGTAATTCAACATTGTATATTTTAATAAATTATTAATTGATAATAACCTAATGTAATCTATTGAACCAGGGTCAAATTTATAGTCAATGGGCCCAGGCGGGGATCGAACCAGCGTTATTTTTATTCCAAATACACTAGAAAGATCAGCCACTTGATCCCTCGGCCACAACACCGACAATGTCTCAATGTCTTTGGTAAAGTTATATAAAATTTTCAATCCAGCGAAGAGCATTTTTGATAATAAAAATGGTATTTTTTTTATGCTTCACCGGATTCGAACCCATGACCTAACTTATACGAGTCGAAGCGCTAACCACTAGACTAGGGACCGGTCAAGTTTACATTGAATGTGAATGTTATATAATAATAATAATACTTGGCCAATTTTTATATGGCACCGTTTAGTGGCACTAGCTACCCCAAGGGCACTTTTATGTGTTGAAGCTTCTGTTAAACAAATGTGTCTTAAGCAACTTTCTGAAACTGCCAACGCTGGTCTCTGTTCTCAATTCCAGAGTTGAGTTATATGTTTACGAAATCATTGCAACTAAGATTATAGAAAAGACGCAACAGAAACGGGTATTTTAATCTGAGATTACACTCTGAATTGAATTATTGATTTGAAAGCCATAACGTTGGATACTATGCTTTCGCCAAAGCAAGAATCAACCCGGTCTCGAACCCACAATTAGCCTTACTGATGTATTCATGAAGCCAGTAACCCAAGTACCGAAAAATTCCGTCAAAACTCAATTATAGCGTTTTCAGTACCCTTAGTACGAGTTGCAAAACTTGAGTAATGTAAAGTTTACGGCAATTATTAAAGAGTGATTTCCCCCAAAATCTGCCGTTTTTGTTTGTTTGAACTTGATTTTCTTCATCACTGTAACTCTTTTGCTAAAACCATAAAGTGTAACAAGCAAAAACGGCAGTTTTTGGGAGAAATCATTCTTTAATATTGTTACGTATTTAGCGTTGCAAAAGTCTTTCAATTAAAAATACTGGTCTTCTTATATAGTTGTTTATTTTACACTTTTAATAATTTATTTTCACCAAGATAGTCTCGACTATTCCATTACACTTGGTTTCTGTTCACTGGTTAACTAAGTTCAATGTAGTTGTAACGCTCGTAGGATACTGGCTCTGCAAACAACTTGCACCCTTCTTATATTCTTCAAAACAGTACAATCTAGATCTATATTCGCTAGACAGTTCCAGAAAGGCGTAGTTATCATTATTTCTTGATGCTTCAAGTATTTTTATTTAATGATTCCTACCCACACAATATAATACAGAATTCCTATAACTATAACTAATACCTATTCTAATATTTACATAACAATATTTTCCGTAAACTTTACTTTTCTCAAGTTTTACAACTCGTACTAAGGGTAGTTTACATCTGAAAAACGCAACTCGCAACTAAGCTACACATACAGTGTAACTATTTGCTGCGTTACTTTCGATGAATTACGTATGCGACGAGTGGAACCTATTTATTTTTACAGGTAAGGGGGCCGACGTCACGTCAACCACTTCAGTTGAAGCGTGTGTTTTCCAGCTCCCGAGGGAGCTGGTACTCATTTCATTGTGAATACTGAGTAAGCCTTACCGCTATTTTATTTTGGGTTTTGAAATAAACACCACAACTGGAAATCATTTCTGACGCCCTCGGTGGGATTCGAACCCGAGCTCTGGGCATGGAATTCAAGCACTCTACCTTTTGAGCTATAGACCAGACTACCGGACTGCACATTTCTGTTATCTGTAATATTGATCTTTTTTTTAAGGAATCCTGTGCGAGAGACTCGCAAGAATTTAAAGACTCTAGGGACTATGGCACTTGTTGTGCTGTGCCGCAGAGGTGTTGGTGATGTGGTAGTTAATGTCCTGAGCCTTTGTAGGAAGGTTGCTAGCTGCGTAGTGTTGTATTGTGTGACGCTTTAGCTTTGTTTCGAGACACTGAAAGGAAGTGAGGATTTGTAATGTTGGTGGCTTATACTTTAACAATTTTTAATTTTATGTAATTTACATACCTGATGTTTTTTTTTGTATGAATTTTGTTGAAAGTTCTAGTGTTTTATATACTGAAATGATATTTATTATTTATATATTTGTTGACTTATAGGTTGGTATCTGGCTGGCCACCCATGATGTAAAAATTGGTTCACTTTGCCAATGTTACTCCTTTTTCAGGGAAGGTCGCACAAAGGTGCTGCGCTGACGTTCATTAGAGATTGGATTCTGATGTTGTAGGTCCACTTGCAGCATGTGTAAGCGCGAACTTATACGTGTCTGCTTATAAGAATGCATGTAGTAATAATCTTAATTCTTAAATGCAAATTATCTTTTATATAGTTTGTAAGTCAGATGATTTTTTACGACTGTATTATTTTTTTGAAAAGTTTGCCAGCCGAAAAAAAATAAAGTACATATTTTCATATTTAAACTGAATTAGCGCTTCGTTTGCGCGTTGTAGTTTTCATATATATTTTTTTCGTATCACGCTTTCATCGGCGAACTTTACTTTGTGTGGTTATTGCCATCTATTATTCAATAGTTCGAACGAAAGCAGATTAGTGGCGGTCTTACAGGCTGAAAATATAGGAAAATACATCAGTGTTCTATTTTGTATAAGCTATATCCCTTGACTTAAAGGTAAGTATCAAGCTGACCTCCCGTGCTTTAAAAAAATGGTTTACTTTGCCAATGTCACCCCTGTTTCAGGTAAATTGGCAAGAGTTGCAGGGCTTATGTTCATTTGAGATTGGGTTTTTGTATTGTAGGTCCACACGCGGCATGTGTTAGCGCGAACTTATACATGTCTGCTTGTTGGAATGCATTTAATATGAATCTCTAATGATATAGGTATATCTTTGCAGCTTAGATTTAGATTTAGACTAGATTGAGCATACCTTTTTTATTAATTTATTTATCCTTTCAAATACATTTCGTTCTTCCCTTTCTCATTTTTCCTTTCATATTTCCACTGTATAGGAACAGCCTGTACAAAAAGACTTTCAGCTTTATTCACAACACATTTGATCCTTAGCTTATCCATGGATCATCGTTGTTTTGCATTGAAAATTCACGTTAGGTGGCGGGTGAGCCATGGATTTGCTGTGTGTAAATAACACTCTTTAATACTTAAAATTTTCGCGCTTTTAGGCCGTTGTATTAGTACTTTAATCCATTAAAAAAATATCTACAAATATTTTTCTTAATCTTTGTAAAATTAAAATTAAATTATGCTAATTTTCGCTTGGAGGTTATATTTAAAAATAATTAAGTCAAATTCTTTAGAAAACGAATTCGCATTTTAAAAATATTTTGGTATTAATTAAAAATGCCAAAAAAAACGATTTTAATTGCTCGGGCACTTCAAGGAATAATAAGGGTTGACGGCTACCCTTGTTTTTGGACGGCCTCGCATCGGGAAATTTCCAAATAAAAATAGTAACGCACAGCCCTTGAAATCATGGGTCCCTAAAGTGGTTTATTTGGACCTAAAGGGATCGATTTTGATTAGTTGTGGGTCTATGAAAACGATGTTCATATTAAAAAGGCCTACGGAGTCATATAGATTATATTTATAAGTTTTATTTTTAAGTTGCAAATGGATATAATAATAGAATAATAATAATATAATAGAAACGTGTTCATGAAATATAATGAATTTTGACTAGAATTTCAGTGTGTAGGTATTAGTGAGTGGGAAAAATTAAAATTATAATTAAAAATATTGGCATGTTCAAGTGAATGTAAGGCTGATTTGATATATGTAATTCTGTTTTTATCTCTTACTGTTTGGTGTCATTACGGTTATCATGATTATTTTAATAGGTTTTTATATTTTATATTTTGTGTTTGAAAAAGAAAAAGAAAAAAATATCTTACTATCATTAGTATTTATATTTATATTCTTTTTTATTTTATTTTAATACTTATATTTAATGTCAACATTGTAATTGGGAAGGTACAAGATCAATTGTATATATATTTTTATTATTGTTTTATATATTTTAATGTATTTTCCTGTTTTGTTGAATAAATTATTTAAAAAAAAAAAAAAAAAAAAAAAAAAAAAAAAAAAAAAAAAAATGTATTGTTAGGATAATAAGTACGCTAGTAAGCTACACATATAGTGTAACTTCTTACCGCGTTGTCACTGAAAGAGCTGCATGTGCCAAGTGGGACCTATTTATTTTTACGGGTAAGGGGTCCGCTATACGTCAAAACTTCAGTTAGGTAAGGGTGACCCAGCTCTCAAGGGGGCTGGTACTCATTCATTGTGAAGCCTTGCCGGTATTTTATTTTGAATTGAAATAAGCACCAAAACGGGAAATCATTTCTGCCACCCTCGATGGATTCGAAACCGAGCTCTTGGCATAGAATGGAAGCACTCTACCAACTGAGCTATCGCCTGGACCCAAGTTAAAGTAGATAATAGATAACCAAGTAGATCATGTTTGCCCAAAAAAACCGTCAATTTCTCTTTCCTGCCTTCAATGTTAATCCTTTTGTTTTTACCTCAGCCTCTGAAGATGGACAGAGACACTCCGATAGCGCTTAGGTATTTAGGCAGTCTATAATCTATAATCTAAGTAGCAAAGATATATAACATATAAGATTTATATAAAATGCATTTCCACAAGCAGACACATTTAAGTTCGCGCTTAAACATGCCTCATGTGAACCTTCAATATAAAATCCAATCTCAAATGACTATAAGCCCTGCAACTCTTGCCGACCTTTCCTGTAACCAGGATGACAAACATACACAACAAATTACAATTTTTAAAATAAAAAAATAAAAATATGTAACAATATATTATGTTTGAAATCCTAAAGAAAGTGCAGGTTTTTTGGAGGTTCACGAATCACGAGGCAATGAAATTTCAGAACCTATGTTTAAAAGGTTGCTGTCTATTTGGATAATGGTAAATTTATTTGACATTGAAGACGGTTAGATTTGTCGATAGTAATATAAGGGAAAAGGGTTTTAGGAAGAAATGCATGCCATTTAAAAATTCCAGTGTGGTCTACAGATAGTTTTATAATTATTTTTATAAATTTATAAAGAGGTCCGAATATTCAAAATATCCCTACAAAATATCGCTACGTGAACTTGCATTATTCTCAATCCAGCCAAAATCTTCAGGAGGCACTCTTTCTGCGAACTTAATGAACTCAGTTCATCTATTCATATATCAAACGACCAAAACTTCAGTTTAAATTTGACCATAATTGGATAAATTGGAATTTTCAAAAAATTATTGGCGTCTTGAATTTATCGACTTCCTCAGGAGACTTTTCTTCTGAGAGTTCAAAAAAGAACTAATTTTTATCATTTTAATGTAAAATTATCATTAAGGTTCATTAATGCTCGACAAAGAAACTGCCTCGACAAGTTTAACCGAACAATTAAATCCATCCATATTAAGCGAATCTGACCCTAATGGCTTTACTTTCAGTGGGACGATCCCTTAATTTGTGGAAATTTACAGTGAAAGAGATATTTTAATATAATTAATTGGTGTTACAACTTTTACCAGACTGAGATAATGGGGTGAACTGATAAGTTGAAATATGAATTACATGAGTTTTTGCAAAGAGAATAATTGAAACAAATTAGTTGTTAGTATTAAAAAGTAATTGACAAATCATTTTTGTGTTCTTTCGGGTTTGACCATGTTCTATTTGCAGCTCCTACATCTGCCGACGTTTCGCTTTCACGAGCAGAAAGCATCCTCAAGGCGAGTTGTCAAAGCGCCGCGGTGGTTTTCGTTGTCGTCGCGGACGCTTACACCTGAGGATGCTTTCTGCTCGTGAAAGCGAAACGTCGGCAGATTAGGAGCTGCACATAGAACATGGTCAAACCTTAAAGAAACAAAAAAAATATTTGTTAATTATGAACAACGGCCATGAAAGGGAAAGTAAACTTTATTAAGAAGTTACTTTGTTCTTCCGTTTTGTTAATGATACCTTCTTCTTCTTTAGGTGCCACTTCTATCGAAGATCCGCGATCAACATGGCTATTTTGACCTTGGCAGCTTCGATTCGAAAAAAATTATGATGATAAGTTGATGATTTCTTTATAGCGTCGTTTCATGATGCAGTCACTCCAAGGTGCGCTTGTGCGGATGATGCCAGAAATTTGCTTATCTTCAGTGCATTTCGGAACTTTTCATAGTACTCCAGCTCTCTCACATGTTCTAGCTGTAGCTCATTCAGCATTTGTAAGCGCGAACTTACAGGTGTCTGTTTGTGGGCATGCATTTGATATGAGTTTTGATTGTTTATATATATTTGCCACTTAGATTATAGATAGATACCTATAGATATCTCAAGAGCCCTCTTCGAGCTTAATCGTCACTGTTGAAAGCGTTAATTAATCAAGCAAAACCTGTACGCTTAGTACGAGTTGCAAAACTTCAGAAAAGTAAAGTTTACGGAAAGTATTAGGTCCTTACATATGAAATCGGTGTTTTGTATGGGAGGAACGAAAACTCTTTTTTTTTAATATAATATATTTTTTTAATCAAAGTATGTACCATTGCTATCAATGCCCTTTTGACATATAATAGGTAGTTCATTGATCCCTTTACTAAAATAACCATTCGGATGGCAATCAATTCAATCTTTGAAAGCGGCTTGGACTACCCCATTGGAAATGATTTTTTCCCTTGCAAGAAGTTATCCAAATTAAAAAAAAATGGTAATCTGTTATGATTAGTAAGATGATATGATTTTCTTCATCACTGTAACTCTTTTGCTAAGATCATAAAGTGTAAGAAACAAAAAACGGCAGATTTTGGGGGAAATCCTTCTTTAATATTTTCCGTAAACTTAACTTTTCTCAAGTTTTGCAACTCGTACTAAGGGTACTGGTTGCTGTAAGGCATATCCCTTACTACTTGGTAGAGGCGTACGTAGATTTTTGTTTTCTGGAAATGTTGCTACCATTCCGCTGAGGGTGGCAAGATCTTCTGCAGAGCTGCCTCCAGTTTTCATATTTTGAAATTAAAGCCCAGGCGAGTAGGCAGATTTATATTTAAACCGAATGAATTATCAGATTCATGCCTCTGGTGTAGTATGTCGGAGTGATAGCGTGTAATGTATGTTGGGTCGTAAAAGTTGTCAGTTCAGGGAAAGGCGGCAAGGACAAAAGACGGACAAATTTCTCTGCGGTGGGCGGTGGGGAGCTTGCGGGCATTAATCAACTCTCTAGCTCTTAACACTGTTCTGAAGGCATCGATCCTGAAAAAAAACATTGAAAAGATTGTCAAATAAAAGATATTCACAAAGATAGCCCTACTCGTCCAGTTTTTTATTTTTTTAAGAAATCCTGTGCGGGAGACTCCCTAGATTCTAGAGACTCTAGGGGTCTATGACACTTGTTGTAGTGCCGCAGAGGTGTACGAGATTTGTCGTCACTACAAAGCACCAATACTCAAGCAAGACCAAGTTGCTGTAAGGCTGGATGGACCTTTTAGTGACCGGTCTTTGGTAAAGGCTTTATGAATTTTTTCAACCCAGCGAAGTTGTTGTTGCTGTTCCTTGACTTTGGTATGCGGCTGACCACCCTTACTGTAAAAAATGGTTCACTTTGCCAATGTAACCCCTGTTTCAGGGAAGGACGGCAAGAGTTTGTGAGGGTTTTTCTTTATTTATTTATAAAATCTTCAATGAGGTGTTTGGCCGTGCTCTGAAGAATTATGACTTTGCTTGAGTGCATAGCGCCAGGAACCATATCACTTACAAAGGAGGATAATGAACTTTTTTTTTTTTTTTTTTATTTTTTTTTTATTATAAACACTTTTATTTATCCACAATCACAATGTATATATTATTATATTTACCACAGCAATATTGATTACATATAACCAAAATTCACATGCTTGTGGCTCTCCCGCCAGGGAAGCTTTTTTTCCCTTTCTGCATTCTTTTGTTTTCCTTTTTTTTATTCAAATTCAAATCTAATATTCCATTCCACCAAACAAACAAATTCATCTCGTTACAAGTTGCAGGGCTTATGTTCATTTGAGATTGGGTTTTTATATTGTAGGTCCACATGCGGCATGTGTTAGCGCGAAATTATACATGTCTGCTTGTGGGAATGCATTTAATATAAATCTTAAATGATTTATATCTTTGCAGCTTAGATTAGATTAGATAAGATTAGATTAGAAGAGCATATTTGGATATATAAATGGTATATTTTTGTGCTTCGCCGGGATCCGAATCCCCAACCTTCCATTTATGAGTCCGAAGTGCTGCCACTGGACTACGGACCGGTCCAAGATGCCAACGAGTAGCCGTGTACCTGAGCGGTCACCCATCCAAGAAGCATCCGCGCCCAATGTTGCTTAACTTCGGTGATCTGATGAGAACCGGTGCTTTCAACATGGTATTGTCGTTGACATCGTCATTTTGCCCGGGGGATTATTTGATTGTGCATTGTATTTTTGCATTCTTATGTCCAGTGCTGAACATAAACCTATATTTCTCCAGGGGTGGTAGTCTCATTCCCACGGTTATTCTTACTTACCAAATATCGATAATATTTGTATGAAGACTAATCAGCTGTTCACTTGCGGCCATCTTGGATTGACAGGTCTTCATACAAATAAAAATGATATCTATATTCGGTAGATAAGCATTACCATGGTGATGAGACTTCCAGCCCTGGCATCTCTATTCTGGGTCTTCTGCCAGTGCCAGTGCCAGTTTGTTGGAGCTGCCGAAAAGATAGTCATGCACAGTCTTCGGGAACCGCTCTTTCCGTGTTGCCGGGCCAGCGCATGGAATGCTCTCCCAGAGAAGCTGTGAGTCCAGGACAATGAGACAGCCTTCAGGAAGATGCTCAACGCATTCTTGTTTCGTGCGCCTTTGTTGTGATGTAAATCACAAAAAGGCGCCTATCATAGCGCATATAAATCTAGTTAATTATTATTAATCGGTAATATTTGTATGAAGATGGCCGTCAATCCAAGATGGCCGCAATGAACAGGTGATTAGTATTTATACATAATTACCGTGGTTATTCCTTGACTTATAGGTTGGTATGAGGCTGACCACCCATACTGTAAAAAATGGTTCACTTTGCCAATGTCACCTCTGTTTCAGGGAATGTCGGCAAGAGTTGCAGGGCTTATGTTCATTTGAGGTTTGTATTTTATGTGTAAGTGCACAATCAGCATTTGTAAGCGCGAACTACACGTGTTTGTTTGTGGGCATACATCTGAGAACTTTGAATGAATATATCCTTGCAACTTAGATTATAGATTATAGATGAGACTTCCAGCCTAAGTTGTAATAGTTTTGATACCGGCTGCAAAGCGTTAGTGCTAGCAGTTCTTGGACTGTGAGGGATGGGTTCAGCTTCCTCGTTCTGCCACGTCGCTTTCAGTTTCCACAGATTTAGCGCAGAACGATGAAACGATTTGAGGAAAGGCGGCACAAATGTTTGGCCGGACGCTGGCCCATTTGTACTCACACATTTTGTGGAAAATAAGTTATTGAGGGCATGATAGGAAATGATTTATTTCAAGAAAGTTTTCCAATAAATGCGGTCGCTAAAAATCTGCTTAGTCTCCATTTTTTTACACTGATTCAATAACTGAATGGCTGTTTTTTTTTTACATAACCAGTGATCAGTTTTATACCAGTCAACTAAAACCACTTCAGTTCAAGTGGATCAATGATTTTTTAGTTAAAATATACAACTAAGCGTCAATTATAAAACGGTTGATTAAAAAATGGCATGAAGTACCGTACTGGTTAAACGGGAAAAAGAGGAAAACGTACATGAAAATGATTTTTGTTAAACAAACAACAGATAATCTTTTTTATTGCAGCTCACATGACGCATTCATCTCCGCCATACATCTTTACATCATCATCCACGCAAAACGCAAACGCAACTAAGCTACATATATAGTGCTATTTCACCATTACTTATTAAAAAAATACACACTCGATCTACTTTGATTGTAAGTCCCTCACCACACACAAGAGCTAAGTCTCTTTTTGGTGAGGTATAGCGTGAAAATCATTAATCTATCATGTATTAGAATTAGGAAAAGAAATGTTTTAAAAATTGTATTTCAAAATCATAAAAGAATCTCACATCTGTGTAAATAAAAAATATATTTAGAAAATACGACGGAAACTCTACGGATGATGTAATTTTCAAACATTTTTCCAATTATTTAGATTTTAGACGCAATCGAGGTAAGTTTACGTAATACTTTAATAACTGTAATTATTTATAATCTGTCGCCATTCCGTTAGGGGTGGCCAGAGCCTCTGCAGAGCTGCCTCTATTTCTTCCTATCCTTATGTACCTCTTTCAATTCATTCATATCCATCACCTTTGTCATGCATTTTCTCCTTTTACGCTCACTTTGTATATCCCATTCTTTCAAATCTCCTCATACTGGAGCTATTCCTTGACCAATATGTTGATATGAGGCTGACCACCCATACTGTAGAAAAATGGTTGACTTTGTCAATGTCATCCCTATTTCAGGGAAGGTCGGCAAGAGTTGCAGGGCTTATGTTCATTTGACATTGGGTTTTTATATTGTTAGTTCACATGCGGCATGTGTAAGCGCGAACGAATAAATGTCTGCTTGTAGAAATGCATTGAATATAAATCTGAAATAAAATTTATCTTTGCAACTAAGATTATAGATGAGATTATATTAGAATTAGGGAAATAAATGTATTACAAAAGTCTCATTTTTGCGTACATAAAAAATATATATAGAAAATACTACGGCAACTCTTGAGAGCGATTTAGTTTTCATACATTTTTCCAATTTACGCAAGAGTTAAGTTTACGCAATGTAATATGTAGTGGGGGTACAGAAAGCTCTGGGGTTTACGCATCGGTCGGTGTAAAAGAGTTGAAATTAAAACCTGGCTGGGTTTCCCCGCACGAGTTTTTCATCTCTGTGCTTTTGAGGGCATTATCCTCTCGGACCCTTTGGCGGGTCCGGCACATGAAAAACTAATTCCTTGCAAAGCTGATCTCCGTCCGAACACGGCTGAGAGATGCTTGAACTGAAATTTAATATAAACTAGATACCGAGTATGTTTCATGTGAGTACCTACTTTTGATATTTGTCTTCTTTTTTTGTTCCAATAATAGGATCAGCTTGCAGCAATGTTGATTTAGATACCTATAATCTATATTCTATGTTACAAACATGTCGCCACCTTAAAGGTAAAACTGAACAATTGCTGATTCACTGATTTGAGAAATCGTGGATAAAACATAATATTGGATGAAACTTTGACGACCTTACAAATGGATTACTTTACTGCAACTTAGATCATAGATATTTTTCACAATTCGTGGTACACGCAAGGGCTAAATCTAGCCGGTATTTGTTTTTGGGTTTGAAATAAAATTGGCGGTTGATCTGTAATGTTGGCGACTAGGGTTTATTAAATTGGAATTTGTTTTCTGTTTAAGTTTTGATGTTCATAGACATTATTATTTATTGATTTAAAAAATGTGTATATTGTGTATCTTCCTTGACTTATATGTAGGTTGGTATACGGCTGACCACCCATGCTGTAAAAATGGTTCACTTTGCCAATGTCACTCCTGTCTCAGGGAAGGACGGCAAGAGTTGCAGGGTGTATGTCCATTTGAGAGTTGGTTTTTGTGTTGTAGGTTCACATGTGGCATGAGCAAGCGCGAACTTGTACGTATCTGGTTGTGAAAATGCATGTAATGTGAATCTCTAATGTAGCATATCTTTGCAACTTAGAAATGATCAAAATAGATTAAATTACAATACACACCGAAACGGAAAATCAATTCTGACACTCTCAGCGGTATTCGAACCCGAGCTGTCGGCATGGAATGCAAGTACTTCACCGATTAAGCTATCGGCCGAACTTATGACAGGACTTTGGATATGCATGCTCTTCTTTTTTTCTCACTCTGTATGTTCCAGAATAAAAAAAATAGTAAATAACTTATTTGTAATTGATACTTTGATACCTGATACTTTGTTTACTTCGCATCCCTAAGCATGGCGCGGACCCGCAGTATTATGTAGTACACGCATTATTCCGGCATTAGGGACCTTCACTTTGCGATAATTGAATAAAAAATATTTTAATTAGTGACGTCACGGATTTACCGGGTTATGTAAGGCGGGGTCGAGGCAAGAAAGATTATGAATCATGGAGCGAGTTACGAAACGAGTTGGGTGAATAATTGAAATGAAGAGGAAAAATTAAATATTTTCCGAATGAAGAATGGAATATCCAGAGTCATAATAAAAGGAGAGCCTGTATGAAGAAGGTTATGACTCTGGAGGAAATGAAAGATGTGTGTAAGGACAGAAAGAATTGGCGGTTGATCTGTAATGTTGGCGGCTAGGGTTGAATCTATAACTAAATCTAAGTTGCAAAGATATGTATCATTTGAGATTCATATTAAATGCATTCCCACAAGCAGACACGTATAGTTTCGCGCTCACACATGCCGCATGTGGACATACAATAAAAAAACCTAATCTCAAATCAACATAAGCCCTGCAACTCTTGGCGACCGTCCCTGAAACAGTGGTGACATTGGCAAAGTGAACCATTTTATACAGTATGGGTGGTCATATTGGTTTATTAAATTGGAATTTGTTTTCTGTTTTAGTTTTGATGTCCATACTTGTTATTATTTATTGATTTAAAAAAATGTAATTTGTCGTGAATGTTCCTTGACTTATATGTTGGTACACCCATGCTGTAGAAAATGGTTCACTTTGCCAATGTCACCCCTGTTTCAGGAAAGGTCGGCAGGAGTTGCAGGGTGTATGTTCATTTGAAATTCGTGATTTTATATTGTAGGTCCGCATGCGGCATGTTTAAGCGCGAACTTATACGTGATCTAGCATCAATCCCACAAGGAGTTCCACCCGAGGTATGCTATTAGCTTCAGTAACATCGAACCATTTACTTTTAGAGTCATGGGTGCGCCTCTGACCTAGAGGTTTTTGTTTTGTCGTGCCGTTGCTTTTACTTCACAGGAAGGCCTTTCGCCACTTGGGAGAATATATAGCTTTGCATGAGCGTCCATGTGCTGTGGGTCCCCAACATACACAACAAATTACATTTTTAATATCAACAAATCATAACATGTATGGACATCAAAAAGTAACAGAAAACAAATTCAACTTTTAAAAACCCTAGCCGCCAACATCACAGATACCCGAAAAAAACACTCAAAATTTAATAAAATATTTACTGTTCATTTTATCCTTTTGATTGTTTTTAAGTAAATACAAAATGAATGTAAAAATTAAATTGAATGCGTAGTGTATACAAAGTGTTGATATTTTAAAACAAAATAATTAGCCCTCGTAATTTTTTGCCATAGTAAAATTTTTAGTTAAACTTTTAAGAATTCCCTAATTTATATGTTTTTCTCTTTTCTTTCAGATGCGAATTGAAGCCATCGTTAAAAGTTAAATTGGATCCGTGCGAGAAGGGAAAAAGTGGAAAAACAAAACGTGTGGATGTATGAAAACACCAAAAAATGAGTTTCCAAAGGGATTTGGCCCGTGATTCATATCAAACACTTCCAACACATTATTTCTTGTCATTCTTACCTCCATTTGGGACCTTGAGATCGAGTCACACTCCAAGGATTGGAAAAAAAGGTTGCCAAGTTGAAAAATCTGATCAAATTCGGCGTGAATTTTGTCACGTCAACGTTTTGCTACACGGCGTAGAAGGAGTCTGTAAAACGGTTGCTACGCGACCGTTCGTCGTTGCTAAGCGACGACGCTGCGTTGCTAAGCGACGAAATAACAATCGATTCATTTGAAAAAAAAGTTCGATTTTTGAAAATTTAAATCTACGTTATCTTGTTAAGCGCACAGTGATATATAAAAACAGTTATCCTTTTTTAAATTTTATACAATCTCTATCGTTTAAAAAAAACATAATTTCCTGAAGTACTTTTCATTATTTTTTATTAAATTGATTGAAAATACCAATTATTTCAAGGCTGTGTAAAAAATAATTTAATAAAAAAATTGCGATTTCATTTCGAACAGAGTAAACATACAAATATTACACTCCGTTCGGTGAAGGAATGCGGGTTTAATTACAAGAAATTTTTGGTGCTATTTTATTTATTTATTTTTGAATTTGGAATGGAACGCAAGTGAATATAGCCGGAAATGAAGTTGAGCGTGTCTGCGTACAGGGCGCATGCTTCTGCGCACAAGAAGATTCTGTCTTCCAGCTACCAGCTGAACTATGGGAGTACTGCCCCGGCGCCATCGTCGTGTACGTCGCTTCCACAATTTAAGGTAAGATCATTTGTTTCCGTTGATCATTTATTATATTTTACATACAAAAATGTTTTTGCTTGTCTTTGAAGCCCTGTCACAATTGAAAAATCGTACGATATTACTCAATGCTTTTTGTATCTAGTCTTCGCTTTGAAAATGAAGTCCGTCTATTAAAAAAATACCTTGGCTTTGCGATCTCACCCGTAGTTAATAAAAATAATAACATTTTTCATCTGATTCGATATGGTCCTTGAAATTTTGTGTGTCTTTGTACCATGTTTTTGGTTTCATTTACTTAATCATGCCGTTCCTTTTTTCCTCGAAAATATACTCAGACACCTTTATTGGTTTTGAGAAAAATGCTTTCTTTAGTTTTTTTTTCATTGAGATAACACGGATTTCTCGTCTAGATAACACATCTATTTTTCTGGATCTAAAATTTAAAAACATACATAGATTCTTATATATTTTCAAAATATATTTGTTACCTAGATTCTTGATAACATGGATTTCTTGTCTAGATAATATAGATTATAGATTACATGGATAGTTAATCTGATTCGATATAGTTAATTTTTTGTACTACAAAATTTTTCAATATGTTTTCCATGTCATCTGTTCGCTTTTTGTTTTAACAGACATATGTACAGACTCCTTTATTTTTAGGTTTGAAAAAACTTGTTTTTTGTGTCGACAAATGATTCTTTTAGATTCAAGGTAACCTGGATTTTTTGTCAGTGTTGTAGAAAACATCTCGTCATCATCATCGTCTAGATAATTTTTTTATCTACACTTCTAGATTACATATATTTCTCGTCAAGATAACAAATGTTTTTCGTCTAGATTCTGGATAACGTGGATTTATCGTCTAATTCAAAGAGGTTTTTCATTTGATTTGATACCTTTACTTTCTTTAATTTACACACAAATTATCAGAATTTTAATGGATTTGTAACAAAACTGTTTTATTTTTATATTTTTTAGTGTTAATCTGTTAACACACTGAAAGCCCATCTTTACTTATTTAAAAATTCAAATGGGTAAAACACAGTTTTAATTCACTTACTTATTTGTTTTGAAAATTATTGTTGAAAATATATTTGTAACCATTCTGCTCTGAAGATGCCTTATTAGGCGAAAATGTTCGAGCACAAAAAATAAATAAATAAGTGTTTTATTTTTGCTTATCCAAATACTTCTTTTAGAGTTTAGATAACATGGATTTTTTGTCAGAGCTTCCCACGCTCGTCGTCAGATTGACTCCAAAAAACGCGTATCTTAATTGCAAAACAAGAAACGTGTCTTTAGTGGGAGTCAGAGCGAGATAGAAAAGATTCGGTGCGATAATGGAGTCAGCTGTCATCTATACCCCGAGTATAAAACAAGACGTAAATCTTAACTCGATTGCGTACATTGAAAATGAATGAAATATACGGCGGCACTACTAGAGAGTGATTTAGTTTTCATACATTTTTTTCGATTTACGCAATCGAGGGGATTTTACGGATTTTTTCTACTTATGAGAGGGTGGGCAAAAGCTCGCGAGCCAGAATTTGCATTTAAAGAGGACGACTCAACCGGAAATGACCGAACCGGGCGGAAAATAGCCGGAAAAAACTTTGTCTTTTAAAAATCCTGAAAGATCAATAATATTTAATGATGTAAGTTGCTAAAAACAACAAAATTTTAGATTCATATTAAATGAACGCTCTGAAATGTATAAGTTCGCGCTAATGCATGATGCATGAGTACAGAGATGAAGAAATCTCCAAACAGGAGATCCATAGACGCACTGGTGTCATGGCCTGCTTAAAATGATGCTGGGTAGGTTACGTTGGAAGGCAGGACTATGACTGGTGGCCGAAAACGATCGTCTAGTGGCGACCCACGATGTCAAAGCGAGGTCAGGGGAGACCCCAACTGAGGTGACTGAATGACATCAATAGAATATGTAGAAGATGGCTGAACACAACAACCGATAGAGAAACATGGAGAAAATTGGAGGAGGCTCAAACCATCCTCATACCCGTCCTGAATGTATGTGTTGGAAGGACTCACAGCACATGAACGCTGATACAAAGCTATATATTATGTCAAGTGGCGGAAGGCCTTCCCGTAAAGTAAAAGCAACGGCAGGACAAAACAAGAACCTCAAGGTCAGAGGCGTGCACATGACTCTAAAAGTAAATGGTTCGATGTTACTGAAGCTAATAGCATATCTCGGGTGGCACTCCTTGTGGGATTGTTGCTAGATCACGGGTGGCGTGAAGAATCTTATATATAAAAAAGGACAGGGTATTTGCGTCTGTTTTTTTCGAATTTGCAAAAATGTTTTTCTACAAAGTGTTTCTATTGACAAACTGAACTAACGCTGTGTTCCAGAATTTTTGGTGTTTGTTTGTTTGTTTGTATATTTGTACCATTATAGGCGCCCAGACCGTTCGCAGCACGATGCTGACATTTTGCACACCCCCATAAAGTCTTAGTGGCTAAACAATTGTCAGGGTCCGGATGACGTCACGTGCATATTTCGCATACCTGCGATACAAACTGAACATTAAAATCATGCCGCTGGCGGCCATTTTGAATTTAAAGACTTCCTATTCGAAACAGTAATGTGTCTTAGTAATTTTAACAACTTTTGGAAGAAACTTTTTCGCAAAAAGTAAATTCTTCTAACAAAATTTGTAAATACCTACATAGAAAAAAATATAAAATAATAACTTTCAGGTAGCACAACGGGCGCATGCATAATGTTGGAACATTGAAATTTGGCAGGTCTCCCAATCAAAAACAGATTTAAATATTTTCAAAAGTACAACAAAATACATGAAACATTTTTTTTGGTTTCTTCAATTTTTAACATTCAACTGGCGTTCATTTTACAAGTCTGAAGGTTTTTCCTCAATGATCAATTTGGTTTTGTTTATGTCAACATTTTTTGAAAGAAAACTTTTTTCAATGACAATTTTTTCCAAACAAAATTTTGAAAAACCTGATTTTCACAAAAAAGTCAAATTTATAAGTAAAAAAATCAACTGATTTGATGCTACACAAACAATTATAATTAAGCGAAATGTAATGATATGTAATAGAAAAATCCCGCCAAGTATATATTTTGCATACCTGCGATACCAACTAAAAAAATACATTGCTCTGCAGGCGGCCATTTTGAATGTCTAGGCCTCAAACTCGAATTTTAAATGCATTTTAGTAAACCCCATAAATGTTGGAAGAAATTTTTTTTTTACGGCAAATTTCTTTGAACAAATATTTAAAAAGTAAAATTTCATACAAAGTGTCTTATTTATAAAAATAAAAAAAGTTAAAAAGTTTATTTTTTTTTAATTTTCAAAAATCATTTTTTTCTTAGAGTTCTGTCGACGGGTCGAACGTTTTCCCATACTTAGATTTTTTGTAGATTGTGAGTTTAGGCATTTTGAGGTATCTTCAGGTACCAAGCAGTATCAGACACTAAAATATCGTGAAAAGTATCACAAGCAGTTTTAAGATGTCAAAAGATAATTCAGAGCAGGACGAGCAGTTTGAAGGCATTTCATGACAATAAGAGCAGCTGGAACAATCTAAAAACAAAAGCACCAGTACCAACAAAACAATGCCGTATAGCAAAAGCAGTCATGTTTCATGCCACTATAAGACAATTGCTAGCAACACAGGTACGCTTAAGATACTATTACCAGCAAAACGAAAAAAGGGCAGAAAAAGACAAGTTATACACTTAAATGATAATGAACGGGTCGAGCATCATTATAAACCATCACCAGAAAATTAAAGAGCAGAAATAAAAAACAGGATAAAGACTTCAGCACCTGCACAACAATAGGAAGTAGCACGATCAGGCCTGGGATTCTACCATAAAATTGTCCACTTTTTGTTGTTATTGCTGGTCAGTTCTCATGTATCTTTTAAAAATCAAAGCAAGGGTAAAGTGTGCTGGCGAAGCCGGAGCTTAAACTGCCCGTAGGGCCTAGCAGCCAACCGTGCGAGAGCGCGGTTTGGTCTGCTAGTCTTATATATAAAAAAGGACAGGGTATTTGCGTCTGTTTTTTTCGAATTTGCAAAAATGTTTTTCTACAAAGTGTTTCTATTGACAAACTGAACTAACGCTGTGTTCCAGAATTTTTGGTGTTTGTTTGTTTGTTTGTATATTTGTACCATTATAGGCGCCCAGACCGTTCGCAGCACGATGCTGACATTTTGCACACCCCCATAAAGTCTTAGTGGCTAAACAATTGTCAGGGTCCGGATGACGTCACGTGCATATTTCGCATACCTGCGATACAAACTGAACATTAAAATCATGCCGCTGGCGGCCATTTTGAATTTAAAGACTTCCTATTCGAAACAGTAATGTGTCTTAGTAATTTTAACAACTTTTGGAAGAAACTTTTTCGCAAAAAGTAAATTCTTCTAACAAAATTTGTAAATACCTACATAGAAAAAAATATAAAATAATAACTTTCAGGTAGCACAACGGGCGCATGCATAATGTTGGAACATTGAAATTTGGCAGGTCTCCCAATCAAAAACAGATTTAAATATTTTCAAAAGTACAACAAAATACATGAAACATTTTTTTTGGTTTCTTCAATTTTTAACATTCAACTGGCGTTCATTTTACAAGTCTGAAGGTTTTTCCTCAATGATCAATTTGGTTTTGTTTATGTCAACATTTTTTGAAAGAAAACTTTTTTCAATGACAATTTTTTCCAAACAAAATTTTGAAAAACCTGATTTTCACAAAAAAGTCAAATTTATAAGTAAAAAAATCAACTATTTTGATGCTACACTTACAATTATAATTAAGCAAAATGTAATGATATGTAATAGGGCAATCACGCGAAGTGTATATTTTGCATACCCGCTATACAAACTAAAAAAATACATTGCTCTGCAGGCGGCCATTTTGAATTTATAGACCTCATACTCGAATTTAAAATGCATTTTAGTAAATCCCATAAATGTTGGAAGAAACTTTTTTTCTGCGGCAAATTTCTTTGAACAAATATTTAAAAAGTAAAATTTCATACAAAGTGTCTTATATATAAAAATAAAAAAAGTTAAAAAGTTTTTTTTTTTTTAATTTTCAAAAGTCATTTTTTTCTTAGAGTTCTGTCGATAGGTCGAACGTTTTCCCATACTAAGATTTTTTGTAGATTGTGAGTTTAGGCATTTTAAGGTATCTTCAGGTACCAAGCAGTATCAGACACTAAAATATCGTGAAAAGTATCACAAGCAGTTTTAAGATGTCAAAAGATAATTCAGAGCAGGAAGAGCAGTTTGAAGGCATTTCATGACAATAAGAGCAGCTGGAACAATCTAAAAACAAAAGCACCAGTACCAATAAAACAATGCCGTATAGCAAACGCAGTCATGTTTCATGCCACTATAAGACAATTGCAAGCAACACAGGTACGCTTAAGATACTATTACCAGCAAAACGAAAAAGAGCAGAAAAGACAAGTTATACACTTAAATGATAATGAACAGGTCGAGCATCATTATAAACCATCACCAGAGAAATAAAAAGCGGAAATAAAAAGCAGGATAAAGACTTCAGCACCTGCACGACAATAGGAAGTAGCACGATCAGGCCTGGGATTCTACCAAAAAATTGTCCACTTTTTGTTGTTGTTGCTGGTCAGTTCTCATGGATCTTTTAAAACTCAGAGCAGGGGTAAATTGTGCTGGTGAAGCTGTCTTTCGTGGATTAAAGATATTCGGAACATGAAAAGAATTCAATTACCTTTTTATCACAATTTTTTTTAAATTATATCTTAAAGCATTCAATGAAATGAAGAACATATGGGCAAAAAATTATGGCGAAGCCAGACTAAAACCTGCCCGTAGGGCCTAGCAGCCAACCGTGCGAGAGCGCGGTTTGGTCTGCTAGTAATCTACATAATACAATTAATATTCGCCCAGGAGTGGACTGAGAAAGGCGTGTTAACGAGATTCAATGCTTATACTGCTCATTCCAGGGTTAAACTTGGGATTCTATCCCGTTATTCGTGAATCGGCTTGTTGGGTAGCGCCTCGCCCCGTATATCAACCTGCCCTTGCCCCAGGGTGTCTTTTTTTAGACCTCGCGCAACCTTTTTCGGTTTAAACACCAGACAGCCGAGGCTCGTAACACATAATGTGTACATAAGTAGCTGGCATGCCAACGTGTAATGGAAAATCATGCCGTAAATCTTTCAGGGAAACGAGTTGTGTGCAGATCTTTTGAATTTACAGTTTTAATTAGTTATTTGTGCTGAAATAATATATTAGGAAATCGCATTGGACTTCATATATTCTGTAAACAATAAAGTTGTAATGTCACATGGCCGGGTTCCTTTTAACAAGGGAAAAGGCAAACTTATCGTATTCTTTAAGATAAGGGCAATTCTCAACATGATTATTTTTAAGATGAATAATGAATTTTCACAGTGTTACTGTGCAACCGGTCGATAGCTCAGTTGGTAGAGTGCTTACATTCCATGCCGTGAGCTCGGGTCAGAAATGATTTCCCGTTTCGGTGTTTATTTCAAACCCCAAAATAAAATACCGGCAAGGTTTACTCAGCCTTCACAAGAAATGAGTACTAGCCCTCTCGGGAGCTGGGAAAGCCCCCACTTCAACTGAAGTGGTTGGCGTAAGGCCGGCCCCCTTACCTGTAAAAATAAATAGGTCAACTCGCCACATGCGACCCCTCAGTCGGGGGGTTTTTTTTTTACTGTCCAATCGATAGCTCAGTTGGTAGAGTGCTTGCATTCCATGAGGAGAGCTCGGGTACGAATCTCACAGAGAGTGTCAAGAATGACTTCCAGTTTCGGTGTTTATTATTTTCAAATCTCAAAATAAAATATCGCCAAGGTTTACTTTGCATTTACAAGCAACTAGCCTCCTAGGGAGCTAGGAAACCCAACTTCAATTGAAGTGGTTGGCGTAAGGCCGGCTCTCCCACCTGTTAAAGGTAGTCTTCACCGCAGCTACATGCTCCACATTCTAAACAACTCAGTTACCAATTAAAAAAAAAAATCTTCTCTACTTTCTTGACATACTTCCGTCTCATCTTCCATTGTTTCTTCCTATTCCTCAACCATCATCTTCGTCTTCCAGATTACTCCGCATCCATCCGTCTCCACTGTTCATGATTAATATCTTTCTGCTTATGTAAGTACAGAAGTAACGGTGCGTTCAACCTAGAAAGTGTTCAAGTGTTCAGGATTGCTTGTTGCGTAGAAGAAATTCAGCCTAAAGAGTCTCGTCTACAAGATGCTTTAGTTTAGACTAAATATCAGGGGTAATTTATTTCAAACACTACGCTACTATGCTAAACATATAATGTATGCTCAAACCCTCCTCATACCCGTTCTGTATGTATGTGTCCAAAGACCCACAGCACATGTACGCTCATATAAAGCTATATATTTTCTCAAGTGTCGGAAGGCTTTCCTGTGAAGTAAAATAAGATAGTGTAATTTTTTGCTGCGTTTTCTCGAAGGATTCGCATGTGTTGAGTGGAGCCTATTTATTTTTACAGGAAAGGGGGCCGGCAATACGCCAACCACTTCAGTTGAAGTGAAAGTTTCCAGCTCTCGACGGGGCTGGTACTAATTTTTTTGAGTAGGGCTTATCTTATTTTGGGTGTGAAATAATCATCGAAATAGGAAATCATTTTTGAAACCCTCCATGGGATTGAGCTGAAAAGCACCCACTTCAACTGAAGGTAAAGTCGGCCCCATTACGTGTAGAAGTAAATAAGTTGACTAAATAAAATGACTCTTGATAATGATTGACCTGAAACTTGAAGGTTGAAAGTACTCGAGGCAAATAAAATTAATTATTGTGAAAATAAAACTACGTTTTTGAAAAAATATTTTTATTTTAAATTGTAAACAAGTTCATTCGCAAGGAGTTACATGTGCAGCTAGTTACGTTTACTAAGCAACTGTCCTGTCGACTTGAACAATAGGAACGTCCTTTAAGGGTCTCGTGAACGCATCTGGCACGCTGTCCACGCAAATGTTCCCCTTAATCTTATCCTCCAAATGAGTCTTGGAACACGATACCGAAGGGATATTAGAGGAGCGGTACTCAAAGTATAAGACATAGCGCTTAACTCGAGCGTAGCGTTATGCTAAACATAATATAAACTCTAAAACGCTCACTAGAGTCTATTTTCTGTGCAATACAGTGTTTTGGTGAATACCAAATATCATTAAGTTGTGTACGAATGGACTTCTCCAAATATCGTATATTTGTATAACGGATATTGATATTTCTTTTTGTATTGCTTGTATTTGTTTGTCTATATTCGTAAATAAGTACATTACTTTGTTATATATTTTCAAAATTTGTTCATTAGAATTTGTTTCTAAATAAAATAATATAAAAATGATTATTCATATTTTGTGTTTCAAACCTATAAAAGCAATAAATTTTAGGATAATTTTTTTGTACTGTTTTTGTTTGAATCACACCTCAAGAGCCCTCTAAGTCTACATCATTGTTCGTCTTGAATATTGCAAGCAAGACCAAGTTGCTGCTAGACTGCCTGAACCTTTGTGACAAGTATTTTGATAAGGGCAGATTATTTCTTCAACCCAGAGAAGGGCATTTTTGTGCTTTCACTTTCACAATACTTTATTTGAATATTAAGCTTTCAACAACAACAAAAATATATTTTTCAGGGTTCGGTGGTTAACACAGTGAAAGTCCATTGTATATTAATTAAATAACACACAGTTTTAATTCACTTTTATTTAATTAGAAGAAGAAGAGAATTTTAATTTTTTATTGTCATTGTCCTGAGGATGCCTTTTTAGGCGAAAACGTTAGACATAATTTAAATAAAATAAAAGTGAATTAAAACTGTGTGTTATTTAATTAATATACAAAAAAATATATTTAAAGTACGACCACCCAGCTGTAGAAAATGGTTCACTTTGCCAATGTCACCCCTGTTTCAGGGAAGGACGGCAAGAGTTGCAAAGTGTATGTCCATTTCAGATTTGGGTTTTATGTTGTAGGTTCACATGCGGCATGTGCAAGCACGAAATTGTACGTGTCTGCTTGTTATAATGCATCTAATGTGAATCTCCAATGTTGCATATCTTTGCAACTTAGATTAGAAAAGTCGAGGTAAAAATCAATATAAAGATGAAAAACGTATGCATGAAAAATTAATTATTAACGAATACATTTAAGTAGTAAGTAAGAATTCACATAAAAATAAAGAAATATTACAAAAGTTTAAAATACTGTAAAAAATGGTTCACTTTGCCAATGTCACCCCAGCTTCAGGGAAGTTCGGCAAGAGTTGCAGGGTTTATATTCATTTGAGATTGGGTTTTTTATATTGTAGGTCCACATGCGGCATGTGTAAGCGCGAAATTATGCGTGTCTGCTTGTGGGAATGCATTAATATGAATCTCAAATGATACATATCTTTGCAGCTTAGATTTAGATTTACCCTTTTACAGTAAAAACTGCCAAATCGTTTACATACTTTTTTCTCTTATCTTATATTATCTTTCATTTAACACAAGTGATAATCAGAACTTCCTTTCATCCTCTGAGATATTTCATATAAAGTAGCATCTAATCAGGACCCCTTGAGAGCAGATTATTTTTAATATCCTACCTAATGGTTCTTTTCATGGCCGGGTATTTGTGCGGAGTGTGAACCCGAATTCTGTGCTTTATTCAATCTCTACGTGTTTTTTTTCATCAAAGAATGTATTCAAAGATAAAAAAATTAAACGAATTTTGTTTATGGATGTCGTTGAATATAATATCGATACCTTAAAGGTAAAACTGAATAAGTAACATATTAAGATAAGAAACGCTTCTCAGATATAAGATGCACCTTTTCCTCTATTTTCTACGAGAGACAACAGTAAAAAAGTGTGAAAATCTTGTAGTTGAAAAGTTTGTCATGAGCGTTTCCTTATAAGAGAAGTTACACACAATCTAATCTGATATAAGTTGCAAAGATATGTTACATTGGAGATTCACATTACATGCATTCCCACAACCAGACACGTACAAGTTCGCGCTTGCACATACCTCATGTGAACCTTAAAACCCAAATCTCAAATGGACATGCACCCTGCAACTCTTGCCGTCCTTCCCTGAAACAGGGGTGACATTGGAACAGTTAACCATTTTTACAGCATGGATGGTCAGCCGCATACCAACCTATAAGTCAAGGAACAATAAAATGTTTTATCCACGATTTCTCAAATCAGTCACTCAGTACTTATTCAGTTTTACCTTTAAAGTGGTGATATGTTCACTCACGACCGGTGTCGCAAACAAGTCGTTTGCATCTTCAGCTGGTGGAATTAATATTTAAATGTAGGCGTAAGCCCTGCGTTTGTAAAGCAGCTCGTAAAAAATCCAGTCGATATCTCAGTTGGTAGAATGCCTGCATTCCATGCCGAGAGCAAGGGTTCAAATCACACTGAGGGTGTCAGAAATGATTTTGCATTTCCGTGCTTATTTCAGACCTAAATAAAATACCGGCAAGGTTTACTCAGCCTTCACAAGAAATGAGCACCAGACCCCTCGGGAGCTAGGAAGCCCCCACCTCAACTGAAGTGGTTGGCGTAAGGTCAGCCTCGTTACCTGTAAAAATAAATAGGTTCCAGTTGCCACATGCGACCCCTTTGGGAAAAACGCAGCAGGACGTTACACTATATGTGCAGTGTCCTTCGGCTTTAACCTTACCCTGAATGATGAGATGGAGAAGCCGGTATTTTATATATTCATAACGTGACATCAGCTTTCTCTGCTTAATAGTTAGCAGAAGTTTTCTAGTACTATCATGATAATAATATATGTTAATTATTTGTTGCTAAAACATTTGTTCAGCGCTGTTTTCGTGTGAATCACTCCTCAAGAGCCCTCTGCGGCGCTTGCCCGTCGCTGTAGAAAGCTCCGATTCTCAAACAAGTTGCTGTAAGGCTGTCTGGACCTGTGGAGACCAATCTTTGGTAAAGGCAGATTAATTTTTCAACAGAGAGAAGATCTAATTTAAATATTTTTTCGTGCCCCGCCGAGATTCGAACCCACTACCTTCCAATCACGAGTCTGAAGTGACAACAACCAGATTACGAACCGGTGAAATGGTATCTTTATCTATTTTTTATACTTACAAAAATACAAGCTACGTCAATATTGAACATTCATCCAGTTTTTTTCTGAAAGGTCCACTCTGTCGTTTATAATGTAATATTATAATTAAATTTGCAAGCATCGGGTCGGAAGGAGAGGCCGGGGAAAAAATGTCAACCCACCCCGCCGGGCGACCATCCCTGAAATTTATTACTACAAATATTATTGCTCGTAAACAACAAGACGTTGTATTAAAACTGACGGCCATAGCCTAAAGGAAAATTCCTGAAAAAATAATAATGTGTATACATTTTCTTCTTAATAATGTTTCTTAACTTATAAAAGTAATAATGATAATTATAAGACTTATAGGTTGGTATGTGGCTGACCACCCATGCTGTAGAAAATGGTTTACTTTGCCAATGTCACCCCTGTTTCAGGGAAGGTCGGCAAGAGTTGCAGGGTGTATGTCTTTTATATTTTATATTGTAGGACCACATGCGGCATGTTTAAGCGCGAATTTGTGCATCTCTGTCTATGAAAGTGCAAATAATGTGAACATACCTCTTTCAATTCATTCATATCCATCAACTTTTTCATGCATTTTCTTCTTTTACGCTCACTTTGTATATCCCATTCATTCACAATCTTCTCAATCTGATGATTGCATACTTTTCTCGTTCGTCCCTTACCTCTTTTTCCTTTTACACTTCTTCTGTATATATATATATATATACATATATATTGTCAGTCTACATCATCATTTATTCTTTCCACACGCCCAAACCATCTCATAACATTATTTTGTACCTTAACTGTCACATCCACTTTCAACATACATTTTCTGCAGCGAATAGAACTCACAACCTTCAAATTACGAGTGCGTAGCGTTAGCAACTTTAGGTACTACAATATTGAGCTGTTGACCGTACCTCAACTGAGAAGTCTGCGCGATAAAAAAAGGCCAAAAAATGATGACGCCAAACTTCCAATCTCAAAATAAATCAAATATATATTTTCGTGTAGTGGCGAGAGGCATCGACTAACACCCCGCAGGGAGAGGCTCTAGGCCCGAGAGCGCCGTTCCAACAAAAAAAGAAAAGGGCGGGATTATTGCAAAAGTCTCAGAAAACTAGCAAACTTACAGATGCTGTAAAGTACCAGCGGCCATTGATGGATGGAGGTACGGAGAGTTTTGATGGCTATTTTTGATGAGAAATGTTAGCTGGAAACTTAAGCTGTTTAAACTGGTTTGTAGTGAGAAAGTAAATGCTTCAGACTTTTAATTGAAAGGTCGTGGGCTTGATTTCCGGTGAACAAAAAAAAATGAAACAGTCTCTTTGTTGGGCTAAAATAAATATATATACTCTTACCAAAGACCGGTCACCAAAGTGGGATTACTGTTTTTGGAATATGATTAATTAGGTAAGCCGTTATGAGACAACTTATATCATTCTCAACGTTTCGTTGGCGACGGAACCAACGTCTTCGGGAGACATTCTCTCTGCACAAAGAGTAGAGATGATTTCACGTAAATAAACTTTTTGGATATTAGGCAAACCGTTATGGGAGAAAATACATCATTCTCAACGTTTCATTGGTAATGTAGTGAACGTCTTCAGGAAACACCTTCTGCACGATGACTGAGGATGAACTCTTACCTAACTGTGTACTTACTAACTTAAATTACCTAACTGTTTAGTTATTATAATTGTGAATATAGTAACCAAAGTTCACTTGATCGGTCCATTGTGTGGTGGATCTTCCTCTTCCTCTCTTCCCCTCCAAGCCACCGATCACAAACAGTCGTTCCAGGCTATCCTCATTGCCACGGACAACGTGTCCAAAGAATATAATATTGTGTTATGTTATTTAAAAATAACATATAAAAAACAATCTCGAAGTATACAGTGTGTTTTGTGGGCCGAACGGAGCCGAACGGTCACGGAAGCGGCCGAACTGCGCCGTGCGAACAATCGGGCCGTCGCTCATCAGTTCTCGGCAAGAGGTGAAGAGAGTCAGACGCCGGCGAGCAAGGCACCCGCCTCGTGGACTAGAGACGGGGGCATAGGAGCGCCCACCCAGGGGCTCCAACGTGTCCGCCTCGTGAGCCGCCGCTAGCCTGGGGCGCTGCCCCAGGCCTTCAGTTCGGAACTCCAGTCAACAGAGTAGGGAGTGTTTTAGTGACGAAGTGCAGGTCGAGCCATTCCCTTATTTACCCTTTTTCCCCCATATTACTAAAGTAAATAAACCCTTATTTGTTCATGTTAAACTTATCTTTTAATATACAACCTTCCCAACATACAAGTAAGCAATACCAAAGAAAGAACCCCACGCCCTGAGAGTGATGCTGATGAGAGCTAGCCGGAGTAAGTATCCTGTAGGTACATCCTGGAGAGACCTTCCATTTTAAAACATAACAATTGTTATAATTATACTGTGGATCTTTGAATTAAATTGGGATATAAACTTATTTCACATGATTTATATTTCACGCTATGCTTAAGTCTTCGCATCACAATGTTTCAAGCAACTCTCTCTGGCTCTCACAGAAACACCACCTCCATACGGCTCATACCATTGGTTCTCGCTTATTCGAGAATAAGCCACATACTTCCATAATTGATTTTTTTAAACACTTCCAGATTGTTCGACACGCACCAGCGTACTTCGAATCCATAGTTCGTAACAATGTGGATAATATACTATATGATATGGATAACATGAATAGCAAAATTTTAAAAATAAAGTTTTGTAGACCAGAATTATATAAATCTTAAAAAGTTGTAAATCTGTGAACAGGTTGGTGGGAAAAATCTCTTGTCGATGAAACATGTTCTCAATTCTTGTAAAGGCATCATCAAAGAACCGAATACACTTGGCAGGAGATTGGTGTTTCCTTTTGAGCAATCTGTGTGATGTCGATTGCGGTAGAGCCCGCATCAGATTCTGCCATCGACTTATTATTTCTGTGGACTAGAACCTATTCACGTCTGCGTATGGTGAGATGCTACACCTTAACGATTGTACTCTATGGCATGAAAGGATGGACACTGACACAGTGCCTCCATAAAATAACAACTACCTTTGAAATGTGGGTCTGCCGTCGGATGTTGAAGGTTTCCTGGATGGATTGAGTCACAAATGCTGAAATTTTTTCGGAACTTCTGATGCCCAACAAAAGGTAATAAACTAGTTTTATTCGGCTACATAATGAGAAATGAGAAGTGTTCACTTCTGCATCTCATCATAAATACATCGAAGAATTTAGGGAAGATGAGCTTCAGGTCGAAGAATAACATCTTGGTTGAAAAGCCGGAGAAAATGGTTTGGCAGAAGCACAAGATCCCTTTTTCATGTCGCAGTATTAACGGTGGAAATTGCTATGATGATCGCCAATCTTCATTGATGATTTGCACGAAAAAGAAAAAACAATTGAATGAAATAGACGCTATATCAGTCTACCTTCTAATTGAAAATCAATGTTAATTAGAAAGAAAGTTAATACTAGTTTCTAGCGATGTTGATACTCTTTCACTTCGGGCGGCAGTCTGTTCCACTCCACCGGACCCGCAGCACGGAAAGCGCGGTCTCCAAAGTTTGTACGAATCTGACCGCGCGCCTGAACCAAATTGACTGCTCCGTCGCTCGCGGATCTCAGTGTCCTCCTTACACCCATTTCAATAGGCGAAATCATGCCAGTCAGATAATGTGGAGCCAAGCCATTGGTGGCTTTATATACCATCACACACACATGGTAGACCACCCTCTCCGGGAAACCAAACCAATGTAGTTTGTTTAACAGGGGAGTAATGTGAGTGAATTTGGATATCCCGAATATGAGTCTTGCTGCCGAATTCAACACAGATTGAAAGCGGTTGAGCTGTTTGTCCCATAGTATGTTACATTGCCGTAAGCTAATTTCTCCTCCACCGATATTATTGCTCCATGGATCCTGGCTGTGTGCGGAGAGGAGGCCCATCATAATTGATGGATTTCTAATTAACCAAGAGAATCCAATTTTCACCCAGAGTTTAGGGGATGGAGGGGATTCCCCTCAAAGCCTGCTGAGCTATGGGCGCTGTCAATGTTAACAGCCAAGATGTAGGATCTAAACAAACCAAAGGAAATATTATATTGGTGAATTGAAATATTGAAGTACATGTTGTGTGCCTTACTGTACGTTAATCTATAATCTAAGTTGCTAAGTTATTATTACGAACGTGTAATTGTGTGTTGACCGTGATCTCTCAAATGATCAAATGATCAGCCCTGTAAGTCGATTTTCTCTGAAAAAGGGGTGACATTGGCAAAAGGATTTTCTTGTACCTCTAAATAAAAAATGAGATAAAATCACACACCGAAATAAAATCAAGACAAAAACATCAATAAAGGATTTCAATGTTTAAGGGTAGAGGGCTCTTAAGGTGTGATACACACAAAAACAGCGCTCACCAAATAAATCATCCTAATATTATTATTATTATTATTTTGTGTTTTGGCATTGACATGATTAATTTTAAATTATTTGTACAAAAATAAAATAGCTTTTGTTGTTCTCTTTAAAATGGTGTAGTAGCACTTCGAAAGTGCTTGAGATAATAAACCAAGTCGTGGAGAAAAACGTTTCATTACAAAAAAAGGATTTACTCTTTTTCTTATTTGCGTATTCTACTTTATTGTTATCCTTTTTACTAACTTGTAAAATGGTATGCCTTGTCAAGTATTGCACCCTCCGCGTGACTACGCTGAAATAAATGTTTTATTATTATTAACAGCTTCATGAAGTCTGTATGGAAAAATGTATTATTCCTCGAAAACCTTATTACGTTCCAATCTATATCCATTCTTTTTTGTGTCAGATACTCGGAGATGGGAAATTAAGAGCAAATATTCAGCCCGCGTACAAAACGGGTCAGGCATGACAAATCGGGATTTCTTTTTCTCATATAAAAAATGTAAAAAGGAAGTTTTTTCCTGGAATTTGAAGTTTTACTGTAACTGTATCCTGCCGCCGCTCCACTAAGTGTGGCCGTACCTTGTACTTCTCGCACTCTCTCGAATGAATGCTTCCAGAGGCGTGACGAACATGCGAGATGGGGCCTTGGTCAGATATAAATACAGGCTGCAGTTCTGTAAAGCATTCAGTCACCGCGTCAACGCCCAAGCCGTGAAACCACCAATACATAAGTTACAGAGTGAACCAAATGTAATCGATTTGTTAAAAATAAATTCAACTGCAATTGAAGACTATAGGGGAAGAACAAGGAATGCCAGTTTCGAAGAACATTATGAGTAAATCAAAAATATAAAATTGAAATCATGTTTATTGCCTGTCACAAAGAACCGGAAATACCACCATAAACTGTGATAGCGACTGCTGTTGCATTACAAATTTTGCAGAGTTTTAGATACACACAGATGCCACTAGATTGTACGTTTTTCCTTCCTAACTTATTTTCTTATATTTTCATTTTTTAACAAACCTGTGCGGGAGACTCTCTAGGTTTCAGAGACTCAAGAGGTCTATGACACTTGTTTTAGTGCCGCAGAGGTGTTTACGAACTTGGTCATCGCTACAAAGCGCCAATACTCAAGTAAGACCCAGTTGCTGTAAGGCTGGATACACCTTAAGATTTTTTTTTTTTTTTTTAAGAAAGCCTATGCGGGAGACTCCCTAGATTCGAGAGACTCTAAGGGTCTATGACACTTGTTATAGTGCCGCAGAGGTGTTGGTGATGAGGCAGTTGTCCATGTCCGGTTGCAGGGCCGTTAGCTGCGCAGTGCTGTGGTGTGTGTGGCGTTGCTTTGTTTTGAGACACTGAGAGGAAATGGCGATTGATATTGGATTTGAAAAGGGCAAGGTTAAATTGGGATGGAAACACAGATAGGTACCGGTAACTCATTCCATAAGCGGGCAGTTTGGCAGAGGAATGAGTTGTGAAAGCACCAAGTTCTCATAGTTTTGATATCGACTGCAAATGGTTGAATGTGAGCCGTTCTACGAGTTGCCCTTGTTGTGACGAGAGGAGGGGGTAACAGTGAGGATATTTCATCAGAGCAGACGCCGTTGTAGTACCTATAGAAGAGACTGATCATTCCAACTTTCCTTCTGTGCTCAAGAGAATGTAGGTTGGCTGTGAGAATGGGATCATCAATCAGCTTCACCGCTCTTCTTTGCACAGAGTCAAGTTGGTCACGCAGCTTCTTTGGTATACCGGACCAGAGGTGGCTGTTATACTCTATAATGACCGGTCTTTGGTAAAGGTTTTTGAGTTTTTCAACCCAGGAAGAGCAAATTTGAAAATATAAATGATATTTTTTTGTGATCCGCCGGGATTCAAACCCACAACCTTTCATTTACGAGTCCAAAGTGTTAACCACTAGACAACGGACCGGTCAAATTGCTTGTAATTTTTGCTGACATTCCTTGTTTTTCCCCTGCAGTCTTCAATTTTATTTAATGTTAACCCGAAATAAATCATGGCAATACTGAAGTTGAAAATACCGGGCTGCAGTTTCCCACCCCTATATCGACACCGCACTTTCTCTGTATTGGTGTATCAGCACTTGCACCAATACTACCACACATTGCATTACCTATGCAGAAAATTGGTTGCCATGGAAACGAACGGCGCGTGTCAGCTGGGGCTCAAATGAAACTTGGTTCTGTGACGTCACGTTTCAACTCAAATTTCACGTTCACCAAAAAATGTATGCAAACTGAAATATCGCCTCTAATGAACGTTTAAGTTTATATGTGATTTTGCTTTATCAGTTTGAACGTAAGGATTTATACTTGGGGTACACATGAAACTCGGCTCTGTGACCCTGTTACCAAGCAGAGAGGTGTATTCTGCAACTATGTCACCTAAAGTTGAAACTGGGGTGACGTTTGACAATCCAGAGTAATGAATTTATTGGATTGTAACGCAAAGCGTCAAAAAAGTACCGATTTTTTTTGGCAAAAGCTCCAAGTCCCTATTTCGAGCCGCTGTGTCCAAAATGAAAATAACAATAATCAGAATTTAAGGACGACTTATTTGATGAGCGCTGTTTTTGTGTGAATCACACCTCAAGAGCCCTCTGCGAGCTTGGTCGTCGCTGTAGAAAGCGCCGATTTTCAAGCAAGACTCAGTAGCTGGATCTAAATCTAAATCTAAGCTGCAAAGATATGTATCATTTGAGATTCATATTAAATGCATTCCCAAAAGCAGACACGCATAATTTCGCACTCACACATGCCGCATGTGGATCTACAATATAAAAAACCCAATCTCAAATGAACATAAGCCCTGTAACTCTTGCCGACCTTCCCTGAAACAGGCGTGACATTGGCAAAGTGAACCATTTTTTACAGTATGGGTGGTCAGCCTCATATCAACCTATAAGTCAAGGAATTAGCAGTATAGGTTGGTGAATTGCATTACTCTTCAAAAATCTATTTTAAAAAAAACTTCAATCTGACAACAATTTGTATACGACGACAGCATATTAAAAATGCCATGTCTTTTTTGAAAAAAAAATGAATAAAAAATAACGTACAGAAAATGAGATTTCCGATTAGATTAATATTACTGCAAAAGGAAAAAAAAACATGGCGACGTCAAAGAAATTACTGTCATAGAGAAACGGGCGGGGATTTGAGAAAGCAATAAAATCTGATTCGAAATATTTTCAAATATCTCATTGTTGAAAAAAAAAAATTCTCGCGTTTGTTCGATTTTTTTTTTTTTTTTATAAATTGACATTTTCTTTTTCTTGACTTATGGGTTGGTACTGACACAACAAACTGTAAGATAAAGGTTCATTTTTCCAATATCATCTCTGTTTCAGGAAGGGTGGTGGGGAAATTATTTTTGACATTTCAACGGTGGGGATCAAACCTAACTCTCTTTAATTGAAAGCAAGCGATCTACCAACTGAGCTATTTATTAACCGGTCATTGAAAACATATATATTTGATACACAACATCCTTGAAGAAAAGGTCGAAGAGACCAACGGTAGTAGATTTTTTTTTTTTTTTAAGAAGTCCTGTGCCGGAGACTCCCTAGATTCTAGAGACTCCAGGGGTCTATGACACTTGTTGTAGTGCCACAGAGGTGTACGAGCTTGGTCGTCACTACAAAGCACCAATACTCAGTTGCTGTAAGACTGGGTGGACCTTTTAGTGACCGGTCTTTGGTAAAGGCTTTATGATTTTTTTCAACCCAGCGAAGAGCATATTCGGACATATAAATTGTATATTTTTGTGCTCCGCCGGGATCCGAATCCACAACCTTCCATTTACGAGTTCGAAGTGTTGCCACTGGACTACGGACCGGTCCATGATGCCAACGAAACGCGGCGTACCTGAGTGGTAGACCATCCAAGTAGCATCCGCGCCCAATGTTGCTGAACTTCGGTGTTCTGACGAGAACCGGTGCTTTCAACATGGTATCGTCGTTGACAAAGTAGTCTTGACAACTGTCGATAGATCTTACCGTATCTATTGGAAGATAGGACGGAATAAAACATTCTGGCGTATCAACATATGATTCATTTGGTAAAGAATCGATCAGCTGTTCAGGCACAGCCATGTTTTATTCCATCCAATCTACAAATAGGTAGCGTAAGATCTACCAACGGCTGTCAAGACTTTTACTCATAATGATATGAGACATTTATGAGAAAATACAGAATTACGTAGAAAAAATTTAAACATGAAAGGGATTTATGAAAACCTTGACATATTTTAGTTGTATAGCGCCGAAACATAAAAGGACAACGAAACAAAACATTATTACACTCTTTAATATAATTCACCATCACAATGCTTACAGAACACAGCATTTGTAATCGTAATTGACACAAACCTGTGGCTTTGAAGTCGGGCGAGCCGATTTCCCTTTTTTCCTTGTCGATCATCTTTTGTTTTTCTATTCCATATTCAAAATTTCCCCATATTATCTATTTTTATCAGAGTGTGCAAACAACTCACTGAGCCTAGAGCAATGGTGGACGTCTTTAGCTGCGTTATACGATCCAAATTAGAGTACGCTGTCGAGGTTTGGACTCCTTACCAGCGGATGTACATAGATAAGATAGAACAAATCCAAAAAAAGTTTCTCAGGTATCTCCTCATGAGGCGGTGTGGAAGTTATCCACAGTTCATGCATTATGAGGAGCTACTTCGGGAGACAGGATTTAGAAGTCTGGAAACCAGGCGCAACAGGTCCCTTATGGTGCTCACTCATAAGGTCATAAATGGCTTAATTGACAGTCCCACCCTGTTGGAGGGCTACAGGTTGTATGTGCCTGACAACTACACCCGAGGGCGAGGACATGATCTACATATTTCATGTACAACGAAAAGCCGTACTGATGTTGTGGCGCAACACCCTGTGACTCGGAGTATAAAGCTCTTAAATAAGTCAAATATAGACATTTTTTAATGTAATTTATTAAGATTTAAAAATCAAGCAATAGAGTTCCTCCCAGCGTGTTGATAGCTGTGAGGGTGCACTGTAATTAGGGTGACCTGTTGTGCACACCAAAAAAAATAAAAATAATCCCTACATAACATTCGATGACAAAGAAAGCAAAAACAATATACAACACAAGAAATATCAGTATACTAGTATAGCTTCAAACGCAATACAATAATTGTTTCTTAATCGAATAAAAACGATTGAGACAAAGTGAAAGCAACTCAGAGTTAATAAATTACTCTTCCCCCACGAGAAATGACTTGTCCAGTAGTCCAAGTATACAACTCTGCAATGCCACATCAAAAAAACAATGGAAACTAAAACGCTCAATGTCGGCGCTATTTTATTTGTAATACATTTTTTAGTTTAACGATATGGTTGAGTTGTGGCGTATAGTTTTTTACTTGGGTGGGTTGTAGCGATCATTCTTCACGACAAAAAGAATTGTTTGCCCGCGAACAAGGGAAAACAAGTCGGCATTTGTTGTTTGGAACATTTTGGTTCTTAAACAAAAAAATGCGAATTTAAGAAAAAGTAAATATTTGATACAAAAAATAAATATTTTTTTGAACTTTTAATAAAAAAGTAGTTTGTTTTATTCCACTGATTTTAATGAGTAATTATTTACTAAAAACGTTTGAAGAGATACTTCTCAGTCTTCAGTTTCTTAGATACTAAACTTAAAACAGCTAATACATGACTTACAATTAAAATTTTAGCCAGGCTAAAATTGAAAGGAGAGGGTAAGAAGATATGGGCGGTATCTGAAGGTTAATGAGGTTATTTTTTTTACTCATACAACTAGAATTTATTTCTAACATTTTAATGATGTCCATCTTTTTTTCTTTTATGCAATTCGAGATGAGATGCAGGTTGTCGTCTTCAAAAACGTGGCCTTCACTTCTTGCATGGTCTGCCATCTCAGAATTGATTCGAATGTTTTTAATAACATCCAAAAAACATACGAATATACCAAAAAATGTATGCATGTGAACCGTATCTTAAGATCTATTGTGCAAATAATTGTGCAAAATAAGTAACTGCAGTTTTTATTAAATTGACCCCAATAAATCATACCACTATCATCTGTACCCTGAGTACGAGTTGCAAAACTTGAGTAAAGTAAAATTTATGGAAAGTATTAAAGAGTGATTTTCCGCAAAATCTGCCGTTTTTGTTCCTTACACATTATGGACTTAGCAAAAGAGTTACAGTGATGAAGAAAATCAAGTTCAAACAAACAAAAACGGCAGATTTTGGGCAACACCACTCTTTAATACTTTCCGTAAACTTTACTTTACTCAAGTTTTGCAACTCGTACTCAGGGTAGTACTGAACTATGAACGGAACTTGATGAAAGTTTTCTGTATATTTAAAAAAAAAGCTAAGACCAAAATACCAAGGATGATAATAGATGGCTAATAAGGCAAAAAAGTATGTTTTGCGGAGTAAGTAGAGTGGTTGTTGGCGTCTCCTTTGTGTCCTTGTTATATTGCCTGGCAGTCATTAATGTACCTCCTAATGAAGAGCTTAATTGCTGGCCAGAATTGTTGCTGAGCATCATCCATTTCCTCTTTTTCCCCATTCTCTTATGTCATCACATCTTCTTGTCTGTGCTACCTCGTGCTCTCACTGTCTGCAGGTATCTATATTTGAATGCTTGAACTACCAATATGAGCAATTGTAAACGCATAATGTAATTTGTAAAGATATGGTAGCACACCTTATTTTTTGACACGTTGATATGCGGCTGACCACACATGCTGTAGAAAATGGTTCACTTTGCCAATTTCACCCATGTTTCAGGGAAGGTCGGCTGGAGTTGCAGGGTGTATGTCCATTTTTGATTTGGTTTTTACGTTGTAGGTTCACATGCGGCGCGAACTTGTAAGTGTCTGCTTGTGGGGAATGCATGTAATGTGATTCCGCAATGTAACATATCTTTGCAACTTAGATTAGAGATTAGATTAGAATCGGTATCTTTAGTTTGGTATTTTTAGTCCGGTCGATAGCTCAGTTGGTAAAGTACTTGCATTCTATGCCGAGAGCTCGGGTGTCAGAAATGATTTCCCGTTTCGGTGTTTATTTCAAACCTTAAATAAAAAAAACCGGCAAGGTTTACTCAGCCTTCACAAGCAATGAGTACCAGCCCCCTCGGGAGCTGGAAAACACCCCACTTCACAGAAGGGGTTGGCGTAAGGCCGGCCCCCTTACCTGTAAAAATAAATAAGTTTACTCGCCATATGCGACCCCATAAAGGGGCAAGAAGTTACATTGTATGTGTAGCTTAGTTGCATCCCGTTGCCTTAAGGTCGCTAGGAATTCAACAGAACACCGCTTATGGTGCTCTGCTTCCCAAGAGGACAGCTTCCGTTCAATAACAGATTAGTGATCCAAAGTAAGAAAGTAAAAAGACTTATTTTGTCCTCATTTCCTTAAGTCTTCAACTCCCCTCCCCTCCCCTCCCCCCGGCAATCTCTCAAAGTGTTTTGCGTTTTATTTGTGTTGTCGTGTCCCCCACGGGGAGTTGATAAAAAGCTCTGCGCTACAAAGCCTTTGTGCGTCGTCTGAGGATTGTTAGCTGTTTATTATTTCCTCTATAAGAAATTAACTAATTTATCAGTTACCAGTGAGAAATTAACTTTTCGTTCTTTGAAAGATAAAAAAAAAAACTTTTTTATTATTGACACAGCAATCACTTTATCGGGCTGTGTATCCGTGGTCTGGTTGATTCTTCGGACAGTTTCGCCCATTGCTCCGATGGGCATTATCAGCGGTTGGCTAGTCGCTGTGATCTTCTTACAGGATCTGCTGTAATGTAATTGCAACATGATTGTATCTCGACGCAAAGGTAGATATGAGGCTGATCATCTATACTAAAAAAAAAAAAGGTTCACTTTGGCAATGATCACCCCAGTTTCAGGGAAGGTCGGCAAATGTTGTTGGGCTTATGTTCATTTAAAATTGGGTTTTTATGTTGTTACTCCACATGCGGCATGTGTAAGCCAGAGCTTCTCCGTATCTGCTTATGAGAATGCATTCAGTGATGACGATGATGATGATGATGGATGATTTCTTTCATGGTCCAGGACTATCTCAAGGGCGCCATGGCTTCTGGAAAAAAGCAGGGTCTTCAGTCCCTTTTTGATTCAGTATGAATTTTAAAATATCTCTGCAACTTTGATTATAGATTAAAGAATGTATAAGTACATTTTTAATGATTATGTTTGTCTTGGCGTATTTATTTATATATATATATATATATATATATATTTATATATATATATATATAGTTACTATACATACAGGTATGTGTGTGTAGACGTAAGTGTTTGATATTTTGTATCATGTTATTCTTGCATTCCCTGGAAACATGCATTCTAGAGGCGTCTTGTATAGTCAGGAACATGCGGGATTAAGCATTGGTCATAATATATAAATACAGGCTGCGGTTCTGTGAAGCTTCAGTGATTCTTTAACACCCAAGCCGTGCAACCACCAATACAGAAGTTACAGAGTGAACTATATTATGTAATTGATTTGTTAAAAATAAATTAAACTGCAATATTATTAAAAATGAACCCGAAATAAATTATAGTAGTATGTACAATCAAACCATAGCTATTTCCCTCATCCTTTGAATGTGTACGCAGATTGTGAATGGCATGTTTGAGTAGAGGTGACGACAGGCGGCTACCCTAAAAGGGTCACATCTACCCTAAGCCCTGCGTACCCCAAGCACGACCCTAACGTTTAATTAAGCGTATTGTAGGCTTCGTTAGGAGGGGCGGGTGACATAACACCCTCTGTGAAAGCTGGGATGAAAGTTCCTCTATTTTTACCTCGCTCACCTTTGAGGTATTTTCTTTTTGCTTTGCCTTTCATTTGAAACAGACAACTATACATCTGACACAGTGAATTTGTTTCTCGTAAAAGAGGTCAAATTCAGGAGCATGATTAAGTTTATGTTATCTACTTGGCATAAACATAAGTTGTACACCAATGTCACCCCTGTTTCCGAGAAGGTCGGCAAAATGTTGAAGGGCTGTAGTTCGTTTGCGGATTGAATTTTAATTTTAAGAACATATTCAGCATTTGCAAGCGCGAACTTACACGTGCGTGTTTGTGGGCATGCATTCGATATGTATATTAAATGTTAATAAATCTTTGAAACAATAAATTGGGTAAAACTAATAATTTGGGTCTTGCTTGAGAATTGGCGCTGTCTATACCGACGACTAAGCTTAAAGAGGGCTCTTGAAGTGTGATTTATACAAAAACAGCTCTCACCAAATAAATCATCCTAATGATATAATAAAAACATTTTTCTTCCATGTATTATGACAAGATTCAACATAATAATGTCGTTTCTTTGCGAGAGCTTTTAAAGTAAATAAATTAAAAACAAAACAACAACACTGATTGTTGTAAATATTCCGACGTTTAATAGCAACCCAGCAAGATCTTTAGTAACCGATGTGAAAGCACACTTCTAGAGCTCAGTACCCTTAGTACGAGTTGAAAAACTTGAGTACAGTAAAGTTTACGGAAAGTATTAAAGAGTGATTTTCCCCAAAATCTGCCGTTTTTGTTTCTTACACTTTATGGTCTTAGCAAAAGAGTTACAGTGATGAAAAAAATCTAATTCAAACAAAAAAAACTGTAGATTTTGGGGAAAACCAACCTTTAATACTTTCCGTAAACTTTAGTTCACTCAAGTTTTGCAACTCGTACTCAGGGTGCAGAACTGCGAGTTACGCCACTGTCAAATTTCCAATAACCCTTTGAGTTCCGAATGCCAACCGCGCGTCTAACCAATATGACATGTAACAAGGAATGTCGTACTGCCACTGAATCAACGTGCCATACTGCCGCAATATGTTGAAATCAAGGGAGTCATGGTGTTTGTATGCAAATATTAGATACATCTATTGCGAGGTCCCGAAATGATTACAGTACCCTTAGTACGAGTTGCAAAACTTGAGTAATGTAAAGTTTACAGCAATTATTAAAGAGTGATTTCCCCCAAAATCTGCCGTTTTTCTTTGTTTGAACTTGATTTTCTTCATCACTGTAACTCTTTTGCTAAGACCATAGAGTGTAAGAAACAAAAACGGCAGATCTTCGGAGAAATCACTCTTTAATATTTTCCGTAAACTTTACTTTTCTCAAGTTTTGCAACTCGCACTAAGGGTACTGTTCTACGCTTTATCATAAGTCAGACAAAAAAGACTGAATATCTAATCTAATCTAATCTAAGTTGCAAAATATAAGTAACATAGAGATTCACATTATATGCATTTTCACAAAACAGACGTGTTTAAGTTCACGCTTAAACATGCCGCATGTAGTCCTACAATATAAAATCCCGAATCTTTTTCTACATCATGGGTGGTCAGCCGCATACCAACCTATAAGTCAAGGAACATACACAACTGAACAGATTTTAGTACCGAAGTGCAAAGTTCATAAATTGAGCCTCTAGGCACATTATTTCTTTTCCTTCTATCATGTTCCTTGACCACCCATGCTATAAAAATGGTTCATTTTGCCAATGTCACCCCTATTTCAGGGAAGGACGGCAAGAGTTGCAGGGTGTATGTCCATTTGAAATACGGGTTTTTAGGTTGTAGGTTCACATGCGGCGTGTGCAAGCGTGAACTTGTACGTGTCTGCTTGTGAGAATGCATATTATAATCTAATAAGATTAGATTAGATGTGTCATTCTAACATGGAACCGAAATTTGTCCTTTTTTTTTTAAGAAATCCTGTGCGGAAGACTCCCTAGATTTCAAAGACTTTAGGGTCTATGACACTTGTTGAAGTGCCGCAGATGTGTTTACAAGCTTGGTCATCGCCACAAAGCGCCAATACTCAAGCAAGACGCAGTTGCTATAAGGCTGGATGGACCTTAAATTATGGTGAGGCCAAGTTTGGCTCCACCATAGGCGAGGGGAGGGATTGTAAAATGCTGGTTCTCATATTATGTTCCGGGTTTTTCAGCGAACTGATCAGGCAAATCTGCCAGAACAGCCGACTATGAGGAACAAGGGATGGGAGTCACGGATTTAGACAGGACTCACCTTGATCGCCTCTGGTTTGCTTCTTGTCGTGAATTTCTCGTGTTTATCGTACTTCTTTCTTCAATCGCGCGCGATGAATACAGTGGCTTCTCTAATGCGTCTCTGTTTACAACAAAGCCACGCTGGGTGCATATCTTTTCTCTTTCTCACTAATGAGGATTTATGTTAAGGTAGGCTGAAACGGCGATAGTATATATTACGGTGACTATAACTGTGCCGGGTTCACTGTATTTATATTAAGTCGCAAACGCAACTAAGCTACACATATAGTGTAACTTCTTACCTGCGTTATCCCCAAAAGAATCGCATGTGGCGCTTCGGGACCTATTTATTTTTACAGGTAAGGGGGCCGACCTCACACTAACCACTTTCAGTTGAAGGGGGGGGCTATAGTTCTCATTTCTTGTGAAGGCTAAGTAAGCCTTTGAGATCGAACCCTTGCTCTCGGCATGGAATGCAAGAATTCTACCAATTGAGCTATCGACCTTTTTACGAGCTTGATCGTCGTCGCTACAAAGCGCCAATTCTCAAGCAAGACCCAGTGGCTGTAAGGCTGAATGGACCTTCGGTGAGCGGTCATTGGGAAAGGTTTTATGAATTTTTCAACCCAGCGAAGAACAAATTTGAAAATATAAATGGTATATTTTTTGAGCTCCGCCGGGAATCGAACCCACAACCTTCCCATTCAGAGTCCGAATTGTTACCACTGAACTACGGACCGGTATGTCAAGTCAATGGTGAAAAATATTCCTCTATTGTTTTTTTCGTTTTTTTTTGCATGATTATTGGTTGTAAATATCTCAATAGACTTTAATTGTTCACTGCGTTTGTTCATAGATTTAATTATTGTATGCAAATTGGTATTCAAAACTCAGATGAGTCGTAAAAAATCAAAGTCGGAAATCTAGGGTATTTAAAAAAAAGAGATATTTATACATGGAAACGGTGAAGATATAATTTCCTGCATTTCCATACATTTATTCAAACATAGAAAAAACTTCCTAGATTGCCGGGTTTGGTTATATGCAGTTCTTATATTTTTTATAAACCCAACATTTGAATGTAACGAATAATAGTGTTTAACGAACTCTGTGAAAACTACGTGGTTGGAATATTTGTTGGGAAATCAGAAAAAAACTGGATTGATTTCAATAAAAAATAATATAATTTACTCGTATACTTATTTGTATTTCATATATAGAAGTTTCTTGTAAATGAAGTAAAATGAAGATATACAAGACCTGCGTTAGACCGATAATGACATACGGTATCGAAACCAGAGCCGACACCACGAGAACGAAGAGTCTCCTACGAACCACCGAAATGAAAACTCTCCGCCCTATCGCAGGATTGACCATGCGAGACAGAATACGAAATTCCGAAATTCGGAGGATCTGTGATGTCGAGGATGTCGTGCGATGGGGTAGAAACAGAAGACGTTACTGGAGAGATCACGTCGAAAGAATGGATCCGGTGAGAATGGTGAAAATAGCGGCAGACGAGATACCATCAACCAGCAGACCCCCTGGACGACCACCAAAGAGGTGGAAGGACAGCTGGACATCCGCGTCCCAGGAGTGAACCCGAGAATAAACAGGACCTAGTCCTAAAACAAGCTGAAGAAGAAGAAGAAGAAGAATAAGAAGTTTCTTGATACACGCACACTATGTACCTTTCAGTGTAAATTATCATTTTCTCGAAGTTTCCAGATAGACACATTCACAATCTGTATCTTATTTTAATTGGATAATAATCAAGTATAGTTATCTTTCTATCTATCTAAGTTGCAAGGATGGACATTTCAAGGTTCATACTAATTGCATGCACTCAAGCAGATACATGTTAACTTGTGCTTACACATGCTGCATGTGTGCCTACAAAATAAAAAACCGAAATCTCAAACGAGCATAAGCCCTGTAACCTTTACCGTCCTCAACTGAAACAGGGGTGACGTTGGCGATGTGAACCAATTTTAACAGTATGTGTGGTCAGCCTCATCTTATTTTCAACCAATTAGTTAAGGAAGAATTCGTATTTCACGAACTATTTATATTCTTAAAATTAGTTCATTTAATGTTATATTCATTTTCAGTTGCCAAGCACTACTTTGCTACACATGTAGTGTAACATTATGTCACATTTTTACATGAGTCGAGTAGAACCTTTTTATTTTTCGAGGTAAGGGGGCCCTTAAGTAAGGGGGGCCTGACGCCAACTATTTTAAATAAAAATGGGGGTTTCCCAGCTCCCGAGGGAGCCGGTACTCATTTCTTGTGAAAGCTGAGTAAGGATTTGAAATAAACACGAAAACGGAAAATAATTTCTAACACCCTCAGTGGGACTCAAACCCGAGCTCTTGGCATATAATGCACATACTCTACCTCGTGAACTTTCGAAAAATAAAATATAATAAAAAATATATAGAAGTTTTCCTTCTACGTGTTAAATCAGAACACTCGCGTTCCTTTATTTTCTTCCAGAAATGAATCAACGTCTCATTGGCTGACATAGCAAATACCTTGTAGCACAAGTATAAAACCTCAACTAGAAAGTTTTTCCATTTATACATGAAAACTTTAACACTCTATAGATGCGCTGTCTTAGTTTCCATCTATTTTTTGGTTGCTATGGTTGAATTTAAACGTATTTTTTTTTACACTTGCAGACGGCTTGGAAAGTCGTGCAAAAACATCACTGGCTCTTTGTTTTCTCAGGCAACTTGACTCTGTGCAGATCCGTGTTATGCAAATGGTTTGCCAGCGATGTGAAGGTTCATTTCCATCCAGAATGGTTAGATTTTCAAACCTCATTTTATTTACTTTCGACGACTTGGTAGAGTTTTTTTTACAATGTTTTATTTTAGCACTTTCATATTTGATTCCTTGATTTATATATTTTTTATGGTTTGTGTATTAATTAATTTATAGGTTGGTATGAAGCGGACCACACTTACTGTAAAAAAAATGGTTCACTTTGCCAATGTCACCCCCTGTTTCAGGGTAGGTCGGTAAAAGTTGCAGGGCTTATGTTAATTGAAGATTGGGTTTCATATTGTAAGTCCATATGCGGCATGTGTAAGCGCGATCTTATACGTGTCTGCTTGTGAAATTGCATATAATGTGAATCCTTAATGTTACATATCTTTGCAACTTAGATTAGATTAGATTAGATTAGATTAGATCCCTTAGGTCCGCTATTTTCAACGTTAGCATGTGTGACTTCAAACTGATAATAAAACTACCTTCACGATAGCGTCCTTTTCTTTCACCATAAAGTCGTTATGCTGACTTAGAGGTGCTCCTTTCAGGAGTTGTCTTAACAAAATATCTTGTCTCTCTCCAAAGATAAGCAACTAAGCCACACATAAGTGTAACTTCTCTTGCGTTTTTCCGATGCTGTCACATGTGGCATGTATAATCTATTTATTTTCACATGTATGCGGTAGGCCTTACACTAACACTTCAGTTGAAGTAGGGGTTTCTCAGCTCTCAGATTTCTTGTGAGGACTCTAAAATACTGTAAAAAATGGTTAACTTTGCTAATGTCACCCCCTGTTGCAGGGTAAAACGGACTAGGGCGTATGTTTATTTGAGATTCGGATTTTAATTTGTGAGTAGGTACTCGTACAAGTGCGAACTTACACGTGCCTGTTAGTAGGCATGCATTTAATAGGAACGTTAAATGTGAACATATTTTTGCAACTTACTCGTAGATTATAGATTATATATCGCTTCCTCAGTTCTTATTTATCGTATACGCCAATCTTGTCAAATATCACTTTTTCAAGCAGTTGTCTTATGAATCAAATTCTACACAATCTGAGCTAAGAAAAACCGTTAAACTCGATAATGTGAGAGTTCTTTTACATGTTTTTAAAATAAATTTCTTGTTTTCATAAGACACATTGGTCCAGTACACATGCAAATATTGCTCATGTAAAATTTTCTCAATGGCGTATACGATAAACAAGAACTGAGGCAGCGATATATAGGCTGGAAACAGCTCTCTCTGTTTGAATTCCTTCAGTGTATACAAATAGTCATAGCAGATCTATAGTTGCCACGAATTTGCTTTGGAAATGTGTCAGGTCGCTCCAGTTGGTGAACTTTGCCCGCTATGAAGTCACAGTGTAACCAAATTATTTCCATACAGGAGTTGTACTCCTAAAGCGAAATACCGCCACCTAAGTGTTTGCTTGTCTTATCTCCAATAGAGATGATTCCACATAAGCAATGGTTTTATTTTCCTCGAAGTGTTTGCTTAGATTATAGGAATACCTTCTGATTAACGGATGAAATTGTCTTAAGAATCACATTTTACACAATCTGAGCTAAGAAAAAAACGTTAAACACGATAATGTGAGAGTGGCTGAAATATGTTTGAAATCAATTTCCAGTTTTCATAAGACACATTGGTACAGTACACATAAAAACATTGCTCATGTGAAATTACTTCTGATGGACATTGAAATAAACATCAAATGGAAAATTATTTTTTACACCCTCGCCCTCGGTGAGATTCGAACCTGAGCTCTCGGCATGGAATGCAAGCACTCTAACTAACAACTGAGCTATCGATAGGAGTTACAAAGATATATTACATTTTACTTCCTTGCCTTATTGGTTGGTATGAGGCTGACCACCCATACAGTAAAAATTGGTTCGTTTTCCCATTGTCACCCCTGTTGTAGGAAAGGGCGACAAAAGTTGTGAGCCATTTTTAAAGGGATTATTTTTCAGTAAAACGCAGTCACGTCTTCAGATAACGTTAACTTTAACCCAAGTATACAACTTTTTATACACTCACCCGATAGCGTAAATGGGAAAAAATATATTAAAAACTAAACGCTCTCTAGAGGTGCGATTGCATCTTCCATACATTTTTATTTATTTACGCGATCGCACGGAATTTAAGCTTTATTCCCGGTGTACTGATAAATTAGAGTGACACAAACACGTAGAGTGTCTGCTCTTTGAATCTGCGTTTACAACGTCCCCTTAGTGCTTGTTTGGCTTATGTCCAATCAGAAGTAATTTCACATGAGCAATGTTTGTATGTGTACTGGACCAATAGGTATTAAAAAAAACAACTAAGCTACACATATTGTGTAACTTTTTGACTGCGTTATCCCCGAAAGGGGTTGTGGCGATTCGGGACCTATTTATTTTTACAGGTAAGAGGGCTGGCCTCACACCAACCACTTTCAGTTGAAGTGGGGGTCTCCCAGCTCCCGTGAGGGCTGGTTCTCATTTTTTGTGAAGGCTGATTGAACCCTTGTTCTCGGCATGGAATGCAAGCATTCTACCAATTGAGCTATCGACCTTTTTACGAGCTTGGTCGTCGTCACTGCAAAGCGCCAATTCTCAAGCAAGACCCAGTTGCTGTAAGGCTGAATGGACCTTTGGTGACCGGGCATTGGTATCGGTTTATGAAGTTTTCAACCCAGCGAAGAGCAAATTTGAAAATATGAATTGTTTATTTTTTGTGCTCCGCCGGGATTCGAACCGACAACCTTCCATTCAGAGTCCGAAAGTGTTACCACTGAACTATGGGTATTGATTTAAAAAATATTAAAAACAACTCTCTCACTATCGTAAGTTATGTTTTTCTTAGCTCATATGTGGTTCTTAAGACAATTTCATTGAAAGGCCATCTTTGATAGATAAGCCAAACAAGCACTGGAAGGACGACAAGTTTAGGTGCAGCTAATCGCTGGGAGAAGGAAGGAAGGCGTGAATAAATGGTTGTTCGGGAGGAGAGTTAACATAGGGAAGATGCGGATAAATGGATGTGAAAGAAAATGATAAGGAAGGTAGAGTAAGAATTTAAAAGAGAACGGAAGGTTTGATATCAGAAACTAATGAATCGTTTTAATTTAATATAATAAATAGCGTCTAAATGGACGTCTCTCGCATAATCCAGACCCTTCTATAGTGAACCGCACACTTCTGTATTGTTCCATATTACTCTAAATACGCTTACGCATACCAACAACTACATGCTTGAGCACATGCACACATTTAAACTCACAGATTAAACTAGAGGCGGGCACACACAAACACATACTAAGCAAGCCACGTAGCCGGGCTCATAACTTCGTAACAGTAAAATGTCGTAGAATACCCGTTTTCCTGAATATTGGCATTAGTTGTTCCTTGACTCATACTAACCTCAAGGAACACAAATTAGTATTTAGGTACAAACAAACAATTACTAAGTAAAATAATGAAATTAAATTGTACAGAATATCAAGTAACTGTTAATCTGAAGATAGCCAAGAAGCCGAAACGGGTCCAACTCATAATTTGTTTTTTTAACAAATAAAAAAGTACAATAAAACATTGTTTTTTTACATATTGTAGAAAAAATACAAAATATCAAATGAAAAATGGGAATTGAAAATTTCAATGCCTCAACTTTAGTCGCCAATGATAAATGTAAAACAAGCCAAAATCAAAAGTGTTTTTGTTGGAAATCTTGGAAACTAAATGATCTGGCAACGATATAAGTTGTGTAATTGCATTCTGAAGGAAATACCGCAATGCTGAATTCTCTTGTAGCTAAATGGGACACTAGCGCAGATGCTTCAATTAAAGCATCAGCCAACTGCACTGTATCGAGCAATGTACAATGTACATACAATATACAATGGTTCAACTAGATGAAAAATTGGCTGGTGACGTAGTCTGTTATACAAATTTATACAATAAAGTGGCATTTGTGGATTTATATCTATAATATATTGTTTCGTTTTCTGCTGGATTCTCTATTTAATTACAATGCCATAATTTATTTCACAACTTGACCGTCACTGTTTATAAATTGTTTTCTTGCGACTCTGCTGTCCGTACCATTTTGATCTCTTTTGTAAGGAACCAGAGAGGTCTTTCTCGCATTTAATAGATCATTCCACCACCAGAATGTTATGTACACGCACTAATACAATTCACTATCACTTCCAGATGGTTCCGTCTTACGTTGTATGCGTGTATAAGCGCACTTATTTCAAGTTTGCGACAATATTGTTTTTTGTTAGAATGTGTAATTGTGTGAGTTGGTGTGAGTTGTGTCTGTGTGAGTCTGTGAAGTCTCTAGATGTACCTATACTTAAAGTATCCATTTTAAAGAACCTAGTACGTATTCTTAAATAATTGCATTTGTATTAGTTCAATTTGAGTGCTTACTCGAATATTCTAAGTAGAATGTTCAGGCGAAATTTCGCATGTGCCGATTCTCAATGATTCGAGAATAACCTTTATTCTCACCTATAAACGAGATGGTCTGTAGTGATACACGCAGTAGGCTTCAACTGCCACTTTGACTGAACAGAACCTGTTTCGGAGACAAGGCTTTTAGTTCGGCTGGTCCATCCTGCTGGAACAGTCTACCTCTGGAGTTGAGAACAGAGACCAGTGTTGGCAGTTTCAGAAAGTTGCTTAAGCCACATTTGTTTAATAGAAGCTTCAACACATAAAAGCGCCCTTGGGCCACTAAACGGCGCTATATACAAATTGGCCAATTATTATTATTATTAGTATCTAAACCATCGACCTGTAAAATTCAAAAGCAACTCTGTGTACGAACCAAATATGAACCATATCTAAAATAAACAACCGCAAATTTGATTAAATTGAACCCGGTAAAATCATAACAATATTGTGAATCTTGTTGGTGAGCCAGATTCGCCATTTTTTCCCTGTGTGAATGGTACATTCTTTCTTTTACCGTTTCCAAAGCACTTTAAAGGTAATTTGTAAACATTTCGAATATAACGGGAAACAAAACGGCAGGAAGAAAGTCATATAAATGTAAATGGAATGACCTCCCCGAATATCTTATAAAGAACATTTAAAAAATATAACCATAAGATTTTCTACGGACCTTTTTACTTACGTAATTCTTTCGTTCAAGTATTCTAGAGTCGTATCATTTAAACGGTTAAACTTTACAGCTCCAAGTAAAAAAAAATATTGCGAAAACTAACTCTCTATTGCGTAATTAAGAAAATGTATGAAAAACACTATAGCACTTTTAGTGAGTGATTTAGTTTCTAAATATTTTTTCCATCGAGGGGAGATTACGATTTTTTTATACTTGGGGTCTTGCCCCTGAGTAAAAACCAAAATGCTGAATTAACTTGGCTTACGATCCCTGATATTTTTTTATCTTTGTAAGCCTCATTTCAAATTCAAAAACTTTTTCAGTCATGAGCTATACTCTTCTATTTTTCTTGTATCCAGACGTCATTTTACTGGAGGTGGCCAGTACCTCTGCAGATGCGTCTCCACTTTGTTCTGTACTTGCACCTTTCTTTCATCTCCTCGACATTCATCACTCTCTGTTCATGCATGCTCTTCTCTTTCCTCCAATCATTTGCAATCTCGCTTATATGATCAATTCATTATTCTTTTTTTTTTGTCGAAGTTGTCATATGAGCTAGACATGATTCGAACCAGCGTTATTCTGCTCACAATACGCTAGTCAAGAAAAGCGATTTGACACCCTCGACTATAACGCCAACTGATATTTGTTACGAGTTATTATCAGAAAGCAAACAATATTTTATTCAATATGAAATAATATACATCACCAGTGCATTTTTATTTTTTTTTATTTTCAAAGAAAAAAACATTATTTTTTAAGCATGCCTTGGCAATAACAATAGTAAGAGCAGAAAAAGTTAAACACAAAAGGAAAACTCATTGCAAGTCAGGGACGTGCGCGGCATTTTAAGCGGGGGTAGGCAAAATTAAGTATTTTTTCCGGTTCTCAAGAAATCAGATATTATCATAAAAAACTGGGCTTATACCTTATTATGTACCCCTCGTGTAGTCTTAATATCTTTTCATGCTTTAATTGATTAAAGATCAGTTTGAACTGAATTTAAGGCAAAGCAATTAATTTAATACCGCTGGGCTATGATCCAATACATTATTGACGAGAATATGGCAGTAAAAGTAAGAGTGTACTGAGATGGTATGGGCATCTACAAAGATTGGACGATGAACGACTCAAAAGATGTTTGAAAAAGAAATGTAAAAGATAAGCGTTTAAGGAAAAAATAGATTGATCTTGTAAGTAAGATTGCAAAGAAGTGTACAAAGACGAAGCAAAGTAGAGACATATCAATGGAGGTACTAGCCACTCCTTTTGAAATAACGGGTGGATACATTACAATATTTGCTAATTATGTATGTACCATCCACGCAGTTTCAAGGTCTATTGGCGTTTTAAGCTATATTAAACCAGAATTTGAATCGAATCTGAAAAATCGAATTAAAAAAGGTATCGGTGTTATGGCCGCGGGGTCAAGTCAGGGTATTTGGAACCGGATAACGTTGGTTCAAATCCCGTGACGATAACTTCGACCCTGGTTCAACAGATGCCGTTGCATGCACACAAGCTTCTGCTTTCGCATGAAGACAACTAACCAGGCAAAATAGGTTGGTGGATTGCATTATTTTCCACAAATCTATTTAAAAAAAAAAACTAAACCTTTTTTTGGAAAAAAATATGTTAACATATTCCTTGACTTATAGGTTGGTATGAGGCTGACCATCCATACTGTAAAAAATGGTGTTCTTTACCCAATGTCACCCCTATTTCAGGGAAGGTGTTATGTTTAAAATGGCTTGCCGGGAACTGATGAGCGACGGCCCGATTAGTTCACACGGCGCAGTTCGGCTGCTTCCGTGATCGTTCGGCTCCGTTCGGCTCACAAAACACACTGTACACTTCGAGATTGTTCTTTCTATGTTATTTTAAAATAACATAACAAAGTTTAGCAAAAGTTGCAGGGCTTATGTTCATTTGACGTTTTGATTTTATTACACAAAGTACACAATGCAGCATTGGTAGGCGCAAAATTAAAAAAAAAAGGATTATTTTGAAAGATAATATATTTTGTTTAAAAAACTAAAATTAAGAAACATTGTTTTGTACCACTTGAGTATTTTTTATTGCAAAAACGTTTTCGGTGGGTACTTCCACCATCTTCGGTTGCACTTATATAATAATTTAACGTGTCTATTTAAGGGCATGCATTTCATATGAATTTTAAAAGGTACATATATTATAGCAACTTAGATTTTATACATTATACGGTCACAACTTTTTGATCATATTGGGAATTCGCCACTGCTGCAAGCTTTGCTTCCAGGTTTTCCTGTAACTTGAATTGAATTATGTTTAATTTTTCCGACTTTGCGAGTCTTCATCTCAGAAGCTGAAAAAAAAACAATGGCCCTTTCAGGCAAACAACCTAAAAACAAAAAAAAAACCTTGAAGTCAGTCAATTATTCAGGGAACCCTTGGCTATGACTTTTTAATGAAAGAGTTTTGCAAAAAAAAATACAAATGCCACGTGACCATATTGTGTCACGTTTTTTGTATTTTTTCAGTTTATTTTTAATTTTTCTATGTACAAGGGAAAAATGAATGATGAAGAGTTGAATGATGGGTTGGTATGAGGCTGACCATCCATACTGTAAAAAATGGTTCACTTTGCCAATGTCACCCCTGTGTCAGGGAAGGTCGGCAAAAGTTGTAGGGCTTATGTTAATTTGAGGTTTGGATTTTATTTGTAAGTACACAATCAGCATTTGTAAGCGTGAACTACACGTGTTTGTTTGTCGGCATGTATTTGAGAACTTTAAATGAACTTATCCTTGCAAGTAAGATTATAGATTGTAGAAGAGTGTGAACATTTATAAATCAAGCATTTGGTAGTTTTCTAGTGATATTGCTCACTATATTTTTGAGAAGGGTTGCATAATTAAACCATTGTTTGAACTAAACAAATCAGGGTTTATTGACTTAATATAGGATTGGGAAATGGGAAAGAAAAATATTTGTTTGAAACAAACATGACCGATCCGTAGTCTAGTGGTAACGCTTTAGACTTGGAAATGGAAGGTGGAGTACTTGAAATGTATCCTTTATATTTTCAATTATGCTCTTCGCTGGGTTAAACAATTCATATACCTTTATCAAAGACCGGTCACCACAGGTTCATCCAGCCTTACAGCAACTTGATCTTGCTTGAGAATTGGCGACGACCAAGCTCGCAGAGGGTTCTTGAGTTGTGATTCACACAAAAACAGAGCTCACCAAATAAACCATCCAAATATTCTTCTTTATCGATGAAAGTAAAGGCCACTTTTAGCCAAAAGATGGGATGAAGTATTTACAGTAACAGGAACAGATAGTTTTTGACTAATTACAGATATTTTGGTTTGTTTGAGGATATTTATTTGGGTCAGATGAGCAATGGAAACAGCTGATCTGTTTGCCTAATCTGGGATTATACTTATCTGAAGTTACAAAGGCGTCTGTGGGAGCTGTAGGCCTTGGGTCAATAAGAAACCGGCTGGCAGTTGGAGAGACCTATAACTTACTAATGCTACTAGTGTGTATACGATATCATATAGGCATTAGTGAAGGAAGAGGACAATTCTAATTATTATAGCAACGCAACTAAGCTACACATACGGTGCTACTTCTTGTCGCGTTATCTCCGAAGTGTATCGCTGTGAAGAATGAAACCTATTTATTTTGACAGGTAAGAGAGCCGGCCTTCCGCCAAACCCTTCAGGTGGCTGGTATCCATTTTTTGTGAAGGTTGAGCTGGTATTTTATTTTGGCTTTGAAATGACCGCCGAAACGGGAAATCATTTCTGATACCCTCGGTGGGATTCAAATCCGAATTCTCGGCATGGAATGCAAGCACTCTACCAACTGCGCTATCGACTGGAGGAAGTCTCAACGACCGTTGATAGATCTTACCTATTTGAAGGTAATCATCATCTTGTGAAGGCAGCGCCTTGTTGTGTCAGCCATATGTCTCTGTCTGTTGCCATCCTTTTGAGATGCGAATAGGAGGAGACATCCATGAGCCGCTTCACATCCTTGAAGTATGAAGTTCTTGGGCGACCTCTTGTTTGTTTTTCCAAGATTTTGATATCAAAGATGTTGTTAGAAAGGTGTTATGTCTAAACGAGCGCCCTATTAGCTTGGCTTTCTTTTTCAAAATGTGACTTATAAGCTCTCTTCTCTCTTCCACGTCCCGCATCACCTTTTCATTGAACTTCTTTTCGACCCTAATGTCTTGGACATTTTTCTCCAAATCAACATCTTGAACGTCTCCTTTTTTTCCTCTTTTTCATATTTGTAGTTGGTCCAGGTTTCGCATCCATACAACAACAAAAAACAACAAAAGGTAGGACGGAATAAAACAAGGTGCCTGAACAGCTGATCGTTGTTATATATGAAATGGATCAGCTGTTAATACATCCTATCTTCAAATAGATACGTTAAGAACTATTGATGGTCGTCGAGACTTTCACCCCTTGTGGCGTAAATGAATTGTGTTTTAGGTTTTGGAGATTTATTTTTGTTTCAATATTTATTATGATAATTTATTCATAAAAAGGGGTTTACAGTGAAAAACAAAGGATACACTTTTGAACATAAGTTTGAAAAATTACGTGTTACTGAACTAGAAAAACCTGTGTTTCAGGCACGGAGAGCTAAAGGTTATATTCAAACTAGATGTACGGTCGTTGGACATATTTACATATCATAATTAACTTTCCAGATTAATAACATTTTTTGGATATTAGACGAACCGTTCTATTAGATCATTGGTCAGCAAAGTGCGGCTCTTTGACTATTGGAGTGCATTCCTGAATTTTCCTTGAACTAAGTTTTCAGCAGGTTTTGGGAGTTTCAAAACTGCAGCGTGACTTTAGCATTCGTCAAAAACCCTTTTATTGTTATAATAATTAAATTAAAAAAATCTCCTTTTTGCTCCATATTTTTTCATTATCGAATTATCAGTTGGTTGGTATGAGGCTGACCATCCATACTGTAAAAAATGCTTCACTTTGCCAATGTCACCCCAGTTTTAGGGAAGGTTGACAAGAGTTGCAGGGCTTATGTTCATTTGAGATAGAGGTTTTTTGTATTGTAGGTCCACATGCGGCATGTGTGAGCGCGAAATTATGCGTGTCTGCTTGTGGGAATGCATTTAATATGAAACTCAGATGATACATATCTTTGCACCTTAGATTTAGATTTAGATTTTTAGTTGCGTGCTATTTTAATTATTATTTATTTTATGGCAGTCCATAGAAACTGTTAGAAAGTCTTGTAATTGTCGGAGTAAAAAAAAGAATCCGTCCGTTTGTATGTATGTCCCAGCCGTACTGGGTACTGATTGTAGAGACACCATTTTTTTTGGTAATAAAATGTGACCTGATCATTCTATCAATATTCAAACTCACGAGTTGCCAACTCCACGCCATCTTCCCATTATTAATCGATTAGTTTGTTTTAATTGATTCCGAGACCGAGCTTAACTCTCCCTTCTAGTCTACAGTATAAATTTATACCGGAGTCTTTCCCCTTTAGGCTCAGTCAACAGATTTACTAACGGACAACAAGTCAGTGGTAGCTGATACCAGAAGAAAGTGTTAATATTGAACGTAATTGAAAGGTTGAGGATGTTTACCGGTGAAGTAGGAAAAGAACATTACAAAAACCCAATCTAATCCCCGTTCCGTTTTTCATCCGGGGAAGCGTAGTACAGAACGCTCATGCAATGCTATATTTTTTTGTGGTGGAAGGCTTTCTTGATGGTCGTGACTCGACGCAGCAGTTATTCTAGATTTACCTGTTCGTCCACTAGAGAAATTATCAAAAGCTCGAAGTTACTGACTCGGTGCAATGTCATTGAGATGCGCTTCTTACTACTTCGTGCCAGTCACAAAATATGTGCTGATGGCGTTCTCAATCGGCTGGGAGATCCAGTCCGGGGTCGACGTAGAAGGCGCAAAAATATCTGAAAGCTCGATGGATATCCCTTGTGGACAGGAAGTCGGGTCTATAGTAGGAAGAGAAGATGCTTCTAGCGAGACCAAGTGTTCAGGATGGATGCAGACCGGTTAGCAACTGTTGCTGCAAAGGAACTGCCGATTGGTCAGCGCTCACCAGGCAGATCCTCTATGAGGTGAAGAGACAGCTGGTCCTCAGTGCCACAGGAGGGGACTTGCGATATAGTGGTCAAACTGAGAAAAAGAGGAAAACGTATTTGTGAAGATTATAATTATTCGTTGCATTTTCTTACACAAAACCAGAGTGTTTTTTTTATCCATTTTATTCCCGTGCGTGGAATTGAGGTTCATTTGTCAATTTATAAAATCAATCACGCAGTGTTAAAACCAGTTTTTAAAACGAAACATATTTTTATAGAGTCTTTGCGCTGTATTAAAGTTATTTATTTTCCCTGGTATAATATATTCGTTTCAAACAGCATAATTCGTGCGAAATTGAATCTTTTAGTGCCTTGTGCCTTTATTTATAGAATTCTGTGTGAGGAAATCCCTAGATTTCAGAAATTCTAGAAGTACATATATAATTCTTGGTGTCGCAGAGTTGTTGAGGTGGCTGTTGATGTCCTTATTCTTTGTAGCAGAGATGTTAGCTGTGTAGTATTGTGTTATGTGTTGTGTTGCATTTACTTTGAGACACAAAATGGAAGTGGCGATTCATATTGGTTTTCAATAGGTCAAGATTAAATTGGTGTGGGAACACAGATTCCGGTAAAGGAATCTATATTAATCTAATCCATAATCTAAGTTGCAAGGATATATTCATTTAAAGCTCTCAGATGTATGCCCACAAACCAACAAGTGTAGTTCGCGCTTACAAATGCTGAATGTGTACTTACAAATAAAATCCAAACCTCAAATGAACATAAGCCCCACAACTTTTGCCGACCTTCCCTGAAACAGGGGTGACATTGGCAAAGTGAACCATTTTTTACAGTATGGGTGGTCAGCCTCATACCAACCTATAAGTCAAGGAATATGAATGAGTCGTGAAAATACCCAATTCTCATAGTTTTGATATCGACTGTAAAGAGATGGATGTGAGTTGTTATAAGTGTTATGTTGCTTTTGTTATGAGACACAAAATGGGAGTGGCGATTATATTCGTTTTCAATAGGTCAGGATTAAATCGGTGTGGAAACACAGATACTGGTAACTCGTTCCAGAAACAGGCAGTTTGACAAAAGAATGTGTCCTGAAAACTCTCAATTCTCATAGTTTTGATGTTAAAGGAATGAATGTGAATCGCTATGTTGTGTAGTTTTTATTTTGAGACACTGAAAAGTAGTTTATTTAAAAAAAACCTTTGAGCAGTCTTCATTTCTCCATCTGCCGTCACTGAAACAAATTGACTGTGCACACAAAGGGCGCGATGGATGTCTGAATATTATACATTTGCCTTTATAATGCTTCCAATTCAATTTTGTGTCGAATCTTTAGAAAGCAAACCGTCGGTCTTCTCACCCAATATTGATTTTTTATCGATGCCATTTGAATAGATTGACATTTAGAAAATACGAAACAGAGAATTGTAAATATTGCCAAGCTTTCGGATAGTACTTGAACGTAACTTAAAAAAACTGTAAATTTAAATGTACTCTTTTTTCTAGTTTCGGGAATCGGAGCATTTTTAAATTTCAAAGTTTTTTCTTTCGGTGAGCAAACATCAGGCTTGTAACCAATAAAAAAATAATTGTTTACCTCTTCCCTAGCAACACCGCCGTGTGACGACACAATTTATGTCACACAATTAATGTGCAAACTTCATTTTACTGAATATTTTTTATTCCTTGACTTAAATTGACTTTTGTTACTGATTTTTGTTCTTCAAATGTATGTAGGTTGAGATGAAGCTGACCATTCACACAGTAAAAATTGGGTCACCCCAGATTCAGGGAAGGTCATAAAAAGTTGCATGCTTTATGTTCATTTGAGGTTTGGATTTTAATTTGTATGCATAAATGCAGCATGTGTAAGCTTGGACTTTCCCGTGTCTGTTTGTGGGCTTGCATTTAATATGAATTTTAAATGTAAATATATCTTTACAACTTAGATTAGAGATCAACTTTTTTTATTTTTACTTTTCTGGAAGATCTTCCCTCACTTGAGAAAATATATAGCATTGTACGAGCGTCCATGTGCTGTGGGTGCTTCTGACATATGCATACAATACGGGTACATGGCGAGCTTGAGAATACTAGAATTTTCAATTTTAATTTATTTAATAAATTTATCACTTGCACAAATAAGCTCTTTTTACTGCACAGGATTTCTCTCTACTGGAGGAAGCTTCACTTGGATAAACACAGCTTTAAGGCTCCATCCGGCGTGATAAGCTGCTCTTAATTACATATAACTAGTAAGTCGTGAGATCTCTTACTGAGAAAGCACTGCGGCGCGAATTGTGCATTCCTATTAAAGAACATAAAGTTATTTTATTATTCTATCACTTCGTTTTCACTGCAGTTGTAATTAACTGAATTTAAAATGAAGATTATTCTTCTTTGTCTTATTCCCATTGCCTTTATTCCATATTTGAGTGTTTTGTATTCTGTCCAGTTGTGGGTGTCTGGTGATGCATTATCTATAATCTTAGTTGCAAAAAAAAGCAAGTAATTTATGAGATCTCTTAATGAGAAAGCACTGCAGCGTTTATTGTGCAATCTTATTACAGAACATAAAGTTAGTTTATTATTCTATCACTTCGTTTTCACTTCAGTTGTAATTAAATGAATTTAAATAAAGATTTTTTTTCTTTTTCTTATTCGGACTGAACTTATTCCTTATTTCAGAGTTTTGTATTCTGTCCAGTTGTGGGTTTCCGATAATGTTTAATCTATAATCTAAGTTGCAAATATATAATAACATATAAAAATAACATTAAAGGCTTTCCCACAAAAATACGTATAAATTTACGCTTAGAAATTTTGCATGTTTACTTATAATATCAAATACAAATCTCGAATGAACATAAGCCCTGAAACTTTAGTCGACCTTCCCTGTAAGAAGGGTGGCATTGGAAAAGTTAACCATTTGTACTGAGTGTAGGGTCCGCCTCATACCAGCGTATAAGTCAAGAAATACAAATAATAAATGGCATTTAAGTATATAAAAACAACAGAACCTTAAAAATTCTATGAAAGTCAGGAAGGTGGTGTGTAACGATTCTGCTTGTTTCCAGAATGATCTTTATGTACAACATATAATCTAAATTGCAAAGATAAAATACATTTGAGATTCATATTAAACGCATTCCCACAGGCAGACACGTATAAGTCAGCGCTTAAACATGCCGCATGCAGACTTACAATATAAAAACCTTTTATATAAATATGGACCAGAATTCCCTTGAGCCTCAGACATAAATCAACCGTCGCCGTACTGTTCAAGTGTAAAAGCTCTCTCAAAACTGAAAGTGAGGATATGAATTGTGTAAAATAGAAATGAACCGCAGTTTTGATGAAATAGAACCCGCTAAAGACATGATAATATAATATTCATAAGAATGTAATTTGCCGTGTATGTTCCTTGACTTATAGGTTGGTATGCGGCTGACCATCCATGCTGTAAAAATGGTTCACTTTGCCAACGTCACCCCTGCTTCAGGGAAGGAAGGCAAGAGTTGCAGGGTGTATGTCCATTTGAGATTTGTTTTTTTATGTTGTAGGTTCACATGAGGCATGTGCAAGCGCAAACTTGTACGTGTCTGGTTGTGGAAATGCATGTAATGTGAATCTCCAATGTAACATATTATCTTTGCAACTTTATTAGATAAGTTGAGATTAGATAAGAATGAAATAGAGGAGTGTCGGGTAGAGTTGTAAAGATCGACTAATGCACAGAGAAATTAGATTACACGCCTTGAAAGTGAAATCGTGTGAGGGGAAATTTAAAAATTGAAGTAAATTGCCCGCGAATTTTTTTTCGCGCGCCCCCCCTTATATCGCGCGCGAACAATAAATATATTCCGGAGACGCCGAAAAGGTTTTCTCAGCTGCTACATCAACGTGTACCACAACAGGGTGATTTGAAAAAGTGTGGTTTCTATTTTATTTTTAAAAACAGCAAAATATCATTGACTGGAATTGGTACAAGACAACAAGACCATATCGCAACCTTAACGGTAAAAGCGAATAAGTGCTGATTAACTGATTTGAGAAAGAAATAAACGCAACTAACGCAACTAAGCTACACATATAGTGTAACTTCTTGCCGGGCTATCCCCGAAGGAGTCGCATGTGGCGAGTTATTTATTTTTACAGGTAGGGGGCCGGCCTTACGCCAACCACTATAGTTGAAGTGGAGGTTTCCCAGCTCCCGAGAGTGCCGGTACTCATTTCTGGTGAAGGCTGAGTAAACCTTGCCGGTATTTTATTTTGGGGTTTGAAATAAACACCGAAACGGGAAATCATTTCTGACACCCTCGCCTCGGTGGGATTCGAACCCGAAAGAAAGCGTGGATAAAAAAGAGATTGTGTGTAATTTTTCATTGTAAGTTAACTAATTTTAAAGTAGTGCTCATGAAAAACTTCAAAAAACACAGAATTTTGACAAATTTTAAGTGTTTTCTCTCGTAGAAAATATAAAAAATGTGCATTTATCTGAGAAACCCAGATGTTAGCTTAATATGTCACTTATTCAGTTTTACCTTTAAGGCATCGATATGATCACCAATGCTCCAGTGACGGCGTTTGTCACATCTATCGTTTTATCTATAATCTATGTTGCAGAGATGTATTACATTTATGATTAATGATAAATTGATTCTTACAAGCATACACGTATAAATTCGCGTTTACACATGCCGAATGTGAACTTACAACATAAATACACTATCTTAAATGAACTGCAAGTATTGCCGACCTTACCTGAAAAGGGTGATATTGGCAAAGTGAACCATTTTTTACAGAATATATCTACAACTCGTCCCCTTAGTGCTTATTTCCTTTATGACCATCAGAGGTAATTTCACATGAGCAGATTGTGAAAAATGTGATTAATAGGATAATGTTATTTAAAAGGTCATCTTAGAAACAAATGACAGATAAGTCAAACAAGCACTGACATGAAGAACTGTAAAAAAAAATTAAAAAGATAAAATATTTTTTATCATTTACGTTCTCCCTGTATCCATACAAATGAAGGAGAAAAAAATATTGTACTGGTACTTGCGTATGGAAATCCCTCCCTTTCAACATCTCGCTACATCTTCTTTTTCTTCCTCTTCTGCCTACGTCACTTCACGTCACGACACGCGTATATTTCGTGACGGGGATTTGCCACGTAGGAGACGCATAATGTGAGGATATATCCGAGAGGTCTGTGCCCCCAGTAAGGAACTCACCTCGATTGCGTAAACGCAACTAAGCTACACATATAGTTATCCCCGAAGGGATCGCATGTGGCGATTCGGGACCTACTTATTTTTACGGGTAAGGGGGCTGGCCTCACACCAACCACTTTAAGTTGAAGTGGGGGTTTCCCAGCTCCCGGGGGGCTGGTTCTTATTTCTTGTGAAGGCTGAGTAAGCCTTGAAATCGAACCCTTGCTCTCGGCATAGAATGCAAGAATCCTACCAATAGAGTAATTTCACTTTTTTTTTATTTCATAAAATGGTAGGCTATATCTTTAAAAATGATTATATGTGGCTTAGTTTTTAAATTATGGCTCTTTGTCGGTGTTATGGCCGCGGGGATCAAGACAGGTTATTTGGAACCGGATAACGCTGGTTCGAATCCCGCGACGATAACTTCGACCCTGGTTCAACAGAAGCTTCTGGTTTCGCATAAAGACAACTGGCCAGGCAAAATAGGTTGGTGGATTGTATTTCTTTCCACAAATCTATTTGAAAAAAAAAAAAAAATTCGCGTATTTTTCATTTCTGTTAAAACAGGTCTTTTTTTTATTCGGGCAGATATGACGTCAGATCTTCGGAGTTTAGGTGTCAAATGACCCAGGTAGTCAGTTTGCTAGCGACGTTTGTCGTCAAAATGACGACACACGTCCCTAGCCGTTCACGTTGCATTTTTGGCGGGATTCAAATTCTCCGCATTTTATTTTTAAAAATTATCAATGATTTCTTTATTTTAACTACTTAAAAAATAAATGATTGTGATCCTTGAAATGTACTCTACACAAGCATATTATTTTCAATCGTTTTCCCTTCCACTGAAATTACCCTTGGTCGGGTTTTTGCTCGTGGACTGTATGTTCGGTGCTGACTTTAATTTTGAGGTGATGCGGGGTGTGGAGATGACTTGAAAGATGTAGTTAGTTAAACAATTTAATGGTCCTTTATTCCATAAAGATTACAAGGAGTTTTTACAAAGGATTACGTGAATAAAATTAGATGAACAGTTGGGACAAGTTACCAGGTCGACGATTGAGACAGAAGAGGGAGAAGGAAGTTAGGTTTTAATGCGCCTGTGACATCTGTCAGAAATGCAATACCAACCCAACAGAATGTACCAAAGACAAAAAGATTACTATTCTTGGTAGGTATATTATTTTAATTAATTTGGTCATATTAAATTTGGACCATACTGGCGGGCCTCAGATTGGCAAATACCGTGTTATAACGGTGAATATTTGGCAATATTACTAGAGAGGTCATCTCCACAATGATGTATGATAGCTCGTTTACATAATGTTACATCGTGGACTGTATTTTTGAGGTTGTCATAATATACTGGTTAACAGTGATTGACTCTAATTTATAATTCTTTTTTGCTTTTCAATAACTGGTACTTGTCTGTAGAAATCAACACTTAGATCTAAGAATCATTGATTATACAAAACAATGGTAGGTGCATACAAACTTAAATAGAATTCTGACTTTGAAAATAATTTATTTGACTTATACACCTTGAAGCAGTTGAAAGTTAAGTATTAATCTTACTTGTTGTATGTATGGTAGTCAATTGTGTTAGCAACAAATGATACTTCAATTAAGTTGATATGGTGAGTTACCCTTGTAGGTAAGCATTTACATACAAATTTACATGGATTCAATAAAGTGTACTTATAATTACTCAGCCTTTTAATTAATTAAATACATAATTTAATGTGATCAGTTCTTGCATAGTAACATAAAACATAAAGTGAAGTTACAGATAACATAAGACAAATAATTATCGGTAAGTACATAATCATTTATCCTGCTAGGAATTACCAAATAGGTAATTTACTTAATTTTTGAATTGGTCTCTTTTTAATACCAGAGTCAGTTTTTATGGATACTACTCTCAGAATACCATCCGTACCAGGATGTAATTCTGTTACTCTTCCCAATCTCCATCTCAAGGGCGGTTGATTATCCTCCCTAAGCACAACTAAATCATTAATTTGTAGTGTAGATGTCGTTAACTGAGTCCATTTCTTGCGAGGTTGCAAAGAATTGAGATATTCATTAGTCCAACGCTTCCAGAAGGTCTGGAATAGTCGACTTAACAGTTGATACCGATTAACTGCATGGATTGGAATATGATTCAGATCTGGTTCGGGAAGAGCGACCAGTGGTCCTCCGATAAGGAAATGACCCGGAGTCAATGGTAACAAGTCATTAGGATCGTCTGATAAGGGTGTCAACGGCCTTGAATTCAGACAAGCTTCGACTTGGATTAATAAAGTAGAACATTCTTCAAAAGTGAGGGTATGATTGCCCACTAACTTTTTAAATAAATGCTTTGCGCTTTTTACAGTAGTTTCCCATAGACCACCGTGATGGGGTCCATCTAAAAGTTTGACTGGCAATCCAGGCAAGTGTTATGCTAGAATCTGTCCACAATGTGGACCTTGTTATCACCAGGTTACTCGTCTCACTAACGCGTTTAAATAATTTAGATAATAATAAGGCTGCGTTCAATTCTAACCGGGGTAAGGAGATTTGTTGCAAAGGTGCTACCTTTGACTTGGCACAAAAAAGTTGAGAGTTAACTTCGGAAGTCAACTCGTTGCGAGTAACTAAATAGATACATGCTCCGAATGCTCGTGTAGAGGCATCCGCAAAGCCGTGTAGTTCTACGGAGGATTTATGATCTGTTCCACATACATGCCGTGCTACATGTATGGAGGCTGCTAGGTTGAACTGATGCACAAAATTACACCATTCAGTTTTTGTTGGAGTAGATAACTCATCATCCCATTTACTGCTTTCTTGCCACAGCCGTTGCATAAAGAGTTTGGAAATTATAGTAATGGGAGAGAGCAACCCTAAAGGATCAAACGTTCTGGCTATCGCAGATAAAATTGATCGCTTGGTTAAATTTGCTTCGTTACATTCAATGTGTAAATTGAATATCAACGTGTCAGTACTAGGTTGCCACGTTAATCCTAAAGTTTTATAAGTGTCATGGTTTGCAAAATTTACAGATGAAACACGTTCTTGCAATTGTAGGGAACTATTGGTTGTCCACTTTCTTAATGACATACATGCACTATTAAATATTTCAGTAATTTGGGTTTTAATCAAATTGAGCTGATTAATATCGTCGTGTCCAGTTATCAAGTCGTCCATGTACATGTCTGACTCGATAACTTGACAAGCTTCAGGGTACTTGTCCCTATTTGTTTGAGCGAGTTGCATGATGCATCTCGTAGCTAGGAAGGGGGCTGAAGCGGTTCCGTATGTAACCGTGTTTAACTGATACTGGCAAGGCAAGTGAGTCACACTGTCTCTCCATAGGATTCTTTGAAGAGGTCTGTCCTGTGGCTGAATATCTATTTGTCGATACATTTTCTCCACGTCAGCTGTCATCACCCACCTGGGCGTTCTGAAACGTAACAAAATGTCAAATAGATCTTGTTGCACAGTAGGTCCTATCATTAAAATGTCATTCAACGAAAGCCCAGAGGTAGTTCTGGCGCTCCCATTGAATACTACTCTCAGTTTTGTAGTCGTGGAATGTTCTTTTATTACCGCGTGATGCGGAAAATAATAAGCAATTTGAGTGTTATGTGGGGGCACAAGACTCATGTGTCCTAAAGCTAAATATTCGGATAAAAAGTCATCATACCGCGCCTTGAGCTGAGGATTGCGGTTGAGTTTGGATTCTAGCGAGATCAGACATTTTGATGCTCGCGCTAATGAATCGCCTAATACCCCAGGGTCCGACTTCAGACCTATGCGTGTCTGGAATCTCCCCTGCGGTGATCGGGTTGTGGTTTGGACGAATAGATCTTCCATAGCCTTTTCTTCTAAAGATTGATGTTTAGTATTCTCGATGGTTTCACACTTCCAAAAAGCTTCTACCAGTCCGTGAAGACCGGTTGACGCTCCTCTGCTGGGCCCAGACGTCCTTCGGGATCCTCCAGACGCCGCAGTCAGCATCGATGATACGAAGGTAGCTTGCATTGGTGCCAAACCGGTCGCCAACCATCCCAAGTGTGAGGGATAGAACCGGAGCCCTCCCCTTGACAGCGACGTCCGGCTGCAGCGCAGGATTCTCCAAAAGACGTCTGCGCCGAGCAGCATGGAGACTGCGCCAGCCTTGGCAAACTGTGGGTCTGCCAGGTCGCGCAGTGGTACGGGCGGCTCACACCTGAAACTGGTTTGGGGAAGATTTGTAGTTATGGTCTCTACAACAAGGAATGAACATTCAGTTTTAAAACCAGATAATCGAGAAGCTATTGTAGCCGTAACGGCTTCAGATGAATAACTTGTTTGTTGTTGAATACCTTCAATAGGCATTTTTAACGTAGATTTAGGAAGCTTCAATGAGTCAGCTAGTTCCCTTGTTAGGAAGTTTGCCTGCGACCCATTATCTAAAACGGCTCGTACAGCTCTTGACGACCCGTCTGAGTCATACAAGTGTACGCTTACAGTTGTTAACATAGCTTGAACATTATTGGAATTACTAAATGCTGCCAAGGCAATCTTATGGTCTATAGTATGTAACAATGTATGGTGATTGCTTTGACATTTTTTGCATTTGCTTGAGCTACGGCATTTGTATGCTTGGTGCCCAATGCGAAGACAATTGAAGCATAATCTATTACTTTTTGCGGAATCCCGCCTTTGAGAAACATTTAACTGTATGAATTGACTGCATGTGTGAATGTAATGTGGTCCTTTACAGATCGGACACTTGACACCTTCTATTGTAAGCAACGCTTTCTTGGTTGCAGGTTTGCTATTTGTGGGCTCGAGAGTGTATTGATTATACATTTCTAAATGAGATGCCTTTTTTTTTAGAAATGCCAAAAAATCATTAACCGATTTGTAGTCCTTGTGGGACTTCCAATCGCTAATGCTTGGTGGGTCTAATTGCTTCAGAAACTGGTAGATGAGTAATTCATCCCAGTTCGAAGTGTCAACCCCCAAGCTGTTCAGTGCATTTAAATTACTACTAATAGTGTTGGTGAAATTGTGAATCTCATTGAATCTTCTCACATTAAATTTAATACTGTGTATGTTATCTAGATGCGTTTTTATTAAGATCTCCTTGTTGTTGTATCTGGCTTCCAAAATACTATATGCCAGGGGGTAGTTTTTCCCTGATACTTCTAATTGCGCTAAGATTGACTGTACTTGAGGAGATAACGAATTTTTCAGATACATGAATTTCTCTATATTTGAAATGTTTGCATTATTGTCTATTAAGGCCAAAAATAAATCTCTAAATGTTACCCAGTTGTCATATTTTCCATCAAAGATCGGAATTGACAATTTAGGTAAGTTCATGGGGTTACAGAATTCATTATTAACTATATGATTAATTTTTAGGCTATTGGCCTCAGATTGCTCTAAGAACCCTTCATACTTTGCTATTAAATTCACCAGGACCTCTTCCTGGTGTAGCATTGTTCTATGTAGGTCCTCATCATTGGCCAAAGCATCTACATTATGGTTATACAATTCATTAAATTTTGTTATTATTTCTCTGATTTGACATAGTTTTGATTTTACTAGTGAGATTTCTAAATTTTCCTTTAAAATATATTGTTCATAGGTAGCTAATCTAGCTGACAATGTCCTCGTCCAATTTGACAGTCTAGTCGTCATTTTGAAACACAATATACACTAATCACAAATAAATAGATAAATAACACTGGCCTGCCTGTGTGGAGGAATCCTCGGTGATCCCGTGGTTCGTACTGGGTCTGGCAGCTCGTGCGGCCCGTGCGTGGTGTCGATCTCAGCTTTGGTCAGCTGATATGGGGCGCCTGCCTGCACCAAGCAGCGCTCCTGGTTCGTCAGAAGGAGAAGCTCCTCCTGCTCGTGGATGATGATGGATGACTCTCGCACTAGGCCTGGGCCTGTGCGCAGTCGATGTGGGGCTCAGTTTGCTTCACAAACTGATGTGGGGACGCCTGTTTGTACAAAGCAGCTCTCCGCATTCGTCAGAAGGAGTGGTTCCCTCTGCCCGGCCCGCTGATGAAGGATGACTCTCGCACTAGGCCATGCGGCCCTTGCGCAGTCGATGATGGGCTCAACTGATGGCAATCAGCTGATGTGGGGGCGGCTGCTTGCACAAAGCAGCGCTCCGCATTCGTCAGAAGGAGAAGCTCCCTCTGCCCGGCCCGATGATGAAGGATGACTCTCGCACTAGGCCATGCGGCCCTTGCGCAGTCGATGATGGGCTCAACTGATGGCAATCAGCTGATGTGGGGGCGGCTGCTTGCACAAAGCAGCGCTCCGCATTCGTCAGAAGGAGAAGCTCCCTCTGCCCGGCCCGATGATGAAGGATGACTCTCGCACTAGGCCATGCGGCCCTTGCGCAGTCGATGTGGGGCTCAGTTTGCTTCACAAACTGATGTGGGGACGCTTGCTTGTACAAAGCAGCGCTCCGCATTCGTCAGAAGGAGTGGTTCCCTCTGCCCGGCCCGCTGATGAATGTGCGCCCGCTGTATGGGGCCACGTGCTCTCCTCTCCGTCGCGCTGCGTAAAAGTCCGCTTTTTGTGAGCACAAAAGGGTCCTCGGTGGACGCAGATGACTCCAGATGCTAGTTCACTGAATAATCCGCTGGTATGGAGCAACAAGGTCGCTCATCCTGCTCGAAGTGACCAAAAATGGTCACGATGCGGCTCGATGGACCAAAAATGGTCGGGTTTTTGCTCGTGGACTGTATGTTCGGTGCTGACTTTAATTTTGAGGTGATGCGGGGTGTGGAGATGACTTGAAAGATGTAGTTAGTTAAACAATTTAATGGTCCTTTATTCCATAAAGATTACAAGGAGTTTTTACAAAGGATTACGTGAATAAAATTAGATGAACAGTTGGGACAAGTTACCAGGTCGACGATTGAGACAGAAGAGGGAGAAGGAAGTTAGGTTTTAATGCGCCTGTGACATCTGTCAGAAATGCAATACCAACCCAACAGAATGTACCAAAGACAAAAAGATTACTATTCTTGGTAGGTATATTATTTTAATTAATTTGGTCATATTAAATTTGGACCAACCCTATTGATCTTTTTAAAACCTTAAAGGTAAAACTCAATAAGTGACATATCTCGCCATCGTGCGCCTTATTCCCGTTTTCTACGAGAGTAAACACTAAAAAAGTGTGAAAGTCCTGCAGTTAAGAAGTTGGTCATGAGCACTTCCTTGTAATAAGTTAACTTACTATGAGAAGTTACACCCAATAATTTTTTTTAATCCCGATTTCTCAAATCAGTGAATCAGCAATTGTTCAGAAGCGCTATTCTGCTGAATTCCTTACACTTTAGATATCAATCCAAGTTGGAGCTCGCGAAAGAAGTTCATAGATAAAAAATCACAGTCCAACTTATTTTTGGACACGAATTGCTATCTAAGGTCGTAATGAATTTAGAAGAATAGTGCTTCCGTTGTACCTTTTAGTTGGCAATATTATTTTGCAACCCTCATACTCGCGTATTTAAAAAATATTCAATCTTCAAAATTCAAGGATCAAATTTCGGAAATAGCAAATGAATGGGATATCCAGTGGCTTAGGACTCTGGATATCCCTTTTATTATTAAAAAGAGGGCTTGTATGAAAAAGGTTATGACTCTGGATGAAATGAAAGAAGTATGTAAGGACAGGAAGAAGTGGCCGCTAATCTGCAATGTTGACTTTGTAATGTGGCTAAAAAAAAAAATGGTTCACTTTGCATGCAATGGTTCACATACATACATTCTCACAACCAGACACGTACAAGTTCACGCTTGCACATGCCTCATGTGAACCTACAACATAAAAACCAAATCTCAAATGGACATACACCCTGCAACTCTTGCCGTCCTTCCCTGAAACAGGGGTGACATTGGCAAAGTGAACCATTTTTACAGCATGGGCGGTAAGCCGCATACCAACCTATAAGTCAAGGAACTTTGCAGCTTAAATTTAGGCTTATTCATTAATGTTACTTTTTTGTATAGGTAAGTATTGACTTTTTTTGCATAGATTTCTTTTTTAGGTTTTGTTGTTTTTTTTTATATCCTAAAATGTTATTTATTATTTGTATTCCTTGACTTATAGGTTGGTATGAGGCTGAACACCAATGCTATAAATAAATGGTACATTTTGCCAAGCCACCCCTGCTTCAGGGAAGGACGGCAAGAGTTGCAGGGTGTTTTTCCATTTTAGATTCGGGTTTTTATATTGTAGGTCCAAATGTGGCATGTTTAAGCGTGAATTTATACGTGTCTGCTTGTGAAAATACATATAATGTGAATCTTTAAAGTTTCATAATCTTTGCAACTTGGATAAGATTAGATTGGCAATATAATTTTGCAACCCTCATACTCCGTCTACCGCAAATGGATTTTATCCATTGCCATGTTTATTTTTGGCACACCACCAGACAATGACGCAGCCGGTTAAAAGTCTGCCGTTATTTTGATAAATCACCTTACCAGCTTCACAAAAAACATTTCAGCTACAAGTCAATACACTTATCAAACAAAAAACACCAAATAAATCAGGCTTTTTCGATGCAATAAAGTAGGGTTTTACTTGCAGCCCTTAGGACAGTTGTATTTTACCTTTTTTCTTTCGGAAAATAAATTTGTAAAGAGGAATGAATTAGACCAGAAACAGGTATCTCCCCTATTGATTACAAATTAATTACTTTTTTATTCATTTCAATTAATTATAAATTCAAAATTAAGGCTGGAATCTCATTGTGTAAATATTTTGTTTACTTTGCCAGTGCCACTCCTGTGTCAGGGAAGGTCGGCAAAAGTTGTAGGGCTTATGTTCATTGAGGTTTGGATTTTATTTGTAAGTACACATTCAGCATTTGTAAGCGCGAAATACACGTGTTTGTTTGTGGGCATACATCTGAGAGCTTTAAATGAATGTATTCTTGCAACTTAGATTATAGATGAGTATCAAAAAATGCTATTTTTAACGAAAGATTGTCCGGTCGATAGCTCACTTGGTGAGTGCTTACATTCCATGCCAAAAGCTCGAGTTCGAATCCCACCGAGAGTATCAGATATGATTTTCTATTTCAGTGTTTATTTCAAACCCAAAATTAAAATAACGGCAAGGTTTACTCAGCCTTCACAACAAATGAGTAGCAACCACATTGGGAGATGGGAAACCCCCACTTCAAATGAAGTGGTTGGCGTAAGACCGCCCCCCCTTACCTGTAAAACAAATAGTTTTAACTCGCCACATGCGAAACCTTCGGCCATAGCGCGTTAAGAATTTACACTTAGTTGCGTTGCCATACAGTTTGGTTTTATTCCAATGCAAGTAACTAAATACAGCCCTAGTCTCAAAGTATGCACTTACACATGATGCAAGTGTAGGTAGTTACAAAATAAAACCCAAATCTCAAATGAACATAAGTCCAGCAAATTTTTGCTGCTCCTTCCTAAACCAGGGGGGACAATGACTATGCATTTTTTATGTTATGGCTGGTCAGCCTCTTACCAACCTTCAATGAAATTATAAAAATCCGTTTATCTTATTTGAGAAAAATTGACAGAAGACGATCTTTAGGTTGAAGAAGAACATCTTAGTTAAAGAACCTGAGACAGTAGTTTAGCAGAAGCACAAGATCCGTAATAAATCGTTTTCAAGGAACGCGACGACGCTTATCACGTTCTGAGAAACCAGAGAAATAAGCCTCCTCACATAAAAGTGAAAAATGACTTGACCGAACTTCAGAGACAAACCCAAAAAACCCTTTGGGAAGAAGTCGATAAGAGGAAGGTGAAGGGTGAAGTAAACCTAACGGTTAAATTCATCAATGGAACGCCGAAAATAGTCAACATTACAAAAAACTGAATTCCCTCAACATCATCACAGATCAACATCACAGATCAAGAGCATCACTGATTCGACAACAATTAACATTATACTACCAAAATGTACGTGGACTACGTAGTAAGATTAGAGATCTGTATGTTCAAGCCTCCATAGGTACCGTTGACATTTATGCTCTCACTGAGACTTGGTTAAATAATGATATTTTCTCTTCTGAGCTTGGATTTATAAATCACTCTGTCTATCGCTGTGATAGATCTCCATTGACTAGCTCCAAGTCTCGTGGAGGTGGGGTTCTGGTTGCTATCTCAAAAAATATTAAATCTAAATTAATTCCTTGTTTTTCTAAATCAATCGAACTATTGTTTGTGATGGCTTTCACTAAGCCAGTGTCAACCATCATAGGATGTCTTTATTTGCCTCCAAACTCAAGTATTGATTTATATAATACCTTTGTCAACGAAATGGAACTAATCAAATCTAAATTTCCCTCTTCTAAGTACTTACTCATGGGTGACTTTAACCTCCCAAACATAAATTGGAATCTATGCGATTCGCCTTCGCCACAGCCCCACTTGTTGAACTTTTCTGAAGCTGATGATATAATAATTGATTTTTGTAATTATCTTAACTTTTCTCAAGTAAACTATATATTGAACGACCACCAGCGTACTCTGGACCTGGTTTTCAGTAACATTTCCCAAATTGAGGTTGGTAAATCTGTCGAAGTTCTTGTTCCGGTTGATGGATATCATCCCCCTCTTTCCATTACAGTCCCCTATCGCTCTGATCCTAACCTTCAATTCATAAACACCAAACCCAATCTGCATAATGCTGACTTTGATAAATTAAACACACTTTTGGATCAGATGGATTGGTCTTTCCTAAAACATGTTAATTTAAACGACACTTCCAACAGATCTTGCAATATTAACAACATTACATCTCTGTTTTATTCTAAACTTAATGATGCCGTTACTCAATCTATTCCAAATTACCATTCTAATACTCGTTTTTCTACCTATCCAGTTTGGTTTAGTGCTGAACTGATTAATGCTATTCGTCGTAAAAAACTCGCTCATATTAAATATATAACCTCACACTCCTCACAAAATTACAATGATTTTAAAACTTTGCGTACTTACTGCAAAACCCTTTCTGGCAAGTGCTATAAAAGCTATATAATTGCAGTTGAGACCTCTGTCCAATCGGATATAAAAAAGTTCTGGTCGTTTACTAACTCTCTCCGTAAGGGTGACTCTGGTATACCCTCTAATGTCTACATGGATCACAATACTGCTGACAATGCTCAGGGCATAGCTGATCTATTTGCTACATTCTTTAAAAGTGTCTTTACGGATGATTCCACTAACAATTTGTGCAACTTCTCTTCCAACATTGATCTCCATGTATCCAATTTATCGTTTGAAACTTCTGATGTAACTGTTCACATTCAACTCATGAAAGGCACAACAAATCCTGGCCCTGATAATATCCCCTCTATATTACTCAAACACTGTGTTAATACTCTATCAGAACCACTTTGTAGTCTATTTAACTTATCCCTCTCTTCTGGTATCTTCCCTGACTTATGGAAAGCAAGCTATCTAACTCCTGTTTTCAAGAAAGGTGACAAACATAATGTTTTAAACTATAGACCAATAAGCATCATATCTGCGATACCAAAACTTTTTGAAAAACTCATCCTTAGTAAATTATCTTTTATTATAACCAAATCCGTCTCCCCCTTCCAACATGGGTTCCTACCAAATAGGTCTACTCTATCTAATCTGTTGGTCTACGTAAATTATATATCTGATGCCATATCTAGGCGCAAACAAGTTGACGTCATCTATACAGATTTCAGTAAAGCATTTGACTCTGTCTCTCACAAATTACTCCTCTTTAAACTAGAGAAAATGGGAATTGGTGGCCACTTTCTCTCCTGGTTGACGTGCTATCTTTCTAATAGACAATTATCGGTAAAGATTAATAACTGCAAATCCTTTACATTCTGCCAAAAGAGTGGTGTTCCGCAAGGCTCCCATTTGGGTCCCTATTTGTTTCTCTTATTTTTAGACGATATTGCTAATATTTTCCTCGACTGTCATGTTCTTCTTTTTGCGGATGATGTCAAATTTTTTAGAGTGATAGAATCAAATGATGATAGTCTTAAACTTCAATCATCATTAGATAAACTAGTCGACTGGTGTCACTTCAATAACCTAAACCTTAACATTTCTAAATGCCAAATAATGAGATTTTATAAAATTAAAAATCCCTGTTTGCATGATTATTTCATAGGTCAACAAAAGTTAAATAGTGTTTTGGTTATTTCTGACTTAGGTGTTTTATTTGATCACAAATTATCGTTTATAAATCATATAAACTATGTTGCGGGTAAGGGAATGAAAATGTTAGGTTTTGTAGCAAGAACAACCAAGGACTTCAATAATATTCTTAGTATTAAAACGCTTTACATGTCACTAGTTAGAAGCTCCATGGAATATTGTTCCCCCGTATGGTCACCCTATTATGCCTGTCATATAAAAGCCATTGAGCGCATTCAACTTAAATTTGTAAAAATTATTAATTTCAAATTAAGAATTCCCGTCTCTGAATTTAATGCACAATATTTACTTAGTATTTTGAATCTTAATAGTCTCACTGATAGGCGTTTAATCAATGACCTCATTGTGCTTTTTAAAATTAAACACTCCTTAATTGATTCACCAATCCTACTTTCTGAACTTAATTTCTCCATCCCTTCATTTATTACCCGCAACTTAGTTCCTTATCGCACTGTATCCACACATACATCTACACACTTCTACAGCCCACTAATACGTATTCAACGTTTGGGTAATATATACAATGAAATAGATTCTGATACTCATACAAATCCTAAAACATACAAATATAATTTAATTAAGTACTTCAACTCCCATGGTACATAATAAGTACATAATAATTATTGTAGAGTTGCATCTCTTATAATATTGTACTGTACTATTGTTTACTCTAGTTTTATCAAATTTCTAGTTTATTTTTGTTACTTTAATATAAGACCTTGCTTTTTCTTTTTTGTTTTTTTTTTGTTTTATCTTTGTTTTTATTTTTTATTTTCTACTTATTTTGTTAACTTTTTTGCAATGTATTTCAATTTTTGTTTACCCTCATCTGTGCGTTTTTTTATTTTACCTAAGTTTTAATATTATTACTTGATCATGCTCTTATTGCTCTATATGCTATATGCTCATTGCTCTTATGTTTTTCTTCTTTCTTTTCTCTCTTATGTTTTTCTCTTCATCTTCTTACTTTTTGCATAAATATCTTCTACTTTTATTCTGTAGTAATCTTATTGTAAGCTTTATTTTGTAGGAACCTGTTTTATTTTGATACTGTTATGTCTGTAATGTATTTTATTTCTATTTTTGTATACATGTAAAAGGCACAATGTGCCGTTAATGAATGAATAAATAAATAAATAAATAAATCCCTCTTCCGCAGCAAATCGTTCATTCAAATCGCTCTGATGACTGCCAATCTTCACTAAAGAAGCACATGAAGAAGGAGAATTATTATTTGTTGTGCGAAAAATAATAAATAACATCTACAATAAGCCTTTACTTGTTAAAGTGCCGACTGATATCAATAATTGAGGCCACATTTGGTCCGCGGGCCGCAGGTGGAACATCCCTGGCTCATAGGATAAGTTGGATGATATTAAACGTTATTTATCACATAAGAAATTGAATTGAATACCGGGGGGTGGGGAGGGGGGGGGGGGGTAGTAATGCGCCTTGTGAATTTATTTTTATTTTTATTGGAGCTGCGTAGAATTGTATATTGACTTGGGAAAAAAACTTTTTTTATTTAGCTTTGATTTTTGATTAAGAATACGAACAAATGCATTTAGACAATTGTAAAAAAGGTAAATCAATACATTGTTAATGCTTTTTTCATTATTTAAGTCACATACAACTAAAGGTGCCAATTTCATCAAAAATAATAGGACTATTTTATTTTTTGACCGGATTTTTCGATGGTTTATAATTAATTGATAATATTTAAATAAAAATCGTTTATTTGGTGATCGTTGTTTTAGTGCAAATCACACCTCAACAGCTCTCTACAAGCTTGGTCACTGCTGTATAAAACTATCAATTGTCAAGTAAGACTCGGTTGCTCAGTTGCAAAGACCCTCGGAGACCGATCGTCGTTAAAGGCAGTTGAATCTTACAAAACAACCAAGAGTAAATTTGAAAAATACGTGAAATTTTTTGTGCTCTGAAAGAAATCGAACCCATGATCTTTCAAATTACAAACCCAAAGCGTTGACCACTAAAGTACAAACCGATCTTCCATTTTATACGAAACTGTTAAAAATAAGTCTTTTATATCAAGGTTTAGCTGTAAGTAGGTACTGGGTATTTTTAAAAGCATTTTAAAGCGCGATTTTAGTTGAAAATTTCCAAGAGATTTCACTAGCAGTTTCAATTTCCTGTTTATACAAAAAATAGCACAAAATACAAACATTGTTAAAGGAAAACAGCAGAATTCAATAAATGTGTTGGGTCAGGTTTCGCATGCCAGTCATCCGGGCTTTACCGTGGAAGCTCTAGAAGCACTTTCCTCTTATAAGCGCTTCTCTAACTAAATCTTTTCCAGAATGTTCACGTTTTTTAGAAGCATTCTGTCATCTAAAAATACTCCACAATATTCAAAATTCATTTTACGTTTACTTCTGTTTTATCTGAATTATCCCATTTAGAAGCACTTTTCTCTTATAAACGCTTCTCTAACTAGAACTCTTCCTTTTACAGAATATTCATGATTTTTAGAAGCATTCTGCCATTTCATAATATAATGATTCATTTTACGTAAAAATTTCCTCTGTTTGTATTAAGTACAACTACAGAATGACTAGACTAGGTACCATCTAGAAGCACTCCAGTAAATTTTTTACAACTGAAAGTTTTTATGGGGATCTAGACGCACGTGTTTTTTTTAGAATCACTCATTCATCTACTTCTAGAAGCATTCTCAATGAGGTGTTAGACACTTACTTTTTTGAAACACTTCTGCACCAAGAAGAATTATTCTTTGAAAAGCACTTTACTTGGAAGCACCTTTACATTTGAAAGCATTCTTATTCTCAGATACTCGTCTCTTGTAAGAACTTTGCCACCAAAAAGCAACTCTTCTTAGGGACAAACTCCACTTCGAAGCAATTTTTAAAGTAGAAATACCAACCTTTTCGAAGATTTTCTCTACTTAGAAGTACCTAGTATGCTTTCAGCAGCACTTCACAAAAGCATTTTTTTTTTTTATCACTCCCTCTTCTACTTAGAAACACTTATTTCTATTTGAAGCACTTCGTCTCCGAAATACATTCAGAAGTTTTTATAACCTATCAGAAGCACTCCACCTAGAAGCAACATTTTTGAAGGACTTGACCACTAAGGAGTAAGTAGTGTGCTTTCAGAAACATTCCACCTAGAACCAATAGTCGTTCAGAAGCACTCCTATTCAAAAATCACAACACCTAGAAGCACGCCACTTAAAAGTAGAACACCTAGAAGCCCCTCACCAAAAAGCAGAGCACCTAGAAGCACGTCACTAAAAACACATTCCAATAAAAAGCACGCCGCCCCCGCCAAAAAGCACGCCGCCCCCGCCAAAAAGCACGCCGCCCCCGCCAAAAAGCACTCTCCTCTCCACGCCCCTCGCATCAGGATGACTGATGAGCTTCTAGTTTTTTGCTCCGAGCTTTTCGGGAGCTTTCGGAAGATCCGCTTCGAGCGCGGTTTCCTCCCCCTCACCCACCTCCCCCCCCTGATGAAACGACCCGGGGCGGAACTGGAAATTTGCAAATTTAACTTGAGTGGTTAACAAATGAATCACTGTTTTTTTTGTCTTTTTGTTTTTACATTTCTATTCTGTTTTTTTGGTTTTCTTTTTATTGTAAAAGACATCGAAATAAGCTGTTAATTTGGTTCTTTCGGTTTGAAAAAAATACACTTAATTCTTGAATGTTAAGAAGTGACGATTTTTTGATTGATAATTCAGTTAAATTAAAAGTTTAAGGGTGTGTGTATTGACATTGTGAGGATTATTTCAAAATTAGCAATTAATAGATAAAAACAAAGTTTTTCTTTTCGAAATGGTTTATATATTCTCGAGCGCTTTCAGCGTGTTATCACATCAATATCAAGATAACAATCATCGCCGGAAGCGCTCGAGAAAATCAACTAAGTTGTAAAAAAAACTTTGATGTTATTTTCACAGTTATTTCATAACCATGGTACCTATAAATATTTTTTAATAAAGATTAAAAAAAGTTCGTCCAACACTCGTATTAAAAAAAGTCCGTTCTTTTCGATTTCTTGAAAAAATAATTTGTAGAGAGCACTTATGCAGTTTTACCTTCAAAGTAGCGAAATGTAACAGAACAAAAATTTAAAAAGATTTACGTTGTAATTTTTACTTTATTCGTTCTTGCTTCCTTTCATAAAAATATTGCTTTACTTTATCGCATCCTTTCTTTTACTTCTATATATTTCTTGTGTGATTGCTACGCCTCTAGAAGCGGGTATGTCTCGCCGAAATGGAGTTTTGGAATAGACAACTGAGAGATCCAGTATTGCCTTCATCTCGACAACAATACGCCTAACATAAACGCAGATCTAACTAGGTAGTATTTCTGTTTAAGAGACAATATTATTTCCTTTCGTAAGATGTGACTTTTATTGCTGTCTTTCTGTTGAAATATTAATGCCATATTTTTAATAAAAGTTATACATCGATCAAAATAAAAGATCCACATACCTGAAGATGACCTACTAGGTCGAAAACGTTCGTAATTTGTTTAAAGATTTTAATCTTTTTGAATAAATTTATCCGTGAAAATAAACAGTGTTTTTAATTCATCAAAAAATTATAAAATTAAACAAAATAAAAGACATATCTGTCCTTACCATAGCAACAAAAGTTCCATCGACACACAACAACTATAGGTAATAATAATCGAATATGTATGTTGCAAGAATAGATGGATGTCGTGGTAGAGGAAGACCGAGAAGGTATGGATGGAGGTACGGATACCTATATAGCTTTGCAGCTTAGATTTAGGCTTATTCAGACTTTCTTTTGCATAGATTTATTTTTGAGGTTTTGTTGTTTTTTAATATACTAAAATGTTATTTATTATTTGTATTCCTTGACATATGGGTTGGTATGAGGCTGAACACCAATGCTGTAGAAAATGGTTCACTTTCCCAATGTCACCCCTGTTTCAGGGAAGGACGGCAAGAGTTGTAGGGTTTATGTCCATTTGAGATTTGATTTTTATGTTGTAGGTTCACATGCGGCATGCGCAATTGTGAACTTGTACGTGTCTGCTTGTGAGAATGCATATTATGTGAACCACCAATGTTACATATATTTGTAACATAGATTAGATTGGATTAGATTAGATTAGACAGGTTCTACCTCCAAAGAAGTTCACTCAATTTCATCCAGTCTAGCAAGACGCTGATACATTTACAATTCACAAAGCTACAGACAGTATTCTGGCTGTACGTAATCTCTAAGAAGGGTTGTATTTGGAAGGTATTAGGGAAAAGAGCTGATGTGCAAATACCAGACATGATTTACATACTCAACCGTAGAGTTTTCCAAAAAATATACGCTAAATAAAACAGCGCTTCAAGTGAGGGCTTCAGTTTACGTATATAAATTTTTGGTAATACGATTTGTTTGAGTAAAAAGAAATGCTTAATACTTGGTGTATTGGCAAGCAGACTGAAAAGATGGCTAATTTATCGGATAAGAAATATTGCTTCAACACAAATGTGGCTGAGATAGTTTGAATAAAATGTAAACGTTAGGGAAATATTCTGTGCGTTTGGTTGTCATTCAACCATTAAAATTGTAAAAGGAACTGGTAACTGGAGATCCTAAAGATGTCGCTAAACAGGACATTTATTAAGCTGAGGGGGAATTGATAGAAGAAGGCATGAATGGAATATCCAGAGTCATAATAAAAGAAGAGCTTGTATGAAGAAAGTTATGACTCTGGAGGAAATGAAAGAAGTATGTAAGGATAGAAAGAAATGGCGGTTGATCTGTAATGTTGGCGGCTAGGGTTTATTAAAGTAAAATTGGTTTTATGATTTAGTTTTTTTTTTTTTTTTTAATGTCCATGTTTATATTATTATTTATTGATTTAAAAAATGTAATTTGTGATGTATGTTCCTTGACTTATAGGTTGGTATGCGGCTGACCACCCATACTGTAAAAAATGGTTCACTTTGCCAATGTCACCCCTGTTTCAGGGAAGGACGGCAAGTTTGTAGGTCCACATGCGGCATGTGTTAGCACGAAATTATACAAGTCTGCTTGTGGGAATGCATTTAATATAAATCTTAAATGATATATATCTTTGCAGCTTAGATTAGATTATTAGATAAGTTATTGATAGATCTTACCGTAGCTATTTGAAGAAAGGACGATGTACAACATGGCAATGCCTGAAGAGCTGATCGTTTTTCCATATAAAATGCTGCCGCTGTTATATTTCATCTTATCGTCAAATACACACCGCAAGATCTATCGACGGTCGTCGAGACTTCCCTCCCAGGGTTGAGATTTCATCGACTGTCACTTTTGCGAACAGTCTCAGTAGTAGCATCTCGAATTCTAGGCCTTAAGTCATATGTTAAGACGCTCAGAATCACTTTTCATTTTTGTTTGTAAATTTAAAATCCTCGAGCCCTAAACCCTCACGGCTTTAATCTTTCAGTGATTTCTGAGCCTCCTTTGCTTTGTGTAAACACTTGGGAATGTGTAGCTTCACGGGAGGGCCTTCTGCCACTCGCATCTCACATAACTTTTGCATGCGAGTCCTGTGACACATCCCCGGATGGGACGGATATACAGGGCGTGAGTAAGTGGAAGGGAGACTGTCACTTTTGCGACTATCGCGTGGAAAGGGGATGGATGTATGGAAAATATGCGTGTGTGAGGGAATTAAATAGCTATAAGATAAGCGTCCACGAATGGTTTATGACTTGCGTTCGAATAAGTGTGGTGGAAAATCATAACAATGAGTGACAGGTATCATCGACAGTGAGGGTTGGCAGCAGTGCTATGATAAATTGACACAACCGCGTTGAAAAACAAAAATGAAGCCATGTCAAAGTGACAGCGCATTAAAAGACAACAGTGGCACAGAGTCCTTATAACATGATTATCATCGGCTTCCCTCTTGAAATGAAGCAAAAAATATGTGGAAAAGTATTAATTAAATTAGTAAAAAAGGAACAACTATATTTTTTGAAAACCGCGCAAACTGCTTTCAAACGTGTAAAATTTAGCTGCCGAACTATGCCGGAAACGGCCGACAGATGATTCCAAAAATAAATATGTAGGTTCCACTCGCCACATGCGAAATCCTTCGGGGACAACGAGTCAAGAATTACGCTATATGTGTAGCTTAGTTGCATTTTTTTTTTACGGTCAGACGAGAGATAACAATGGTTGGCGTCACAACTGAAAATTATGACCCAAATCTATAATGAACATAAACTCTGCAATTTTTGCCGACCTTCCCGGAAACAAGCGTGACATTGGAAAGTGAACTATAGTTTTGAAAAGTTGTGAGGGTTTTTCTTCTCTCCTGCTGATTGACACAATTAATAATATAACATACACACTTTAATATGTTTACTTTTATTTCTTTCACAATGTATACACAATTAACCACAGCACAATAATATTCTTTATTCTTAATTACACAGGCTTGTGGCTATCCCGCCAGGCAAGCTTCTCTCTTTTTGCATTCCTTTGTTTTCCTTTTCATTCAAATTCAAATCTCATGTTCCATTTTACCTAACAAACAAATCCATCTCGTTACAATACACCTCCTTCCTCTCATAAAAAAAAAAAAAAAAAAAAACATTCCCAATTTTTTTTTTTTTTTTTACAATGAGTAAATAATGTATCATAATGCTCAGCCGGCGCCACATATTTTGTTTTATTTTAAGGATAAATTTCAAAAATATGAAAATAAAAAAAAACCTGTTTCTGATACATTATTCAGTCATTAATACATTTTTTTTAACAATGCCAATTATTTTCATACTAAAATTAATATATTTTTTTTTTTAACACAAATTTCATATTCAATATTATAAACAATATTTGTTTTTTTTTAAATACTTAATTCAACAATTCAAAATAATCAAATAACAATACATAATAAACATTCACCAGTTAATTAATCAATTCATTAAAATAACTTTTTTTTTTTTTTAAACATGTATCACATCTTTCCCAATATTTAAATTTATTTCAAATTTATTTTTCATTAATAAATTTATCAGTCCATCAATTTTTTTTTTAAAAAAAAAACTTTACCTTCATATGTAATACTTTGTTTAATTAATGTTTCATACCTTCATTCATGCAATATTTCATAATTCATTCTTTCACTGATCACTTTTATATCAACTTTCACCGTATCATTCATCACCTCAAATTTTTCATACACATGAAAATATGTTTTTTTTTTTTTTTTTAATCTAATTTGATTATGTCCTTGATGTGATATTTATTTATAACATTTGTGTCTATATCTTTTAATACATAGACTATCTTGCTAACTTTCTTTTCTATTCTGGCTTTGACAAATTTTTGAGGAATTTCATTTACAGATTTTTTCTTTTACGTTGGGCGCCAAAATGTGAGGGTTTTTCTTCTCTCCTGCTGATTGACACAATTAATAATATAACATACACACTTTAATATGTTTACTTTTATTTCTTTCACAATGTATACACAATTAACCACAGCACAATAATATTCTTTATTCTTAATTACACAGGCTTGTGGCTATCCCGCCAGGCAAGCTTCTCTCTTTTTGCATTCCTTTGTTTTCCTTTTCATTCAAATTCAAATCTCATGTTCCATTTTACCTAACAAACAAATCCATCTCGTTACCGTTTTCCATTCTCGTGCCGAAACCGGTCACAACTCGTTATTTTTGTTTGTAACTAATTAAAAATAAATAAAGTAGAACTAAACAAAGTTTGTTATCATTTTTTAATAATTGAACTATATTTAAAATATAAGGGCTTGACATTTATCTTTGAAAACTTTTTTCGATCGAATTAATAAAGCATTTTAAAAAAGAAACCACAAGATATTTTCTGCATTCACAAAATGTGAATAGTGAATATTGCAAATGGTGAATGGTGGATTCGCATACCATTCAGCGATAGAAAAAAAACTCTCGTATATGTCATATAGTTAATCATGAATGATCGAAGCAATATTCGATACATCAAATTCTTCGTTATTTGGGGAGTATGGAACCAAAGACAGTAATCTAAGATTATTTAAAAAAATTAATACATGTATAGAAATGAAGAGAAATTTATTTCCTGCGTTTCCATATATTTATCTTTTGTACGATAAATATCCTAGATTGCTGTTTTTGATTCTATACTACTCAAACGAGAGTAATTTTGGTATGAAAAGGTTTTCATACATGCCAACGAGAAATGAGTTCGTCTAATTGCTTGGAAAAAATATTAAAAGGAAAATCCGTTGATTCAAAGTTACATCATTGTTTTTATTTTTGAATAAAAAACATAAACTGTGAAAGTAAAAACTAATTGTAAATATATTTTATTTGAGTTGAACAGAATCATAAAACGAATCAAGATTTTGTTTTAAAAAAGATAATTAGATGGAGACACTAAGATAATTATGAAAATATAAAAAATGTAAACTTTTAATTTTTGCAGAAAAACAAGATTTCTATCTAAATCGCCGATATTTATTTAAGTTTAGGTCTGATTCTTTTAATTGTTTTTATCGTCGTGCAAAAAAGGTGTTTCCTGAAAACGTTGGCTACGACGCCAATAAAATTCATAAATAATGTAAGTTCTCCAAAAACGGTTCGTCAAACATCATAAAAGTAAAATTAATGTTTATGATAAAATGTATCAAAACGACCGTCACTTCAATTTAAATTTAACAATGTGTTTTAGAAAGGTTCATTACGCTTTACATAACAGGGTCTTGCATATAAAATTGTTGCTCTGTAGTGACAATAAACCTCGGAAAAGGCTCATTATGTGTAGTTTACACAAAACAACCCTCACCAAATATAACGTTCAAATTAATGTAAAATTTATGACATAATAACATTAAAAGATATTTTTGAAAATAGATTTATGTTTCGTTGTACCTAAATATGATCTCAGGAATAAAACAGTTTGTTATTTTTTTATATAAAATCTAAATCTAAATCTAAGCTGCAAAGATATGTATCATTTGAGATTCATATTAAATGCATTCCCATAAGCAGACATGCATAATTTCGCGCCTACACATGCCACATGTGGACCTACAATATTAAAAACCCAATCTCAAATGAACATAAGCCCTGCAACTCTTGCCGACCTTCCCTGAAACAGGGGTGACATTTGCAAAGTGAACCATTTTTTACAGTATGGGTGGTCAGTCGCATACCAACCTATCAGTCAAGGAATACAAGCAATTAATACATTCAAATATATAAAACAAATAAACTCTAAGCTATTAAACAGTAAAAAATTAAAAAAAAAAAAAAAAACTACAAAACATATTTAAAAAAAATAATAATGATAATTTAAAAGCCTCAGCTTTAACCGCCAACATAACAGATCAACCGCCATTTCTTTCGATCCTTGCATACTTCTTTCTAAAATATATCTAAATAATAAAAAAGAGAGTAATTAAGGCAGTGTTATTGTTATAGAATACTTTTTTTTATCAATAATAATAAAACAAAACATTATTAATTGTGAAAAGCTTGAAATTTTCAGAATTTACTGGGAAAAAAACATGAGTGGATTTATAAGGGGGTAGGTAGGTACAAATGAAAAAATGATAAACTTTTAAAATCGAATTTGATTGAGACGGTAAATCATGTCGAGCGATTCCGCAGCATTCCGCCAGGATTTATTGCTCTGAAAAAATACTACGGCGGAAAATCGCAACGGAAAATTTTTCAGCAATCGAGAAAATAATATATTTCCCAAACAAAGGACAACAAAAAAAAAAGTCGAAAAGTGTGAAAAAAAAAACACGTGGCTTGTCGCGAAATTTTTAGCAATGTAAAATATTTTAATAAATTTAATTTATTCTGTTACATTGTAACGCTTTCAGTTTTTTTTATGACTGGAGTTTGTGATTTTTTTTTCGCGCGTACCCTCTTTTTCTCTTGAGGGTGCTTGTATACAATGGAGACTTATGGTTTGTCAGATTTTTTTTAATGATTTACGTAAGTGAATAAAAAAAACGGAGCGAAATTGAAGTTTTTTTTATGCGAAAATGGACTTAAAAAAATAAATGAGATTGAAGTTTTTTTTTTGTTAATGTAGGATAAGTCTACTGTGGCATGATATTTTTTTAATTAAATCATATTTTTATTTTTAATATAAAAACATATTGTGTCCTTCAATTGATAAAAAAACTGCAAAAATCATAAAAAAATATTTATCCTTGCCAGAAAAATCTTTGTAATTAAAATTAAATTTTTATAATTGTTGTACATCGGAAAAAAACGGTTTAATAAACGATAAGACTGTATCCAGTTGCTTTTCCTCTAAAGGTTGCCAGTACCTCCACATATATGTCTTCACTTTGTTCTATCCTTGCACACTTTTTCATCTCATCGATATTCATCACTCTCTTCATGCATGCTCTTCTCTGTTTCTTCCTCTACATACATTGCAGTCATCTGCAATCTGCCTTAGTTGATCAATCCATTCATTCTTCAGTCTTTTCCTTTCACGTTTACATTTGAGTGCCTTGTACAGTTGAAACAAAATTATTTGAGAAGCTTTAATCTGTTTATTCAGGACTTTCCTTTTGTGATGCAGAAGACCAGCTGTTCTTCCATCTTTTGGGTGGTTGGCCAGTTAGTCGCTGGCTGTATGGAATCTCACGTATACCGATCTGAGTTATCCTACTTTCCCTCATGCGGTCTACACGGTCCCTCCAAAACCGTGTCCTCTTATTATTCCATCTAACAATGTTTCCCATCAATCAATTTAAAAGACAAACATGGCAGAAGTCTGTTTTTCCCATAATGCAAAAATGTACCATCTTTAATCTATAATCTGTAATCGAAGTTGCTTACTCCTTGACTTATAGGTTGATACGAGGCTGACCACCCATATTGTTAAAAAATGGTTCACTTTGCCAATGACACTCCTGTATCAGGCAAGGTCGGCAAAAGTTGTAGGGCTTATGTTCATTTGAGGTTAGGATTTTATTTGTAAGTACACATTCAGCATGTGTAAGCGCGAACTACACGTGTTTGTTTGTGGGCATGCACTTGAGAACTTTAAATGAATATATCTTTGCAACTTAGATTAAAGATAGATTATAGAAGTTGCAAAGGTAACATTAAATGCATGTCCACAAGCAGACACTTTTAAGTTCGCGTTTACAAAAGCTGCATGTGTACTTAAAAATTAAAAACGAAATCTCAAATTAACGTAAACCCTGCACCTTTGGCTAACCTTCTTTGAAACAGGGGTGACATTGGCAAAGTTAACTATTTTTTACAGTATGAGTGGTCAGTCTTATACCAACCTATAATTCAAGGAACAGAATGACACCATGAAAAAGAGTAATAGGTAGTCATAAACATGACGGTTGCCTGGAAACTGATTATAACAACTTAGTTTGAATGAAGATGACGCCCTATGGCACATTCTTTTTTGATACACAAATCGGTTCAGATGCTCCATTTATATGTTTTTTGTTGAGCGATGATGTTCTCGTTTGGTGACCGGTCAAAAGTCTAGTGGTAACGCTTCAGACTCGTAAATGTAAGGTTGTGGGTTTCAATCCTGGCGGAGCACAAAAAATATGTAATTTATATTTTCAAACATGCTGTTCCCTGGGTTGAAAAATTCATTCACCTTAACCACAAATTGGTCACCAAAGGTCCATCCAGCCTTACAGCAAATGAGCCGTGCTTGCTTAAGTTTGTAGGGCTCTTAAGGGGGGGATTCACACAAAAACAGCGCTCACTAAATAAATCATCCTAATAATAATCTATCTTCTGTGTGCTTTTGGGCGTTCGAGTACATAACTCATATGAGTCTGAAATGCAAAACATATCCTTGCAACTTAGATTACAATTACAGTAATACTTACGCTTCATATACTTCTAGTTAACATTCTACGCAGAAATTTCCGTCCTGAAATGTGCCCTTTGGTATAACCGACCTTTTTCTGGGTACATCCGACCTTTTTTTAGGGGTAGATCCGCCCTATTCAATGGCATGTCCGACCTTTTTAAGGGCTCGGCTGGGTTTTAACAAAAAAACATAATTTGCCAGTCCCAGCGGTATGATTTGAAAATATTTTTTACTATTATTGAAGGTAATTCGTATTTTTGAATGTCCTGCATTTTTTTTTGCGATTCATTTGCCATAATATAACATCCAATACAAAAAACACTTATTTGACTTGTTGTAGACTACTGGTTAAAGTTTTGGATTCAGATATCGTAAATTTCGTGTGTTAAATTTCTGTCGAAGCTCGAAAAAATTGAAATTTCTTACCACGTTGTCTCCGAAAGCATGCCATGTTTTGAACCTATTTATTTGTAGAGATAAGGAATCCAAATGAGCGCAAACCAACTACTGCATGTGACAGACTGGAAAGCCGCAGCGGTAGACAGGAGGAGTTGGAGGCGAAGGCTGATGGAGGCCAAGGGGAGATATGAGCTGTAGGGACATTTTTTCTTGATGTGAGGGTTTTCCAGCTCCCGAAAGCTGATTCTCATTTCTTGTGAAGGCCGAGTAAGCCTAACCGTCTATTAAAATTGTCTCAAATCAAAAACTAAAAGGAAATATTTGTTGTAATCCTAAACATTATTTTAAGCTGCATTCGTTAATACATAATCCACCCTAAAAAAAAATATTGTTACGTTTTTCCTTAGGGTTCTTTTAATTAAAACACAAGTTTAACACAAGTTAGCCATACAGTTTATTTACACAGACTTTCTTACAATAGATTTATATTTAACAGACTTATTCTAACAGATTTATTTTAACACACTTATTTATTTCGTACAGATTACATTTATTTTACACCATATTGGTCGCCCTGGCAACTAGATACTCCTCTGTGTGAGTGCTTCGAAGACTGACTCGCTTCAGCCGATTGTCGCCCTTCTTATAGCGGAACCTAGGGGCCATTCCAGCCTGCCCTAGAAGGTTCCACTACCACAGTTGTATAGACGGTTCTGGACATATTTATTTCATGAAGAGTCCATTTCCTACCTACATACACACCTTACAATTACAATCGTCTGGGCCAGAACATTCTCTCAAAACACACGCACACCAACAAGCATCTACCAGTGTATTTCGTTACATTATCCCCCCCTTAGGCTGTTCCGCCCCGGAACAGTCTTTACTTTAAGAAGGTACGGGCAGTTTGACCCACAGTTGCATCCAGTGGTCAGGAAAAATGACGTTCCACGGAATTTTCCCCTTAGGGTTTTGCCCGTCATTGCTGGCTGGTGTGGGGGGGGGTGCTTTCCTCTTGGCGGCCGGCATGGGCGCCTTTCCTTGGTTGGGGGCGCCGCCTTGCGTCCCCGGTCAGCCACCGCTCCTCGGCTCCGCTTGCTCGCCGGCTCCTGCGTCAAAGGATCAGAATCCTTGGTTGTCGGAGCCGCTCTCCTGCTCGGAAGCGGAGTTCTCACTCTTGCTCTCGTCCTCTGACTCGCTGAGTGGCTTCCTGCCGCGCCATGCTTGGGTCGTCCCTTCTGCTTGCTCTGCTTGGCTGAGCCCCTGCGGGCGGGGGCGCGGCGCCTGCGGGAGGGAGCGCCCCCTTCCCCCACTGACGGGTCAAAGTCAGAGTCCGCCTCCTGTCCGGAGCCACTCGGGTTGTACGAGCCATCTGAATCCCCTAATTCATCCCTGCTGACTTTGGGTCCCCGCACTTTGGTTTCCGGATCTGTTTCATACTCCTCGTTAGAGTAACCTCTCTTGACAATAGCAGCAGCGGACCTTCTGGGCCTGCCTCCCGTGGCCTCGCCGCGGTCAGTCACCGGCCTCTCCTTCATCAGCCCCCTGGCGTGCGAGGAGACCTGCTTTGGCAGCAGCAGGAAGCCCACCACCCTGCTGACCAGCTCCGTGGGCGCGCCCCTCTTGTCCAAGCCCAGCTTCTCGCACAGCGTCCGCAGCTGCTTGGGCTCCAGCTTCTGCACCTCCTCCAGCTTGGCCTTGTGCTCAGGCGTGTCCTTCTCAAACTCGTAGCCCTTGAACTTCTTTTTGTTGCGCTTGATGAGGTTCGTGCGGCACAATTGATTGTACCGGAACTTGAGGTCCTCCATCTTGAACCTGGAGATGGCCACCTCCACGTCGGGGATGTAGTCGATGGGGATGCCCCGGCCCGCGGGCACGGGCACCGGCGGCTCCACGGCCTTCTTCTTCTTGAGAGCCTCCTCCACGGCCTCCGCCGCCTTCTTCTTGGGCGCGGGCTTCTTCTTCACACTGTTGGCCTTCTTGGCCTTGCCCTTCTTGTCCTTGGCGTCCTCATCCTCCTCCTTGGCGTCCGTCTCCTCCTTCGCATCCTTGTCAGCCTTCACCTCGGCCGAGTCACTCTTGCCGTTTTCAGCCGACTTGACATCTTTGCCATCTTTGTCATCTTTGCTGTCAGCTGCGTCCTCAGCCTTGAGCTGGCCGTTGTTTTTGGCCTTCAGGTCTCCCTTCCCCAACTTCTGAGACAACTCATCCTCAGTTGACATATCGGCCTTTTTGTCATCCTGATTATCACTTAATTTTACACTATCAGTGTCCACCGACATTTTTAAGGCTAGGTTTTTAGCCCTCTCCTCCTTCCAACCAGCTAGGTCTTCCCTCAAGCTCTTGAAGTTGGCAGCCATCTTTGTTTTAAACTCTTCCACGGCTCGCTCGCGGTCCCCTCCAGACGCCATGACAAAATATGCCGGGTCTTCGCCTGACTGTTCCAAGGCCTCCATGAGGCGTGCTTGTAAGGCCGCCTTCCCTCCTGAGGTCTCCAGGTCCCTCTCCAGAAGCTCATTCTTAAGCTCATAGGCTTTGAGGTCCTTGATGTTCACCTTAGCCATTTTTTATTTTAACAAAAATTTAAATTTACTTCAAAATAATTTACTTCAAAACAAATTATTTTACAAAAAAAATATTTTTAAATTTCAAATAATGATATTAGATAATGATTATTTACTTTGCTTCGTCAGATCGGCTAGCTTTACTAACACTAGCACAATATTATTAACACGTTATCTATGCACACTTCAATCAAATTTTTAGCGGGTAACCACACGATCGTTTTTAATTCAAGTTTAATCAGTTTTATTTAAAACTTTTTTTTTTTTTATTCATTAGTTTTTATTATGTTGTCCAGAAATATTTTTCAATAGTCTTAAGCACAGATTTTTTTGGTACTTGGTTTTAAATCTCACACCGACACCATTGTTACGTTTTTCCTTAGGGTTCTTTTAATTAAAACACAAGTTTAACACAAGTTAGCCATACAGTTTATTTACACAGACTTTCTTACAATAGATTTATATTTAACAGACTTATTCTAACAGATTTATTTTAACACACTTATTTATTTCGTACAGATTACATTTATTTTACACCATATTGGTCGCCCTGGCAACTAGATACTCCTCTGTGTGAGTGCTTCGAAGACTGACTCGCTTCAGCCGATTGTCGCCCTTCTTATAGCGGAACCTAGGGGCCATTCCAGCCTGCCCTAGAAGGTTCCACTACCACAGTTGTATAGACGGTTCTGGACATATTTATTTCATGAAGAGTCCATTTCCTACCTACATACACACCTTACAATTACAATCGTCTGGGCCAGAACATTCTCTCAAAACACACGCACACCAACAAGCATCTACCAGTGTATTTCGTTACAATATAATCTAATCTTATCTAAGTTGCAAAGATATTTTACGCTGGAGATTCACTTTACATACATTTTCACAAGCAGCCATGTACAAGTTCGCGCTTGCACATGCCGCATGTGAACCCACAACATAAAAACCAAATCTTAAATGGAAAAACACCCTACAACTCTTGCCGTCCTTCCCTGAAACAGGGGTGGTTATGGAAGAGTGAACCATTTTTACAGCATGGGTGGTCAACCACATACCAACTTATAAATCAAGGAACAAATATTAAAATTTAAAATTGTTATATGCATGAATTTGTTCACCCTCAATAGTCGTCCAGAAAGCGTGTCTATTGAAGATATTGCCTACGACGCAACGGCTTATCTAATGCACAAAAAGCGTAATTTATTTACAGTTAATTTTGATTTGCAAATGCGTCAATCGATCGTTGTTCCTTTTCGATAGTTGCTATGAGGCTGACATCCATGCTAGAAAAACGTGAATCACTTTTGCCAATGCCACTCCGCTTTGAGGGAAAGGCGGCTGGAGAAGCAAGGTACATGTTTACGTGAGATTCGGTTCATTTTCCAAGTACACATGCAGCAGGTGTAGGCTCTAACTTACACGTGGGCATGCATCAAATGAGTCGTATAACTGCAAACGCCGTCATCTCCAAAATGTATGATTTTTGAGATAATGATTAATTTGATTCTGCGCAGTGTAACAAATTATTTGCTGTGTGCGATATAATGTAAGCCTCACTTAATCCTTCGTAATTTCAATTGAAAAAGTATGATTTCGTGAAAACGCCGTCATCTCCAACTAGTGTTGTCGTTTTACAGTTTATTTTTCTCAAAATAATTGCGTAAGGAGTTGACGGCGTTTGCATTTATACGACTCAAATATGAGCCGTTAATATTTCTTAGCAGCATAGACCATAACGTATAGTATAATTTCATACCGTCAAAAATGTGATTTTGAGAACAAATTTGTTTCCTAATTCCTGAATAATGTAATTTTTTCCGTATGTTTCCGTCGGCAGCTGCTGTCAAAAAGCCAGACCGTTTACAAACAAAAGCTGACAAAAAGTGACAGTTCACAACGGGGAAAAGTGACAGTTGGAACGAGGGGACATTTTGTGCCAAAGTGCCCCAATTCTCTGCCTGTTCCACCTTTAAATGAAGCAATTAATAATTTTAACGAATCGCCCCGGACAAAGAAGCGGAAATCGTAGAAATTAATCAATTAATTAATACAATTGCCAGAAATTACAAATGCTTTACATTTCCGTTTTCAAGGAATTATTTACCTTGATCGCAGATTCTGCTATTCAATTTTTTGGTTATTTAATTATTTCTTTTGTAACATATTGAAATTATCATATAATAAAGTTATTTATGTGTAAGAAAATTTATCCTATGGATTTGTTACAAGGCAGACACGTGTAGTCTCACTTAAAATGATGTAAACTATTATCTAAGTTGCAAAACAATGTATTGTTATGTAAATAGCAAATGCATATAAATATTAATCTAGGTAGATATAATAATAATAATATTAGGATGATTTATTTGGTGAGCGCTGTTTTTGTGTGTATCACACCTCAAGAGTCCTCTAATCATTTGTAGCTGATGAGAGTTGTATATAAGTAAGATTAATTATTATAAATACCTAGGGTAAAGATATATTATAAGGAAGTAACGAGAAATCATCATTATTATTTACTCGAAGCTTTTGGAAGACCGTTCGAGAAGGTTCCGGAAAAATTGATCTCTAGAAGCCTCTACCTTCATAGCTATATAAGACGCGAATGGTTTGCAGGCAGCTAGTCATCCTACGACAATCTGCTTCTCAACACTAAAACAGTATAGGTAAGTGAACCTAAGCCATCTGTAAAATAAATAAATGTGAATTGTGAAAATAAATGTAAACTGTCAAATAAACACCCTAGAAGAACAGTTTTTATTTTGCAAAATATTTGAACCCGAAAAACATAACAATATTTACATAAAGGATCCATGTGAAATGTATGCACACATTGAGACACGTGTGAGTTCGCGCTTGAATATGTCGCATGTACGTTGAAACGTTGATTCTGCTGATATTCTCTGGAGGCGTCAGGAACACTCTAGAATAGGCCGTCGTCCCATATAAATAGGCTGCAGTCCTGCGAAACAGCCAGTGATCAAGAGATCGATTAATGCTCTAGCCGTGAAACCGACAAAGACCAGAAGTGGAAAAGTGAACCATTTATTTTGTAACCAGCTTGTGAAAAATAAACGCTGTGAAATGAATAATAAAAATAATATAGCCAATTTTTATGAAGCGCCGTTTAGTGGCACTAGCCACTCCTAGGGCGCTTAAATATATAAAAAATATACATATAACCGCAATTTAGTTAGAAAGTGAACCTGTGATAAAATCATAACATTATGCTGTAAGTTCACATGCGGCATGTGCAAGCGCGAACTTATACATTTTTTTAAAAGAAATCCTATGCGGGAAACTCCCTAGATTCTAGAGACTCTAGGGGTCTATGACACTTGTTGTGTCGCAGAGGTGTACGAGCTTGTTCGTCGCTACAAAGCACCAATACTGAAGCTAGACCCAGTTGCTGTAAGGCTGGATGGACCTTTAGTGACCGGTCTTTGGTAAAGGCTTTATGATTTTGTTCAACCCAGCGAAGAGCATATTTGGAAATATAAATGGTATATTTTTGTGCTCCGCCGGGATCCGAATCCACAACCTTCCATTTACGAGTCCGAAGTGTTGCCACTGAACTGCGGACCGGTCCAATCCAACATGTCTGGAGCGGTCCAACATATCTGTCCAACATATCTATCCAACATATCTGTCCAACATATCTGTCCGGACCGGTCCAACATGTCTGCTTATTTAATGTAAATCTTAAATGTATCATATCCTTGCAACTTAGATTATGGTATCAAATGTGCAAATCGCTATGATGACCGACAATCTTCACTGAAGAGGCACTGAAAGAAGAAGAATAACAATATTATTTTATATTCTAGCCGTGCGCATTGTTCTGTTTGTATTAAATTTTATAAACGGCGCTTTGTTACGTAAAATAATAAATCAAATGAGATTTAAAGTGAAATTATGCAAATGTCGAGACGGCATTATTGCAAATCATATTTATTCCTTTGTTGTTTGGAGATTCGCAGTACAACAAAATGTTTTAAAAGCGCTCTACACTGTGAAAGCTAAACCTGCCTTTTCTTTTTAAAGTGATTCTTAAAGTTTTAGGTCTGGTAAAAAGGTGATATTATTGAAAATATTCAGAGAAGTTTATTGATTATGTTTCAAAATTATTATTTAAGAAAATATATAAATACTTAAAAAATGACGAAATAAATCTCTTTTTTCTGTATTTTTAGTAAGCAAATTGGGTGCTTTACATTTTGACAATATTTTGTTTCGTTGTAATTAAAGAATGATTTAATATTTAGTAGCTGGCAGAGATTGTTTTTCTAAAAGAGGCAAACTTTTAGAGAAAACCTGAGAAAAGTAAAACTAATTTAAAAAAAAAAATTCTTCACAACAGTTTTCCATAAAGTATCGGTAACCATTCAGTATCATAAACCGGCTCTGTTATAAATTATATATTGAATCATTCCGTAATAAAAAATTGAAAAAAAAAACTGTGAAATAAACCTGTTTTTTTTATAAAAAAAATGTGGCCACAATTTTTAAGTTGCATATTTAGAGAAAGAATTAAAAAAAAACCCCTATTTTTTTTACCATGTCACTCTTTTATACTTAAAGTGATATTCACAAGCAGCAAATCCATAACTTATCCGCTGCCTTAAGTGAAAATCAGATCTAGTTATGAATAACAACGTAAGACTATAAAGGGTAAGAAAAATGCTGGAAAGTTGCTATTCGGGATCTGTTGCTGTGGTTTGTGGGAGCTGGAGCTTCCGGACGTTTCACCCATATCTACGATAGGCTCCTTCAGCGTGAAAGTGAAATAACGAAGATGACCTCGATGAAACTGTGATGACCCACAGACCACGGCAACGGATCCCGGAAAGCAACTCTCCAGCATCATCAGCCGGCCGTGTAAGCCTAAAACTCATATTTGTAAAGAACCATGTTTTAAAGAAAAAAACGTAAATTTTAGAGGAGCGCTGTCTTAAGTTACCTACTTTAGAGATGCAATGCTGCTTAGATTTACGCTTGAGAAATAAATAATTTCATTTGACAAATGGTTGTGAGAAAGACAAACGTGAAAGGAGAGAGGGATTGTATTCAGATTCAAATTTAACATTTAAAAAGATTATTTTTGTAAATGAGATGAAAGAAGTATCGTACCACGACAAAATGTCCATGCACATGGCAAAATTGACGTACTGTTTACCGAAAATGTATTAAAAATCGTACAATATATAAATCGTCATATTAAATTTGTCATGTATGTTCCTTGACTTATAGGTTGTTATGCGGCTGACCACCCATACTGTAAAAAATTGGTTCACTTTGCCAATGTCACCCCTGTTTCAGGGAAGGACGGCAAGAGTTGCAAGGCTTAAAAAAAATAATACAAATAAAAATGTAATCAATTCGGTGGATATTTTGTCGGTGGACATTCTTTCGGGTGGAAATTTTTTCTGTGGACATTGTGTCGTTGGACATTTTGTCTATGGATATCTTGTCGTGGAACCTAGAAGTACGCACGCACTGAAAAACATGGCGGTTGATCAGCAATGTTGACGATATTTTTAATGAGCATTTTAAAAGTTTGATTATTTTATAACATTTTGTTCATTGCTTATTTTTTATCCTTAAAATTTCAATGTGCATTATGTTTTTTGTTCTGTGACTCTAATCATGGTATGGGACTATAAAAATTTGTTCACTTTGCAGATGCCACTCCTGTTTCAAGGAAAAGTTTCAGGGTTTATGCTCGTTTGAGATTTAATTTTGTTTGTCCTCATGCAGAATTTTGTAAGAGCAAACTTGCTGGTGTCTGCTTGTAGAAATACATAAAATATGAATGTTTAATTATATTTTTAATGTTTGGAGCATTAAATTTAATCTAATCTAAGCTGCAAGGATATGTATCATTTAAGATTTATATTAAATGCATTCCAACAAGCAGACATGAATAATTTCGCGCTTACACATGCCGCATGTGGACCTACAATATAAAAACCCAATCTCAAATGAACATAAGCCTTGCAACTCTTGCCGTCCTTCCCTGTTACAGCAAAGTGAACCTTTTTTTAAAGTATGGGTGGTGGTATGGCCGCATACCAACCTGTAAGTCAAAAAAAAACTAAAACATAAAACCAATTTCACTTTTATAAACCCTAGCCGCCAACATTACAGATCAACCGCCATTAAAAATTTACAAAATTATTATTATTTGGAAATTGTTCCTAGTTTTGGAATAAGGATCGAAAAAATTTGAAATTTGTCACACGAAAAAATTGTGGAAAAAAATATTATTACCAATAAAGAAAAACTTGTTGTATATAATTACCCAATAATAGATGTTATTGGGTAATTACCAATTAATAATTCATAAAAGGAAAAAAATAATGAATTCATGATATTAATACCTGTTTCTAGCCAGGCAGAATAGGTTGGTGAATTGCATTCCTCTTCACGAATCTATTTAAAAAAAAAATACCATCCAGAATTAGTCAAGAAACTTTTATAAATCGAAAAAAAAAAACAAACATTGTTATCTTTATTTTTCCCATTTGACAGATATGAAAAGAAAAATACGAAATAATTCGCCTCTTATTGCTTTTTGTCGTTTATCTCTATATTACTGACAACATTGTTTTTGCGACACTGGGTGATATTAAAAAAAGGACCGTCTTCGTATAAGTGAATTTTCTGCCACTCGTTTTTTGTCGACCACATTTTTCTCCTTTCACGAACGTGTCCAACACTCCGAGTATAAAAGATTGCGGTAAATCCCCTCGATCACGTAACGTCACCCTAGTGCTTGTTTGTCTTATCTCCAACAGAGGAAATCACACATGAGAATGTGTATTGGAACAATTTGTCTCACAAAATGCAAATAAACTTAATAATTTTTGTCCTGTAATCAATAATCTAAGTTGCAAAGATATATATTATTAACATTCAAAACTCATATAAAATGCACGCCCACAAAAACACAAGTTTACGAATTCGCGTTTACAAAATACTGAATGTGTATTTACAGATTAAAACCAAACCTCAAATGACCATAAACCCTGCAGCTTTTGCCGATCTTCCCTGAAACAGGGGGTACATTCTCAAAGTGAACCTTTTTTCCAGCCAGGTGGTCAGCCTCAGACCAAGCTAAAAGTCAAGGAGATTTCCAACTGAGGTAATTTCACATGAGCAAGGTTTGCGTGTGTACTGGATCAATATGTCTTATGAATGCTGGAAAGTGATTTTAAAAATATTCAAAACCACTGCTACATTATAGTGTTTTTATTAGCTCAGATTGTGTAGAATGCGACAAAAAAGTACAAAAATAAAATAATGTAAGTTACAAAGATATTTTACATTTAAGGTTCATACTAAATGCAATCCCACAAGCGGATACGTTTAAGTTTGCGCTTAAACATGCCGCATGTGGACTTACAAAATAAAACCCAATCTCAAATGAACATAAGCCATGTAACTCTTACTGACTTTCCCTGGAAAAGGGTTGACATTGGCAAAGTGAACTATTTTTTTTACAGTATGGGTGGTAAGCCTCATACCAACCTATAAGTCAAGGAATAATTCTGATGAAAAAATAATTTAAAAGTCATCTTTGAATCAATAGGTTCATAAGCAAAACAAGCACTGGGGGGAACGATTTATAGAAAAATGTATGAAAACTAAATCACTCACTAGGTATGCTGTGGGATTGTTCATGCATTTTTCTAATTACGAATGTTCCAAAATTCCCGTTAAGTAACGGTTGAGCCATGGATTTGCTGTGTGAAGTATTCAATTGTGTCACAGACTAGACGTCAAGTTATGGTAAAATTAATGAATGAAATAAATTTTTAATATTTATATAACTTTGAAACTTAAATCATAGCTAGGTGGCTATAACCTCACACTGTTTAAAATAGATTTGTAACTGTATAGGTCATCACCATAGCAACCGTTACCTTGGTAACAAGATGAACGCCTAGTGAAAATTCGGATAAAAAATGAGGGTATTTTTAAGGCTTCGGCGCGCCGTATATTTTCCCCCCTGATACGAGCTACCTACTCAATTATGAAAAAGGAAACTAAGTTTATATTCCACACGAAAGGTTGTTTCATTTTGAGAATTGGTTTTTCTTCTTCCTTAGCCTTTCTTGCCTCCTCTAATCCTCTCCATTTCTGTCTATCAGCTGCTGTGTTTCATCATCCTCTACGGGACTGCAACACTCGTCATAGACCCCTAGAGTCTCTGAAATCGAGGGAGTCTCCCGCACAGAATTTCTTAAAAAAACACCTCTGCCTGCAGTTTTTTTGATGTCGTCCAGCCACCTAAATTAGTGTTTCCTCATTCTTCGCTTGTACATTCTGGACCACCACTGAACGATTATTTTCGGCCACCTGTCATGGTCCTGCCTTGCAACGTAACCTGCCCAACGCCACTTTAAGCAGGCCACTCGCTACATGAAATCAGTGACACCAGTGTGTCTACGGATTTCCTGGCTTGTAACCCTGTCTTTGAGGCTGATTCACAGCACTCTCCTTTCAATGGCTCTTTGGCACGCCCTCAGTCTGTTGGCGCTATACTGAGTCAGCCCTATTGTTTCCAAGCCATAAGTGGATACTGGAAGCACGCATGACTTAAAGACCCTGCGTTCAGGTTAACAGGCATTTTTATGTCATTAAAGATGTAACTCAGATTAACGAAAGCTACTCATGTCAGCTTTATCCTAAAAAGAGAATTGGTCACATCACTTAAAGTACAAGGTACATCACATACTTGTATCTAACTTACTTAACTTTAATTTCTTCGGCTCAGAAGCCTTGAAAGCTCAGGGCCTCCCGCACCACAATCCTCCAGGACTTTCTATCTTGTTCTGCTTCCTTCCACGGTCCCCTTACTCCCAAAACTTCAACGTCAGCTTTGACGTTGTCTGCCACCGCATCCTGAGACGTTCGAGTGGTCTAACACCGGAGGGGGCACCATCCAATACAATTCTGATGATACTTGTATCTACTCATAAAAAAAATATAAAACCTTTTCCAAAGACCGATCACGAAAGGTATATCCAGCTTTACAGCAACTGAGTGTTGCTTGAAAATTGGCGTTTTGTCGCGAAAATCAAGCTCGTAAAAAAGTCCGGTCGATAGCTCAGTTGGAAGAATGCTTGCTTGGTTCTATCCCCACCGAGGGCGTCAGAAATGATTTTCCAATTTCAAATCCAAAATTAATACCAGCAAGGTTTACTCAGCCTTCACAAGAAATGGGAACCATCCCTCTCGAGGGCTGAAAAACCCTCACTTCAAGTGAAGTGGTTGGCGTAAGGCCATTTTTTTCTAGTTTACGTTCAAATAGAAAAGATCCTAAAAATACTTTTTGTTTTTTACCGCTTCTTTTTCTCGATAGCAAATAAAAATCCTACCTTCATTTTCTTTCATCAGAGCTACTTACAAATTCACCACGCTAACTATTTGCAGTTTGAGGATAGGAGGTTTTCACCCGGATTCTCGACCCCAGTTATAAAAAAAAAACGTTGTACTCAAACATAGCGTTTCAGCGAAAAATGCACTGAAACTCAAATAGCATTTGTAGCGAGAGTTTACGTTTACATATTTTTTTTACTAAAACGGTGTGGTTGAGTTTAAAATCGAAATGTTTTATTCTTGGAGTACAGAACCATCTTTGTTTTATGACTAACTTCAAATAGAAATAGAAAAGCTCAATGCATGAACTTCTTAATTTTTTCATTTCACTCAAGCAAATTAAAGAAACAAGGCATATTTTTCTTCTTTTCGTGACACTTCTATTGAAGATCGGCGATCATCTTGGCTATTTTGACCTTGGATGGTGTGGCTTGGAACAGGGACTTGGTGCTTCTGTCGAACCATTGTAGCAGGTTTTTCTGACACGATGTTCTTCGGCGTCCTCATCTTATATATATATATACCCTGTATGATAAGATGAAGGATACGGTATTTGGCCTTTTTATGTTTGCAAATTATTTGATTCCTTATGTCCGAGATGGCGTAGTGAAACACGCCGGGTCAACAGCTAGTATTTTTATACAAAATAGTGAAAATAAACAGTGCTTCAAGTATCAATATCATCACCTTAGTGCTTGTTTGTTTTATCTCCTACAGAAGTAATTTCACATGAGCAATGTTTGTGTGTGAACTGGACCAATGTGTTATGTAAATACTGGAAATATTTAAAACAACTCTTACATTATCGTGTTTAGTGTTTTTTCCCAGATTGAGTAGAATTTCAATTTAGTTTAAAGTTGTCTTTGAATCAAAGTGTAGATTAGCCAACAAGCACTGGGGGGACAATAAAGCTACGAGTTAAAAAATACTTGTTATTTATTTTTTTTGAAATTCAAATTATTTTTCACAAACCATAAAAAAATATATTTAGAATGCAGTATTGATACAAACACTAATAAAAAACTAGCAAAGAACTTAAAATATTTAAGCAACTGCTTTTATTTGTTTCAGGTAATACTCGTATTTCTCAGCTCTACCTACATTGTAGACTACAATCTACAAAACAAATGGAAAGAAGGGTACGTGTTTATATATATTACATTAAGAAGAATACAATGACTTGCATAATCGATGAGGATGCTAAACACAGGTAGCGGTGAAACGTCAGTCACAGGGAAAAACCTAAGACCACAGCCTGAAAGAACAACAAAAAAATTTGAAAGAGAAATTTCGTAAATGTAAGAAATATGAATTGTTTTAATCAATTATAAATTAGTCAATAAAACGATGACTTATTTGGTAAGTGCTGTTTTTTGTGTGAAACTTACCTCAAGAGCCCTCTGCAAGCTTAGTAGCTGCTACAGAAAGTGTCAATTTTAAAGCAATACCGAATTACTGTAAAGCTGAATAGACCTTTGGTGACTGGCCTTTGGTAAAAGCAAATTAATGATTGTAACAGAGAAGAGCATATCTGAAAAATGAAATCTCTTTTTGTGCTACGCCGAGAATCGAAGCTACTACCTTCCATTTACGAGTCCGAAGTATTAACCACTAGACTAGGGACTGGTCTTTCTTTATATTCGTGAATATGAAACTTCACACAGATAATGCAGAAATTCAGAAAAATATTTTTTTTGATTGTAGAGGCATTCACTTTGCAATCAGTCATTTTAAAATACAAAAATTAAAAACGACTTTGTTTTTTTATTACGACAAGTATATTAAATTCCACGACCGGTTTCATAAACAATATATTTGCATCTTCAGGTGACTAAATAATTACGAAATGGTTTAGATACGTTTAAAGATACGGTATTTAGTAGTTATTTAGCCACCTGAACATGCAAATAGATTGTTTGTTAAACTGGTCGTGGAATTTAATATACTCACGATTAAAAAACAAAGTAATTTTTATGTTTTAAGAAAATTTGTCATTAAAAACTGTGACCTGAAAAATCTACATAATTTTATGTAATTCTTTGAATTCAAAAGCGTTTTATTTTTTTCAGTTATAATTGCCTTAAAAGTTGTTAAGTGTTTTTAATTGGCTTTGAAGGAAAAAGGCAATAAGTAAATTAATAAATGTTAATCAAAAATTACTGTGCGAAATAATTTTCAATCTTGAAAAAACCCCCGGCTAAAATGGCGAAATCATAATATCATTCCCGGCTCGATCGAATCTCTCAGAGCTCTCATACCTCCACGTCTTACAATGTCCGCTAAAAATGATCAGTTTTGCGTGACATTTTCGCGTGTATATATTGCTACACGCACCAAACTGAATTTAGTGAAAGTCAGAACTACATCCGCCACCGCGTTAACTGCCACTTTTGATAGTTCAATGATGATTTATGTGGTGAGCGCTGTTTTTGTGTGAATCACACCTCAAGAGGCCTCTGCAAGCTTGGTCGTCGCTATAGAAAGCGCCGATTCTCAAGCTGCAAGGCTGGATGAACCTTTGGTGTTGGATCTTTGGTAAAGGTTTATTATTTTTTCAACCCAGAAAAGAGCATATTTGAAAATATAAAAGGTATATTTTTTGCGCTCTGCCGGGATTTCAACCCACAACCTTCAAGTAACGAGTCTGTAGCTTTACCACTAGACTATGGACCGGTCTTAAAAATCTTAATTTATATTAATATTCTTGCTCCTTGACTTATAAGATCGTATGAGGCTTACCACCTATACTGTACAAAAATGATTCACTTTGCTAATTTCACTACTGTTTCAGGAAATTTCGGCTAGAGTTGCAGAGCTTATGTTCATTTGAGATTGACTTTATTGTGATAAATTCATATGTAGTTTTTGAAACCGTGAACTTATGCTGTGTTTTTCTGGACATACATACTTACATGCCTCTTTTGGTAAAGAAAACCCTGTAAGTTGAGATATAACGCAACGCAAACGCAACTAAGCTACACATATAGTGTAACTTCTTGCCGCGTTATCCCCGAAGGGGTCGCATATGGCGAGTTGAACCTATTGACATATCGGATTTTGAAAACATAATAAAACATTAAAAAACATTACTTATTATACTCGTATTACTCTTTTTTTAAAATAAATTCAAGCGATATATTTCTCGGTCCTTTCTTTTCTTTTTTGCTTTTCACATATCTATACATACAAACACCATTTGACAGTTAAATGTGCAAAATTTCTAAAACTGTGTCTAACAAGCTTATAAGGCCCAATACTTTCAACGTTAGCATAGCGTCTTTATATTGAATGACAAGGACATATGTATGTACTTATGTGAATCGTGTGGGTAGTTTTTTTTATCAGTTTAAAGTCACATAAGCTAACGTTGAAAATACTGAGCCTAAGTGTTTTACAAGCTATGCTGGCATACAAAAACATAACGCAAAAATGTTGCATGCTGAGTGATGGGCTACAGTCGATGTAGCAGTGCAGCACTCTCCCGGCAGGGGTCGTAATTACAGGCCCGCGGGCGCTAACAAGCCCGCCCGGACAGACGATTGGTTACCCCTGGAGAGGACAACAAATTGGACCCAGAATTATGGGGCGTAGAACGAACCCCCTAGCCAGTGGTGGTTATTTTTTAATACTGTGACGTATTTTTTTTCGAATACCGAGAAAAAACTTTTATTTGTTCAAAGTTTTTTAATATTGGGAATATAAGTTTTTTGTTGATTTTTTTTTTATAAAATGCGTATTTATTTGATAATCAATACAGTTCACTTGGTAGAAAATATAATATGTAGATTGTAGATAAATTGTAGGCTTGTTACACCTCAGAAAGATGTATCATGAGAAATTGTGATAAATATATCTAAAAAAGGGATTCTTTACAATCAAAAAGATTTATGAAGCAGTCTGAAAGAACTTAACAGTACAGAATATATTTCCCGGTATTAAAATCATTTTCAGAAGTGTTAAAAGCCGATATTTCCCGATATTTCCTGAAACTTTACACATCTCTATAGATAAATTGTAAGCTTGTTACATCTAAGAACGGTGTATTACGAGAGATTGTGATTAATATATCTTAAAAGGGGATTTTTCACAATAAAAAATGTTTATGAAGCGGTCTGGAGGAACATAAAAACACAAAATATAATTCCCAGTATTAAAATACATAAAAACGGTATTTCCCGATATTAATTGAAACTTTACACATTCCTATAGATAAACTGTAGGCTTGTTACACCTCTGAAGGGTGTATTATGGGAGATTTTGATTAATATAGCTGGGTAGAGGGTGGTTTATAATTACAAGGGTTGTCTTAGCGGTCTGAAGGTACTAGCTCAATATGGGGGTCTGTTACAAGAGTGATAGGTATCCAAAATAGAAGTGAAGGATTGCTCAAGTTTATCAATACTTTGATCAACCCTTTTATGCTTCTTAGTTCGACAATATATAATCTGTAATCTAAGCTGCAGAGATACATTGAAATATTTTAAATCGTCTTTCTTGTGAGTCTTGTGTCAGGGATGGCGGGAAGAGTTACAGGGCTTATGTTCATTTAAGATTTCTGGTTTTTATTTTGTAATTAAACAAGAAGCATGTATGAGCACGAACTTACATGTTTCTCCTTGTGAGTGGGTATCTATTTTAACATTCATACGCTTTCACTTTGCCAATGTCACACTCCTGTTACAGGGAAGGACGGCAAGATTTGCAGGGTGCACGTCCATTTGAGAATTTGGTTTTTATGTTGTAGGCTCACATGAGGCATGTGCATTGTGCAAGCGCAAACTTTGTACAAGTTTGCGCTTGGCTGTGAGAATGCATGTAATGTGAATCTCCAATGTAACATATCTTTGCAACTTAGATTAGATTAGATTATAGATTAGATACGGAATGCATGTATACAAGTAAAATAGTGTAAGTAAATGCTTACACATGCTGCGTGTGATCTAAAAAAAATACATCCAAACTTCAAATGAACATAACCTCAGCAAGTTCTGCCAACTTTCATTGAAACGGGGTAGCATTGGTAAAAGTTGACCTTTTTTGCTATACAGTTGGTTAGCCTCATACCAACCTATAAGCTAAGCAACAATGCGTCGAGAAATAATCATGATAACGATGATGGTTCTATTCGTCAATATCACCCCTATTTCAGTGAAGGGCGGCAAAATTTGCGTGGTTCACATTTATCTGAGATTTTATCAATCAATTTGACATCGCATTCAGACAACTAGATATCAATCTCCAGCAAATGAGCCAGAATTAAAATTACAATACGGGTAAGGTTTATTCGGCTTTACAAGAAGTGAGTGAGAAGTGAGGTTCACTTTGCCAATGTCACCCCTGTTTCAGGGAAGGACGGCAAGAGTTGCAGGGTGTATGTTCATTTGAGATTTGATTTTTTATGTTGTAAGTTCACATGCGGCATGTGCAAGCGCGAACTTGTACGTGTCTGCTTGTGAGAATGCATATAATGTGAATCTCCAATGTAACATATCTTTGCAACTTAGATTAGATTACCAGTCCCTTCGGAAGGTGGGAAACTCCCACTTCTTGGACCGGTCCGTAGTCCGTAGTGGCAACACTTCGGACTCGTACATGGAAGGTTGTGGATTCGGATCCCGGCGGAGCACAAAAATATAACATTTATATTTCGAATGTGCTCTTCGCTGGGTTGAAAAATTTCATAAACCTTTACCAATGACTGGTCACCAAAGGTCCATCCAGCCTTACAGCAACTGGGTCTTGCTTGAGTAATGGCGCTTTGTAGCGACGACCAAGCTCGTACCCCTCTGCGGCACTACAAGTGTCATAGACCCCTAGAGTCTTTAGAATCTAGGGAGTCTCCCGCACAGGATTTCTTAAAAAAAAAAAAAACATTGACTGAAGTACGTAGTTAGAGTTGGCCCCCTAACCTGAAAAAAATTACTTTCCACACCCCTTCAGAGACAACACGTTAAGAAGTTGCACTATATGTTCAAATTAGTTGCATTGTGTTGCGTTTAGTACTGAATTGATGAAGAGGGAGTTCTGAGACACTGGACTCCTTTAAAGCAGGGAGTTTTTATTTCTGTGAGGGTGAACATTTACAAGCTCCTGGGAATTTTCGCCTACGAGAAATTCTGCTAAGGAAGTCTACTTACTTCATATCGGAAGCGGTTTCCGACTGTGAACCGTATAATGCACCTATGCAATACGTTGTGTGGGACTTCCTTTAACCTGTTCACTGCCAAATACGAGGATGACGAATTATAGCGGCACAGTGACAAAACGACACATTACATAGCGACACATGACATAGCGACACATGGCAGAACAGCTCCTGACAGAACAACACAAGACAGGACATCACAGAAAACAGTAAAAACAGTAGTAAATCTATTTTTAGATAGCATTCCTTGACTTATAGGTTGGTATGAGGCTGACCACGCACACTGTAAAAAATGGTTCACTTTACCAATGTTGCTCCTGTGTCAAGGAAGGTCAGAATAAGTTGTAGGGCTTATGTTCTTTTGAGGTTGGGATTTTATTTGTAAGTACATATTCAGCATTTGTAATTGCGAACTACACGCGTTTGTTTGTGGGCATGCATTTGATATGAGCTCTAAATGTTAATGTATCTTTGCAACTTAGATTACAGATTATAGATGCAATAAAACATAGAAGTGTGTTTACAGCTGCTTGACGTACCATACAGTTTGTATGAAACATTAATTTAGCAATCAGCTACATATTTACGCACTGCCATGATTCGATAATGTATTTAAAAGATTTATTCGGTTAGCACTGTTTTTATGTCACCACAAGAGCCTTCTGCGAGCTTGGTCGTCACTACAGAAAGCGCCAATTTTCAAGCAAGACCCAATTGCTGTAAAGCTGAATAGACCTTTGGTGACCGGAAGAGGAAGAGAAGAGAGAGTTAACCACTAGACCACGGACCGGTCTTAATGAGTTAAATTACTTATCAAGTTAGAAAATGACAGAACCTGTTAACTTATCAATTTGTTTTTTTAGTGTTACATGCCTTTTTTTTCGGCAGACAAAAGGTTAACTCTTTCTTCCATGTAGGAAACCTTTCCGATCAACGTTCGTGTAAACTTCAAAGCGAACAGTTAATGGGAAAAGAAGAAGTGCAGCGAAGAAGATGAATGTAATAAGAAAAGAAGAATAACGCCGAAGAAGAGTATGAAGAAAGAATGCAAGTGGAGGAGCGCAGCGCTCTAGAAAAATAATTGAGAAGGAATCAGGTGGGATTAATCTTTGTTGAAGGAAGGGTGTATGGTTTCTTTGTAATATGAGTAGGTTCAAAGTGTATAAGGATTTTACGGCATTAGTCTCTTATTTATTTTTATTTTTTCCTTTCTCAGTCCATTCCTGGACGTATGCCTCCTACAATCATGTCCATTCATGTTTATCGGCTGCTGTGTTCAGCCATCATCTGCCTGCAGTTCTCTTGATGTCGTCCAGCCCCCTCAGTTGGGGTCTCCCCGCTCCCCGCTTAAACATCCTGGGTCGCCACTAGACGATCCTTTTCCGCCACTTGTTATGGTCTTGCCTTGCGACGTAACGAGCTCAGCGCCACTTTAAGCAGGCCTTTTGCTGTATATCATCAGTGACACCAGTGCGTCTTCGGATCTCCTGGTTTGGAACCCTGTCTCTGAGGCTGATTGCCAGCATCCTCCTTTTAATGGCTCTTTGACATGTCCTCAGTCTGTTGGCGCTATAATGAGTGAGGCTTTATGTTTCCAAGCAACCAATAAGTGGATATTGGAAGCACGCATAACTAGATAAGACAAACAAGTGACAAAATGGCTAGAACAACAATAAACTGGTTTAACAAGACAGAGACCAATAGCTGGAACAACAAGGCACTAGTTTTACAAGAGAGAGACCAATGGCTAGAATAACAAGGCACTGGTTTTACAAGAGAGAGCTCAATGGCTAGAATAACAAGGCACTGATTTTATAAGACAGAGACCAATGGCTAGAATAACAAGGCACTGGTTTCACAAGAGAGAGACCAATGGCTAGAATAACAAGGCACTGGTTTTACAAGTGAGAGACCAATGGCTAGAATAACAAGACACTGGTTTTATAAGTGAGAGACCAATGGCTAGAATAACAAGACACTAGTTTTACAAGTGAGAGACCAATGGCTAGAATAACAAGGCACTGGTTTTACGAGTGAGAGACCAATGGCTAGAATAACAAGGCACTGGTTTCACAAGAGAGAGACCAATGGCTGGAACAACAAGGCACTGGTTATACAAGACAGAAATCAATGGCTGGAACAACAAGGCACTGGTTTTACAAGACAGAAACCAATGGCTGGAACAACAAGGCACTGGTTTTACAAACGAGAGACCTGTGGCTAGGTTAGGCTGGTTGTACAAGGTTTTACAATGGAGAGACGAATAGCTAGAACAACAAAGCACTGCATTTACAAAAGGATAGCGACCAGGAGAGTCAAATGGCTGACACAAAATGACACGCCTTTTCAAGACTAAAATGATTGATTGTTTTTATGAAAAAATACGTAAATTACCCGTAAACAGTGGCGTAACCAGATAAGAGTAAAAAATCCTTTGCAGTCGCTCTTCATCCTAATGCCCTGATAGCCTGTTCTGCACAGTGGCGTAACCCTAAGCGATAAAGCCCCCCTCCACTCCATACAAATCTCCTACGTATAATCATATTTATGACTGCCTCTTAGAAGAGCTAAGAGAGCGGGTGGGTTAAGCGTATGCATATGGAGATATTCAAAAGTGATGCAACTGATAGGCGACAGCAATGCAATGCTTTGTGAAGGCTGTAGTGATTAAAAGTCTGTTGAAACCACTACACTAAAGACCGGTAAGAAAGTGCCAAGAAGTAAATTGTTCAAGTTTATTTGTGCTAGAAAAAACGCAATACAAAACTAAACTACACGTAAGTGTAACTTCTTGCCGTGTTATCGCCGAAGAACAAATAAGGGGGCCGGCCTTTCACCAACCACTTCAGTTGAAGTGCGGATTTTCCAGCTCATGAGAGGGCTGGTACTCATTTCTTGTGAAAGCTGAGTGAACCTTCCCGGTATTTTATTTTGGGTTCAGAATAAAAACCGAAACGAGGAATATTTTTTGACAACCTCAGTGGAATTCGAATCCGAGCTCTCGGCATGGAATGCAAGCACTCTACCAACTGGACTTTTTACATATCTTTGGTAACCTCTTGCAAAAATTTATTTACTCTAGTTTCAATGAAGGTAAAAATTTTAACACACAAAAAATACAATATAATATAATCCAAGTATTTCGATGAAAATTAACATTTATGAAAGCCTCGGTTGGATTTAAATCCGAGCTCTCGGCACGGAATGTAAGCGCTCTACCAACTGAGCTATCGACCGGACTCTTTAAAACATACTTTGAGATTAGAAGTTTTTTTTTGTATTTTCGGTTGCCTCATGTGTGACAGCGCTTGGATAAACCAAGAGACTGTTTGTAAGACGGTATAAGTGGGCGCCTGAGGAGTGTTTGCCTGGGTTAGCTAAGCCCTGCTCACACGAAGCGACTGTTCCGCGCCCGTGCTGCCGTGGAGAGTGCATCTCAAGTGACGTGCGATATAAGTTTCTTATACGTTGTTTATAAAAACATTTATTATTATTAAATATTGAATCACGATTGTTTAAAAGGCTAAGGGTTTGTGTAGATAAACTCTAGATTTGTTATAATAATAATAATATTAGGATGATTTATTTGGTGAGCGTTGTGTTTTGTGTGTATCACACCTCAAGAGCCCTCTGCGAGCTTGGTCGTCGCTGTAGAAAGCGCCAATTCTCAAGCAAGACCCAGTTGTTGTAAGGATGGATGGACCTTTCAGTGACCGGTCTTTGGTAAAGGTTTATGAATTTTTTAACCCAGCGAAAAGCACATTTGAAAATATAAATGGTATATTTTTTGTGCTCCACCGGGATTCGAGCCCACACCTTCCATTCAGAGGCCGAAGTGCTGCCACTGGACGAAACGGTCCAAGAAATGCCAACAACACGCGGTGTACCTAGCGGTCACCCATCCAAGTAGCATCCGCGCCCAATGTTGCTTAACTTCGGTGATCTGATGAGAACCGGTGCTTTCAACATGGTATCGTCGTTGTCCTTGACTTGTAGGTTGGTATGAGGTTGACCAGCCATACTGTAAAAAAATAGTTCACTTGGCCAATGCCACCCCTGTTTCAGGGCAGGTCGGCAAAAGTTGCAGGACTTATGCCCATTTGAGGCTTAATTTGTAAGTATCTAAACATGCAGCATTTGTAACTTGCATATGTGTGTTTGTGGGCATGCATTTGACACGTATTCCAAATGTTGATATACCTTCGCAACTTAGATTATAGATGAAAAAAAAAACAAGTTTTTCTTCTCGAGTTGATTTTTTTCCTCAAGCGCTTTCGGTGTGCTACCACACCATTATCAAGTTGTCCTCTTAAAAATGGTCGGTGTAGAGACGTCTCTTGAAGTGACTAATTTAATCTAATCTAATCTAAGTTGCAAAGATATGAAACATTGGAGATTCACATTACGTGCATTCTCACAAGCAAATACGTACAAGTTCGCGCTTGTACATGCCGCATGTGAACCTACAACATAAAAACCCAAACCACAAACGAACAAACACCCTGCAACTCTTGCCGACCATCCCTGGAACAGGGGTGATATTGGCAAAGTGAACCATTTTCTGGGGCATGGAGGGTCAGGCACATACCAACCTATAAGTCAAGAAAACCGCTGCTGCCGACTGCTGTCGGCAATCTCTGAATATATGTCAGTCCGTTCCATGCTCTTGAAGCCGCTATTGCAAAAACACGCTCACCAAGCACTATTTTTGACCTTTGCTAAGGCTCATTGACCAATATTCTGGCGCAGGGCGAAAAGTCAATTGTTTGACCAATGTTCTGGCTACACTTTCCGTAGACCGCAGTCAATTGTCTGCTATTCAAAACAGTGTGCTTGATGGTTCTCATACTTTTACATCTTAAGAGCCTTCTGCGAGCTTGATCGGCACTACCCAGTGCACTAAATGTAAAGCTGGACCAACTTTGGATCTATCTATAATCTAAGTTGCAAGGATATATTCATTCAAAGCTCTCAGATGTATGCCCACAAACAAACACGTGTAGTTCACGGTTACAAATACCGATTGTGTACTTACAAATAAAATCCAAACCTCAAATGAACATAAGCCCTGTAACTCTTCCTCGCCCTGTGTCCCTTGTAACTCGAAACAGGGGTGACATTGATGTAATAATAAAATAAGCCCAGCATCGAGCATTTTAGATTTTTTTGTGCTACGCTTTTGTCAACGACGTTACCATGTTGAAAGCACCGGTTCCCATAGATCACCGAAGTTAAGCAACATTGGGCGCGGACAGTACTTGGATGGGTAACCGCTCAGGTACACCGCATGTCGTTGGCATCTTGGACCGGTCCGTAGTCCGTAGTGGCAACACTTCGGACTCGTAAATGGAAGGTTGTGGATTTGAATCCCGGCGGAGCACAAAAATATACCATTTATATTTCGAATGTGCTCTTCGCTGAGTTGAAAAATTCATAAACCTTTACCAAAGACCGGTCACTGAAAGGTCCATCCAACCTTACAACAACTGGGTCTTGCTTGAGAATTTTCGCTTTCTACAGCGACGGCCAAGCTCGCAGAGGGCTCTTGAGGTGTGATACACACAAAAACAGCGCTCACCAAATAAATCATCCTTATATTATTATTATTACGCTGGGAGCCTAACACAAAACTTTCCGATTACGAGTCTGAAGCCTTAACTACTAGACTGAGACTGGTCTTAAGTCTTTTAAAAGGAAATGTCTGTAATAAATCTTTCATAGTTCATTATTTTCACAATCCAGGGTTGTCTCTTGAACTATAAAACCGTATTCTTATTTTTAACCGGCCATTTGAATTTATTGTACCAGCCAGGGCCTGTCGTTTTGTTTTCGAAATGAGACTAGTTTCATGGTTGATAAAATATAAGGTATGCGAAATAAAGAATAGAATGGTGGCAGTAGGAGTTCAATTTATTGATGTACGATCGGTTTAATGAACAAACTTGCATCATCGGATACAAACTATAACTGATGATGTTCCTTGACTTATAGGTAAGTATGAGGCTGACCCCCCATAAGTACTGTTAAAACTTTGTTCAATTTTGCCAACGCCACTCCGGTTTTAGGAAAAGTCGGCAGGAGTTGCAAGACTTATTTTAATGTGAGGTTTGGTTTTTTTTTAAAGTACATGAGCAGCATTTGTAAATTATAGATTATGTACTCGTATATTTGAAAATTTTATGTAGGGTCTCTCATATCAATGCACCAGAGCCCCCGGCGGGCTTAGTCCGGTACTTGTAGTACCTTCACGTATACTCGTACTATTGCGAGTTCTCTTACATTCCAACACTTTCTATAGAAAATTCTGGTATACTAAGTAGTACTTACTCATCTTAAGCAGCTCCTCTCAGGAATTCAGGTTCCATACATTTTTGGTGAAACGCTACGATGGAGTTTTGACGTGAAGATTTCTACTGAGGGTATTTATTTTATTTTAGCAGGTCCGGACTCTGAACGAAGCAATTTAAAATGGGATATAAAGGAAATGACAAAGGGACTGTCACGAGTTAGGGTCATTTGACGTGACTGTCATGGCTTAGGGTCATTTGACGTGACCTTTTGTTTGTTTTGTGACCCTGTGGGTGAGATGAACATAATAGGAGAATTATCTGAAGAAAAATGGCGGAATGCTTTGAGGTTATTCATATTATTTACCTTTTAAAAGATTCAGTGATGGCCAACTTTTTACAAAATATTGAACCATACAAAATATTTTTGTCAATTTCTGTGGAGTATCCACCAAATTTTTTTTTCTAATCATTTTTCAAGTTGTTTCGCTTTAGCCCTGTCTCAGGAAATGTGGAAGGAGTTGCAAGGTTTACGTTCATCTGAGGTTTGTTTTTTGTACAATACTGTTACCTTGTTATTTTTTTATATAAAAAATTTTTGAAGTTGACCATCCGTACTGTAAAAATTGGTTCAGTTTTTTGTAAATGTCACTCCTATTTCATCGAACGGCGGTGGGAGTCGCAAGGAGTATGTTCATGTAATGTTTCGTCTGTAGAACTCACTCATGTCTACTTGTAGGCATGCATTAAATACACATCATTCTTTAAATGTCAATTTATCTTTATAACTTCAATTCATCTTAAATTCAATATCTCACTACATCTTTTTTGAAGCTGTAAAATATGTTGTTTTTGAATCATGTAAAAATAATTTATGATAATGTTCCTTGACTTATAGGTTGGTATGCGGCTGACCACCCATGCTGTAAAAATGGTTCACTTTGCCAATGTCACCCCTGTCTCAGGGAAGGACGGCAAGAGTTGCAGGGTGTATGTCCATTTGAGATTTGGTTTTTATGTTGTGGGTTCACATGAGGCATGTGCAAGCGCGAACTTGTACGTGTCTGGTTGTGAGAATGCATGTAATGTGAATCTCCAATGTAACATATCTTTGCAACTCAATAAGGATGCAGAATCCATTTTTCCGGGCTTGTACACCATGGTACAGTATTTTTTCTGTAGGCTGCTTTTTTCTTCTCATCATCATCTGAAGCCGGCCATGAAAGCCTAAAAACACTTATCATGTAAAAATGATTTAAAGAATGAAAAATTAAAATACCTACACGTAATGGTGATAAAAATATTTTACGTTGGTGACTTTTTTAAAACTTTGTTATGAAAAAATGTTTGACATAACGTTGTGCTTAAGTAATACAAGGCCGTCGTGATTAATGTTACGGAAGTAGATGACGCCATAATAAAGCTGATGGCGGACGTGCCTCAGTAGTGAGTGCGTCCCTGCCATGCGGAATATTCTAGTTAAACTTTTAATTAAAACACTAAAATGAATTATGGAGTCGACATAAAAAAAACTGGTTAAAACACTCAATGACGTTTGTTGTTCTTCCTTTAGAAATGATGGGTGGAAATGAATTTCGCTACCTGGAAAAACAATATTATATTTTTTTCAATGGAAGCTTTTTTTGTACTTTGTCATATTATACGAGAAACCCATTAAAAGACTTGGTATGGTATGAACTCCTGAAAATGACAATAGTTTATCTACAGTCGCTCCCCCAGTTCTTGTTTATCGTATACGCCAATCTTGTCAAATATGACTTTTTCATGCAGTTGTCTTAGGAATCGAATTCTACACAATCTGAGCTAAGAAAAACCGTAAAAATCGATAATGTGAGAGTTCTTTTTAATATTTTTAAAATAAATTTCTTGTTTTCATAAGACACATTGGTCCAGTACACATGCAAACATTGCTCATGTAAAATTTTCTCAATGGCGTATACGATAAACAAGAACTAAGGCAGCGTACTGTTACGGTTGTTTGATATATTTCTTCCTTGACTTATAGATTGGTATGAGGCTGATCACCCATACTGAAAAGACAATGGTTTACTTTGCCAATGTCACCCTTGTTCTTGGAAAGGTCGGCAAAAGCTGCAACTTTTGCCGAACTTATGTTCATTTGAGGTTTGGATTTTAGTTTGTAGGTACACATTAGTATTTGTAAACGCACACTAACACGTATTTGTTTGTGGGCATGCATTTGATATGAGCTTTGAATTTTAATACATCCTTGCAACTTAGATTATAGATAGATAACTCATGTAAAAACTTAACGGTATAATATTAAGTCATGTTTACACGTTGTATGAGTTTTGATGAAGATAACATTAATATGTAGCGTATCTACTTGTTTGTTAACACATAATAGATATCACCTTTCACCATTATCTTAATGCTGTGGGCTTCTGTTTGATCATAATTAGCCACCGTGTTTGTCCAAAATGTTCCCCAGCATACCGTCCCCTTAGTGCTTGTTTGTCTTATCTACAACAGAGGTAATTTCACATGAGCAATGTTGGTATGTGTACCGGACCAATGCGTCTTATAAATACCGGACATTCTATAATATTTAATCTAAGTTGCAAAGATATATTACATTAAAGATGTACATTACATGTATTCCCAGAAGCAGACACATATAAGTTCGCGTTTAAGCATGTCGCATGTGAATCTACAATATAACCCCCAATCTCAAATGAACATGAGTCCTGCAACTCTTGCCGACCTTCCCTGTAACAGGGGTGACATTGACAAAGTGAACCATTTTTTACAGCATGGGTGGTCAGTCTTATACCAACCTATTAGTCAAGGAATCGATTTTGGATGTATTTAAAACAACTCTCACATTATTGTGTCTCACATTTTTTTCTTAGCTCAGATTGTGTAGAATGTGATATTTAAGACAATTTTATTAAAAGGTCATCTTTAAATCAAATGGGTAGAAAAGCCAAAAAAGCTCTGGGGGGACGATATACTTTTTTGAAACTTGCATAAAACACTGCGGAAAAAACTTTTTGATTTCGTATATCGAATAAATGTATGAAAACTGTATCACTCACTAGGAATGCTGTCGTGTCTGCCATACATTTCCGATCTACGCAATCGTAGGGAGTATATACGAAATGTTGCCTAACGTAATTGTATGAACTTCTTATCAATTAATAAACCACTCTATATAAAAACTGATAAAAACATACGTGAAATATACACCGAATCTCAAGTGCTATTTCAACATGTTTTTACAATAATAGCAATGGATATTCCTTGACATATAGGTTGATATGAGGCTTACCACCAATACTGTAAAACATGGCTAACTTTTTCAATGTCACTCCTGTTTTTAAGCGAAGGTCGGCAAAAGTTACAGGGTTTATGTTTATTTCAGGTTTAGATTTTAATTTGTAAGCACAGTTGCAGCATTTGTTAGCGTGAACTTACACCTGTCTTTTTTTTTTTTACCTGAAGATGACCATATAGGTCGAAAACAGTTAGGGGTTTAAGTTAGAATTACGGTCGTTTGACATTTTGACAATTATATTTATTTTAAAACTAAACAAATTTCAAAACTTAATTTAACTCGGATATTTTACGAACCGTTTAGAGAGAACTTACATCATCCTCGACGTTTCGTCGGCGACGTAGCCAACGTCTTCAGGAGAACATTCTCTCTGCACGACGACTGAGGATGAACTGAGTTCATCCTGAAGTTGTTCTCCTGAAGACGTTGGCTACGTTGCCGATGAAATGTCGAGGATGATGTAAGTTCTCTCTAAACGGTTCGTGAAATATCCGAGGTCGAAAACGTTTGTAAAATTATAATTCAAATAATTATATCAATATCGTGTGTGAAATAAAACAATGTTCTAAAAAATAAAATTGTGTTTTTAATTATTTTAAAAACATAAATCAATTACACCACTGTCTGCTTGTGGGCATGTATTTAATATGAATTTGAAATGTTGATCTATCTCTTTGCAACTAAGATTATAGATTATAGACGTAGGGTAAGGATTAGTCATGGTTTTGCTGTTTGGGAATGACACCGTAAGTGATTTATTTCGATTTTTTTTAAAATACCTCAGAGTATGGTTTATATCTCCTGACATTTAATTTGTTAAAGGTTTCTCAGTAGTCAATGTGTATAAATACTCGTACATACATTTAACTCGTTTAAAAAAAACCTAAATGCAGTTTTTGGTTCTATACAGCAAAAGCAATGTATAAATTTCATCAAAGTGACACAAACAATCACATTTGCTCTCGGATTCCATCAGTCAGCGTGTGCATGACGCATGTCTGAGAGCATGTCATGCATGGTGAAGTGCATGTCATGCGAGGGAACATGCGGGAAAGTGCAGTGAAGTCCTGATGACGCCCTAGGCGATGCTCAAAACGCAGGGTTCAAACCAGGGCAGTAGAATATAAACTGTTAAGTAACAAAAATTAAGGATGACGGACTTAAAAATGGTGTACAAGTGCATTTAGTTATCGAAATTGATGCTGTGCCATCCTCTGCCTGCAGTTACCTTGATGTCATCCAGCCCGCTCAGTTGGAGTCTCCTCGCTCCCCGCTTGAACATCCTGGGCCGCCACTGGATGATCCTTTTCTGCTACCTGTCATGGTCCTGCCTTGCGACGTGTTCTTCCCAGCAGATCTTTCACTGTATAACAATCAGTGACACCACCAGTGCGTATAAGGATCTCCTGGTTTGGAACCTTGTCCCTGAGACTGATTCCTAGCATCCTCCTTTCAATGGCTATTTGGCACGTCCTTAATATGTTGGCGCTATACTGAGTGAGCTCTTTTGTTTTCAAGCCATAGGTTGATACTGAAAGCCCCATGCCTCATCAGATCTATAATTTGGTCTTACTCAAAATAACTTGTTACAGAACTATTATTAACCATTTACGAAATTCTTATAGTTTGGTCGATGCGCAGATTTCTCTTTTGTTATTACCTAATTGTACCTCTTTGTCTTAGCTCATCCTTCACATTTCTCTATGGTTTTTGACTTATCAATTTTGTAACAGTATCCTCTTGAAAATGAAGCAAGTAAGTCGAAAGTACTCGAAGTGAAAAAAATGCTCAACTTTTGAAAATAAAACTCTGTTGAAAAAACTTCCTTGACTTATAGGTTGGTATGCGGCTGAACACCCACGCTGTAGAAAATGGTTCACTTTGCCAATGTCACCCCTGTTTCAGGGAAGGTCGGCCAGAGTTGCAGGGTGTATGTCCATTTGTGATTTGTTTTTTTTATTGTAGGTTCACATGCGGCATGCGCAAGCGCGAACTTGTAAGTATCTGCTTGTGAGAATGCATGTAATGTGAATCCCCAATGTTACATATCTTTGCAACTTAGATTAGATTAGAAACTCTGCGTTTTTTTCAATTTATACTCTCCCTTAAGCGTTTGCCACTAACCACTTGTCGCTGACCCTTTAGCATATATGTTCAACTATAGAAGCACTAACTCCCGGAAACTCTGTTCGGATTTAATTAAGAAAGTGACAAGATGGTCTGCGGACTACAAGTGATACATGAGAGTGGTGCTAGGGAATAGTTTTAAAGTGACGGCCACATAATGGAACTATAGGTATAGTCGCACTGTGGTCCACTGTGCTAAACACCCCCAAGCAACGATGAGCTGAAAAAATAAAGAAAGACGTGTTACAAATGTGTTATTGTGTGTTTTTGATAAAGCCTGTGTATTCTAAGTAGAATGTTCTGGCAAAACCACGCATGTTCCAGTTGCCAATGTTTTAAGGACAATCCTTATGCCTCCTAAAAATAGGGCAAAAGCTGTCTGTAGCGGAAGACTTCTGTCTAAATTGTCGAGCAATACAGAACGTACCGTATGTGAAACGTATCTTAAAACAAATTGTGCTAAATAAATAACCGTAATTTGAATTAAATTGAACCCCGTAAATCATAAGAAAAGATTAAAAATAAAACGATGTTTGTTGAATGAGTCCGGTGGATAGCTCATATGGTAGAATGCTAACGTACCGTGTCAGAGGGCTGAGTGAACCTCGCTGGTGTTTTATTTGGGGTTTTAAATAAGCCCCGAAACGGGAAAATCATTTCTGACAACTTCGTTGGGGATTGGATCACAGCTCTCTGGATGGAATGCAAGCATTCTATTAACTGACTGTACTTTTTACGAGCTTGATCGTCACTACAAAGCGCAAATATTCTTATGCCCTATTGCTTAAAGACTGAAAGGACATTTGTGACCGGTATTTGGTAAAGGTGAATAATTTTTCAACACAGCGAAGAGCATTTTTTGAAGAATTCTCCTAACTGAGCTATCAAACTGCCTAGTTTTTTGATCGTTTCATTTAAACAACCATAATGTATTTGTGAAATGCAACTTTGTGTCTAAAACGTATCTTGAAAACACGCTTGAAATCGTGGTAACCATAATAATTTAACGAGTAAAGTGGTCAGCCTCACATCAACACATTAAGCATTAAGTACTCTACCTTACAAACTGTGGTGTACCAGGACCAAGTAACAAATATAACATACATCTCATATGTATATTCTCCTCACTGGGGACACGGCCTTAAAGCTACAGGGTTATTCGGGGATATCGAATCCATTTAAAGTATTTTTGTTTGCATATTTTGTAGGGCTCTGTAAGTCTATAATAATCTATTATCTTAGCTGCAAAGATGCATTAACATTTTAACTCAAAATTTAGGTTAAATAAACGGTCGGTAAAAATATTCTCTGAACGATGCATTCTTGCCCTCCGCCGACAATATGTGTCACCTGATGATGTTGGATAGAAGCCAACAAAACGTAGAGAACAATGAGTTTCTCTTACTAAGGTGTTATGTTATTTTTCTAAATAACATAGAAATGACATTTCTGATGTGTGTGCAGTGTGTGTCGTGGGCCGAATGGAGCCGAACGGTCACGGAAGCGGCTGAGCTGCGCCATGCGATCTCGTCGGGCCATCGATTGCCTCTCGGCAGTTCTCGGCAACTGGTGAGCAGGGTCAGACGTCGGCGACCATGCACCAAGCGGTGCGAGGGGGAGCATTTCAATGGAGCTCTCTCCCCCTTCTACTTGGATTTCCTGCCAGCAAAGGAATCCGTCCTGGTGGGCCAGAGACGGGTGCATAGGAGCGCCCACCTAGGGGCGCAAACGTGTAGAGGCGGCAGCCTCGTGGGCTGCCGCTGCCTGGGGCGTTGCCCCAGGCCCTTAGTTCGGAACTCCAGTCAACAGAAGTGTGATGTGTAGGCTTTCTGAAGCAGGTCTGGACATTTATTGTTTCCCATTTCCAGTCACTTATTATTGTGTCCTTTAAATCATGTTTTTATTTACAACCCTTCACAAGATTGAACATGGCAATACCAGAACATGGCAATACCAAATCGGCAAGTGTAGCAGGCTTTGTGTCCATTGTAGGTTTGGGTTTTTATTTTGTTATTTCACATGCAGGATGTGTTATTATACAACATATTTTGTTTTCCAATGTAATTGTTTCATCACTTTTCGACAGCACTGTATGTTTTACAATGTGTGTAGGAATACGAGAACAATGGCAACGCTAGAACACACGATGTTCTGGAAGTGAGAGGGAAATATTTCACTTGTGAAGTGATGGACTCGCTTAGATCAACAAACGCCCATTATAACGCTGAAAAGCTGATGGTTAGAATATTGTTAGAAATTTTCAGGATATTGTAAGATTATTCTTTGAAAATCATAGACATGAAGATCACGCCTTTACAATCAATTTGTCTGGGAGGATGTGATTTCTCGTGTCTGGCCATCAAACAATCTATGATTTTTTCGAGGATGTTTTTTTAATTTTAAATAAACGACAAACCTATAAAGTCCTTTCTTTAATATTGAATGATTCATGTGATGAGGAATACCTAATTGAATTGCATTAAAACTGACCTCAAAAATATATTTTAAAATCAAACATACAAAATTTTCGCTTTTTACATAAATCATTTAATAATAAAGAAATGTTTTCTAAGAGTACTCATTTATTTTAAGTACAAAAAACTTTGAAAAAAAAAAGTTAAATCTTCGTATCGACAGACAGTGAAAATCACGTCCTCCCTTTCCACATATTGATTGTAAAAACGCACCCCGGTTTCAGGAAAAGGCGGCAGGAGTTCTAAAGTTTATGTTGATGTGAAGCTTTTTAAATTCTAATATATCTATTCAACTTAGATTATAGATTCCCGAAAAACAGGATTTTTTTCTTATTAATAGCATTGTGAAACGTATGCAGTTGACGTTTATGCTAAATGCAAAACGTAGCGCTTCTGTGTAAATATTAGGTATTGAACTTATGACTTTTCCTCCAGCCTCAAGCCCGCCCAAGTGACATCACATTTTTCCCCTTATTTTAAATGTACCCAGTCTATTACAATACCGTATTCTGAGAAACTTACTTTAAACATTCATCAATAGTATCAGGTACTCACACCATGTTTCAATGTATTCCTTTCTATAACAGAGGTGGAAGTAGGTATCTGCACACAGCTCACCAGTTTCTAATATTGACTCTGCCAATTTGTCAGAGTTAATGTTTGTTTCCGTTTGTGTGTGCGCAGTGCACGGTCTGGTTTCTTTGTGGGGAGAGATCTGCGGTATTGTTGTGACCTGCGACAGTTTAAGATAACACTCGTATTGTCATCTCTTGCGTAGCACGATTGCTAACACGACTGTAAAATCTATTTATTGGATTATTTTATCATTAATTCTTCTTTCAAAGCCTTTTCAGCCCACTTTCTAACGTAGCCCTTCTTCCAATCTTTTTAATGCAACAGTACGCTGCCTTAGTTCTTGTTTATCGTATACGCCATTGAGAAAATTTGACATGAGCAATGTTTGCATGTGTACTGGACCAATGTGTCTTATGAAAAAAAGAAATTTATTTAAAAAATATTTAAAAGATCTCTCACATTATCGAGTTTTATGGGTTTTCTTAGCTCAGATTGTGTAGAATTTGATTCATAAGACAACTGCATGGCAAAGTCATATTTGACAAGATTGGCGTATATGATAAACAAGAACTGGAGGAGCGAGTAGTCATCGATGTTTGTCCAACGTTTTCCTTGAATTCCATACCACTATCGCACGGCAGTCTGCCAACACTCCGTCAAATCACCTTAATCTGGATCTTCCTAGTGACTAGCTCCTCTCCGTATCCATCTCTACAACTACTATCTTATTGAGGCTTCTATAGCTCATTCCCTGGATATGACCCATTCGTTAAATCAGTCATCAATAATAAAAATCAAAAAGCAATCTGCTGTCATTTATTGACCGCACCACTTTAATGTCTTGGTATTTACAGTTGCGAATGTGTAATTGTGTGTCTGTGTGAATCTGTGAAGTTTCTAGATGTAGGTACTTAAATAATTGTAGAAATTGTGTGAGCGTTAACTCAATACTAAGAAGAATGTCCTGGCAAAATTTTGCATAAACCAGTTTTAAACGTTTCGTGAATAACTCTTACATACTCTCATCTATAAATAGAAATCAAGATTCTCTGTAGCCAGACTAGTATCGAAGCCGTCGAGCTAAACAGTTCAAAAGCAAAACTCTGTACGAACCATTTATAAAACAAATAACCTTTATTTTTGTTAAATTGTACCCGGTGAAATCATAACAATGTAATTGAACCATAACTAGCTGGTCTGAATTTAGCCTGACAGTTTGTCAAATAAGAAATAATATAGCTCAAATAGCTATTTAAAGTAAAAAGAAAAAGAAGGCGTTTTCTGTGTCTTCTGTCATCTCGTATGTAAATTTTCTCTGTTGTACCAACCTCCGACCTATACGTATAAAGTTGGTTTGTGGCGTATGTAAATTTTGAACAATAAAATATGTAATCTGAGTTGCAAAATATAAGTAACATTAGAGATTCACATAATATGCATTTTCACAAAACAGACCTGTTTAATTTCGCGCTTAAACATGCCGCATGTAGTCCTACAATATAAAAACCCGAATCTCAAATGAACATACACCCTGCAACTCCTGCCGACCTTCTCTGAAACATGACATTGACAAAGTGAACCATTTTCTACAGCATGGGTGGTCAGCCGCATACCAACCTATAAGTCAAGGAACATACATAACAAATTACATTTTTAAGATCAACAAATAATAATATGTATGGATATCAAAAACTAACAGAAAACAAATTTTAATTTAAAAAATGCCGCCGACATTACAGATTAACCGCCATTTCTTTCTGTCCTTACACACTTCTTTCTTTTCCTCCAGATAATTAAAAATGTAATGATGCAGAAAAGTAGATGTTCACAATAAGATGGGGTACGTCGCTTTCGGAACGTAGGCATGTGTGAGGCTCCACTTTAGAAATGCCGGCTGCTGGATATGAAACTCAATTAAATATTTTATACGCGGGAACTGTAGCGATTCCGGCTAACGCAATTATTGTTGTGCGCCCTTCACGCAAAACGTTGTAGGGGGGGAACATTGTAGCAGAAATAAAGTGTACAATTATGTTTATTGCATTACCATTAAAAGAAAATTACCCTTTCTTTTTTGAGGAATGGATAGGTCAATTGGGAGAGTGCTTGCATTCCATGCCGATAGCTCTGGATCGAATCCCACCAAGGGTTGTTCCATAACTTAAAGGTTGGGATGAGAATGCCCACCCATACTGTAAAAATTGATTCACTTTGCCACTGTCACCCATGTTTCAGGAAAGGTCGGAAAAAGTTTCAGGATTTATGTTCATTTTAGGGTTGGATTTTAATTTGTAAGTACACATTCAGCATTTGTGAGTGCGAACTTGCACGTGTGGCCATGCATTTAATATGAATTTTGAATGTTAATATATCTAAATTACTTACTTAGATTATAGATTATATACCTCAGTTGGTAGAGTGCTTGCATTCCATGCCGATAGCTCGCGTTCGAATCCAACCGAGGGTGTCAGAAATACTTTCCCGTTTCGTTCTTTATTTTAAGCCCAAAATGAAATAGGGCAAAGTTTACTCGGCCTGGAATACCGGCCTTCTCTGGAGCTGTGAAACTCCCACTTTAACTGAAGGGGTTGGTGTAAGGCCACCCCTCTTGCCTATATAAATAAACGGGTTCAAGTTTAGGGGGTGTGTATTTTATTTTATTTATTTATTTATTTATTTGTAAAAACACCAACAGATCATTGACAATTTTTTCACAAGTTAAACATAATAAATTACATACTAGACATCAATGCTCCAGTGACGGTGTCTGTCACATACTTAGTTGTTATAAAATTCTTATTGTCTAAATTTTATATAATATATGAACCATAATTAATCATCATAATAATATAAGCGCGCTTGATTCATGACGAGTACATTGAGTGCAAATACCAGTCAATACATAATAATCGTATATTAAGCCACAAATACCCAACGCTCGTCATTATAAAATGTTGCAGGCAAAATCACGAAAGCAGAAAAAAAAAAACAAGTAAGAAAAAAGAAGAGAGAGAAAAAAAAAAAAAAAAGAATGTTCCAATTGATTAGCACCTTGGAATTAATTCATTACCGTTCAGATAATATGATAGATAGGTGAGTAAACAAGACTTGAATATTAATGCACTTACCATTACAAACAGGTCAAATATGTGTAACGAGATGAATTTGTTTGTTTGGTAGAATGGAACATTGTATTTAAATTTGAATGGAAAAAGGAAAACAAAAGAATGCAGAAAGAGGAAAGAAGCTTGCCTGGCGTGAGAGCCACAAGCATGTGTAATTAAGAATAATTAATATTATTGTGCTGTGGTTTATTATGTATACATTGTGAAAGGAATAAAAGTAAACATATTAAAGTGGCTGTTACATTATTAATTGTGTCAATCAGCAGGACAGAGGAAAAACCCTCACATTTTGGCGCCCAACGCCCAATGCTACTTTTGTAATAAAAGAGGACATGTGGAAAGAAATTGTTTTATAAAAAATGGAAATTTTAAAAAACACACAGTAATCTGTTACTCATGTAAGCGTACAGGACATGTACAAAAAGATTGTTTTGTTAAAAATAAAAAAAGTGATTATACAGACAAAACAAAAATGAACAGAAATATAAATATACAAAACAGAACAAATACGACATACAATAGTAATTCAAAAAAACATGTAGATTTTTATGTTTTACAAGGTTTACAACAAGACTTAATTTTTGGAATAGATTTTTGGATAAAATTTGAATTAGAACCGAGTTTAATAAGTAAAATTACATATTCAAATAGCAAAAATATTAGTGAATTAGGTAAAATTACAAATAGAACTAAATTAACAGATAACCAATTACAGCAATTAAAAACAATAGAAAATGATTTCAAGGACATCTCTTATGAAAAAATAGGCTTAGGATGCACAAACCTCATTGAACACAGAATTCAGACAGAAGGTCCTCCAATAAAACAAAAGTATTATCCACTCAGTCCAGCAAGACAGAGACAGGTTAACACAGAGTTAGATAAAATGTTAAAATAAGGTATAGTTGAACAATCCAAATCTTCGTGGTCCAGTCCTGTTGTGATTGTAATTAAAAAGGATGGAACGCCTAGATTTTGTTTGGACTCTAGAAGACTCAATGAAGTAACAAAACGAGATAACTATCCCATTCCAAATTTAAATCAAGTTTTAGCAAATTTACGAAATGCCAAATATATCTCTTCAATAGATTTAAGCTAGGCGTTTTGGCAAATTCCACTAGAAGAATCGTCCAAAGAAAAAACTGCCTTCGTCGTACCAAATAGAGGGTTGTTTCAATTCACAAAAATGCCGTTCGGTTTAAAAAATTCAAGTTCTGAAACAAAGCGTTTATTAGACAAATTATTTGGACCTAAATTTGATACTAACATATTTTGTTATATCGATGACTTAATTATTATTAACGAAGATTTCAATTCACATTTAAATTTATTAAAACAAGTTAAAAATATATTACAAGAAGCAGGGTTAACGGTAAAATTTTCAAAATGTGAATTTTGCAAAGATAGTTTAAAATATTTGGGATACATTATTGATGAAAATGGATTAAGGCCAGATTCAAATAAAGTCAAGATTATAGAGGAATATCCTTCACCGAAAAATGTAAAACAACTACGAATGTTTTTAGGTTTGGTAGGATTTTATAGAAAAGTTATACGAAACTGCAGTGAGATATCATATCCACTAAATAAATTATTGAGAGGTAAAAAAGGTCAGAACAATTTTAATTGGTCAAAAGAATCTGAGGATGCATTTAATAATTTAAAATTAGCCTTAAGCACAGCCCCTGTATTAATATGTCCGGATTTCACAAAAGATTTTTTTTTACACACTGATGCCAGTAAAAATCAAGTAGCTTCAGTATTAAACCAAAATATCAATGGGTCCGAAAAGCCAATAGCATATTTTTCAAGAAGTTTGACAGTTAGAGAACAAAACTATTCGACATCAGAACGTGAGCTTCTTGCCATTGTAGAGTCAATTGAACATTTTCGATCTTATCTAGAGGGGATGAAATTCAAGGTAATAACTGATCATATGGCATTAAAATTCTTGAATAAAATATCAAATCCAACAGGTAGATTAGCAAGATGGGCCATGAGACTTTCACAGTATGAATTTGAGATTGAGCATAGAAAAGGGAAAGAACATACAGTGCCAGATGTATTATCTAGGATTCCTGGTACTAAAGAAATGGAAGTAATAAATTCAAATATTGCAGATCCTTGGTATAATAATATCGCAGAAGGATGTACAAAAACACCACACAAATACAAAAAATTCAAAATGGTAGATAATAAATTATTTAAACTAATAAATGATGATAATCCTTTCACAGAGGAATATAATTGGAAAGAGATACCTATTATAGACAATAGATTAACTATAATAAAGAATCATCATGATAATGGACATGTAGGTATTTTTAAAACTTATAAATACATATCAAGATGTTACTATTGGAAAAATATGTATGCAGATATAAAAAGTTTTATAAATAAATGTCAAAAATGTAAAATGTATAAGCCGAATAATTTACCTCCAGCAGGAAAAATGGAAAATAGAAAAAGAGTGGATAGACCGTTAAAAATGCTGAGTATTGATTTGATAGGACCATTACCAAAATCAAGTACGGGCTATATACATATATTATCAATAATAGATGTTTTTACCAAATATTGTTGGTTATTTCCTTTAAGAAGAGCTACTACAGAAGAAATAGTAAAATTAATAGAAAATAAAATATTTTTAACAGAAGGAGTACCGCAAACGATAATAACAGATAATGGAAAGAATTTAAAGTCTAATGCATTTAAAGATTTTATGTACTCATATGGAGTACAGAAAATATTTTATACAACTTTATATACTCCCATGTGCAATAATGTAGAGACATATAATAGAACAATAGGATACACATTAGCTATTTTTGTTGAAAATGAACAAAGAAAATGGGATACTTTTTTAGATTCAGTACAAAGCATAATAAATAATACAGTCAATTTAGCAACAGGATACACACCTAATGTATTAGCAAGAGGTAGGGAGATTGTACTAAGGCCCGGTATTTTGAAGTATCGTAACGTTAACTAAAATGCAATTTTAGTTAAATCATCATAATATTTCACTCACCGAATTTCGGCAGTAAATATTTAGTAACTTTAACTTTCGATTTTCAAGATGGCGGCGCTTCACTGACAGCAGCTGTTCTTTTTTAATGTAAGGATACATCAAAATTGTTGCAAACTGAACATTTTTTGTCTCGTTTTCTAGCTTAATGAAGGTTGGGCATATGATTTTTATGAATTGTTGTTTGTTTTAAAGCTTTTGAATGGCATTTTAATTATTTCCAAGATCTGGGGGCGTGGCCTCATACTTCGGTAATATTCGGTTTTAGTTAACTCGAGATTGAGTATTTTGAATACAAGTTCAAGTAATAGTTAACTAAAATATTACTACAGTTCAATATACCGGGCCTAAATGGTGAAATTCATGGTGAAATAGTAAATGATGAAATAGAATCAAAGGAAGAATTAGATAAATATAGAGATATGCATAAAGATAAATGAAGGAATTAAACACATTATACAAAATTGTAACAGAAAATTTATGGGATGCATATAATAAAAATGCAAATTATTATAATAAAGGTAGATCAAATCGTGTCTATGATCAAGGGGATATTGTATGGCGTAAAAATTTCATACAATCAAATGCAGGGAAATACTTCTGTACAAAGTTGGCTCCAAAATTTGTCAAAGCCAGAATAGAAAAAAAAGTTAGCAAGATAGTCTATGTATTAAAAGATATAGACACAAATGTTATAAATAAATATCACATCAAGGACATAATCAAATTAGATTAAAAAAAAAAAAAAAAAAAAAAACATATTTTCATGTGTATGAAAAATTTGAGGTGATGCATGATACGGTGAAAGTTGATATAAAAGTGATCAGTGAAAGAATGAATTATGAAACATTGCATGAATGAAGGTATGAAACATAAATTAAACAAAGTATTACATATGAAGGTAAAGTTTTTAAAAAAAATTGATGGACTGATAAATTTATTAATGAAAAATAAATTTGAAATAAATTTAAATATTGGGAAAGATGTGATACATGTTTAAAAAAAAAAAAGTTATTTTAATGAATTGATTAATTAACTGGTGAATGTTTATTATGTATTGTTATTTGATTATTTTGAATTGTTGAATTAAGTATTTAAAAAAAAAAAAAAGTTATTTTAATGAATTGATTAATAAACTGGTGAATGTTTATTATGTATTGTTATTTGATTATTTTGAATTGTTGAATTAAGTATTTAAAAAAAAAAAAAAAAACAAATATTTGTTTATAATATTGAATATGAAATTTGTGTTAAAAAAAAAAATATATTAATTTTAGTATGAAAATAATTGGTATTGTTAAAAAAGGTATTAATGAGTGAATAATGTATCAGAAACAGGTTTTTTTTTTATTTTCATATTTTTGAAATTTATCCTTAAAATAAAACAAAATATGTGGCGCCGGCTGAGCATTATGATACATTATTTACTCATTGTAAAAGAAAAAAAAAATTGGGAATGTTTTTTTTTTATGAGAGGAAGGAGGTGTATTGTAACGAGATGAATTTGTTTGTTTGGTAGAATGGAACATTGTATTTAAATTTGAATGGAAAAAGGAAAACAAAAGAATGCAGAAAGAGGAAAGAAGCTTGCCTGGCGTGAGAGCCACAAGCATGTGTAATTAAGAATAATTAATATTATTGTGCTGTGGTTTATTATGTATACATTGTGAAAGGAATAAAAGTAAACATATTAAAGTGGCTGTTACATTATTAATTGTGTCAATCAGCAGGACAGAGGAAAAACCCTCACATATGTTTAAAAAAGATGGGAATATGAATATTACATACATACATATATATACATATATATCAATATATATATGAAGAAGGAGGGATAAAGAAGTATACATACTAAGTTAATGACGTATACTACATAAAGTTTGTTAAATGTCTACAATTGATTGCGCTTTAAAGGCCACGAGGATTGCTCGCTTGAAAGTAGTGACCGGATCAGAAAAAATATCAACATTAGGTACGACTTTCGATACATTGTTATACGATCGCATCATGCGTCCAATCGGGCAGAAATGCCCTACATTGGTGTTATATTTTTTTAGGCGAAATAACTGCCCACTTCTTAGTTTAGAGTTAGCGTAAAAGCACAGTAGTTCCAAGTCCGAGGTGTCCAAGTTACCCTGGACTAACTTACGAAGGTACATCAATTCGGCGACATTTCGCCTGACTGATAATTTTTCCATATTAAAAAGAGATAGGCGCTCCTCATAGTCCAAACGACCACCGTGCCCCGCTCGATAACACAGAATTCTTGTAAAGTATCTTTGGACACGCTCGATCTTGTCATTGTGCAATGTATAGTACGGGGACCAAATAAAAGACTGGTATTCGAGAAGACTGCGGACTAGGGCATAGTAAAGTGTGATTACACTATAGGGCTGCTTGAAAGGTTTTGCTGTTCTTAATAGGAAACCCAAAGTTTTAAAGGACTTCTGCGTGATGAGATCATAGTGATCTTTAAACGTTAACTCAGCGTCCAGGGCTGGCAGTCTCATCAGGACGGTAGATAGCCTGTTACCGTCGACGGTACGTTAGAGATACCTATTTGAAAGTTTGCAATAGCGCCGCTAGGTGTCAATGCGTGCATATGATTGGTCGAATAGTTTAATACCTTTCATCGGTACAATGTTAACGAGCTTTGGTAGACTCAACTGACGGTAACGTTCGTGGTAACTACCATATTGATGGTAGCGTATCAAGCAAATTGAACTGCCTGATACGCAAACGATTGGAGTAAACTAGTATCTGCAGTTATTTGAAATATTCTTATCTATGTTTTTTTTTTAAATACGAAATTACATTTAAGATTTATACGAGTATTAAATGTATTACCAAAGCAGACACGTATATGTTCTCGCTTACACATGCTGCATGTGGACCTAGAATATACAAACCCAAATTTCAGATGAACATAAGCACTGCAACTTTTGCCGACTTTTCCTGAAACAGGGGTGACTTTTGCAAAGTGAAACATTTTTTTACAATGTGAGGGTTCAGCCTCATATCAACCTACAAGACAAGGAATAAATTTTAAACTGAATAAAATTCATAAAACAATATTTAAAAAAAACAGTAAAGAAAAATAAAACTTAAAAAATTAAATTTAAAAAATTAAAATGGTAAGGGTAAGGGTTCCTTGACTTATAGGTTGGTATGCGGCTGACCACCCATGCTGTAAAAATGGTTCACTTTGCCAATGTCACCCCTGTCTCAGGGAAGGACGGCAAGAGTTGCTGGGTGTATGCCCATTGGAGATGGTTTTTATGTTGTAGGTTCACATGCGGCATGTGCAAGCGCGATCTTGTACGTGTCTGGTAGTGAAAATGCATGTAATGTGAATCTCCATTGTAACATATCTTTGCAACTTAGATTAGATTAGAAAATAGTTAATTTCTTGACGTATAGGTTGGTATAAGGCTGAACCACAATGGTTTCAAAAATGGTTCACTTGGCAAATGCCACCTCTGTTTCAGAGAAGGTCGGAAAAAATGCAGGGTTTATTTTAACGTGAGGTTTCGTTTATTTTATACGTACACATGCAGCATGTGAAAGAGCAAACTTACACGTGTCTGCTTGTGAGCGTGCATTAAACATGATCCCCTTGAATATCAATACAACTTTGATCTTTGATTATAGATTTATGATATTTATAATAGTTGTGAATAACTTAGGATTTCATTTTTGGATTTATTTAATTTAATTTTAATTTCATTTTGTTTTTTTTTTTTTTTTTTTTAATTTATTTTGTTTATTTTTTATTTATTTTATTTATTTCGTAAATTTTAAACACGAGCAAATACGCGGAAGTTCGTGTTTACTCATGCTACACGTGAGCTTTCTAAATAAGCGTCATAAACCCTGCAACTTAGGTTATATACTTCGAAGGCTGCTGGCATATCATAGCGGCAGATTTGGTCAACAATAATGAATGGTAGACCTAGTAGAGAAGATACGTTGACCGTGTCCATACAATAAAGCCATACAAAATGGCGTCAAGGGAACAGCTGATCAATAATTCTACGTATTTCTTACAAAATACCTAAACGTCATTCAATTGATTTGGCGACCTATCATGACCGGTAGCTGACTGCCGAGACTTGCTTTGATAATACTTACCATCGTTACCTGTCGCCATACAAAAAAATATCCAAGATGGCCGCAGGTGAACAGCTGATTAATAATTCTACGTATTTCATAAAAAAGTACCTAAACGTCACTCGGTACATTTGGCGACCTATCATTCCGGTAGCTGACAATGTCGAGACTCGCATTGATACCGCTTACCGTCGTTACCTGTCCCCATACAAAAAAAATAAACAAAATGGCCGCAGGTGAACAGCTGATTAGAGATTGACAGGTGTTCATACTAATCTGAACGACAATCGGTAGGTAGGATCTACCGTTTGTGTTGAGACTGCCAGCCCAGGATAATTCCGAGATCTTTAATTGATGTCACTTTTGTTAGCTCTGTGCCACTTACGCTATAGGAAAAACTCAGTACTTTTTTATTGCGAGTAAATCTAATAAAGTAGCATTTATCGGAGTTGAGTAGCATATTATTGTTTTCACTCCATTTTGCTAAGGTATTGAGGTCATTTTGAAGCTTAAGGCAATCGCAAACGGAGTGCACAGGCGTAAACATCTTCAGATCATCGGCATATATAAGATAGTCGCAAATAAGATTTGATCCTAAATCATTTATTAAGACCGAGAATAGTAGCGGTCCAAGATGGGAGCCCTGTGGAACTCCGGAGGTAGATTGGACTGGTTCAGAATCAAAACCGCTCACTGAAACAATCTGTGTTCTATCGCAAAGATATGAACCAATCCAATTTAGAAGTTTGCCAGTAATTCCCATGTTGTGTAACTTCTGTAGGAGAATTGCATGGTCAACACGATCAAAGGCCTTGCTGAAGTCTGTATAAATTGCATCTACCTGAGTTCTTGAGTCGAGACACTCACACAGTGTATTGCCATTGAGAAGAAACATTACACAACATGTGAAGAAAAACTTCGATTTTGTTCTACATTATTAAAAAATAGGTTCACTCGCCACTTGCGGAGAGAACACGGCAAGGAATTTTACTATATGTGTAGCTGTGTAATTTAGTCCGGTCGATAGCTCAGGTGGTAGAGTGCTTGCATTCCATGCCGAAAGCTCGGGTTCGAATCGCACCGAGGGTGTCAAAAATTATTTCCCGTTTCGGTGTTTATTTCGAACCCCAAAATAAAATACCGGCAAGGTTTACTCGGCCTTCACAAGAAATGAGTACCAGCACTCTCGGGAGCTGGGAAACCTCCACTTCAATTGAAGTGGTTGGCGTAAGGCTGGCCCCCTTACCTGTAAAAATAAATAGATTCAACTCGCCACATGCGACCCCTTCGAAGAAGTTACACTATATGTGTAGCTTAGTTGCGTTTACATTATAAAAAAACGAAAACTCATGAAAACCACATTTTAAAGTGAAATAATAGCAAATCGATAACAAGAATTTGGATCTTATCCTAAGTTTCATAAATTTGTAATCCTGGCAAAAAAGCTTGAACCCGCATTCAGGGGTTGTAAAAACTTTGATTAAGCTCAGTGCATTTCCTCCGACTGTCACCTAGTCATTTGCCGTGGCCGCTGAGGCATCAGGGGTTGCAAAAACAGGTCACCGAGCGCGCTAATGAGCACCCCTGCAAACCTTAGTATGAACTTTTACGTTCAAACTAGAGATGCTGTGAATACTCGCCATTATTCTGTATTCTGCATTACTCGACCTTTTCGTGTTAATTATAAAAAAAAACGCAACGCGACTAAGCTTCAAATATAGTGTAACTTCTGTACTGCGTTATTTCCAAAGGAGTCGCATGTGGCAATTTGAGACATATTTATTTTTACAGGTAATAGGGCCAGCCTCACGGGCTGGTACTTATTTTAAGTGAATGCTGAGTTACCTTGCCGGTATTTATTTTAGGTTTGAAATAGACACCGCAACGGGAAATCATTTCTGACACCCTTGGGGGGATTGAACCCTTGCTCCCGGCACGGAATAAAAGCACTACCAACTGAGCTATCGATCGGACTTTTTGCCAGCTTGGTAGTCGGAAAAGGACCATTTCTCAAAAAAGACCCAGTTGCTGAAAGGCTTTGGTGATCGGTCTTTAGTAAAGGTGTATGAATTTTTCAACACAGCGAAGAGCATTTTTGAAAAAATAAATGTTATATTTTTTTGTGCTCTACCGAGATTCGAACCCAAAACCTTCCATTTACGAGTACAAAGCGCTACCGCTAGACTACGGACCAGTCAAATACCGAATAATACTTACATAGTGTCCTGTATGAGTGAACTAGTTTTTCAAAAAAAGAAAAAAAAATCCTTAAAACTAGTCTGCGCTTTATTGTCCATATATTTTTGATACACTTTGTGGCTTAGTTTAAACGCAGAGTTTTATGTTTGTGTTCTGTTGTCTAAAGACACCTCAAGAGCTAATTATTTAGGTCTCGTACAGACAATGCGAGAGGTCGGGAGTTTTGTTCAGCTATTTTTAAACTGTCCTGCTTTTGTTGTGGTGCAGAAAATAATTGTTGTTTCCCGCGTTGTGGTTTGTAGATCTTTGTCGTAAAGATATGAGGTTTTTTCTTAAACTTTCAAGATATTATTACATTTTTAGACTAAACAATACACTTAAATTGAAACTACAGTTTTAGTCGTTTGAAATGTTTAGATATAATAATGAATTGAGAAATTCAAATTTATTTACAATTTTCGAATATGACACGTATCGTTATCTGAAAACTTACATTATTATCGACGTTTAGCTGGAATCATAGCCAACGTATTCCGGAGACACCTTTTCTGCACGTCAATTGAGGATAAACTAGTTCCAATATATCACAGTTTTAAGCAAAACGTTGGTTAGAATGTAATGTGCTGGAGAATTGCTCCCGGGATCTGTTGCCGTGGTCTGTAGGAGCTGGAGCTTCCGGATGTTTCGCCTATATTGCAGTTTCATCAAGATCATTTTCATAATTTTGCTTTCACGCTAAAGAACCACATCGTAGACATGAGAGAAACGTCTCGATGCTCCAGCTCCCACATATCCTGGAAAGCAACTCACCAGCAAAATGTTAAATGTTGAAAAAGTTAAAACTGGCCTGAACTAAACCTGGCTAATAAATTGCTAAATGAGAAAGGAATCTAATAGCCTGTGACCCATAGACAAAAAAAAACCTTCCTACAAATACAAACCATACCACATTTTCCTCTATGTCTGGATAACTAACCACTGACTGTCCCAACCACCTTGTACTTGCAAGTACTATCGTCGTCTGAGCAGTATTTACAGTGAAAGGGTAAAACTTAACAAGTTAAAATTTAAATATGTCTCGAGAACTTATAACCCAACCCTTCACACAGTGTTAGCGCATAAGTGAATTAAATTAACCTAATTTTTCCACATTAACTTTTATAAGGAAAACTTATGATATTTTTCATAAAAGTTTATTATAAGTGTGTACAGACGCGACAGCACAAAGCAAGTGATTTATTCTAGCGGACTCGCTAAATGCACTGTCCATAAAGTAGGTACTATCATACAGGGTTCTACGTTTAAACATAGCCGAAGCGTTTCACTAAATATGTATGACAACTAAAAATCTGACTAAAAGCGCTGTTTTAGTTTTGATACTTTTTTAGGTTAACGCGCTAGTTGAGTTTGAAAGGAAGTTTTATACTTGATGGTATTACAGCTCTTGTGAGTAAAATTATAGCTGGGTTTTGTGTTGCAGGAAGTTGTTCTGATGAGGATAGTAAAGAGTGAAATGATAGTAAGACAGTAACATATGATGATGTCTTAGTTCAGAAAGAATTGCGCGGCAGTAAGCAAAGAAAACTGTGAGAGTGTAGAATATTGTCTAATAATGAACTCGGTTCAAATTTGAATTAAAAAAAAATCTCGGATGGCAAAAAAATCCTTATAGGTGTACCAATGTTTATGAGTACTTAGTGAATTATGACAGAGTATTAGTTTTCCATTTTTCTTGCAACCCGGCTGGGTGAAGGCTATTTTTTTGTCTATGGTAATAAAAGAAAAACTAACATTAACTTTTTTGTGGTATTTCCTGTCAATCACGAGCGACTTTTGATTCAGTTGAAGAAACGAGAGTAGTCTCTTCTTACTCGAGGTTCAACAATTACTGAACATCACACAGGGGTGTTGTTACACGGTGAGTTGGTAATCTGGGTGGACAACGTCCCCCCCAGTGCTTGTTTGGCTTATCTACCATTTCATTCAAAGATGGCTTTTCAAAGAAATTGCCTTAATATTCACATTCTGCACAATCTGAGCTTAGAAAAAAACGGTGAAAAACGATAATGTGAGAGTTGTTTTTAATATTTTTAATATCAATTTGTAGCATTCAGAAGACACATTGGTCTAGTACACATACAAACATTGCTCATGTGAAATTACCTCCGTTAGAGATAAGACAAACAAGCACTAAAGGAACAACAAGGCTAATAAATGGCTAAATAAAAAATGAATTTAATAGCCTGTGACCCATAGACAAAAAAAATCTACCTACCAATATAAAACATACCACATTTTCCTCTATTCTATGTCTGGATAACTATCTAACCACTTATTGTCTTAATCAACTTGTACTTGTAAGTACTATCTTCGTCTGAGTAGCACTTGCAGTAGTCGTAGAGAAAAAATAACAAAAACAACTTGCGTTATTCAAATTTGCTCGACTATTCTAGTTTAACGTAAAACGTTGCAATTTTCTGTTGAAATTTCGGCTTAATGTCATGTTGAAGTTGCTAGTAAAGTAATTTTGAATACAAAGCTTACAGTCAATATCGGGGGATTTTTTTCTTTGTTCTTTTTTTGAAATAAATGTTCCTTGTTCAAATGAACGGTTGATTAAAAAAAGTTGTCGAACCCAAAATCAAAGAAAACGTATATCAGAAAGTTTGAAGTATTTATCAGATTTTGTACAAATAAAATACAGTGACTTTTTTGCAACTTCAACGAAAACCTCATTACCACCATACATTTTTATAAAAACTGTCGTGTACCGTCATTTTTGTTTTCTATGTGTCTATATGTATATACATATCATTTTGCAATGACTAGCAACACACAAGCATGCATAAATCTCTTGAGGTGCGGTTCACACAAAAACAGAGCTCACCGAAGTAATGATCATTAAATTCATTCATATTTTTATTTACTTAAATCTCGAAAGAATACTGAAATAAAGAAACCTCTACTTCAAATGAATCAGTTGGCGTGAGGCCGGCCCTCTTACCTGTAAAATCAAATAGGTTCTACTCGTCATATGCGAAACCCTTCGGGTATAACGCGGCAAGAAGTTTCACCATATGTGCTGCTTAGTTGCGTTGCGTTGCCCACAAACAGACACGCGTATGTTCACGCTTACAAATCTTTATTTACAAATTAAAACCCAACCCTCAAATGAACATAAACCCTGCATTTTTTCCGACCTTCTCTGAAAAACAGGTGACTTTGGTGATGTGAACCTTTACAGTATGAGTGGTCAGCCTCATACCAACCTACAAGTAAAGGAACAACCAAAATTATTTCGTTGAAAAATAGACACGTCTTTCGATGCCATCAGATAAGTCTTCGACGAAACGTTGAGAAACAAGGTCTTTTCTATAACACGTTACGTAAGATTCTTTTTGACATTGGAAAGAAAATAAATTATGCCTTTTCTACGATTTATTATATAGCTTGCGTCATATTAAGTGAAAATTAAATTGGAATTCAGTAACATTTTTAAACCGTTCAAATGGCAATTAATAAATATCCAGTTTTGTAATAAATACGGCTTTGATTACATTTCGAATATGTTTTAACAAGTTTATTCATTTTGATGTATTTTTGCGGTAGTTTTTATATGGAATCGCGTAGTTATGGATGGCAGCGATAATGTGATGGTTTTGAATATTAAATGATTAACAATTCAATGAATAATAAATTCCAGGAATCACATATCATTCAGGGGCGTTCAAATTTCCCATATTTTAGTGGCCAAAACAACTGATAGGGTAATTTTCATTTTACACGCAACACAGTAGAGCCTGGGTTATCCGAAATCTGCAGACTGAACTTGCTGAAAATATCCAAATGTTCGGATAACTGAAACTTGAAACTGGTGTAACAATCCTTGTTAATGAATTTGACACGTTGTAGGCAAATTCTATTTATTTGTCAATTATCAATCACTGAGGTCTTTAGATTTGTATTGTGAGCATTTATTGATTGTCAATTACTTTGTATTTTTACATCTATGGATTTTCTCGGTAAGCTTATACCAACTTTGATAGGTACAATATAAAATAACATTGATGGGTATAGTATAAGAGATTTCTATTTTAACATATGATATTGTTGTTAAATCTTAATTTTTGTAATCTTGACGAAAAAGCGTTGCTTTTACAATTACTGATCGGTCCGTAGTCTAGTAGTTAGCGCTACGGGCTCGTAATCGGAAGGTCTTTGCTTTAATTCACGGCGGATAACAAAATAAAACATAATTTAAAAAACGCTCTTCGCTGAGTTGAAATGTTAATTATCTTCCTTAACACCAATCACGTAAAGTCCATCCGGCCTTACAACAATTGAGTTCTGCTTTAAAATTGGCGTTTTGTAGCAACGACCATGCTCGTACAAAAACTCCAGTCGATAGCTCAGTTGGTAGAGTGCTTGCCGAGGGTATCAAAAATGATTTCCCGTTTTAGTGTTTATTTTAAACCCAAAAATAAAATACCAGCAAAGCTTACTCAGCCTTAACAAGAAATAAGAAAAAGTCCCCATTGAGCTGGGAAAGCATTTCTACTGAAGTGGTTGGTGTAAGGCTGCTCCTTTTAAATGTAAAAATAAAAAGTTTCTACTCACCGCATGTGACCCTTTGAGGAGAACGCTGAAAGAAGTTAAACCATATGTGCCGTTGATTTGTTGAAGAAACATAGTCGGCAAAGACTGAATATTTATCAAACTAGAGAGATTGCAAATGAGTAAAACTGCAGTGAAAATAAAGAAGAACATGCATGAGAAGTCTCAGAGAATTGATCTGTGTCATAGTTTAAATGGGTATTAACAAATTAATTGAAATGGTAGTCCGCGGATTAGTGGTTTCGGTTATGAAACAAAAGCTCTTTGGTTTGATTCAATTTGCCTAGCATTCATTTATGTACCTCACGGAATACAGATTTAATCTTGTGTACATATGTTCTAATAATATTATAAAGGAGCCTGGTTGTAAGTATATTATGTACCTAATAGTTTTTGGAAGCCTGAATATTCGAAGCGCTCTTGGGTGTTTAACATGTAATTTAACACAGAACTAACTGAAATTCATGTTAATTTATTTTAACATATTAAAGCGTTATCTACATATAAAATAAGTTAAAGATGTATATGATAAAATGTGGGGCCTAGTTTAACTAAATGGAAGGTTGTGGGTTTAAATCTCTCGGCAGAGCACTAAAAATATATCATTAATATTTTCAAATATGCTCTCCCCGTTACCAAAAATCGTTCAGCAAAGGTCCATCCAGCCTTAAAGCAGCTGGGTCTTGCTTGAAAGTAAGTGCTTTGCAGCAATGCCCAAGCTGGTAAAAAGTCTCGTCGATAGCTCAGTTAATAGAGAGCTTGCATTCCATGCTAAGACCAAAGGTTCGATCACCACCGACGGTGTTAGAAATGATTTCCCGTTTCGGTGTTGTTTTCCAATCCAAAATAAATACCAACAAGGTTATATTATTTAGATTTTGGGCAGTAACTTTGTGAAAGCACATTTTAATTAATTAAAATACTTTTTTAACTTTGTTACAATTCACTTGAGTTTTATTTTTAATTTTTTTTAAAAAACACAACCAGTTTCGGGAGAAGCAGTACCTCCCATCTTCAGGTGTAAATATCAACTGATATTTAGTATCAAGTAGATATCAAGTTGATATTTACACCTGAAGATGGGAGGTACTGCTTCTCCCGAAACTGGTTGTGTTTTTTAAAAAAAAATAAAAATAAAACTCAAGTGAATTGTAACAAAGTTAACCAACAAGGTTTCCTCAGCTTTCATAAAAGATAAGTACCAGCACCCTCGGAAGTCAAAAAACCTTCACTTCAACTGAAGTGGTTATTGTAAGGCCGGCCCTCTTACTTGTAAAAATAAATAGGTTCCACTCGCCACATGCAACCGCTTCGGGGAAAACACGGCAAGAGGTTACACTATATGTGTAGCTTAGTAGCTTTTAGCAAGTTTTAGGAATATTAAAAAACAACCACAATTTATAAAAAAATAAAAATATCTTTTTTTAAGGGGTTGAACAATAATAATTTATTTTGCATAAACATGGTAATCCTTATTAATTAATAACGTGCGAGATTTAATATCAAACTGTCTCGTAGAGCCTCTGGATCACAGTGCTCAACCTTTTTATGATTGTTTTTTTCTGAGCTCTATCCACTGGAGATGATTTTGACAGGCCATTTTTCTTTTACGGTAACGCGGGGTGAAATGTCAAGGGGTCTACGACAAATGTAGGCACGACAAACCAAGCGCCTAAGACAAACAAACCCTCTACGACGAATAGAAGAAAGACAAACCATAACACGACGAATATTATAGTCTTGTTGAACTATAGGGTTGGATACATGGTAAACCATTTCATAACAACGCAAGGCAAAATGTAAGGAATATTTCAAGTAATATAGAGAGAATTGACAAAGCCTCTACAACGAATGATGATGAAATAATGACTGGTCATCTTTCTTTTATGGTAAAGAGGGTTGAAATATTAAGGAGTCTATGACAAATGTATGAGATATATATCTGTATAATGAATGAGAACACTTAAGCTGTTCTCTAAGTTTGCAAGCAAAGCATGCGCTATTACACGGATTAGCTAGGAAAAAAGAACTGAAATGGAAGATGCAGACAAGATGAGCTAAAAGCTTGACAAAGATTTTTAAAGAGATTATTCAAGCCTCTAAAAAAAACTGCAGACGAAACAAATTATGAGAAATGTACGAGTATTTATAACAGCAAGTCAACGTTGAATCTCGAAGGGTCTACGTCTAATGTTGGCAATATGACTTCAAAATCAATGATAAACGTATACGAAATTCACAAAGTCTCTACGACACATGGAGGGGAGATGGCTCAATTATTTGAGAAAACTGTACACAAGATGAATCAAGCTTCTACAACATATAAAAGTGAGATGAATCCAGCATCTACGATAGATGTAGGTGAGATGAATTAAACCTCTACTACAGATAAAAGTGTGCGTAGACTGTATACAAAATGAACCAAGCCTCTACGACACACGTTGGTTTGTCGTAGAATCTTAAACGGTACATTATGGTGAGATGAATCAAGCCTCTACGACAAATAAGGTGGAATGAACCTTATATTTACGTAGACTATACAGCAGATGAAAGAAGCCTCTACGACACATGTATGTATGATGAACTTACAAGATGATAAACATTCTACGGACTTATTCCTTAAGATAATTGTATGATGAACCTTGTTACTATGCCAGATGTAGGTGAGATGAACCTAGTCTCTACGTCGACTTTAGACACGATGAACCAAGCCTCTACGACAGATGTAGATGAGATAGACCTTGTCTTAACGTAGACTGTATACAAGATAAATAAGCCGACATATGTGGGTGAGATGAATCAAGCCTCTACGGGAAATGAACCTAGTTCTTCAACGTTTGTAGACGATGTGAACCAAGTCTCCAACATGGACGATTCCTCTACGACTAATCATGAGAATAATATATGACATTTTGTGCTGAGTTCAAACGATGCAAGTCTTATTTTTATTTAATTTATTTTATGTGTTGGATAAAATCTTATCATTCTATCCTTGTATCCATATCCACACATCTGCATGCATTTCCTGCAATTTTCTTTTACAGGTATTTTCTTCTATTAGTGACACTTCTTACGCAGATCATAATGCCTATTTTCACCTTGTATGTAGTTACATGTTAAGCACTGTGTTAAGTAGAGACTTGGTGTTTTGTTGAACCATATTACAGTTATTGTAATCCGCCATAAAAACATCTACATTTTGGATCTTCTGACTTTATTTGCTGATATGAATTTGACCTGCATTGAAATGAAAATAGTAGTTTTAGTTCGATTAACAAAAATTGACAAACTTTTAAATATAAATAGTTGAAAATAAAAGATATAAAAAGTAGTACATTTTTTTACGCAAATAAAGCGGTAAGACTTTCAGAGAAAGTTTTAAAATTGGGAACTTGACAACTAAATAAACTACAATATAAATTAAGATCTAAATCTAAATCTAAATCTAAGCTGCAAAGATATGTATCATTTGAGATTCATATTAAATGCATTCCCACAAGCAGACATGCATAATTTCGCACTTACACATGCCGCATGTGGACCTACAATATAAAAAACCCAATCTCAAATGAACATAAGCCCTGCAACTCTTGCCGACCTTCCCTGAAGCAGGGGTGACAATGGCAAAGTGAACCATTTTTTACAGTATGGGTGGTCAGTCGCACACCAACCTATCAGTCAAGGAAGACCTGTATAAAATTTTCAATGATGCATTAACCTAGCAAGCTCAATAACTAAGCACTTGCCTATCAACGACTTTGACCGTGCGAACCACGCATCTGTCAGTAGATGGGCTCTACGACCGGCTGTGTAATTGATGCTACTTTTTGTGCTACGCCGAAGAATTTCACTTTCACTGGAGCTTCCATCTGAGACTTCAGAGATCCATTGTCTTTCTTGCTACATTGTCTGACTCGCTACTCTCTGAAGTGATATCGAGATTGTAAAAAATGAAGAACTTCCTTTCTCGTGTTGAAAACAGCTTTCAAATTAATTACAACGTTTTTTGCGATTATAGCAGACATTTATTTTGCGATGGAAAGAAATGAGTGATAAATGAAAAACAATTATCACCGAATAAAACACAAAATGACTGTAAGTAAAAAAATAGGCTTACAAGAAACACCTTCTTATTCTTTCTTCCTTGGTCGTTTTCAGTCCACTCCTGGACGTAGGCATCCTCCAATCTTCCCCATTCCTGTCTATCGGCTGCTGTGTTCAGCCATCCTCTGCCTGCAGCTCTCTTGATGTCGTCCAGCCACCTCACTCGTGGTATCTCCACTCCCCGCTTAGACATCCTGGGCCACCACTGGACGATCCTTTTCGGCCACCTGTCATAGTCCTGCTTTTCGACGTGACCAGCCCAGAAGGGCAATTCTGGATGTCTAAGGCGAGGCAGAAGGCGACTGATACCGATTCGTTGCCGAATGAAAGGTGAATTGTGATTCTCGTTGTAAATTTGGCTGAAGAATATCTCCTTTAAAAGGTGAGGAATCTTTCGGAACTGTCAGAACATAACGCGGCCGATTTACCCCGCCGTACAGCGAAGGACAGAAATTGTCAGTAGATTATTACAAATATATGACTTATTTTCTTTAATGACCTAAATAAATGTATTCGCAAACTCATTCCTTATGTTTATTTGTGACCCACGTGACATTATTATAGAAAATTATGACGTAGAATAGGAATTACGATCTTACAAAAATTGGCATTCTGAACGGCATAATATGCGCATCGGTAAGTACGTCATGCAGATAATAATTATGCTTTTGTCAACAGTAAATTTGCATAAAGAAATTGCGTTATTTTTTCATAATTTCATCTTCATTTGTGATAAATTGTAAACATAATTATTTACAAGTGATTTTCAATCATTTTAACGCTCAATTTACAAAGATAAACATTGATTTAATTGTCAAATGTCAGTTGACAGCAGGCGTGAAGTTAGCCTGATATGCCAACCTGATATGCGAGAGCTGTGAACTATGAGAATTGCCCCCAAAATCCAAGGAAAAATAATTTCATATAAAATGTTATTTATAATTATTTCCTAATTTTAGCATATTTGAAATAAGCAAATCACCTTAATTTTTTTAATTAAAATAAATTGGGCTAGTTTTAAAAAGTTGAAGGAGTAAAAGTACAATATAAAAAATAGTTTTCACCAAACATTGTATTGTCGAGAACTGAGTTTTTCATTACATTGTAATGTATTTTTATGTATTTTCATTCAGTTGTTACGTACTTATTTGCACTTATTATTGTTTTACTACTTTTTGATGAAGTTTTGTATTTTTTTTTAAATATATTGGGAAATTTACCCTTTGAGCTGGCACCTGTCGGACGATTATCACATCGATCATCCGTCAGTCTGGCCAATCGAGAAAAAACTTAAAAAACCCATTGCTGTCCCTTGTAAGGATAGTCGGAAGGTCGGTGGGAACGAGAATCGCAAAACGGCAAAGGAACTCTTTCGCAAGGGCTATTAATCTCCACCGGCAACTAATATCTTTAGTGCAACCGAACATCGAGAATTGCACTTCAGCGCCACTTTAAGCAGGCCACTCGATGTATAACATCAGTGACACTAGTGCGTCTACGGATCTCCTGGTTTTGAAACCTGTCCCTGAGTTAATATATCTTCACTCTTTTATATCATAACTAATCAAATGCATGCCCACTAACACACACGTGTAAGTTTGCGCTTACAAATGCTAAATGTGTACTTTTAAATTAAAATCCATTGAGGTATATATATAGAGTCGCAACAATCATACAATCAGGAAAAAAATGTCAAGCCGAAGTCCGTTTAATGCAGATGCAAGGAGACAATCAGTTTTTATCCCGCTTCTGCATCGAATAACGCGCACTGTACTCTCAGGTTAAAACGAGATAGCAATAATTTTACGAAACACATGGCACACTTTAAACACGACAAAAAGGGTTGAGATCTCATTATTCTATGATACAGAATTCCCCTACAATAATAATATTTAATTGTTGTAAGATTTAAATGAAATTTCCAAACTAACATTACAGTTAACATTTTTATATGGTAAAATGTATTAACAAAGGTTTGATAAAGAATTCAGATAATTTGAATATGCTCTATGGAAAGTTAGAATAACACTTAATTCCACTATAATTTAAAACTGTAGTATTTTCCTCTGGAAATATATTCCATTGAGCTACCGTATACTCCATTGAGTTACAGTATATTCCATGACTCAATAGTATATTTAGATATATGCTCACAATATATTCTACACGTTCTCGACATAATATCTGTTCCAAATTTGATTTTTCTCGGCGGGCAAACTTGACACTAGAGTATTTAGCTACTAAAAAGGGTATGAGTTAACAACGGCAACCCGGCAGTATAAAATCGTATTGTCCATGTCAAATGTGTGAAATTAATTACAAAATACTTTTTTAGCATTTTTTTATTTGAAAAATAAATTATTAAAGTATATTATTTGCAACTTTGATAAGGTCGCGTAATATTTTAAAATTGCAAACAGTTCATGAGTCGATAAACATCGATTGAAACACAAAATGTAGCTCATACGTTGTTTCGTATTTTCATTAATATTTTTTCCCCTACTTGTAGGGGAAAATATGAAGCTCTACTCATGCGTTCGATATGTCGGGCTGACTTCACAGCGACGAAATTTTTAAAGTTAAACAATTGTTTTAATAATTAATTTGTGCTAGGATTTTCTATTTTTTTAATTTGTGCATGTAGTATAATTGATCAAGTTCACAAACAAAGGTGTTTGAAAACTCCAATCACAATATTTAGCCATTTATAGCAGTATGTATTAGCACCTGTCACGTCCGCTCACTGAGTAAGTCTGCGTGAGACTGACGGGCCGTTTTTCTCGAGTACGATTTTTGACCTACTGCAGGGTGCTACGTGTTTCGAGAAGAGTTACTTCTCTAGTATATATACCTCAATGTTAAAATCCAAACCTCAAATGAATATAAACCCTACAACTTTTACCGACCTTTCCTCACTTTGGAAAAATGAACCATTTTTAACCGTAGGGTGGTCAGCCTTATACCAAACATTTAAGTAAAAAAGTGAACAGATGATTATGATGATAGCTAACCAGTGAGATTTTGGACGTACATAAGTACTATAGGTAGTAGGTACCAGTGGCGAAGGGTGCCATACAAGCCGGTTTCCCGTTTAAAATGAGGCAGAAATGATAATAAAGTAGACTGCATGGTTTCAATGGGGAAAAAATAAGTATTGTTTCTTTGGTTTTTAATGTATGTATTTTTTTTGTGCCTATATTATTTAACTACTTTGTTACATCATTTTAAAAGGGAAGCCGACGGAAACCAGCTTGTATGGCACCCTTTGCCACTGGTAGGTATCCTCTTTGGTATTTTTTATTTGCAAACATAAAAATCTAACCCAAGATATACATCAAACATACACAGAACATTGTCTTTGAGTAACTGAATTATTTAAAATGATAATGCTAAGTTTTCGCGTACAATTATTTCAGTATTTGAGCAGAATTTTCAACGCAAGAATTCCGCGCACACAAATTCAGTGTTGAATTTGTTTTTGAATTAATTTTCAATTAGAAGCGGGCTGGCGGGAATTCCTAATGATATTAGTGCCCTCATTATTTGTCAATAAACATGCCCGCTTTATGGTAATGGACCCACATTCATAGAAACACGCAGGAATATTGTGTATAATTTCTAGTGTACATATTCAAAAACATGATTTGTAATCGAAAACACGAAAATTATCAATTCTTTATCAGTCTGGATGATATCTCAGTTATATAAATAATAATAATAATATAAGGATGATTTATATTTTAAGGGTATTTCTGTTAAGATTAAATATTTGAAACAATTATGCTCCTGAAGATGCCTTGTTAGGCGAAAATGTTTGAACAAAAGAAAAATAAACTTATTTTTTTCCTACAGAATTTATTAAAAAAATTAGGGTGATTTATTTGGTGAGCGCTGTTTTTTGTGTGAATCACACCGCGAGCTTGGTCATCGTTATAGAAAGCGCCCATTCTCAATCAAGACCCAGTTGCTGTTAAGCTGAATGGACCTTGAGTGATCACCAAAGGTCTATGACACTTTTTGTACTGCCACAGAGGTGTTGTTTACGAGCTTTGTCGTCGCTATCTATAATCTATAATCTAAGCTGCAAGGATATGTAAGCATTTAAGGCTCATATGAAATGCATGCCCACAGACAGGCACATGTAGGTTCGCGCCTACACATTCTGCATGTGTGCATACAAGTAAAGAAAACCTCACATGGACATAAACCTTGCAACTCCTGCCGCCGTTCCCTGAACCGGGGTGGCATTGGCAAAAGTGAACCGATTTTTACAGCACGGGTGGTCAGCCTCGTACCAACCTATCAGTCAAGGAGCACAAAAAATTATAAATGATATACAGAAATTCATAATGAGACACATTACAAATTAAAATTAAAATAAAGTAAACTTAAAATTAAACTTAATATTACACTTAGAATTAATGCCCTAGCCGCCATTGTTGCAAATCAACCGCTAAAAGCACTAATTCTCAAGCAAGACCCAGTTACTGGAGGCTGTATGGACCTTTGGTGACTGATCTTTGGTAAAGGTTTATGAATTTTTTATACCCAGCGAAGAGCATATTTGAAAATATAAATGGAACATTTTACCCACAACCTTCCATTTATGAGTATGAAGCGTTACCACTAGACTATGGACCGGTATATAATATTTGTTTACAATTTATTTATTCTACAAATTCATTTTAATTCAAATTTTTATTCTTACCTGGAGATGGAGAAATCAAAAATGTTTATATTTAGTAATTAAAATACATATAGTAATAGTGTGTATATGGCATAGTGTTTCATTAGATTTTTTGTAAGGTTTAGTGGAAATCAATACATTTTTATTTTTTACGAAATCGCTGACGCGGTCACACGGGATTGCCTGTTGGACCTTCGCAAGTTAGAGCCTCCTTAAATGTGACCTGGAAAAAAAATCGACCGTTCATTTTCAATAACATCCCTTCCAGATTTAAATAAAAATTCAGGGAACCGGCATCAAAGGAAAATACGATATTTCGAAAATGAGTGAATAATTTGTAGAAGGGAAGATTTCATATTTTTTATTCAATTGACTTTATAATATGGGTTAAGATTTTTCTTACTGAAATTGTTTTCGTATTCAAATACTGCATACAATCATCGGCGCTATGGTGTTTGAAACAAAAATAACGTTGCGTTGGTTTGATTCTCGTCAGCCCCCTCAAGGATCATTTTGAACCTGGTTCAACAGATGTAATTTACTCATTATTACAATCAGTTAATGTAATTTAGTTAGAAATTGCGTATGTTCCACACCAAACGATAACAAATTTGGGTTTGCCACAAAAGTCTTGAAACGGTAAAACAAAAAAATTACACAACGTTCCGTTTCATTATCTACCACACGACGAGGGTGTCCTACCCTAACTAGATAGACGATCACACACACACATTTGGTCAAAATATACGACTTCCGAGGAGGCAACGAGGGGATTTTCACCTTCCAGGATCTTTGATCCTTCATCAAGGAATTGCACCAACAACAAGGAGTTCACCATCCACCAGGAATCTTCAACAATCTCTCTGAGAGGGAAGATCTCACCATTTGGAGAACTATAAAGAACATGGATGCAGGAGCACGGCCTTTGGCTCGCCTGTACTATAATACCCTCCTCTTTTTCTTCCTTGGGGGGGGGGGTGGGAGAACACTACAAGTGGAATTTGACAGTATTAACTCATTAATTTTTGTTATTTTTATCAATAGAAAATGTTCATACTTGTTTCTAGCCCGACAAAAAAAGGTTTTAAATTGCATCCATATCCACCAATTAATTAAAAAAAAAGACTGAGTCATGCTCGAGAAATGGCGTTTTCTATTGCCATGACCGAGCTCGCAAAGGGCTCTTGAGACGTGATTCACACAAAACAGCCCACAGAAAATACGTAACTAAACGCAATTAAGTTACACACATAGTGTAACTTCTTGTCGCGTTCTCCGTGAATGAGTTACATGCGGCCAGGGAAACCGATTTATTTTAACAGATAAGGGGGCCGAACTTACATATGCAATTTAAGTTGAAGTGGGGGTTTCACAGCTCCCGAAAGCGCTGGTATTCATTTCTTGAGAAGGCTTAGTTATAGTTCTACTGTAAATCAATTGATTGTTCCAAAACGATCTAAAAAAATTAAGCTTTTGGATTGTGCCTTTTGCATGGCCGGCCCTGTGTTGTGGAATGCCCTACCCCATGAGCATAGAACCGTAGAGATTGCATGTGCGTTTAGGCCAGGATTGAAGACATGTTTGTTTCGGAGATGTTACAGTCGAATAGTAGTGCCCTTGCAGTGGTTTATCACAAAACGGCAATATAAATATAGTATTTATTATTATTGTCGATTTATCTAAATAAAATGAAAACAATATAAACATAAACGATTGGAAATATGTATAAGAACAACATATTTTTCTCCTAGAAAGCGTAGATACACCCTTGTACCCAGATATTTCTTTCCTCCCTCCCTTTCATTCCTTTCTTTCGCTTCCTTCACCGATCATCCACACTTCCCTTCATATTATCCAATATCCTGTTCGTTGCCTGACACCTACAAAGATGGCGCTGGTACATCTTAACCCTTGTTCTGCCAGGAAAAAAAGCTCTACGACGCTTGTCTTGTCTTGTATCCTGCCGCCATTCCTCTAGGGGTGGCCGGTACCTCCACACAAGTGCCTCCACATGACTCTGTCCTTACATATTTCTTTCATCTCATCTAGTTTCATCACTCTTTTCTCTTGTTTCCACTCTGTAGATTCCATTCATTCGCAATCTCACTTATTTGATCAATCCATTCTTTCCTAGGTCTTCCCCTTCCCCGCTTACCTATTACATTCCCTTTATACACTTTTTTTGTCAGTGGGTCTTCATTCATCCTTTCAATATGTCCAAACCATCGCATCACACTTCTTTGAACTTTCACTTTCACACTTTCTTTTACTCCGCATTCATGCAGAACCCATTCATTTCTCACCAGATCTTTCAGTGTTTTTTCTGTCATACTTCTTAAATGAGCCATTTCTACGGTGCATACCTTATTTACTTCTCTTTCATTCACCGTTAACGACTCCCTATACATCAGGATAGGAAACAATATACAAATGTGTACCGCCATTTTCATTTTCTTAAGGATTCTTTTATTCTTCGCTATTCTACCGAAACGCTAAAAATGCATTTTACTTTTTTTAGATCAAGAAGTGTTATTTTAAGTTAATTTATTTTATATTTTCATTAGTTGTCCGTTTTAAACCTTCCTTGACTTAACAGTTGTTATAAGGCTGGCCATCCGTACCAAAAAAAAAATGGTTCACTTTGCCAATGTCACCCCTGTTTCAGGGAAGGTCGGAAAAAGTGCGGGGTTTATGTTCATTTTAGGGTTGTTGTCTAATTTGTAAGTAAACGTGCAGTATTTGTAAACGTAAACTTACTCGTGTCTGGTATACGTATAAACAAAGATATACACAAATTCTTTTGATTTTCAATGTTTTTTTTATGCAGAACAAGTTTTTAATATTTGAACATTGTTTTAGTAACGAAAAAGTTTGTAATTTTACATACGAGTACCATACAAATTAAGAGTGAAAATAAAAAACAAAACAGTTCTTACGTGTTGAATACTTCCTAATAAAATAATAATAATATGAAATGATTTATTTGGTGAGCGCTGGTTTTGTATGAATCACACCTCAAGAGCCCTTTGCGAGGTTGGTCGTTGCTACAGAAAGCGTCAATTCTCAAGCAAGTTTAATATTTCCCGTAGTGTATAATATTTTTTTCAGATAAATAAACCATTAGTTATGTAAATATTGTTTTGATTTATTCAATTTAAAAGAACGTATCGCTTCTTGACCGATAGGTTAGAATGAGGCTGACACCCCATGCTGTAAAAATTGGTTCACTTTTGCCGGGGTTGCATTGGCAACCCCGGGAAAGGGACAAAAGTTGCAAGGCTTATATTCATGTAAGGTTTTATTTATTTAAATGCACACATGCAGAATGTTTAGGTGCGAACCTACATGTTCCTGTCTGTGGGTATGCATTTAATATAAGCCTTAAATGTTAACATATCTTTGCAGCTTAGATGATAGATTAAAGTATACAAAACGAACCGTATCGTACTGAATAAAAAATGAGTATTTTTTGAGGTGTCTCGTCTCGGGCAGTGAACCAGTTTTTGGGAGTATGGAACCTTTCACTTCCTGTTTACAAAAATAGACGAGCAATTACTTAAGAGGCCTCATCACGTGACGCCTAATTAGTTGTCCGACTAATCGAGTGATCCGACACGACAGGCCCCTTAATGAGTACGTTGACGAAATGTATCAAATTCATTGTTTGTTCTGTGTATACACAGACTAAAGTATGAAATGATACTGTGTTTGGGTGGATAAATGCCATGCTAGGTCATATGGTTGACCCCCTCATATCTCGTCCCCCCAGTGCTTGTTTGGCTTATTTTTTATTTTATTTTATTTATTAACGGACATGATAGTCTTATTTCATAATTTTATGACAAGGCAATTTACAATGAATAACAAAGAAAGAATAAAACTCAAGGATTAATATTACATACAAGCACAGTCAAATAAATACATATACTTTCCTCAGCAAAACAAAACTCTACGGAATTCATACAGACTCTTCTTCTTCTTCTTCATCTTGATTTAGGACTAGGTCCTGTTTATTCTCGGGTTTCACTCCTGGGACGCGGATGTCCAGCTGTCCTTCCACCTCTTTGGTGGTCGTCCAGGGGGTCTGCTGGTTGATGGTATCTCGTCTGCCGCTATTTTCACGATTCTCACCGGGTCCATTCTTTCGACGTGATCTCTCCAGTAACGTCTTCTGTTTCTACCCCATCGCACGACATCCTCGACATCACAGATCCTCCGAATTTCGGAATTTCGTGTTTTGTCTCGCATGGTCAATCCTGCGATAGGGCGGAGAGTTTTCATTTCGGTGGTTCGTAGGAGACTCTTCGTTCTCGTGGTGTCGGCTCTGGTTTCGATACCGTATGTCATTATCGGTCTAACGCAGGTCTTGTATATCTTCATTTTACTTTCTTTCAGCATGTGTTCGTTTCTCCATACAGTAGTACGCAAGCATCCAGCTACAACGGCAGCTTTATTTGCTTGTTCCGAGACTTCTTCGTAAAGGTCACTACTGCTTGATACTTCAACGCCTAGGTATTTGAATCGCATCACTTGTTCTATTGTCTTAGTGTCTACTACAAGTTTGCATCGTACTGGCTGTTTTGAAGTTACCATGCTTTTTGTCTTTTCTATGGAAAGTTTCATGTTGAATTGTTGCGCCGATATGTGGAATTTGTGTAGGAGTCTTTGGAGGTCATCTTCACAATCAGCTATGAGGACTGCGTCGTCTGCATAACATACAATTTCGATTTTATTTTTTCCGAGAGAGTAGCCCAATTCCAATGATTTTATATCTTCAATCATCTTGTCCATGATGATGTTGAACAAGAATGGACTTAAACTGTCTCCCTGTCGTATGCCGACTGCAGCTGGTATTTCTTTTGAGAGCTCATTGTCTACTTTTATCCTCATTTTATTGTGTGTGTTCAGTTTGTGGATGGATTCTATAATTGGTTTTGGTATACTCTTTTGAGTCATGATATACAGACTCACGCCGCATAAATCTAGATGAGAGGAAGAATTTAAAAGACGACACATTCTGTTAATAGGAGAATAGTATCCTAAATTTGAAGTGTGAAAGTTGAGGGAGAGCAATTTATTTATTCTAAATCATTTAATTTGATACATTGTAAAAGATAAGGTGAGTCGAAAAAACTATTATGATTTTATAAATACATATGAGTTGAGCATGTTGTCGACGTGTTACTAAAGATGAAATGCCTAGGGTGTTCTCTATGTCTTCATAGTCATACTCATCTCTCACTTAATGTTAATAATAATAATAATATTAGGATGATTTATTTGGTGAGCGCTATTTTTGTGTGTATCACACCTCAAGAGCCTTCTGCGAGCTTGGTCGTCGCTGTAGAAAGCGACAATTCTCAAGCAAGACCCAGTTGTTGTAAGGTTGGATGGACCTTTCAGTGACCGGTCTTTGGTAAAGGTTTATGAATTTTTCAACTCAGCGAAGTGCACATTCGAAATATAAATGGTATATTTTTGTGCTCCGCCGGGATCCGAATCCACAACCTTCCATTTACGAGTCCAAGTGTTACCACTACGGACTACGGACCGGTCCAATGTTATCTACCATTTGATTCAAAGATGACCTTTCAACTGCATTGTCTTAAGTATCACATTCTATGCAATCTGAGCTAAGAAAAAAACGTAAAACACGATAATGTGACAATTGCTTGCAGTATTTTCAAAATCAATTTCCAGCATTATTAAGACAAATAGGTCCAGTACACACACAAACATTGCTCATGTGAAATTACCTCTGTTGGAGATAAAACAAACAAGCACTAGAAAACGATCTGTTTCATAACATGTTTTTTATTGGGGTTCCTGAACGGGAGACACCATAGATTTAAGAGAATCTAGAGGTTTATGGCACCTGTAGGAGTGTGCAGAGGTGTAGGCATTGTTGGAAATGTGGTGGTTGATGTCTTGATTCTTTTTAACTGGAGTGTTGGCTGCGTAGTGTTGTGTTGTGTGTTGTGTTGCCTGTGTTTTGAAGCAATTAGATTCATTGTAAATTTTGTGTTTACAGACGGAACTATAGGCAAATACATTTCAGAATAAATATTTTCTCACATTCCTTTATCGACTTGACAGGCTGAATGTTTTTTTTAACCATATATTGCCTACTTAATAGGCGTATGTGCTTGTACAGGATGCACGCCCCTGCTATGAAATAATACTACGTTTGCAATATTGCAAGAATTAAATAATTTGATCAATTCCATGAAGTGTTTCTGATTTGTTATCCCCCCTCTTCATTCCTCTTTCTATCTATCCTTCCCTCCATCTCGCTTCGAGCTTCCGCCGGAAGTGCAGAAGCATTTGAACGGAAACTTGAAAGGCCGAGTTCGAACCAACGCCCGCTCTCGACAGCGCGCTAGAGGTTCGGCTTAAGTCAACGAAATCTTGCAGATGTGCATCGAATCCAATATGTCAGCTTGCCAACATTTTGCCAACTGAAGATATATGCCAGTTTGCTTCGTATTTTGCCAAGTGAAGATATATGCCAGCTACGTATTTTGCCAACTCAAGATAATATATGCCAGTTTGCTACGTATTTTGCCAACTCAAGATAATATATGCCAGTTTGCTACGTATTTTTCCAACTCAAGATACATAATATATGCCAGTTTGCTACGTATTTTGCCAACTGAAAATATATGCCAGTTTGCTACGTATTTTGCCAACTGAAGAGATATGCCAGTTTGCTACGTATTTAGCCAACTCAAGATATATGCCAGTTTGCCACGTATTTTGCCAACTGAAGAAAAAATAACATTTTGCCAACATTTCACTGCTGAAGATGCATGTATTGATACCTTAAAGGTAAAATTGAATAAGTGACTTATTAAACTAACATGGGATACTCAGATGAATGCACCTTTTCCCCTATTTTCTTGAGAGTAAGTTCTATGAGAGTAAACAATAAAAAATTGTAAAAATCCTGTAGTTTAAAAGTTTTTCATGAGCACTTCCTTATATGTAATTTGTTCGCTTACCACGAGAAGTTACTCCCAGTAAAATGTTTTATCCACGATTTCTCAAATCACTGAATCAGCACTTATCAGTTTCACCTTTAAAGTTGCAATATGCCAGTTGGTCAACGTATTTTTCCTATTGAAAATATTGTGCTTTTATTTATTTAACTAAAATAGTTCGAACATGCAATTTCTTTTATTATTAAAAATCGTTTTGCGAGCAGATGATGTTCTGTTTCTATTGCTAATCTAAGTTGCAAATTTATTTATCTTAAGTGCAGGTTTTTCAATAAGTTTTACGTAGAATATTTTTGAAAATTAGGTTATTTATTATAGAGCTGTCTGTGGACTTGTATGATTGTTTGTAACAAAAATTTCGTTGACTGAAAATTCGTGTGACCGTGACAGATGTGTTTGTGGACGAGTTTTCTGTTGCCGAGTTGTCTTTGACTGAGATGTCGTTGACTGAAAAGTCGTGTGGACGAACTGTTGTGTGACCGATTCATCAATGGACGAGCTGTCTGTGGACTAGTTGCAATATATCTTTGACCAATTTGTCCTGACACGATTTCAAACCACATCTATTTTATTTCACAATTACGACCTATTGATATTCTTAGCTTGCGTATTGGTAAACACAAGTTATACTGAAAGTTACAGAGATAAAGGCGGTTAATGTAAAATCACTTTAAATGCAAAGTCTGTTGTTGAAATGTCGTGCTTTGTCCTTCTAATGAATAAATTTATTTCTCACGGATCTTTTAGTATAGAGTCTGAAGTTAATTTGTCAGACCTCTATTTTCAATTCCTTAAGCACTTTCTTAAGTAATTACAACATTCGGGATTAAGTCAAAAATACTTCGGACGAGCTTTAAACTTTACTTTATTTTCTGACATAGTCATCATCATGATTTTAAAAGCTGAGGTGGATACGAAAAGAATCAAAAGACTACTCAGAACATTCGAAATGTAAGTTTTTAGAATTTGCAGACACAGGACATTTCGAGATCGCATCTATAATGACTACATGCAAAAAGCCTTTAAAATAGAGGACACAGTGAGATGGAGCAGATCCAGGAGGTCTATAATATTCTCTTATAGAAAATATCATGTCTCTTGAATAAGTCATAAAAGACTCGCACACATCGTAAGTAATTGGATGCCAATAAGTCCACGCTCAGCTGGAAGATTTCGTAAAATGTGGAACGATAGTTGGACGTCCTTATCCTAGGGTCTATGAGTTGCTATGAGCTCTATATTTCTTTCGAAAGATCATAATCAATTCAAAGAAGACGAAGAAAATATCATAATTATCAGATTCTTAGCCTCATTCATCAACCGCAATCTTTGTCATCTTTTTCTGCTCATCTTGCTCTCTTTTTATTTATTATTTATATTATTTATATCCTTTTTCAGCTTCTTTAAGGAAAAAAAATTGTAATTTTTTATTTATTTTTTATTTTATTTATTTTATTAACGGACATGATAGTTCAATTACATAATTTTATGACAAGGTAATTACAAAGATTAACAAAGAAAACAAAATAATTCATGGATTAATATTACATAATAGCACAGTCAAATAAATACCTATACTTTCCTCAGCAAAACAAGGCTCTACGGAATTCAGACAGGCTCATACCGCATATTATATACGCACAATACCGCATATTACATACCGCATATAATTTTAGTAATCCAAAAAAATAATACTTGAATGGCCTCTCAGTTGACCACGCAACTAAACGCAACTAAGCTACTAATATAGTGCAACTTCTTGCCACGTTATCTCGAAGGAGAGCGTGGAACATATTTATTTTTAAAGATATTTTGTCAACGACGTTACCATGTTGAAAGCACCGGTTCCCATAGATCACCGAAGTTAAGCAACATTGGGCGCGGACAGTACTTGGATGGGTGACCGCTCAGGTACATCGCGTGTCGTTGGCATCTTGGACCGGTCCGTAGTCCGTAGTGGCAACACTTCGGACTCGTAAATGGAAGGTTGTGGATTCGGATCCCGGCGGAGCACAAAAATATACCATTTATATTTCGAATGTGCTCTTCGCTGAGTTGAAAAATTCATAAACCTTTACCAAAGACCGGTCACTGAAAGGTCCATCCAACCTTACAACAACTGGGTCTTGCTTGAGAATTGGCGCTTTCTACAGCGACGACAAAGCTCGCAGAGGGCTCTTGAGGTGTGATACACACAAAAACAGCGCTCACCAAATAAATCATCCTAATATTATTATTATATGGGGACTAACCTTAAGCCAACCACTTCAGTTGAAGTGGGAGTTTCCCAACACCCGAAGAGGCTGGCATTCATTTCTTGTGGAGATTGAGTTCACCTTGCCGGTATGTTATTTTGGGGTTTGAAATAAACGCCGAAGCGGGAAATCATTTCTGAAAACCTCGGTGGGATTCGAACCGAGCTCGCGGCATGGAATGCAAGCACTCTACGAACTGAGCCATCGACCGGACAACTAAATCACTTTGAAACTAAACACGACAGTTGTTCAACTGATAAAAAAAGGAAAAAAAATGATTTTTCTACAAATAGCGACAAATAACTTACAACAGGTAAGGACATCAATCTTGAAAGAATGAATGATGAACAACTAACGAAGAAAGTGAACAGAGGAAAGGTCAGAGGAAAGCGTGGAAGAAGAAGACCGAGAAAGGAATGGATAGACCAAAAAGGTGAGATTGCGAAAGAATGGAACCCGCAGAGTGAAAACAAAAGAAGAGTATGAAGACAGAAAAAAGTGGAGATGCATCTGCGGAGGTACCGACCACCCCTATTGGAACGGCGGCAGGATATAGTAACAGACAGTAACAGTAACAGATTTGCGAGTTGTAGGGATGGACCCAGAGAGGCGCAGGACAGTGGGCAGACTGTTTTGAAGTATAGGAGTATGTCTGGGCCTGGATGTCAACAGGCAGCGCTAGCTGCAGTTGATCAAGGAGTCCAAGACCCGTTTCGCGTGCCATGCCACTGATCATATCACGGAGTCTCACCGTTTCTCCGAGAAGTTAATTACAATGACAATTAAAAGTTTAGTCTCGTCCGGGAGCCGTCTACTTTACAAAATTATATCACAGGTCGGCCCTTTACAAATTACAAACTTTTACAATTTTGCGTAACAACCTCGTGAAGTAGGTACCTAATGCTTGAACAATTCGTAAAATTGTAAACAGGTGTACTAGCGGAATTTTAAAGTAAGTTTAAAAAAATGTTTAAAACGTGTTATGTAATTTTGGAAAGATTTTAAAACCGAGTCTACGGATCGTGGTGTAAAAAAAAATATGCGATTTCTCAAGGTTTTGTCAGAGTCGTATTTGAGGTGTTTTTTATACTACAAGAAAGCACGAATTTCTTGGTATATTTTTTGTTATGTAAAGTTGTTATGTGTTGTTAAAAAGTGGTGCTATAGCTTTGTATAGAATTGAAAACTGATTTTACATGATGAAGAGAAAAACAGGTTTCTCAACGTTTTGCCGGAGTCTTCTCCAATGTCTTCAGGAGACGTGCCTCTTCAACTATGTATAAAGAAACAAGAGCTTATCTCTTTTTTCCGGTATTTTATTATTGGGTTTGAAATAAAAGCCGAAACTGGAAATCATTTATGACACCCTCGGTGGGATTTAAACCCGAGCTGTCGGCATAGAGTTCAGGCACTCTATCAACTGAGCTATCGACCGGAGTATTTTTTTTCATATTATTCTGCATCTCATATTATTCTGCTTTCATATTACACCACCAGTCTGATTCATTAATGTTTTATTACATTTTTATCGAAAGTTAAATTCCTGAAAAAGTCTTTCAGCTGAAAATAACACTCAGTATTTGACCACTGAAAACGTGATTCTATTTTCACATTTAAATGATTGCCCTTATTTTTATAAAGTACCGAAATAGCTATCGGCAAATAAAATGTGTAGTCGAATATTATTCCTTGACTTATAGGTTGGTATGAGGCTGACCACCCATACTGGAAAAAAATTATTCACTTTGCCAATGTCACCCCTCTTTCAGGGAAGTTCGGCAAGTGTTTCAGGTTTGATGCTCATTTGAGATTGGGTTTTTTATATTGTAGGTCCACATGCGGCATGTGTGAGCGCGAAATTATGCGTGTCTAATATGAATGTGCTATTCGCTGAGTTGAAAAATTCATAAACCTTTACCAAAGACACTAAAAGGTCCATCCAACCTTACAACAACTGGGTCTTGCTTGAGAATTGGCGCTTTCTACACCGACAACCAAGCTTGCAGAGGGCTCTTGAGGTGTGATACACACAAAAACAGCGCTCACCCAATAAATCATCCTAATTTTATTATTATTATTAGGTTGAACGACCATACTGTAAAAAATAGTTCACTTTGCCATTGTACACGTTGATTTATAGGTTTGCATGTGGCTGACTACCCATGCAGTAGAAAATCGTTTACTTTACCAATATCACCCCTGTTTCAGGGAAGGTCGGCAAGACTTGCAGGGTGTATGTTCATTTGAGATTTGAGTTTTGATGTTGTAGGCTTACATGCGGCATGTACAAGCGTAAACTAATACGTGTCTGCTTGTGAAAATGCATATAATGCGAGTCCCCAATGTAACATATCTTTACAACTTAGATTAAACTAGATTAGAACCCTGTTTTAGGTTGGCAAAAGTTGCAAGCCACCAAAAAACTTGGTCCACTAAATCAAACCAAGCAGATTGTGCGCATTACTTTTTAGGTCACCTTAGTTCAAATAAAGACAACAACAAAAGCCTTTAGATTTTCCGGGCTACGACAATATATAGTGTTAGCGATTCGTGCACTGAATTTCAAACCGGATATTATGTAAGAATTTGTCGAAAATGCCCTCATGGGTTCAAATTGTCGGATCGTGCATCGGGTCTAAATCTGTTTTCTATGAATAGAAGGGTCAAGAAAGATTCAGTTGGGGGTAAGAAGATTTTAGACCCTTGGCAAGACCTTTTAGAGTGATTCTTGGGGAGTGGCAGTTTGTAATTGTGCCAAATTTAGTTTAAAGGTCCAAATGGGCAGATGCGAACAATTTTGAACTTGAAAAAAACATGTGGTTAATGTTTATAATGTGTTTTCTGGGAGCGAGATGGTAACGATCCAAATTTTCTTAATGAAATTCCTTGACTTATAAATTGGTATGATGCTGGCCACCCTAATTGTACAGAAAGTTCACTTTGACAATGCCATCCCTGTTTCAGGGAAAGTCAGCGAAAGTTGCAGGGGTCATGTTTATTTGAGGTTTGGTTTTTGAATTGTAAGTACACATGCAGCATCTGTAAGCGAAAAGCATGCATCTTATATGAATCTTAAATGTTATCATATTTTTGCAATTGTAATTATAGATTATAGACGACTATGGTACTAAGTACCATTCGTTAATCTAAAACTTATTAATACACTTTTCTAGCAGCTGTTGTACATACAGTATGTATTTTTTTTCAGTCCTTTTTACACAGCACTCAATTTTCTAATACCAGGATTGGTCTCGGCAAACACAGCCTTCGATTTAAAAATAGAACGAGTCTTAAAACAACCCACTCTGAGCATTTGGAACCGAAATTTTAAGGGTAAACGACATTTCGTAGGTTAAAATAGTTTGTTTGTGTATTGTATATATTTGTATCGTTCTTTTTTCGGGCACACTGATTTATCTGGTCTGGTTTTTATCTTGAAAAACGCCTTAATTGGTATTTCAAAAGCTCCGATTTAGCGTGGTCTAGTTCTTTCTAGTAGTTAGTTGTACATATTATCTTCAATACTAATCTACATATATTGCTTCAGGGTTTTTAAAAATTAGGCTGATTTATTTGGTGAGCCCTCTGCGAGCTTGGTCGTCGCTGTAGAAAGCGCCAATTCTCAAGCAACACCCAGTTGTTGTAAGGTTGGATAGACCTTTTGATGACCGGTCTTTGGTAAAGGTTTATGAATTTTTCAACCCAGCGAAGAGCAAATTTGAAAATATAAATGGTATATTTTTTATGCTCCACCGGGATTCGAACCCACAACTTTCCATTTACGAGTCCCAAGTGTTATCACTGGACTACGGACCGGTCTGTTTGTTTCTTTTCTTCTTCTTCTTCTTCCTCAGCTTTTCTCGGTCCACTCCTGGACGTAGGCCTCCTACAATCTTCTCCATTTTTGTCTATCGACTACTGTGTTCAGCCATCCTCTGCCCTTAGTTCCCTTGATGTCATCCAGACACCTTCATTGGGTTGTCCCCACTCCCCGCTTGGACATCCTGGGCCACCACTAAACGATACTTCTCCGTCACTTGTCATGGTCTTGCCTTGCGACGTGACCAGCCCAGCGCCACTTTAAGCAAGCCACTCGCTATATGACATCAGTGACACCAGTGCGTCTACGGATCTCATGGTTTGGAACCCTGGCTCTGAAACTGGTTCCCAGCGTTCTCCTTTCAGTCGCTCTTGGCACGTCCTCAGTCTGTTTGTGTATATATTGAGTGAGCCTTTTTGTTTTTAGCCTGAAGTGGACACTGGAGTCACGCATGACTCAAAAACACTGCGTTTCAGGTTAACAGGTATTTTAGTGTCGTTGAGAATGTAGCCTAGATTTCCAAAAAAAAATAATTCCGGGGTTTTGGCTTCTTAAATCTACTTAAATTTATTATTTACAAATTTTCATTTTTTTTTTGGAACAAACTTAGGGCCTGTTGCACAAACTTCCAATCAATATTTGATTGACACATAAAATTCAATTTCTTATTTCTGGTAAGGAACTTGGTTAAGCAAATCTCAGAAATGAGTAATAATATGATGAAATTTAAGGTAATGACTTACTAATATGCAACCAAAGTCTTTATTTGATCGGATAAATTAAACTTAATTTTGATTTTTGTCTGATTGGAGTTTGGTGCAACAGGCCTTTATAAGCATAGGAGTATCTCAGGTAAACGGCTGATTTCGACCAAAAAACTAAGCCTTGTCGCTTAGCCTTAAAGCTGCAGGCCTATTTCTGTACGAAAGCCAATAAAGGCAAGTACAGATTTTGGCACTAAGTTGCCAATAAATAAATCCCCCAGAAGCGCCTGGCCTCGTTTTCTCTTCAAAAATGCATACAAAGTTTTACAGAGCAATCGCAAATAGCTTCTAGTATTGTCATACAAACTTTTAAAGTGATTTCAGATGTAAGTAATAGGTTTTCAAGATAGAATGAGTGAAATGAACTTTTAAGAAAATATAAAAAAAAAAAAAAAAACATGAATTTTTTATTTAAAAAAATGTAATTTGTCATGTATGTTCCTTGACTTATAGGTTGTTATGCGGCTGACCACCCATAATATTAAAATTGGTTTACTTTGCCAATGTCACCCCTGTTTCAGGGAAGGACGGCAAGAGTTGCAAGGCTTATGTTCATTTGAGATTGGGTTTTTATATTGTAGGTCCACATGCGGCATGTGTTAGCGCGAAATTATACATATCTGCTTGTGGGAATGCATTTAGTATAAATCTTAAATGATATATATCTTTGCAGCTTGGATTAGATAGATTAGATTAGAATTAAAAGCACTAGCTGCCAACATTGCAGATCGATAGTCATCTTATCAGCGTTTGCGTATTTTTTCCATTTAATTCAGAATCACCATGTACAGCCTTACAACAATTAATGCTTGCCTGAGAATTGGCTCTTTATATATCGACGACAGAGGGCCTTTGAGGTATGCTTAAATCCTCCTCATACCCGTCCTGTATGCATGTGTCAGAAGGACTCACATTACATGTGCTCATGCGAAAGTATGTTTTTACTCAAGTGGTGAAATGCCTTCCCGTGAAGGCAAAGCAACGGCGCGACAAAACAAAAACCTCTAGGTCAAAGGCTTGTGATTCACACGAAAACAGCGCTCACAAAAATATTGTTACGAATGTATAAGTTTATGTCTATGTGTTTTATTTACTTGATATGTGTGCTAGATTGGATACATCTACTCGTGTTTACTCGAAGTGTCTGCCCAAGATCAATCTGGAATTGGCTGGCACATGCTAGACTAGCCTTTAGTCACTCTATAAATATGGATTTCAGTGTTTTAGAAGAGTCAGCAACCATTTGTACCCGCGGTAGGCCATAAAATAATGCATTGTTAATTATATATTTATTTATTGTGTTCTAATCTAATCTAAGTTTCAAAGATATGTTAAATTGGATATTCACATTACATCCATTCACACAACCAGACACGTACAAGCTCGCGCTTGCACATCCCTCATGTGAACCTACAACAAAAAAAAAAAATCTCAAATGGACATACACCATGCAACTCTTGCCGTCCTTCCCTGAAATTGACCCGGTGACATTGGCAAAGTGAACCATTTTTACAGCATGGGTGGTCAGCCGCATACCAACCTTTAAATCAAGGAACACGATAATGACCTAAATAACGACATAGGTACATAAATAAAACACGGTGTTAACATGATAATGTTAAACCATTTTTTTTTTAATGGGATTGTACAAAAATAATTTTACTTTAAAATTGTTATTGAACATTAAAAGTCAAAAGATTGAAATGTTGAGTTGTTGGATGACTTTCATAAAAAATGCTGCAAAACTTTGATAGGCCATATTGTAGAGTGTCATGTAAGGAAAGTTGAATAGCGCCCTGCCTAGGTACCTTCGTAGGAGTATATACTGTTAACATATATAGTTGACTTATAGGTTGTTATGCGGCTGACCACCCATAATATAAAAATTGGTTCACTTTGCTAATGTCACCCCTGTTTCAGGGAAGGACGGCAAGAGTTGCAAGGCTTATGTTCATTTGAGATTGGGTTTTTATATTGTAGGTCCACATGCGGCATGTGTTAGCGCGAAATTATACATATCTGCTTGTGGGAATGCATTTAGTATAAATCTTACATGATATATATCTTTGCAGCTTAGATTAGATTAGATTAGATAGAACATCACAGTGACAAAACATCACATGACCGTAGTGCATCGCAATGACAGTACATCATATGAGAAAACACCACAATGATAAAACAACACAGAAAATACAACATAATTATAGAACATCACAATGACAAAACATCACATGACATTACTACATCACAATACATCATATTGTTATGTAAATATAAATATTGAAATAAGTATGGATAGTTATAGTTATAAGAATCCTCAAAAGTATTGGTAGGTAAGATCGATAATTATGTATAAGTGTAGAATTCTCTAGGCTAAGTAGGTATTTGTTATAATTATAGGAATACTGTATTACATTTGTAGGTAGGATTTTGGTTGTGTCTAGGTAGTACGTGAAACATCGAGAAGTAATAATTACTCTGGAACCGTCTGGCGACTTTAGTTCTGGATCATACTGCTCTGAAGAGTATAAAGGTGCGAATGGCCTGCAGAGCGGGCCAGTATCATAGCGACTAACAAACACATCGAAGCCATCTGATCAGTGAACCGAAACCAATGGAATAATCGAGAAAGTAGTGTGAAAATAAATTTTGTAACTGTGTAAAATAAATAACTATTGAAGAAGACCTGTGTATTTTTAATTTGAAGACAATTGAACCCTAATTTCGTAACAATTGGCGTCAGGTGCGGAATTGTCAAGAAAAATTAAGATCTTCTGTCTAAAAATAAATAAAATAAATTAAATAGTGTTAAAATGAACTTTATTCAAATTGAACTTTGTGTGAACTGACTTTTGTGAAAACAAGTGTTTAAATAAATTTTTGTTAAAAGAAAAGACGCAAAAGCAAGTTGCTTATAAATTCTGGAACATCATATGGAACATAATTCTGGACATAACATAATGACTATTTTACCGCATTGAGAAAGTCATCAAATTGGACCATAGTTTTTTTATTATTGTGTGTGATTAAAAAAATAAAATAAATAAATAAAAATTTTGAAAAAAAAAAAAAAAAAAAAAAATGGCAGCTAAGGTGAACATCAAGGACCTCAAAGTCACTGAGCTTAAAAATGAGCTTCTGGAGAGGGACCTGGAGACCTCAGGAGGGAAGGCGGCCTTACAGGCACGCCTCATGGAGGCCTTAGAACAGTCAGGCGAAGACCCGGCATATTTTGTCATGGCGTCTGGAGGGGACCGCGCCTTGGACGAGCTAAACCTCAGCATCACCGGAAACTTCACTTCCATGGAGGAGAAGATGGCTGACAACGCCAAGACTATGAAGGAGGACCTGGCAACCATGGAGGAGAAGATGACCAGCAACCTGACCGGGCTAGAGGAGAAGATGACTGGGCTGGAGGAGAAGATGACCAGCAACCTGACCGTGCTGGAGAAGAAAGTGGCAGAAAGCTCGCGAGCAATGTCAGAGATTGAGGCCCGTGTGGCAAGCCTGGAGGACCGTCTGCGTGCCGAGCTGGCTGACAAGTGCCAGATGGAGTCCACCAGAATCTCCCCCAAAGGCGGCCTTCACGACGAGACCGACCAGGGATGCTCAACTCCAACCAGGGTCACAAGAGGGGATGATGACCCTTCCCTAGCAAAGCACAACCTCCCAACCTTCGACGGGAAGACGTCGTGGGAGGAATACTTGACCCTCTTTGAGACGGCTGCCATGATGGGAGCCTGGAGCCAGCAGAAGAAGGCTTCGGTTCTCAGCCTGTCGCTCCGAGGAGACGCTCTCAGGGTTCTGCAGGCCATACCCCTGGACAACCGTGGTGACTTTGGGCAGCTGAAGCAGCGCTTGGATATGCGCTATGGCCACAAGTGCCTGGGGCAGCTGTACAAGTCACAGCTGAACACAAGGGTGCAGAAGCCCAACGAGAGCCTCCAGGAGTTTGAGATGGACATCGTCCACCTAGTACGAGACGCTTACCCGACATTCCCTGATGACATCTGCGAGAGCTTGGCAGTGGACAAGTTCCTGAACGGATTGAGAGAATGGGAGACGCAGCAAGCAGTGAAGCTGGCTCTTCCGAAGACGTTGAACGAGGCGCTAAGCCGAGCTCTCGAATTTGAGGCTGTCAAACAGTCCATCAGGGGCCACGCCAGGGTTTGTGCAATCAAGGCAGAGGAGGTCAAACTACCTACAACCGAGGAAATAATAGAAAAAGTGCTGCAGCAACTTGAGCCAACGAGACAGAAGGCGCACTGCTGGACGTGTGGCCAGCAAGGACACCTGAGCGCGAGGTGCCCAAAGTCTCAAGGACCGGAGAAATTGGAAGACGACCGCAAGGATGTAGAGACCACCATGGAGATGAACAAACGGCTGAGGAAACAGCTCCAGGATGCCGAGAGAAAGGTCAAAGTCATGGAGACGGAGAACAGGCAGCTGACGAAGAACTTGGCCAGCAGTGAAAGGGTCCGGCGAACAGCGGAGGCCGAGAGGGACGAGTTGCACGAGACTGTGCTGAGCCTGGAGAGACAGAACAAGGGGCTTAAGACTAAGCTCCAGCAGCTGGAAGCTGGGCAGGGGCCCAGGACGGAGGACATCATCGCCAACCTGGAGTCCAAGATCAGCAACACCAAGGAGGCGGGAGCTCGAATGAAGGATAACCACCGGCCAACTCAAAGAGCAAAGTGGTCAAACAATGACCAGCCCGCCCAGAGAGTACAAAAATGCGTCGCATCCAAAGAAGCGCCCCTGTTTGAGACGTTCTGGAGCAAGGTGCAAGAGGGACAGAAGATTCGCCATGGGGTGACCACAGAAGTCCACAAGGACTTATTTGAGGTCACTGGGGACCACACACTGGCATGCAGTGTACCGGAAGATCTAGATATGTCTAGAGGAATTGCACGGGTCTTCCGATACAAATTCGGAGAACCGCAACCCTCGAGCAGCCCGCAAGGAAGAGCTCTGAGACTACCGAAGGGGCGTCAACAAGCATACTGCCTGGTTGTCCCGGATTCCAGCAACCTGGAAGAGGACTACAAGGCATTGTGGGACGGCCTTGTTGAGCTGCGTGACTACATGTTGGAGGATCAGCAGGCGCGTCTGGCAATACCGAAGATGGGTGGCGGCCGCGCTAATCGAGACTGGCGGATAATCCGGAGTATGATTGAAGCAGTGTTCTCGGGAGTCGGCATCAGCGTCATGGTGTGCTGCGAGCAAGCGCAGCCGAGAGCCAGTGGGGAGAAATCCGTGGACTGCCACTTCTTCCTGACCACAGGGTGTCGACGTGGATCAGCATGCCCCTACCTACACAGAGTCAAGACTGTTCCGGGACGAAACAGTCTAGGTGGGGGGTAGTGTTATGTAAATATAAATATTGAAATAAGTATGGATAGTTATAGTTATAAGAATCCTCAAAAGTATTGGTAGGTAAGATCGATAATTATGTATTAGTGTAGAATTCTCTAGGCTAAGTAGGTATTTGTTATAATTATAGGAATACTGTATTACATTTGTAGGTAGGATTTTGGTTGTGTCTAGGTAGTACGTGAAACATCGAGAAGTAATAATTACTCTGGAACCGTCTGGCGACTTTAGTTCTGGATCATACTGCTCTGAAGAGTATAAAGGTGCGAATGGCCTGCAGAGCGGGCCAGTATCATAGCGACTAACAAACACATCGAAGCCATCTGATCAGTGAACCGAAACCAATGGAATAATCGAGAAAGTAGTGTGAAAATAAATTTTGTAACTGTGTAAAATAAATAACTATTGAAGAAGACCTGTGTATTTTTAATTTGAAGACAATTGAACCCTAATTTCGTAACAATATGATAAAAAAATACAGAAAATACATCACCATGTTAAAACATTACATATCGGTACTACATCACAATGACAGTACATCATATGACAAAACACCACAATGATAAAACATCACATCACAAAAATCACATACCTCACACAGAACATACAACAAATGGCACATGAAAAAACATCACGTTTCATAAGCAGAAAATACAATAAATGGCATTACAAAACATAACACATGCGTAGGTATATTTTTTAATTAAGTTTATCAAATAATGCAAAAATAAAATGCGTATTGTTGGAAACTTATGCCGCGTTCCAGGGGTGACAACGGCAAAGTATGCATTATAGTTTACAGATGAGGCAGCCAGACCCACGCTAACTTATTATTAAGTCAAGCTCATAAAACGTAAAAACCATGTATGTGCTGTTTTTTAATATGATGTTTTTTTATGTGCAGTTTATAGTATGTTCTGTTTGAGGTAAATGATTTTGTGCCATGTGATGTTTTGTCATTATGTGTATTATCATTGTGATGTATTTTCTGTGTTGTTTTATCAGTGTGATGTGTTGTCATGTTGTTTCTTGTGATGTTATGTCATATGATCTTATGTCGTGTGTTGTAATGTCATGTGTGGTTTTGTCACTGTGCTGTTCTGTCCTGTTACCCATAGATACACATATAATATGTACATACGTCTAGGTATGCAAAGAAAACAGGGCGCCTAGAATCTTCGCTGCCGAAAAACTATTCCACAGGGTTGTCAGGAAATTGTTGATACAATAAGGCCCTAAAGTTCACCAGACCAACAAATAACGGCGTTTGATCTGTAATATTGGCAGCTACGGCTTTTAAATGTTAAACTTTATGTTAATTTGTATACTTCTCTTGTATTTCAGTCATTTTTTCATTTATTGTTTGTTTTTGTATAAATAGTACCTAATGTATTTTATATATATATTTTTTAAGGCAGGCTGAATGAATAAGTTTAATTTTTTGGCCATACACTCGTCACACAAACAATGCGATAGCATTGAAAACTTTTGCAATAATGGGGCATACTGTTGATGAATCACCAAATATCACTTTGTGTACTTATAATCTTCGATCACGAGCAACAACAATTATTTTCTGTCAATTTATATACGTCGTGTCTCCTCAACCAAGAAAAGACAGGTATCCTGATGACATCAGATACAACATCCGAGCATTCCGGATTGCGGATCGGTGGAGTGGAACAGACTGCCACCCGGGGTGAAAAAGTCTGAATCTATGGGTATATTTCGGGGAGCACTGAAAACTTATATTTTTAATAAGTCTTATCTGTGATCGGAGAGGGCTCTGGAGGTGTGACACACACTAAGACACAAAAACAGCGCTCTTTTAATATGTCTACTCAGGCCCGGATTAAGGGCGGTTCGAGCGACCGAACCAGGGCCCCCGAGACGTTCAAACTACAAAGAATTTTTCGATATGAATTTGTTCGGGGCCCAGGACTTTAAAGCATTCACCACCAAGGGACCCCCAAAAACTTTTTACAAATCAGTAAAAGAAGATATTTACTTTTGATTGAGGTGCAAATCAAAAGGGGCTTCCGGGACCAAAGATACCTATGGAAAATTGTATAGAAAAATAATTCAACATGTCTTTTTTACAACAAAGACAAGAGGAATTTCCCTCCAACAAGTGTAATAGGCCTCCCGAACAGGTTTCCCAAAAATAAATTGAAAACTCCGTCAGTAATCATTTTTATTTGCAACATGAATATATTTTTTGATAGTTTGGTGAGGGGGGGGGGGTGTTGGGGGTAGGAGGTAAAGGTGTTGGAGGGTTCCCTGACTTTCCCCGCACCAGGGCCCCCAGTGGCCTTAATCCGGGCCTGTGTGTACTATTAAAACATTATCATGTAAGTAATAATAATAATAATACCATCGACAAAACCATTGGGCGTAATCTCCTCTATAGCACAGTTCGTACAACCTGTTTTTTTCTTAATTTTATACAGAACATGTTCATAATAAAAATAAAACTAATTTATCTATTCGTCACCTTTATTTCGGTCACCCAGTCTTTTACCTCAGGCGCCCGTCGTCTTAGATTGGTATGAGGAATGGAGAGACGGGAATGTGGAACGAGGTAGGAACGAGAAGAAGAAGAAGAAGTAAGGGTGAAGGTGGGGGAGGGAGACGGAGAGGATCGCTATTTGTTTTGCAAAAGTTCACCCCCCCCACACCGAAAAAATATAGGTGTGGGAGAAAGGAGGTAAGAAGTTGGAGGGGGTGTGTGATCGTAGATTTCGAATGTTATTTTAGATGTGTTTGACTGAATTTATCCCTTTAGTGCTTGTTTGTCTTATCTCGACAGAAGCTATTTTACATGAGTAAGCAAAACATCGCATGACAAAATTTTGTGATGATTTTCTGTTATTGTGATGTTCTGTAATGTGTTCTATCATGTTCGATGTTATAGCCGAGGGATTCAAGTGGCTGATCTTTCTAGCGTATTTGGAATAGAATAACATTGGTTCGATCCCTGCTTGGGTCATTTGACCATTATTTTGATCCTGGTTCAACATATGTCATTATTATTTATTAATAATTCATTAAAATATGCAATGATAAATTAATTATTGATATTTTTCAGGGTTCGGTGGTTAACACAGTGAAAGTCCATTGTATATTAATTAAATAACACACAGTTTTAATTCACTTTTATTTTATTTAAATTATGTCTAACGTTTTCGCCTAAAAAGGCATCCTCAGGACAATGACAATCGAAAATTTGAATTTTTGATTGTCATTGTCCTGAGGATGCCTTTTTAGGCGAAAACGTTAGACATAATTTAAATAAAATAAAAGTGAATTAAAACTGTGTGTTATTTAATAAATAATAATTAATTATTGATTGATGATACTTAGGTATGCCTGTTTCTGGCCAGGTAGATAGGTTGATGAACTGCATTCTTCTTCACAAATCTATTAAAAAAAGTTAAAAAAAAAAAAATTAGGCTGATTTATTTGGTGAGCGCTGTTTTTGTGTGTATCACACCTCAAGAGCCCTCTGCGAGCTTGGTCGTCGCGTAGAAAGCGCCAATTCTCAAGCAAGACCCAGTTGTTGTAAGGCTGGATGGACCTTTTGATGACCGATCTTTGGTAATAGTTTATGAATTTTTCAACTCAGCGAAGAGCAAATTTGAAAATATAAATGGTATATTTTTTGTGCTCCGCCGGGATTCGAACCCACAACCTTCCAGTTACGAGTCAGAAGTGTTACCATCTGGACTACGGACCGGTTTCTATGTCATGTGTCGTTTTGTCATGAAACCGTTATTTCACATAAGCAATGTTTGTATGTGCACTGGACCTATGTGTCTTACGAATGCTGAAAATCGATTTTGAAAATATTAAAAACATCTCTCACATTATCATATTTTACGTTTATCTCTTAGTTTTGATTATGTACAATGGGATTCTTAAGACAGTTCCATTTAAAGGCCATCTTTGAATCAAACGGTAGATACGCCAAACAAGCACTACGGGGACGTGATATTATTAACATTGTCTAGGTTTTTTTTATAATATCAAATCTATTTTTATACAGAGTTCATTCATGCCTTCTGTCTGCGACCTCTTTGATTGGTAAAGTAAGATTAAAATAGAATAGTAGAATATTTTTTTGTTTTCTCCGTCCGGTCTATAGCTCAGCTAGTGCTTGCATTCCATGCTGAGAGCTCAGTTTCGAATCCCAACGAGGGTGTCAGAAATGATTGCCCGTTTCGGTGTTTATTTCAAACCCAAATTAGAATACGGTAAGGTTTACTTCCTGCTTTCACAAGAAATAGAAACCATCCCTCTCGGGAGCTGAGAAACCCCCACTTCAAGTGAAGTGGTTGGCGTAAGGCCATTTCTTTCTAGTTTACGTTCAGATAAAAAAGATCCTCAAAATACTTTATATTTTGTTTTTTACCGCTTCTTTTTCACGATAGCAAATAAAAATCCTACCTTCATTTTCTTTCATTAGAGCTACTTAGAAATTCACCACCCTTTCTATTTTCAGTTTCAGGATGATAGGTTTTCACCCAGGTTCTCGACCCATAAATAAAAATCTAAATCTAAGCTGCAAAGATATATATAAAAAACAACGAAAGTACAAAGAAGTACACGTAAGAAGTTTTTTTACCGCAATTTTATTTGAATTTAACTCGCAATAATCATAACAATATGAATAGTGGATTAAAATTTTCTGTCAACGACGATACTATGTTGAAAGCACCGGTTCTCATCAGATCACCGAAGTTAAGCAACATTGGGCGCGGATGCTACTTGAATGGGTGACCGCTAGGTACACCGCGTGTTGTTGGCATTTCTTGGACCAGTCCGTAGTCCAGTGGCAACACTTTGGACTCGTAAATGGAAGGTTGTGGATTCGAATCCCGGCGGAGCACAAAAAATATACCATTTACATTTCCAAATGTGCTCATCGCTGGGTTGAAAAATTCATAAACCTTTAGGTACCAAAGACCGGTCACTGAAAGGTCCATCCAACCCTACAACAACTGGGTCTTGCTTGAGAATTGGCGCTATCTACAGCGACAACCAAGCTCGCAGAGGGCTTTTGAGGTGTGATACACACAAAAACAGCGCTCACCAAATAAATCATCCTAATATTATTATTGTTATTATTAAAATGTTGGCTGAGGTGATCACCAACGTCAAAAAGACTCGATAGGGCACTTTAAGAAGAAACGATATCTAATTTTAATAAACCTTTTACAGATTTTTAATATCTGTAAAAGATATAAATCACTTTTCTTACTTAAAACTTAAAGTCACTAAGAAAGCGATACTAATATGATGGATTTTTCGAGAAACATTTTTTTTGTCTCTTTCCAGACGTCTATATCGATTTTCAATTCGCGTAAATATGGTTTTCCCGTGACTGCCATGTAAGATGACTCATACTTTCTTTGTACATAAGTGGAAATGTCATCTGGTTGATATGTCAGACTTGCAGTGGTCTAGTGGTTAACTGCTTGGACTCATAATCAGAAGGTACGCTGTTCAGAAAAGGTCATCATTGACTTGCCGTTTTCTCAAATATATGTTTCTTTAAATTTATGTCTATATAAATAAAAGTGTCGTTAATCAAAAACATTTCAATCTTTTGAATAAGATTTTTTCCAAAGCTTTCTCAAGATCCAATCGCTCAAGAATAAAATAAATAAATAAATCACTTTCATTCCAAATGAAGAAAAAACGAAAAATGTGCGCCAAAAAATTTTAACTGACTTGTTTTTACATTTAAAAATAAACATAAATAATCAATAAACACATGTATTGGATTGTTTCATGAATTCCAATTTTACACTAAGATCTATAATCTATAATCTAATCTCTAATCTAAGCTGCAAGGATATGTTAACATTTAAGGCTCATATGAAATGCATGCCTACAGACAGGCATATGTAAGTTCGCGCCTACACATTCTGCATATGTGCATACAAATAAAGAAAACCTCACATGGACATAAACCTTGCAACTCCTGCCGCCGTTCCCTGAACCGGGGTGGCATTGGCAAAAGTGAACCGATTTTTACAGCACGGGTGGTCAGCCTCGTACCAACCTATCAGTCAAGGAGCATTGAGGAATCGTAAAATATATATACAAAAATAATCGAAGATCGTTAAAAATAATTTAAAAAAGGGTCAATGCAAAATCAAAAAAGTCTTAACTTCTATGTTTTTTTTATAACATCAAAGCTACATTTTTTATAGAAATATTATGAAGTCGTAACCCTTTACCGAGTAAAAGTCACACGTGGCACTTCCTCTGGACAACACGTGTGCAGCCACCCCTTTTAGGAAAAGGGCGGCAAGAGGAGAGGTGGGAGGGCTGCGCATGCGCGGGGGGCGAGGATCTGAGGCGCCAGCTGGGGGTGGTAAATACCCCCACCCTCCCATTCAATGTAAACCTGAAAAAACCCACTTACAAGATGGAGATTCTGTGTATTTAAAATGAGATATTTTATTATTGAACTGGTTTTAGAAAAGAAAATTTTGGATAGAAATATTTGAACGTTTTTTGGAAAGATGTTACAAATTCGAATTTTTACTCAGGTCTTTGTCAGCTCCTTGACTTATAGGTTGGTGTGCGGCTAACCACCAATGCTGTAGAAAATGGTTCATTTTGCCAATGTCACCCCTGTGTCAGGGAAGGTCGGCAAAAGTTGTAGGGCTTATGTTCATTTGAGGTTTGGATTTTATTTGTACACTGTACACATTCAGCATTTGTAAGCGCGAACTACACGTGTTTGTTTGTGGGCATTCATTTGAGAGCTTTAAATGAATATATCCTTGCAACTTAGATTATATATTATAGTATCACCTTATGGTGCTTGACTCATTGGTTGGTATGAGGCTGACCTGACCAACCTTGAGGTGTGACACACACAAAAACGGCGCTCTTCAATTATGTGTACCTTATAAATAAATTATCCTTGTATATATATATATATAACCATTCTGTAAAAAATGGTTCACTTTGCCAATATCACTCATGCTTCAGGGAAGGTCGGCAAGAGTTGCAGGGCTTATGTTCATTTGAGATTGGGTTTTTATGTTGTAAATCCACATGCGGCATGTACTTGCCTAATTGTGAGAATGCAGATAATACGATTCCTCAATGTTACATATCTTTGCAACTTAGATAAGATTAGATTAGACATTAATAATAAACACAAAAACCTAACGGAAAAAAAGGAAATTACGTTTTTCTTATATATATCGCAGTTTCATCTACAAAATTAACTCCACTTTATTGTACGTATATATAATAAAAAAAGGAGGCTAAAGCAGGCAGTTATGCCCAAGGGCGGTAGGCTCACCAACTCGGAAGAGTAAGTCACAAGCGTTATCTCTAATCACTAACCTACTGACAGAGGTCTAAGGGAGGGCGATTGTCTTGTCCGAAATTGGCACAAGGGCTATCAATAAAACCTTCCCCGGCGTCCTCACTAAACTCAGTGTATACTAAGCCTCGGTGTACTAGCTTGTGTAATTAAAACGTGTGATTTCGTACGGATATCAAATCGGAAAAAAACTGATACATCTATCGATATATACATATATATATATTTTAAGGAATTCTGTGCGGGAGGCTCCCCAATTCTTGAAAGTCTTGGGGGTCTATGTCACCCTGGAAGGGTGCCGCAGAGGTGCTGCTTGAGTGCTTGCTTCTGTCGTGAGGCGCTGCAAGGAAGTGGTGATTGATGTTGGTTCTGAATAAAACTGGATTAAATTGGGAAGCGAACACAGATACTGGTAGATCATTCCATAAACGGGCAGTTTGGCAAAGGAATGAGTCTTGAAAACGCCAAGTTCCCATAGTTTTGAGATCGACTGCAAAGTAACAACATAAAAACCAAATCTCAAATGGGCATACACCTTGCAACTCCTCCCTGAAACAGGGGTGACATTGGCAAAGCGAACCACTTTCTACAGCATGGGTGGTCAGCCGCATACCAGGGTAACATATATCAACAAGACTTTCAAGAATTGGGGAGCCTCCCGCACAGGGTTCCTTAAAAGTTAAAAAGAATATTCGTAAACCAAGGCATCTGGAAATAGAGTCTCACAGAGCGTATCTGAAGAAGTAACGATAGCAATCGATGGTGACGCCGATACGGTGCTTTTTATTGCCGCGCCCTTCCCATCGGCTGCGGTCCACGAGGATTTACTTCCTCCTCTTACTTTTTATTAGCCTAATCTGTGTGTCAGAATGCTACATCATTGCATTGCGGAATTGCGGGGAGTTTATTACTGTTTGCTATTCGGAAATGGCATTTTGTATCCACTTCTGTTTGGTTCTCGTAATGAACTCAATACAAAACGTCTAACGGCATCACAATGTCATACACTTTTACAGACCGTTTTGTAATGCTCATTACTCAATACTTTTTCACTCCCGTTTGGTATTTTTTGTGAAGAAATCCTGTGCAGGAGGCTCCCCAATTCTAATAAGTCTTGTGGGTCACCCTAGAAGAATGCCGCAAAGGTGTTACTTGAATGTTTGCTTCCGTTGTGACGCAACGCAAATAAACGCAACTAAGCTTCACATATAGTGTAACTTCTTGCAGCGTTTTCCCCGAAGAAATCGCATGTGGCGAGTGGAACCTATTTATTATTACAGGTAAGGAGGCCGGCCTTACGCCAACCACTTTCAGTTGAAGTGGGGGTTTCCCAGCTCCTGGGGAGGCTGGTACTCATTTCTTGTGAAGGCTGAGTAAGCCTTGAGATCGAACCCTTGCTCTCGGCATGGAATGCAGGCATTATACCAATTGAGCTATCGGCATTTTTACAAGCTTGGTCGCCGTCACTACAAAACGCCAATTCTCAAGCAAGACTCAGTTGCTGAAAGGCTAGATGGACCTTTGGTGACCGGTCATTAGTGTATTAATTTTTCAACCCAGCGAAGAGCCAATTTGAAAATATAAATGATATATTTTTTGTGCTCCGCCGGGATTCGTTCAGAGACCTTCCATTCAGAGTCCGAAGTGTTTCCACTAAACTATGGACCGGCCAATCACAATGTCTTATATTTTTTACAGCCCCTTTTGTTATGGTAATTACTTAATATTTTTTCCACTCCCGTTTCGTAATGTAGGTACTCATTACAAAAGTCTAACAGTACCACAATGTCATTCATTTCTACAGCCTGTTTTGTAATGGTCATTACTCAATATTTTTCCCATCCCCATTTGGTAATTTACTCAATAAAAACGTCTGACGGTATCACAATGTCATAAATTTCTACAGTCCATTTTGTAATGGGCAATATGCAACGGTTAAATCGTGTTGTAATGGATTCGGAATATTTTAAAAATTGATTATTTTTTATCGGTAGGCAAATACCAGTCTTGTATGGGATTACCGTCCTTAGCAAACAATAAAAAACTATGTGCAATATTTTGTTAATATCAAAGAGACAAAAACAGAAAGGTTGATTTAGAGAATATCGCACATTGTCTATACTTAAGGCTTCATATTACCTACGTACATCCTTAATAAAGAAGTAAAGGCTGTTCACTGTATAAAGAATAAAAGTGTCAGGTCTCCGCGTGCCTTAGATTTCTTTCTCTGATATTCTCCAGAAAAGTTGCAAAGTTTCCGTTCATAAGCCTTTGTGATCTCAGCTCCCAGATAAATTGTACAGCCTCATTATTAGATCACCTGTTCCTGTAACTGTATCCAGCCGTTATTACACTGAGTGTGGCGACGAGTTTCCGACCACAGATAGTTCGGCCATGGACAAATTGGTCTCACGGCACCCATGCTGTAGGAAATGGTTTCATTTTGCCAATGTCACCCCTGTTACAGGGAAGGTCAGCAAGAGTTTCAGGATGTATGTTTTTTTAAAATAGATTTGTGCAGAGGAATGCATTTCACCAGCCTTTTCTGCGATGAGAGACCAGCGCCTCTAGCGGTCATATTTGATACTTAACCTGCCAAAATATTATATCATTGTATTCCCCAATTTTTCTGTCCGTTTGTTCACTAGACAGGTCATCAACATGTCAATTCATCCGCAAACAGAATATGCAATACTATGTGCTTGAATTATTGATCCGCCGGGTTGGACGAAGGGGAAGAAACTACTTAGGACTAATAAGAGTTGGAGATGAGTTGCAAGAAGAACTCAAATAAGAAGGGAAGTAAGTACAAAAGTTTCATAGGAAACTTATTGGATGTTGAGGCGAGTGCGCAACTGTATTTCTCTTATACAATCGTCTCATTCTTCTTTTCCTTCATTTTGTGATTCAGTGATTTGCAAAAATGAAATAGTGACAAAACTGAAGTTACCGATGGAATTTACAGAGTGGAAACAAGAGAAGAGCGTGCATGAAAAGAGTGATGAAACTAGATGAGATGAAAGAAGTATGCAAGAACAGAGTCAAGTGGAGGCACTTGTATGGAGGTTCCGGCCAGCCATAGAGGAATGGCGGCAGGATACAAGACAAGTCAAGGCCGACATTGATTCTGCAAGTGAAGCATGGACTACAAGTGATGGCGAAATGGGTAAGGTTTCCGCGTAATGAAACACTTGAGGTGTATAACATATATAAAGATAAGAATGAATGAGTGAAAGGCGAATGCAAGTTGAAAGAGGACGTGAAATAAAGGTACAAAATAATGTGATGAGATGATTTGGACATGTAGAAAGAATGGATGGTGAAAGCCTTGCAAAGTGCATACACAGAATAAATGTTTTCAAATATGGACCGGTACGTAGCTCAGAGGTAACACTGCGGACTCTGAATGGGAAGGTTGTGGGTTCGATTCCCGGCGGAGCACAAAAAATATACCATTTATATTTTCAAATTTGCTCTTCGCTGGGTTGAAAAATTCATATACTTTTACCAAAGACCGGTCACCAAAGGTCCATCAAGCCTTACAGCAACTGGGTCTGAATTGAGAATTGGCGCTTTGCAGCGACGACCAAGCTCGTAAAAAGTCCAGACCAAAGCTCAGTTGGTAGAATGCTTGCATTCCACGCCGTGAGTAAGGGTTCAATCTCCATCGAGGGTGTCAGAAATAATTTCCCGTTTCAGTGTCTATTACAAATCCGACATAAATACCAGCAAGATGTACTCAGCCTTCAGAAGAAACGAGAAGCAGTCCTCCCGGGAGCTGGGGAACCCATACTTCAACTGAAAGTAGTTGGTGTGAGGTCGGCTCCCCTACCCGTAAAAATAAGTCAGTCTCGAATTGCAACATTCGACATCTTTGGGGATAGTGCAGGCGAGAAGTTACACTATATGTGTAGCTAAGTTGCGCCTGCCAGTTCAAATGCTTATTTTTTAAGTCGTTAACGCCATGTTTCAGTTTGTTTGTTTCCATGTCTCTCACACAAGCTGAAACAGGATCCGGGATCCCGTCCAACTGAAACAGGATCCGGGATCCCGTCCAACTGAAACAGGATCCGGGATCCCGTCCAACTGAAACAGGATCCGGGATCCCGTCTAACGACCAATAACTTGGCTCGTTAAATTAAATGTTTTGTTTTGTGATGCCGGTCCCCATCAAAGGTCTCCTTGGAAACCTTGTGCTATTGCGAAACAGCATGTTGCTATCTCAATATAACGCTGCCTTAGTTCTTGTTTGCCGTATAGACCATTCAGCTAATTTCACATGAGCAATATTTGCATGTGTACTGGACCAATGTGTCTGATGAAAGCAGGAAATTGTTTTTTTTTTTTTTTAAAACAACTCTCACATTATCGAGTTTTACGTTTTTTCTTAGTTCAGATTGTGTAGAATTTGATTCTCAAGACAACTGCATTAAAAAGTCACGTTTGACAGAATTGGTCTATACGGCAAACAAGAACTGAGGGAGCGATAAGGGAAACCTTCATAATGTAGCAACTGTCTTTCCATATTTTCAAATCTTGTCATTTTTTTGTATGGAACTAAACCTTTTTTTTTAATACCAAATTTTTTTCTTCAAAAACGTAGTTTTATTTTCACAATAATTAATTTTATTTGCCTCGAGTACTTTCGACCTTCAAGTTTCAGGTCATTATCAAGAGTCTTTTTTTTCATAATTTCATGAAGAAGAACTCCTTTTGCCTAGAATGATTCAGTAGACAATGAAAAAGATGTGACGCAACACCGACGGGTTGATAGGTTGAGCATACCAACCATCTTTTTACCTTGATTATAAGTTGGTATGAGGCCGACTATAAAAATATGTCAATAAAATACTATAAAAATGGTTCACTTTGCAAATGTTACCCCTGTTTCAGGTACGGTCAGCAAAAGTTGCAGGTCTTATGTGCATTTGAGGTTTGGATTTTAATTTGCAAGCGCGAGTTTCCACGTGTCTGTTTGTGGGCATGCTTTTGATAGAGTTTTGAATGTTAATATATCTTTGAAACTTAGATTATAGATATTTTCGTAATGACGCAACAACATCGAAAGCGCTCGAGGAAATAAATCCACTCGTCAAGAAAAACTTTGTGTTACATTTTTGAATATTACGTTGTTTTTGGCTAAGAAATCTAGTCACATAGACTTGTGACGTTTACCTGCAGAGAATTTTTTTTTTTTTTAAATTTGTCCCGTGTCCATTAAAAACGGATTTTACAAACTGTGTTGTACAGAATAATAGGTTTATTGACGTCTTGTCGGAGTCGTATCCGGCAAGAAAAATATGAACGGCATGAGAAACAAAATAAATAACTCGGTTGATGTACAAAGTTTATATGAAAATCGATACTATACAGATAAAATATTTGATGATCAGTTATTTATGGACATATTTTTAATATTTCCTTATCATATCTTTATTGTTTTCCTTTTCATGGTTGTAGCCATGGATTTATAGAACTCCATGGTTGTAGCCACGTTGTAGTTTAGCATTACTACGGTGGGTAGTAGAAAAAATGTTGACGATTGTGAAATACACTATTTTTCATTAAAAACTTTTTTTTTAGTTAACAAATGGTATATCTAGAGCTATAATAAAAGGATAGCTTGTATGAAGAAGGTTATGACTTGAGATGAAATGAAAAAGTATGTAAGCACAGAAAAAATGGCGGTTAATCTGTAATGTTGATAATCTTATGTAATCAATATACCTACTGTTTTTTTTATAGATTTATTTATGCAGATATTATTTAACAAACTGTTATTTTTAAATACATTCTTTGACTTATAGATTGGTGAGGCTGACTATTCATACTGTACAAAATGATTCACTTTACCGATGTCCCCTCTGTTCCAGGGAAGGTTCATAATTTTATAATTTTTAGCTGACGATGTGAACAGTTTTTAATGTAATTGAAATTTAAATAAAAAGTTGATTCGTAGTTCAATTAACAAAACCAATATACCTACCATAATTTTAAAGTTTTGGTATTAGATGGTAGAAATTGTTTTATATATTTGTCGCTAGATGTCTCTTTTTTAAAGGACTCCAAAAGGCATAACAAGACCTTCGTCTAGGAGTGAAGAAAATTGTCTTATAGTAAAACTATTTACAGAAAGCAACCTTCCTCACCTTGAAATCTCTTCTATAGATAAATTCCCGACCCTTACGACTGGAAAGATTTTGCGTAAAGGTCTTAAGAAGAGGGTGAAAAAGGGAACCTAGGTAACTGTGAACATTCAGATGGTTTCACAGTAGAACATCACAGTGACAGAACATCACATGACATAACATCACATAAAATTACATCACAATTTAAAAGCATCACAATGACAAAATATCACGGTGATAAAACATCACATGCCAAAAATTATATTTATCAAAATGAACATACCATATACAGCGTGACAGAAAATAACACACCCATTTTTTATACATATAGAACACTGAAAGATAGAGTGAGAAACGATAGGGTTCTGAATGAATGCGGAGTAAAAGAAAGCGTGAAAGTGAAAGTTCAAAGAAGTGTGATGCGATGGTTTGGACATATTGAAAGGATGAATGAAGACCGACTGACAAAAAGAGTGTATAAAGGGAATGTAATAGGTAAGCGTGGAAAGGGAAGACCTAGAAAAGAATGGATTGATCAGATAAGTGAGATTGCGAATTAATGGAATTTACAGAGTGGAAACAAGAGAAGAGCATGCATTAAAAGAGTGATGAAATTAGATGAGATGAAAGAAGTATGCAGGGACAGAGTCAAGTGGAGGCACTTGTGTGGAGGTACCGGTCACCCCTAGAGGAATGGCGGCAGGATACAAGACAAGACAAGAGGTAGTTAGCCTCACGCTTACCTAAAAGTCAAGGGCTCATAATAAGCAAAAGTAATGAATGTGTTGTTTGTATTGTGATGAATTTTGTATTGTCATTGTGATCTAATTGTATTGTCATTGTGATCTAATTACTTATGATTTTATGTTATGTTATGTCATGTGTCGTTTTGTCATGTGATGTAATGTCATGTGATGTAATGTCATATGATGTTATGTCATGTGATGCTTTATCTAAACTATCTAACTTCCAAAGATATGTTAACATTTAAAATTTATACTAAATGCATGCCCACAAACAGATACGTGTAAGTTCACGCTTACAAATGATGTAGGTATGTGTACTTACTTAGTTCGAAAACAAAACAAACCATTTTTACTGCATGGGTGGTCGGCTTCATACCAAACTATAAGTTAAATGATTATCATATGATGTTATGTAAAGTCAAGTGATGTAATGGTATACGATGTACTTTCATGTTATGTTTTATCATATGCAATGTAATGTCATAAGATGTTTTGTCACTGCGCTGTTCTGTCGTGTTCCCCATTCAGATATGGGGGAAAGCGACCCGTTGAAAGTAAATACTCTGCATACCTAGCCTAGGAAATATAGTTCAAGGCAAGGGTGGAATGTGGAACTAGGCTGTTCTCAAGGAATCACGCTTGTGCAATATAAAATCTGCCTTGTAGTTTTATATCGCTTCTTAGAAATAAGCTCCAGCATCAGGATATGACAACGATGATTCAAAAACATTTATCAGTTCTTTCTTTATTGTATTCTAACGATTTGCTTAGGTTCAATTTAACAACACTTCGATTAAAATTATTTTTAGGATTGACTTATAGGTTGACATGAGGCTGACCACCCCATACTGTAAAAAAGGCCAATGTCACCCCTGTTTCAGGAAAAGTCGGCAAAAATTGCAGGGTTTATGTTCATTTGAGGTTTGGATTTTAATTTTTAAGTTCACATTCAGCATTTGTAAGCGAGAAACATGTCCTGTGTCTGTTTGTGGGCAAGGTTTTTTTTACTCCGCCGGGAATCGAACTCACAACCTTCAGAATGCCAGTCTGTAGCCTTAACCACTAGACCGGTCATCTATTGTGAAGGCTGAGTAAATCTTATCGGCACAACTCCACTGAGAATAAAATGTTCAAATAAATATTATTTGAATACGTTTATGTTTTTTTATTCAAATATTTTAGATCGATGCTCTGAAATTCACACGGTGTTATTCTCAAACAGCAAAGCCCTCGCTCATCCGCAGTCTACAGTGAATTTTCCTTATAAAAACTCGATGATTCGTAGATCAGCTATAGATCGAATGTTTCGTGAATAGCCCTGATGGTATTTGGGTAAAAGTTTTCACACAATAAAGCGCCAATGTAGGAGATTTTCCCTTCAATAAAGAAAAGAAACGAATTCAATAAAAATAAATAAAGAATGCTTCGGATCTCGTGGGATTTCTCAAATTGAAATATATCTAAATTTGATAGCGTCACACGGCCGGATTTTCAGGGAAAAAAATACGCAAATATTTTGTTATTAGTTGCTAAAGGTTGCAGACCCACACAAGATTGACGTTTGCTGGCCGAGAAAAAAGTTATAAATTAAAAAATGTTCGGACCATACATGTATATTATATTTTGTTCCTTAACTAGTAGGTTGATTTGAGACTGACCTCCCTATGCAACAAAATGGTTCACTTTACCAATGTCACCTTCATTTCAGGAAAGGGCGGCAGGAGTTGCATGTTTTACGTTAAAATGAGGTTTTTTTCTTGTGCAGTTGATTTTCCTGATTTCAGAGTATCCAGAGGTATATGACACTTGTTGGAGTGCCGTAGAATTATGGATGTTGATGAGGTGGTGGTTGATGTCCTTATTTTTTGTAGCAGGGGCTTATGTTGCGTAGTGTTGTGCTGTGTGTTGTGTTGTCTTTGCTTTGAAACACTGAAAGAAAGTGACGTTTGATATTTGTATTGAATGGAACAGGGTTAAATTGAAATGGGATCACAGATCTTGGTTACTCAGTAACATCATTCTTTTGATGGGTATCTTGTATTTTTATATATTATCATAATAATCTATAATCTATAATCTAAGTTGCAAGGATATATTCATTTAAAGCTCTCAGATGTATGCCCACAAACCAACAAGTGTAGTTCGCGCTTACAAATGCTGAATGTGTACTTACAAATAAAATCCAAACCTCAAATGAACATAAGCCCCACAACTTTTGCCGACCTTCCCTGAAACAGGGGTGACATTGGCAAAGTGAACCATTTTTTACAGTATGGGTGGTCAGCCTCATACCAACCTATAAGTCAAGGAATATGAATAATAAATTACATTTAAATATATTATAATATATATTATCATTGTTATTAAATTTTAATTTTCTTTGTTTCAGGTACCTACATATAAAGATGTCCTTTTTATTTGAAGATAATTTTCATGAAGGAAGAGCCAAAAAAAAAAAGTATGTATTTTCTTTTCTTTTCTATAATTTCTTTGTACATAAAATATTTTCCAATTGCATTTTGTCCTAGACATTGAGGTTATTATTTTGTCAGTCCGTAGCTTTTAACTTCACTTGTGAAAATGTATAGCTTTGTATGAGCGCCTGTGTGCTGTGGGTTCATCTGAAACAAACATACAGGACAAGTTACATGGTTGAAACACATTAGAAAAAAAAATCCAGTATGAAGCTGACTCTCCATACTGTAAAAACTTGTTTCACTTTTGCCAATGCTACCCCGGTTTCCGTGAAAGGCGGAAGGAGTTGCAAGGGTATGTGCTTATGTGAAGTTAAGTTTATTTTGTCTGTACACATGCAGCATGTGCATTTGCTAACTAACACGCCGCTGCTTGTCGGCATGCATTTAATATGAGCATTAATTGTCAATATATCGCCCCTGAGTGCTTGTTTGGCTTATCCACCATTTGATTCAAAGATGACCTTTCAAAATTATTGTCTTAAGAATCACATTCTACACAATCCGAGCTAAGAAAAAAAACATAAGACCCTATAAAATGAGGTGGTTTTATATATTATTTTAAAATTAAATTTCCAGTTTTCATAAGACACATTTGTCCAGTACACATGTAAAAATTGCTCATGTGAAATAAACCTGTGACGGACATAAGCTAAACAAGCACTAAGGGGACGATATCAATACAATTTAAATTAAAGACTAAAATTATTTTAAGATGTTTTTTCTGAACAATCAAACATTTTAATACAGTCTTACAGCATACAATAGAACCCTAATTTATGCGCCATCAAAAATTGGTATGCCTTTCAATAAAAATACAGATTCTCGATATCTTTTCCGGCAAAAAAAGGCTGAAAAAACTCAATAAGGTTGTTTTCCCTGCCATAAAATCGTACCCTGAATTCTCTCTAATTGAAAACAAATATTTTCATGATAGAAATAAATAACAAAAAAAAACATTTTATTTCTTCCGATGAAATATCACAAAGTAAGTTGAAAGCATCTTGATATTTTAAGCCGACTTCGAATGGAGTTTTACATTTAATACCTAAAAACGTTTACACTCAAACATGAAGTTTAATATAGAAATTAAAACTCTCGCTAGGTGTGATGTTTTATTTTCATTACATTTTAAGTTTTTTTTTTCCTTAGGGTACTGTTTTTTTGTAAAAGAAAAATTCGGAAGAAATATGAGAAATAACAACTTAATACCCTCGACGGTTATTTTGGTATAAAAATACATGACAAATAAACAAAATGTATTTTAAAATTATTGTGATAAATGTAAAATAAGTCTTGAATTACGTATTGAAAAATGATTGTTTAATTTTGAAGGAGAATATTTATTTTTGGACGGAAAAAATATTTTTGAAAATAGAACAAAAGTGCTTCCCATGTGACTACATTCTAAATAGATAATCTAGAATACCACACTGTATATTTGGTTATCCTAGACACGCCTTTACAATCAATAGCCAAATGGAAGGATTTATTTTCGCTGTCTGGCTATACAAAATCCTATTTTTTTTTAGGTACTTTTAAATAAACCTGCTAAGAATTTGACATACCAACCAATGATACAGTTGTATTTATGTCTATGATGTTTTTTGCTACCAACTTCATGTCAATGTTTGACAGCTGTATCCTACTTCCGTTTTGTTTCTCGAACTATTACAACAGCAACATGCCCGCTTGCTCTCATCCATTATAATTTTTGTAATCTGGTGGAAATTTGTAATCTAATTAATTAAATACAAAATCCTAACAATCTTTCACAAGCAGTGCAGTAATTGTTTGGGCGAATTCCACGAAAAACCAGTGCCTAACCAAACCAATGGCTAAATCCAGCCAAAACCAGTAACCTTTTTTTTTAAAGAAATCCTGTGTGGGAGACTACCTACATTTCAGAGAATCTAAAATTCTTATGACGTTTGTTGTAGTGTCGCAGAGGTTTTGATTACGAGATTGGTCATCGCTACAAAGCGCCAATACTCAAGCGAGACCCAGCTGCTGTAAGGCTGGATGGACCTTCAGCGTCTGGTCTTTGGTAAAGGTTTTTTTGAATGCATTATTTTAATTTTATTTGAAAATAAAGATGGTATATTTGTTGTGCTCCGCCGGGATTCGAACTCACAACCTTCCATTAACGAGTCCAAAGTGCTGCAACTGGACTACGGACCGGTCATACCGGAGTATAAAAATTATCATACAAAACTGTCTTCATAAAATTAAGTCGCATGATTCCTTCCCAAGTAACCTTTTAGGTTTTAAAAAGGTTACAAAAAGGTCCCAGAACCTTTTTAAGCCTTTTTGTAACCTTTTTAAAACCTAAAAGGTTACTTGGGTTGACTTATAGGTTGGTATGAGACTGACCACCCATGCTATAGAAAATGGTTCACTTTGCAATTGTCATCCCTGTTTCAGGGAAGGACGGCAAGAGCTGCAGGGTGTATGTTCATTTGAGATTTGGGTTTTTATGTTGTAGGTTCGCATGCGGTATGTGCAAGCGCGAACTTATACGTGTCTGCTTGTGAGAATGCATAATTATAATGTGAATGCTCAAAGTTACATATCTTTGCAACTTAGATAAGATTAGATTATAAACTGTTTTCATACAATTCCTTCCAGTCACATGATTGAGGGGAACCGCAACGCCATGTTTTATACTGGTGGTATTCATGTATTCACAGTTAGACTATGTTAAGTGTTTGGATGTACTCCCTGGAGAGCACTTCATCCGCGGATCATCCGTGGCTGAGACACCGCTTAGTCAGAGGGGGGCAGGGTTGAAGAAGGGGGAGTTTCTCCTCTACCACCTACTACTGTGAATTACGTTAGCTACCCCGTAATAGAAAAATACAGTTTTGACAAAGTATGTATATTTTGTTAACCAAAAAATAAAAACGTAGACTTTTTTCTCAGGATCCATTTATGTGGTCTATCGTAGCTGCAGTTGCTTTGAAAGTTTTTACCTCCACTTAAAATGAAAGTGGTTGGTATGAGGCTGAACATAAGCCCCACAACTTTTGCCGACCATCCCTGACACAGGGGTGACATTGGCAAAGTGAACCATTTTTTACAGTATGGGTGGTCAGCCTCATACCAACCTATAAGTCAAGGAACACAAATAATAAATAAAATTTAAGAATATATAAACAACAAAACCTTAAAAAGAAATCTATACATATTATAAATTACATTTAAATATACTGTAACTGTAACTGTAACTCTGTCACCATTCAGCTAGGGGTGGCCAGAGCCTCTGCAGAGTTGCCTCCCTTTTTTCCTATCCTTACATACCTCTTTCAATTAATTCATATCCATCACCTTTTTCATGCATTTTCTTCTTTAACGCTCACTTTGTAAAAATAACAAAACCTTCAAAAAAAAATCTATACATGAAAAGTAAAAAATTTCCTATGCAAAAAATGTTGCAAATTAATAAACCAAAATTAAAAATCAACATTGCAGATTGCCCCCTTACCTTTAAAAATAAATAGGTACCAAACCAACACATTCAACGCCTTCGAAGATAACGCAGGCAAGAAGTTACACATATGTGAAGCTTAGTTGCACTTAAAATAAAATATTAGATCTAAAGTTGCTGAGAAAGTCGTATCACAGCTTGTGTTTTTTTATTGTTAACTTTCTGAAATTATGACATACAATTTCATTTCACTTCACTAATACGTTGCTATGAGGCTGACCACTTATGCCTAGTATCAACAATGTTTCACTTTAACCAATGTTATCCTTGTTTCAGGGAAGGGTGGTGGAGTTGCAGAGTCAATGTTCATCTGAGATTAGGGGTTTTATTTTGTTTTTTGAGCACACGTGCAGAATATGTAAGCGCACAACTTTCTTTGTGTCTGCTTGAGGACGTGCATTAAGTATTAATCTTAAATGTCAATACCTGCTTACAGCGAATATTATGCATACAAATATGTAGAATTATTGCAATTATTATTAATATGATGAAAAATTACCTTGCTCTTATACTATAATAATCTATCATCTAATTTGATTCACATTTAAGCTTCATAAAAAATGCATGCCCACAAACAGGCACGTTTAAGTTCACGCTTACAAATACTGCATGTGTAGCTACGAATTAAAATCCAAACCTCAAATGAGCATACACCCTACAACTATTGCCGAACTTCCCTGAAACAGGGGTGGCATTGGCAAAGTGAACCATTTATTTAAAGTATGGGTGGTCGGCCTCACACCAATCTATAAGTCAGTAACTAAATAACACCTTTTTCCAATAACAGTCTTGTCTAGAGATGCATAAATTTACGTACAATTAAAAAAACATTTTTTTTTAAATATATTTTTTATATGGTTTGTGTATTAGCACTGTGAAAATTCATATTCAATAATTTATTTAGTTTCAGGATTTAAATCAAACACTGTTCTATATTTTCACTTTTATAATTTTTAGTTTTAAATTTTACTAACGTTTTCGATCTTAGATCATCGTCAGGTATACACATTTTTTTTTTATATGTTTGGATGGAGAACGGAATTTTCTTTCCCTCATACCACGTCGGTAGTCGTATGGTTTCTTTTTCATTTTTCGCATATTATTAAAGAGAGGAGATGGTCGACAGCTGTTCTTCCACTAACACCCAAGTATAAACTTCACTCTAAGCATTCCGCCAAAAAAATATACAGAAACAAAAGCAGCGCTTCTAGCGAGAGTTTCAGTTTTCGTGCATTTTTTGGTAAACGCTTTGACTGAGTTGATACTTGAAATTTTATACTCCTTGCGAAGACAGAGTATTAGAGCTTCTTTCAGCAAATTATTTCATAAAGACAAGATCACAGAGACTCCTCTTTATGACGTCATAGAAAAGAGAATTTCTAAATATTTTCAAATGAAAAAAAGAACACACTTTTTCTTCTTTTTCTTTATTTTAAAGTTTCGTTTACATGATGAAATTGTTATGTTCCGCAAAAAATAATTTGTAAATTGTACAATAATAGTGGAAATAAAACAGTGTTGCCAATACAGAAAAAAACTTATTTTATTAACTCGAATGTATCAATAATAATCTAAGTTGCAAAGAAACATTGAAATTTAAGGCTCATATTAAGTGCGCACCCACAACTAGATACGTGTAAGTTCACGCTTCATACTTCATATAAACTTACAAACTAAACCAAACCTCACATGAACATAAACCTTCTCCTGTTTTCTTTTTCTGAAACCGGGGTGGCGTTAGCAAAAGTAAACCTAGTTTTTACGGAATGGAGGGTCAGCCTCATATCACCCTATTAATCAAGAACCGTTGTTTCGTCACCTTAGTGCTTGTTTGTCTTATTTCCAACAGAAGTAATTTAATATGAGAACTATTTGTATATGTACCTACTGTCCCAATGTGTCTTATGAAAGCTGAAAAATATTTAGAAAATATTTAAATAAATTCTCACATTATCGCGTTTTACGTTTTTTTCTTAACTCAGGTTGTATAGAATATGATTATCAAGACAATTTCATTTTAAGGTCATCTTTGAATAAAAAAAAAAAAAAAAAAACCGTAACTAAGCTGCACACATAGTGTAACTTCTTGCCTGCATTTCCCCGAAGAGGTCGCATGTGGCGCTTCGGGACCTATTTATTTTTACAGGTAAGGGGGCCGGCCTCACACCAACCACTTTCAGTTGAAGTGGGGGTTTCCCAGCTCCCGGGGTGGCTGGTTCTCCGAACCCTTGCTTTCGGCATGGAATGCAAGCATTCTACCAATTGAGCTATCGACCTTTTTACGAGCTTGATCGTCGTCGCTACAAAGCGCCAATTCTCGAGCAAGACCCAGTTACTGTAAGGCTGGATGGACCTTTGGTGACCGGTCATTGGTAAAGGTTTTTATGAAGTTTTCAACCCAACGAAGAGTGAGTTTGAAAATAAAAATGGTTTATTTTTTGTGCTCCGCCGAGAATTGAACCCACAACCTTCCCATTCAGAGTCCGAAGTGTTACCACTGAGCTACGGGTTCTTCTCTTCTTCTCTTGCTGTAAGTGTTCTTCTCTACTGTTCTTCTCTTATTTTCTGCTCTTGTGCTTCTCGTGTTCTCCAATCTATTGTTGTACACTTGTAAAAATAAACCCAACCGGTAACAAAAAGTCAAGATTTTTATTCAAGAAACCAGCGACCAACCATCCTGACCAAATCCCGAACATTTGTTCTCAGTACCGGTCAAATCAAATGGTAGATAAACCAAACAAGCACTGGTGGGACAGCTTGTTGATGGATGCAGAAAATTACCTACTTAAGCAATTAATACCCTTCTACGTTGTACAGCAACAGCGCATTAAAAAGGAGATCTACTGTCTAACGAGTACGAGTAAATTTTCAAAAGCAGAAAGTGATTATTCTCCGCTCTGATTTCCACGGGCGACTCTTCATCTTTTGTCACGCGACGCGCTGCGAGCTGATTTTTTGCATTTACCCGCGTGCATTTTTGAAATTGCACAGTTGTTACGCAAACAATCATTTATCATTCAACGTTTTTGCGTAAACGCAGCTAAGTGGCACGTATGATGCGTTTCTCAGATAAATGCACATTTTTTTTTCAATTTAAACACTTAAAAAAATGTAAGAATCCGGCAGTGTAGAAGTTTTTCATGAGTACTATAAATAATAATAATTAGTTCACAAAGATACTTCCAATAAAATGTTAATTAAAATATTTTTTGATCGGTAAATCAGCACTTATTCAGTTTTACCTTTAAGGTGGCGATATATTAAGACGTGTTGTAGCCGAAAGAGGTGTTATGGCCGAGGGGGCCAAGTAGGCTGATCTTTCTGGCGTGTTTTGAATAGATCAACGTTGGTACGATCCCCGCTTGGATCATTGACCATAACTTTGACGCTGGTTCAACAGATGTTATTGAGTAATTATTAATTAATAATTAACTAAAATAAACAATAAAGAATTATTAATTGATGATATTAATACTTGATTCAGGCTAGGCAGAATAGGTTGGTGAATTGCATTCATCTTCAAAAATCTATTTAAAAAAAAATTAAACGTATGGAATATTTTTTTTTTCGCAGGTAGGGAGACGGGCTTCACGTCCACCGATTTCCTTAAAGTGGGGGTTTTCCAGTAGTGTTGCGGCCTTTGTAATGATACGAGCATGTTTCTGAAATGTATAGTGACTATAAAACACATTGTTTTTTCAATGATCTCTTGCAGGTATTCGGCAGCTTCTACATGCAGCACCTTGTGTGGCATTGACAGCACAGCTTGAACTTCACCCTCTCAGGTATACGGAGCAAGTGAAGCCTTTTCAGCAGTGGAGTGATGGTAGAGAACTTGGACGAGCCATACATGAATTATGCAGCCGGTCGATAGCTCAGTTGGTAGAGTGCTTGCATTCTACCCCGTGAGCTCGGCTTCGAATCCCACCGAGGAGGGTGTCAGAAATGATTTCCTATTTCGGTATTTATTTCAAACCCCACAATAAAAATACCGGCAAGGTTTACTCAGCCTTCACAAGAAATGAGTACCAGCCCCTTCGGGAGCTGGGAAACCTCCACTTCAACTGAAGTGGTTGGCGTAAGGCCGGCCCCCTTACCTGTAAAAATAAATAGGTTCAACTCGCCACATGCGACCCCTTCGGGGATAACGCGGCAAGAAGTTACACTATATGTGTAGCTTAGTTGCGTTGCGTTTGCGTTGCGTTTTGCACTGCCTGAAGTCTAAGGGCCTGTTGCACTAACCTCCAATCAATATTTAATCGACACATCAAATTTGATTCCTTAATTCTTGTAAGGACCTCGGTTAAATATTTCTTGGAACTGGATACTTATATGATGGAATTTGAACACGGGAGATGATGTATATTAGCTGGTTTACATATATTCAACCAAATTTTTGATTTGATGGGAGAAATTACACCTCATTTTGATTTTGGTCTGATTGGAGTTTGGTGCAACAGGCCCTATGGCTGGTTTTAGTGTCGCGCTGACAGCACGCTGACCGTCAGCGCTGACAGCCAAATATATGAACTTGTCGCGCTGACAGCTACGCGCCATTCTAAAACGCTTCCTACAAGTTCATATATTTTGAACGGTCAGCGCTGACGGTCAGCGCGTTGTCAGCGCGACACTAAAACCAGCCTATGTAGTTGAAGAACTGGCAGCCCTGCGTATACTGGTAGTTACAACGCAACGCACGCAACGCAACTAAGCTACACATATGGTGTAAAGTCTTGCCGCTTCATCTCCGAAGGGTTTAGCATGTGAAAAATTTAATTTTTACAGGAATTTTACAGGACGCCAACCACTTCAGTTGAAGTGGAGGTTTCCCAGTTTCCTAAGGGGCTGGTACTCATTTCTTGTGAAGGATGAGTAACCCTTGCCGGTATTTTATTTTGGGACTTGAAATAAACTCTGAAATGGGAAGTCATTTCTGACGCCCGCGATGGGATTCGAGCCTTGGCTCACGGCGTGGAATACAAGCACTCTACCAACTGAGCCATCGATCGGACAGATGCAGTAATCGAATTCATTCAAGAAGTTGCATTTACGTGCGGAATCCCAAAGATCTGCATTCAGAAGTGACACGTAGGAATGTTGAGTTTAAAGAGATCGTAAGATGAGACTTCACCGCCATTCTTTGCGGGAAGTGGAGCAGGTTTACGAGTCGAGCAGACTGTGAGCTGACGAGCCACTACGTCAGAGAGTAGAGACGCCATTAAGTGGATTTTAATTTTGTGCGCTCTCCGTGACGTGCGGGGTATGCTCACGTCATAATGCATGCAAACAAACATGCTGTGCGTCTTAAAAAACGACTAGTCCGAAGCAAAATTTGACTGGCATGTTTGAAATAAAATAGCGCCGGTCGAGACGCGTCAGGAATCTCACCGTTTGCTTTGAACCTGAGTTGAGAGATATAATTGGGTAATCTATTTAATAAACTCATTCAATGTTAGTAACAAAAAGCAAAGCCATGGCTTATCCGCAGCCTACAGTAAATTTTCCGTACAAAAAATCAATGAATCGTAGATCAGCCATGATTCAATGTTTTGTGAATGGAAATGATTGTTCATTGACTATTTGAGGTTGATCCCCTACGCTGTAATTTTTTTAATTATTCATGCCTATGTCAACCCAGTTTCAGGTAAGGTTGTCAAGGTTACAGGGGTAATTTCCATTTGAGATTTGGGTTTTAATGTTATGATTTTACATGTGATATGTGTAAGCGGGAACTAACATTAATTAAATATATGAGCCTTAATTGGCCATATATCTTTGCAACTTAGATTACAGATTATAGTTAGAGTAATAGGCTGATATGAAGCTAAACCTATGCTGCAAAAACTTGATTTATTTTGCCAATGCCCCCCCGGGATTCAAGGAAAAGTGGCAGGAGTTATAAGGTTTACGTTCATGTAAGGTTGGGTTTATTTTGTAAGTAGGTACTCATGTAAGTGTGGACTTGCACATGACACCTTGGCATGCATTAAATATGAGCCTTCGATTTCAATATATCTTTGCAACTTAAATTGAAGGATGATTAGTCGCTGGGATAGTAAAGAGGATAAGGTATTGGCGCTCAAATTTGTGTTATTGACACTAACGCAGGATCGATCCCCGCGCCATGTCCTCATCGACAGTTTTTCCACCCTGGTTCAACAGATATCATTGTGTAGTTATTAATTAATAATTCATTAAAGAAATTAAAGAATGAATTATAAATTGATAATGTGAATACATGTTTATGGCCAGGCAAAATAGGTTAGTGAATTGCATTTCTCTTCACAAATCTACTAAAAAAAATATGATGGTTTAAGGTCGTGTGAATAAAAAAAATGGGTTTTCCTGATTTCGAGCCTGAAAAACACTTTGCATATTATTATATTCAAGCAAAATATGCGCAGTTCATTCCCCAAAGGCTTTGTGCATAAAGACTTTGGCTGAAATATGCATTTTGATGCGTTTATGCATAACGCGGTGAAATGTCAGCAAAAAGATGCTCCAACTAGATTATGTACGAGTATAACGCAATTTTACTTTAATCTTTAACGACAAAAATGCAGGAGGGAAATTGCGTTTTACGTAAAATTAAACAATTTTCGTGTTTGTAGCTTCCTTAAAAATATTTCAAGTATTTTTTTGCAAAATGGAATTTTCTTTCTGGTCCGTAGTTCAGTGGTAACACTTCGGACTCTGAATGGGAAGGTTGTGGGTTCGATTCCCGGCGGAGCACAAAAAATATACCATTTATAATTTCAAATTTGCTCTTCGCTGGGTTGAAAAATTCATAAAACCTTTACCAATGACCGGCCACCAAAGGTCCATCCAGCCTTACAGCAACTGGGTCTTGCTTGAGAATTGGCGCTTTGTAGCGACGACGATCAAGGTCGTAAAAAGGTCGATAGCTCAATTGGTAGAATGCTAGCATTCCATGCCGGGAGCAAGGGTTCGATTTCAAAGGTTTACACCGGTTTAGTCCGGTCGATAGGTGGTAGAGTGCTTGCATTCCATGCCGAAAGCTCGGGTTCGAATCCCACCGAGGGTGTCAGAAATGATTTCCCGTTTCGGTGTTTATTTCAAACCCCAAAATAAAATACCGGCAAGGTTTACTCAGCCTTCACAAGAAATGAGTACCAGCACTCTCGAGAGCTGGGAAACCTCCACTTCAACTGAAGTGGTTGGCGTAAGGCCGGCCCCCTTACTTGTAAAAATAAATAGGCTCAACTCGCCACATGCGACCCCTTCGGGGATAACGCGGCAAGAAGTTACACTATATGTGTAGCTTAGTTGTTGAACACAGCCTTCACAAGAAATGAGAACCAGCCCCCCTGGGAGCTGGGAAGCCCCCACTACAACTGAAAGTGGTTGGTGTGAGGCCGGCCCCCTTACCTGTAAATAGGTCCCAAAGCGCCACATGTGACCCCTTCGGAGAAACGCAGGCAAGAAGTTACAGTATATGTGTAGCTTAGTTGCATTATCTTTCTATTAAAAAAAACTTGAGTTATTTGTAACGCAAAAACGCAAAGAAATTATACATATAGTGCAACTTATTGCCGCATAATCCTCGAAGGATTACACATATGGCAAGTGGAACCTATTTTTATTTACATGTATGGGGGACAGCCTTACGCAAACCATTTCAGTTGAAGGGGGGGTCTCCCAGCTCTCGAGGGGGCTGTTGCTCATTTCTTGTGAAGGCTGAAGAAACCTTGTCGGTATTTTATTTTAGGTTTGAAATAAACACCGAAACGTGGACAATTATTTATGTCACTCTCAAGGAGATTTGAACCCGAGTTCTCTGCATGAAATGCAAGCACTCCACCAACTGAGCCATCGACCACTATAATTTTCGGCTTTAGTTAAAGAAACCAAAACAAGCGAAAGTCTATTTTTTGTTTTAATTTTAAATGTTTTTCAATTTTTGATTCGTGTTTAATCTGCACATTTCACCGTTGATTGTTTTCAATTCAAAAGCTTTCGTTTTATGGAATTTCACGCAAAGTGGTCTTCAATTTCGTTTTGTATTTTAGCGAACTGTGTGATAGGATATTTAAAATTGCTATGAAATTGCATTTGCCTCTTGATAAAGGTGTTTTATTATTTCACAAAAATTTGAAACAATGTTTAAAATTTCTTATCGAAAATAGACTGCTTTTGAACTAAATTAATATTTATTTAGTTGATAATTTAGTTGATAGAGTGCTTGCATTCCATGCCAGAGAGCTTAGACTCAATCCCCACCGAAGGTGTCTAAAATGGTTTAACATTTTATTGTTTATTACACGCCAAAATTAAAATACCGAGAATGCTTACTCAGGCTTCGCGATAAATAAAAACCAGCCCTTTAGGGAGTTGGAAAACCTCCAGTTTAACTGAAGTCGTTGTCGCAGGGCTGGCCTTACCTGTGTAACAAAACAGGTTCAATACGCCACATGCGAACCCTTTGTTAAAAACGCGGCAATAAGATACACCATATGTGTAGCTTAGTTGCGTTGTAATACTTAAACGATGATTTGAGGATGACCTAAAATACTGTAAAAATGGTTCAAATTTATTTCCAATGTCACTCCTGATTCAGGGAATAATGGCAAGAGTTTCAGGATTTTTCTTCATTTGGGGATCGGATCTAATCTAATCTTAGTTAAAAAGACATGTAAAGTTGGAGATTCACATTACATGCATTCTCACAAGCAGACACGTACAAGTTCGCGCTGGCGCATGCCGCATGTGAACCTACAATTTAGAAACCAGGTCTCAAATGGACATACACCCTGCAACTCTCGCCGACCTTCCCTGAAACAGGGGTGACATTGGCAAAGTGAACCATTTTCTAGAGCATGGGTGGTCAGCCGCATACCAACCTATAAGTTAAGGAATTTGGGGATCGGATCCTATTTTGCTAGTACTTTGCAACAACTTTTTCGACCTTCTCTGAAACAGGAGTAACATTCATCATCATCTTCTAAAGGCAGTGCCTTGTTGTATCAGCCATCTGTCTCTGTCTGTTGCCATCCTCTCGAGATGCGAATAGGAGGAGACATCCATGAGCCGCTTCAAATCCTTGAAGTATGAAGTTCTTGGGCGACCTCTTGTGCGTTGTCCTAAGATTTTGCCTTCAAAGATGTTGCTAAGAAAGGTGCTACATAATTGAGTGCCCTATTAGCTTGGCTTTCCTCTTTAAAATATGATTTATCAGCTCTCTTCTTTCTTCTACGTCCCGCACCACCTTTTCGTTGGACTTCTTTTCGACCCATGATGTAATGGGGTAACATTGGTAAAGTGAAAAATTTTATACAGCATGGCTGGTCAGTCTCATACCAACATATTTGTCAAGGGAGACGAAGAAGAAAAAAAAATACAAGAAGATTTTCATAGATTTTTCAAGTAAACAAACCTTTTCAGACTCAACATGTATGTAAGCGAAATTCTTGTAAGTGAAAATCTTTCAGGCATGCATCTTGCATGTAAACATTCGACTTTCATGTTCATATTCAAGCTGGCATTCCCATGCACTTCTCATCTTTCATCCGCAGCCTGCCGCTCTCTTGACCTACTCGGCCCCTCCGACAATTCCGATCTCAGAATGTCTCGTTCTCGGAATCTCATAACGGGGAATCCTTTGCAATAAAAAGCGTTCTGCGAGACATCGCGAGAAATTTTATGATTATATACATGCCCATAGCAGGGGTGAATTATCCATACAGGCAAAGGATGGAAACATTATGGTGAAAAATGCATTCAAATTTTAAATTTAATTTGACAAAATGCAATTTATGGTTCCTTGAGGTCTAAATATGAATTGATTCCATTTTTACTCAAAAACTATTGAAATTATAAAAGAAAGGTCCGATATTTCACTAAACAAATATAATTCTGTAATCAAAAGAAAAAAGTATTTCCAAAATATGGCACCCACGAAAAAAATGTGAAAAACGTGTTTATTGAAATATTTTTTTGTGGGGACAATTTTTAAGTTATATATTGTTTTGTTAACGCTTTATAATTAAGATAAAAAGTTAATAAACATATTATCTAGGTTTTTGGCAGTTACTTCGTGAAAGTTCATTTTAAAAGATTAAAATAAAAAACTTCTTTGTTACAATTCACATGAGCTTTTATTATTTTTTAAACCCGAAACCGGTAGTGTTTAAAAAATAATAAAAGCTCATGTGAATTGTAACAAAGAAGTTTTTTATTTTAATCTGTTAATAAACATGCCTGATTTTTTTCATTACTGTCATTCTTTTGCTAAGACCATAAAGTTTAAGAAACAAAAATGGCGGATTTAGGGTTTAAAGTGGTCTTAAATGACAAGTACAAAGTTGTGACGTCACACAGCCGTTAAGCTTAGGCAAAGGTTAAGTTATATTTTTCTATCGCTTGCTAAGGATCCTCGTAAGATGGACCTATGACGTTTATTTGCTGAAAAAATATATATGTACGTTAATTTTTTGATTTCATTTTAATTTTCAATAAATAAATAAATAAACTTTTTTCGTGAGGATCTAACTTCAAGAGCCAGTTTCTGTAAGGTTGGATGAACCTTTAATGACCGGTCTTTGATGAACGCAGATGATTTTTTCAACGCAGCGAAGAGCATTTATTTTGAAAGTTGGGAGTTGAATCCAAAAACTAAAAAATAAATCAGATGCTTTACATAGTAACCACTCGCTGAGCCTTGAAAACAACCTTCAAAACTAAAGAAAAATAACCAATTAATAACACTGCGAATGAACCCTTTCCTGTCGTATTCTTTTAGCCATGAGTCGAACAATAAATTGCGCGAAATACAATCGGAAAATTCCGGATAAAATGAATTATTGATTCACCCGGATCCCGGATAATCCAGTGTTTTGTTAGTCCCTATAATGTAGATAATGTTGACACACGAATATAACGGATAATTTCGGCACCCCAAGTATAAAGCTTTGCGTAAACTCCTCTGGATTGCGTAAATCGAAAAAAATATGAACAATAAATCACTCACTAGGAGTGCTGAATAAATTTCATACTTTTTCGATTTACGCAATTCAGGTGAGTTGATTTTAATTTTTTATACTCGTGGTACTTGGAGATTCATCCATCATACCGTGATTTAGGTACTTTTTAATATTCCACCGAAGGAAAAGCAATATTTCATTTGGGGTATCGAATTTACAGTGGCAAATTTTGAAATATACACTGTCTTCTCGGTAAGCCGTGGAGTTCATGTTATAAAATCGTATTAAATTACGAAATTGAAATTTAAATGTATGGTTTCATTATCATCATTAACAAACGACCGGTCCATGGTCTAGTGGTTACGCTCCGGACTCGTTAATGGAAGGTTTTGGGTCCGAATCCCGGTGGAGCACAAAAAAAGATATATATTTTATATTTTCAAATATTCTTCTGCTCCGAAGAAAGTAAAAAGTAATATATTTTTTGTAATTTGATAAAATAAGACCGGTCCGTAGTTCAGTGGTAACACTTCGGAATGGAAGGGTGTGGGTTCGAATCCCAGCGGAGCAAAAAAATATATCGTATTTTCAAATATGCTTTTCACTGGGTTGAAAAATATACATTTAACCTTTACTAAAGACCGGTCACCTTAGGTCCACCCAGCATTACAGCAAATGGGTTTTGCTTGAGAGATTGGCGCTTACTATAGCGACGATGAAGTGTGCAAAGGGCTTTTGTGTTGTGATTGACACAAAAACAGCGCTCACCAAATAAGTCATCTTTATGGTATAGTTATTTTCAAAGATGACCTTTCACTAAATTTGTCTTGAAACTCATATTTTACACAACCTGATCCATAAAAAAACACTTAAAACGTGTAAATGTACTTGTTGCTTTTCTAACTAGTGCTATTATTATAATAAGTGCTTCAAACCGATTAGAATCTTGGTCTCTTTGAGGAGTTGCTTTCATCTTTCCTTCTCCATCACTTATCATCGCCGATGAGGTCAGAAGATAGCAAAGAAGCGAAAATAAACATTATGATTCGGCCGGATTACTTCCAAATCTGACAGACCATTTTTTTACTGTTAAATCTTTTGAAGGTTAAAATTATTCTAAAGTATGACTGTATATTGTAAGCACGTCGTTTAAATGCAAAATAAGATAATACACCTACTTCTAATCTAATCTAATTTGCAAATATATGTTACATTAAAGATTCACATAATATGCATTTTCATAGGCAGACACGTATAAGTTCGCGCTCAAACATGCCGCATGTGGACCTACAACATGAAAACCCGAATCTCAAATGAACATACACCCTGCAACTCCTGCCAACCTTCCCTGAAACAGGGGTGACATTGGCAAAGTGAACAATTTTCTACAGCGTGGGTAGTCAGCCACATACCAACCTATAAGTTAGGGAACACACACAACAAATTACATTTTTAAAATCAACAAATATAATATGTATGAACATCAAAAACTAACAGAAAACAAATTCTAATTTAAAAAAAGCCCTAGCCGCCAACATTACAGATCAACCGCCATTTATTTCTGTCCTTACACACTACTTTCATTTCCTCCAGAGTCATAACCTTCTTCATACAGACTCTCCTTTTATTATGACTCTGGATATTCCATTCGCAATTTCGGAAATTAATTGGTTGAATCTGCGAAATAATTCCAAGTGTATATAATTTTGCTTGGGTTTAATAAAAACAAACGTATTTTTATAGTAAATCAATTCACCGTTTTTCATTTGACGAGTTTATTTTGATTAGCAAGAAATTCAGCTTTAAAATTAGTTTAACATGCTTATTTCACAACAATAAATATTTCATAAAATTAATATCAGTAATTTTGTTAATTAATTGATAGGTTGGTATGCGGCTGACTACCCATACTCTAAAAAATGGTTCACTTTGCCAATGTCACCCTTGCTTCAGGAAAGGTCGGAAAGAGTTGCAGGGCTTATGTTCATTTGAGATTGGGTTTTTTATATTGTAGGTTTACATGCGGCATGTGTAAGCGCGAAATTATGCATGTCTGCTTGTGAAAATGCATTTTATATGAATCTCAAATGATACATAATTATCTTTGCAGCTTAGATTTAGATTTAGATTAAGATGTAAATTTTGTGTATTTCTTTGTGATATTTTATGAAAAATAATAAATTGCTAGTGTCATCTTTGACCCGACTAAATGCTGTAAGCTATATACTACAGAATTGAGTTTATAATAGCATTATACTTACTGTTTTTACGTTGATATTTTGACCAATTTAAAGTAAAAGTCATGGTGATCAGAACTGTCAGAAAGCGACCATTCAAATGGTTATTAATTGCGTTTTATTTTTATTTTTAAGTTGGTTTTTTTGTCAAGTCATACTTTTAATTTTCTTAATTTTTGTAGAGCCAACAACGGGTCAACGAACTATATTATAAATTGCTAACAATTCTGCTCCTGAAGATGCCTCATTAGGCGAAAAAGTTTGAGCAAGAAAAAAAAAAAAATTAAAACTCTGTTTTTATCCAATTGAATTTTTAAGTAATATATTATAAATGGTTACGCTTTTCATACTTTGTTTTTACCAAGGACTCGACACAAAATTTCCTAAACAGCAGAGTTGTCTCGGATTTCTCTTTTTCTCAGAAATAATTGTTATTATTGTAATCATAACATCGATCAATGAATGACTACAGGGAAAACCTACAATGTTCGATCAAGGGCAACAACAATTATTTCTGACAATTCAGTTCGTGCTTCTTCGTTGAAAAATAGACGCGCCTCCCGATGACATCGGATACGACTTACACTCTGCAATACGGTTTGAAATCAAAATATCTGACAAACATATTTCTATATTAAAATCATTATTTATCTAATTTTACTTCTAGAGAGTCCCAATTCAACACACTGTGTTCAGCAATCGTAACAAGATACTAAAACTAAATCTACGCCCATTTCTCGACCTTTGCCTCAGGCGTGTACCGATTTCTAGTGATATTTTTTTCACGTATTTTTCCTCGAGCTTGACAAGAAACTGGTTGGGGTAGCAATAGGGGGAGTTGACCACCCACTGGGAGGGGGGGAGGAGGGTAGTTCAACATTCACTCTACCCCACTATCATATCGTGGGGTGGAAACGAGGGAGCAGACTCGGATTAAGATGTTTTTTTTTGTATCTCTCCTACGAACTGAAAACGTGATGAAATTCTAGTTTCATTACTGTATTGCTCTTGTGTTTAAATATTTACTTAAAATATAATTTTTCAGAAAAGCCTAGTTTTTGCTGCCCATTTGTTTTCCGAACATTCTTCGACGAATTTCAGATGATAAATGAATTAGAAACTAACAAAAGGTTGGAAAATGGTTGAGAGTTTTCTAGCATATTTTGTTAGTAGGAGAGAAGAACAAGGTTTTGGTTTTTTTTATCGATAAATTCTAGTGTTTATTTTAATTTGTAACTACCCATGCGGCATTTGTGAGCGAGAACTTACACGTGTCTGATTAATATGAATTTTAAAAATAAATAATATACATTGTTACGAATGTATTAAATGTAATTACTAACTTGTGTATGTGTGTCTAGACGTAAGTATTTAAATGTTTGTACTTACTCATGTTTGCTCGAAGTTTCTGCTTGAGACGATTCTGGCATGGCCTGGTGTATAGAATAATAAACTTTAGTCACCTATAAGTACGGATTGCAGTGCTTTGAAGGAAAATGTGAGCAAATTTCTAAAATGAGTTTTGTAAAATAAATTAAGTCAAAGTTGTTTTTAAATTGAACCCAAGTAAAACGTTACAATATCTTTGCAACTTGAATTCTAGATTTACCATACCATACAGATTTACATACATTACCATATGGATTTACCACAGAGTTTTACTTGAAATGATAAAATATTTTACCAAATTAAAAAAAAAAAACTATTGTGCAATTCTTTCGAAAAAATTGAACATCAAAGAAAACGTGCCGATAAAATTTTCTTTGCAGCCGACAACTCGAATAACATCCCATTCATCTCATTTAAAAGGAAACCTTATGATTATCCAAAAACAATTTCTAATTACTTTTTATTGTATCACAAATGGGGGTTTGAGTTTTTTGTACATTGTTTTGATAATTTGAAAAAAAAAGGTACAGAAAGGATGTAATGAGATGGTTTGGGCATTTGGAAATATTGCAATTGAGAATCGCTTGATAAAGTGTACCTACAGGGGATATGTTAGACGTTAGAGGCATTATAGGAAAGGGAAGACTGAGGAAGGAATGGTTTGATAAAATAAGTAAAATCCCTCTTCTTCATCTGAAAGAAATAAAGAAGACGAAGAAGTATAATTATGAAGGTGTGCGATCAACAAAGTTAATGAGAAACGAGAAATTGTGTGAAAAAAGTAATTAACAATTCAATATTTTCTGGGTTTTCTGGAACTAAAATTCGGAAGATACTTTTAAGTTTATTTTGATGTAAACGATTTAATTTTATATTTGGTCACTTTACTCTCACTGACAGAAAAAGATCCAATTTTGCTTGCTCTACTTCTTTTCAGTATTAACTTGGTATTTCAATACTTATCTATATAATTTGAGTGTAATTCTTTATTTAGAGATCTCTCATGTAAAAAAAAAAAAACTTTGAATATTTTGCCTGCCTCTTGCTGTATTGAATGTTCGTCCCTGATACACCCCTGTACAAGGGTTGATATGACAGGTCGGCCGCTGTCGATACTCCGCTTAGCATTCTCACTTGTAAGGGTTTATACTCCGCGCCGGTCGCGCACTGTCCGTCTACACACTTCATTTCAACCCTACTTAAAAAAAAACACCAACCTTTTAATATTATTACAGGTTATTACAACCTTTTAATGTTTTATTTCTACAAATCGGTTGTGAAGTGCCTATTAAGTGATTTAATATTGAAGCAAAAAAACAAAAATCTTTAATTATTATTACAAGTTATTACAACCTTTTAATGTTTCTACAAATTGGTTGTGAGGTGCATATGAAGTGATTTAATTTTTAATTAAAGAAAAAATACAACCTTTTTTTTATTTATTACAATTATTTTCAAAGTGTGTTAAATATTACCTTAAAATTATTTTTTTTGTAATCAATCTTCAACATTTGTATTTTCAACCAATTTGTAAGCATTTTTTTTAATTATCCTCTGAAATGTGTTTTTATTTTCAACAAATCTAATCTCGAAAGTCATTTTATAACAAAGTCATTTTTAATTCTAGTATGTATGAAGCTTTGTGTTTACATTGAATTAAATGCTAAATGAGTTTTTTTGCGTATTTTTTTGGTGCGTGATTGTTTTTTTATAATATTTAAAAAAATATGTGACGAATAAAAAATAAATAATTTGTCTACTAATTTTAAATTTGATTTGAAAAGCGTGTATAGAATTAGTGGAAAATATTGTTTGTTAAATTTTTTGTGAAAAATTAAAAGCAAATGGTCAATTAACGGAAGTACCTATATAATAATTAAATTTAAAAAAAAAATGGAATACTTAAACGGGAAAGTTGAAAAAGGTTTATCAGATATTTGTAAAAAAAGTCAACAGAGTAACTTTTATATGCAGCTTACACGACGTCCTCACTTTTTCTGTACATTTTTTTAAAAACTCGCGTTTACCGTGCGTGGTATTGTGCCTTTTTGAAATTTCAAAGTCAATCTTACTTTGTTAACCCTTAATTTAAGTTATTGGCATTTTTATTTCAAACCATACTGCATACAGAGTTCCAAAATTTAATATAATGGTGCATGGTGTTAGTTTGATGGTAGGTCTATGAAGTCTCTAGAAATGAGTAAAAACATAGGTAGGTACCATATAATAATTTGTATTTGTTCGAGATCAATCAAGTGTTGAATCGAATGTTTTGGTGAAGTCTGGCAAGGTTCGAGAATGTTCTTAATAATCTGTTTAAATTAGGGCCAGAATCACCTGGAGGGTCAGAAAACAAACAACCGTCGAACTATACAGGGCAAATCAAACTCTGAACCGAAAAAAGATAAAATAAATAAACCGCAGATTTAACGAAATAGAACCCGTTAAAACAAATACGAATACTTTTTTGAAATCTAATTTTAGCATTCAGTATATCTCTTCGTCCACATGATATATCGATCTGTTTATCTGCGGGAGGCCATTTTTGCGAATTGTATAAAAACAAACATAAAAATCGCAAGGTCGTACTTCTAAGGCTACTGTCATTTCCATTTTCTTCTTCTTTCTGTCATTTCTTTCTGCTGGAAATTGGAAATCGTTATATTTAACTGTCCATATTTTTTTGGCAAAGTATAATTATGTACAATTTATATAATCTTTGTTGCAAATATATTGTTATGTTTCTAAGCGGTTCTTTGTACTAAAATGTTTTATTTATTTTACACAATTTTATAACTTTTTAATTACTTTCGATTTACGTATTTGCACAGTTTAGTATTACGGTTGGTTGATTTTTCAAGTTTTTCTCAAGGAATTTCGGTCCTTAATTTATACTAAAAATAAAGATCATTCTCGAAACATGGAGAATCGCTACCTACCACGTTCGTAGCGATCGTAGCTCACCAGAACATTTGATTCAACACAATTGATCTCAAACAAATACAAATTATAACAAAATTTACATATCTCAAATGAAATATATTTTATTTTTATTTTATTTTCATAGGACAACAAACAGCGTTACATAAGAAATATAATAGTAGCAATATCTTTGCAACTAAGATTATAGATTATAAATGGCGATTGGAAAGGAAGGAAAGTGTTGGCAAGAGTTGCAGGTTGTATGTTCATTTGAGGTTTAGGTTTTTAATTTAATAATTCACATGTTGCATATCTGAGTGCAAACTTATGCATTTCTGCTAGGAGACATGCATTTAATTGTATTTTTTTTGACACATCTTTACAACATAGGTTAAAGATTTCCTTAGATGTGTTCAAAGATTGATGAAAAATAACACGAAAGTATTAAAAATTGTTTTTCGGCATTTCAAGTATTTGTTTTCGGGTAAACTTTTTAGTGAATCGTTTCAGGTTTAATTATCCGTGTTGTAAAAGTTTCAGCTCTGAAAGAAGTTTTATCTCCGCGAAACTAAAGTTGATATCTCACCCCCAGCGTTACTTTCCATTCGAAAACGATTATTAAATTTTGTTTTTGAAATTATTTATTCTCCGTGCGCTTTTTTAGTTTTAGTTTTTGATTTAATTTGTTGTCTACAAAATTGTTTTGCTTTTCAAATCGTAAAAATGTTTTTCACTATTCGTATTTAAGTTTGTTGTTTAGACGAATATACATCATACAATGTTGTTTAATGTTTGTATAAAAAAATGTTATTTAGACGTGGTATTCCTAAAAAATGTTTTTCTATTTTATTATTTTTGGATTTCAGTATTCAAAATTGTGATTCAATTTGTCATATTTGGTGTAAAACATGTTTTATATTAATTAACAAGTATAAGAAAAAAATATATGCAAACGCATTTTTACTTAACTCTTAAGTGACTGTTTAAATTTCAAGAAATTGTATTATTTAAATAAAATTTCATTCACATTCTTCAAAGTATTTAATTTTTTTTTTACTTTATAGCAGTCCGAAGGACTGTTATAAAGTATTGTATTCGTCCGAAAAAAAAAAAAGAAGTTTCAACGGAAATGAGTTGTCCTGCACCAGGACATGCAAAAAAACCTAATTTGTCGAACCTGTCCGTCCGTCCGTCCGTCCGTCCGTATGAGTGTATGTCCCAGCCGAAACTACTGATCACAGAGACACCAATTTTTGGATTTAGAGAATTGATAACCACAGATTTTGATGAGCCGACCGCCATGGCGCCACCCTGAAAATTCAAGATGGCTGCCATACAAAGAAAACATAAAATTGCACTTTTCTCAAAAACGACTCTAACGATTTTCTTTAAAATTTCAGTGTGGTCGTTGCTTAAGTTTTTTCTAAGAAAATTAGGTATGGCAACACTCTTGCCAACCTGCGTCTATGGGTTGCAATATGAAAGAAAAAAACGATTGTGATTATCTCGGAAATGGCTGGGTTGACAAAAAAAAAATGTTCTACAATATTACGCGCAATATTAATTTCTACAAAAATTTAAAGAATACTTTAAATTTTTTCTTACTTAAAGTACCGTTTACACGATCTCAAAATTTTCATCGAAAATATTAAAAAGACCCATAAAAACGCAATTTTGTAAAACTTTTTTTAGGTTCACAAGAAAGAAAAAATTTAAAAAAAATTTGCACTATAATTTGTTTTTCACTATTTTGAGAATTCAAGATGGCTTCCAAAGAGGAGAAAACTTCAAATGCGATTTTCTCAAAAACGGCTCCGACGATTTTTTTGTAATTTTCAGTTAAGTAGTTGCTTGATACATTCTTACTAAATTTAGTTATGGAAACATTTTTGCTAATCTGCGTCTATGAGTTGCCATATGAAAAAAATAAACAATTGTGATTTTCTCAGAAGTAAAAGCGTTGACAAAAAAAATAATATTATACAATATTATATGTAACATCAAATTCTAGAAGAAAAATTAATAAAATTTTTGAAAATAAAAACATTAAGTGCCGTTTACATGATATCAAAAATTTAAATTAAAAGGCTACAAAAATCCATTAGAACGCAAAAAACTTTAATGTTTCTTTATCTTACTTTATCAGAAAAAACTTTTTTATCACTATAATTCATAGTGAAACATTTTTCAAATTTTAGAAAATTCTAGATGGCTTCCGAACAGCTGAAAATTTCAAATGAGATTTTCTCAAAAACGGCTCCTACGATTTTCTTTATTTTTTTTGCATAATCGTCATTATAATACTGCTATGTAACAACAATAACTATTGCCTCATAATTTTCTTTGTTTTGGGGGTTGCCATACAAGAGAATTTTTTTTTTTTTAATTTCTCGGCAGAGAAAGGGTTAACTAAAAAAGAACGTTCTACAATTGAAAAGCTTTTATATATACCTACATACATGAATCATTACTTTTTTCAAAAAAATATTATAAAGTATAGCCACCATACAAAGTGACAAATTTTCATACAAAAAATTATGGTAATATTTTTGGTAGCAAAACGTCTAATACCCATAAATAAACCTTCGTAACAATTCGCTCAATCAATTGCTATATCACAACAATAAGCATTGCCTCTTAATACTCTTTGTTTTGGGGGTTGCCATACAAGAGAAAACAATATTTTTAATTTTCCCGGCAGAGAACGGGTTAACTAAAAAATAATGTTCTACAATTGAAAAGCTCTTATATATACCTACATACATTTATCATTACTTTTTTCAAATAAATATTATAAGGTGTAGCCACCATACAAAGTGACAAATTTTAATACAAAAATAATTGTAATATTCTTGGTACTAAAACGCCTAATATAAAATACTAGGCTTCGAGTCTTAAAATATTAAGTTGTACCCATATTATAATCGATCATGACTTTCCAAAATATCAATGAATAGTATACCCACTAAACAAAGTGTTAGTTTTGATACAAACGGGATCAATGATAATAGTGCAAAAAGACGATTACTTAAAAAGATTAGCTTCATTACTTACACACAACTAAATGTTTTGTTATGAAAATTGGCTATGACCTAAACATGACCGTATTTTGTGCTATAAAGTCCTGTGCAGTCCACTGTACAATTTATTCAATTAGTTACTTAAGTGCATTCAAGTTTCTCTTTGACAAGATTTCAAATAACTTCAAGGAACTGAAATTGTTACTGCATCTCGGAAGCCTTTTTCTCTTATTTCATTATTATTAAAAAAGTTTTTGAAACTTTATATTTCCATATAAAAACTCAGTCCAACTTGAGTATATGTTATATCATTACATCTATAGCTTAGTTGGTAGAGTCCTCGCATTCCATGCTAAGAGCTCATGTTTAATCCCACCGAGAGTAGGTATCATAAATGATTTACCGTTTCGTTGTTTATTTCAAATCCAAAATAAAATATCGGCAAGATTTACTCAGCTTTCACAAGAAATGAGTACCAACTACCTCGGAAGCTGGGAAAATCCCACTTCAACTGAATTTTGTGGCGTAAGGTTGGCCGACCCACATATCCATAAAAATAAAGAAGGATTCCACTCGCCACTTTCGAAACTTCTCGAAGACAACGCGGCAAGAAGTTATACTATATGTGTATCTTAGTAACGTTAAGAAATAAGACATTTCAAATACAATCACTTTTATTTTATTTTTCGTTTTTATTGTTTTTATTGTTAACAGTAAAAGATATCGCGGTCGAAGAACCATAGACGATCTATCTTTAATCTATAACCTAACTTGCAAGGATATATTCATTCAAAGCTCTCAGATGTATGCCCACAAACAAACACGTGTAGTTCGCGCTTACAAATGCTGATTGTGTACTTACAAATAAAATCCAAACCTCAAATGAACATAAGCCCTGCAACTCTTGCCGACATTCCCTGAAACAGGGGTGACATTGGCAAAGTGAACCATTTTTTACAGTATGCGTGGTCAGCCCCATACCAACCTATAAGTCAAGGAATATGGTTAAAAAAAACTGTAACAAATTTGTATTTATATATACTTGGTTGTTATAAGACTTTTTGTACGTGCCAAAATTATTCATTAAAAAAAAGAAGAAGTACGAGTAGCATTATACGTAGTTCTATATTCCTAGGCAAACAACTTAAACAAAGCCTGAAGTCAATAAAAAATCATCTAAAGTTTTCAAAAACGGTTTAAACACTTCGTGTTTGACTTTGGAAATTTATGCTACATAATGTATGGGGAATGATGATTTGAATCAAAATGTATGGTTAAGATGATGGTGTCATGTGAGCTGCTTAAAAGTTACTTTTTTACTTGTACAAAAATCTGATACACATTTTACAAAGATCTCTTTTTCTCAGCGTAAGCACTATGGTAGGTACTTAGTGCATTTTAAACCAATATTTTTTACTACAAATTCTTAGAAATTACTAGAAAAATGAGATCATTAAAGGTAATGCAACACGAAAAATACATTGTACAAAGCATCTAAGTGTGTTTCTATGTATTATGATTTTTTTTTAATTCTTGTCAATTTGACAGGTCTTTTTAAAAAAAAGTGAAGTGATGTGGCAAACGATTTTTATGTTCTCAAGTTGAGTGTTTTTTTTTTAAATAAGTGTTTTTTAAGGAATAATGTGATGTTCTTTATTTTCTCCAATGGACATGGATCCAGAAAAAATACCACTCATCAGAATAGAGGTGAGTTTTGAAAAAGATATATATTTTGGAACCAGAGCTGGAAGTCTCATTACAAGAGTAATTCTTACCTACCGAATATCGGTAATATTTGTGTGAAGACGAATCAACTGTTTACTTGCGGCCATCTTGGATTGACAGGCCTTCATATAAATATTACCGATATTCGGTAAGTAAGAATTACCGTGGTGATGAGACTTTCAGCCCAGTTAGGTTAAGTAACGTGTATAACTACGAGTACTTGCAGTCCATATAAACGATGCAGGCATACTCAGTTATTGAAAAGTGACGTCAAAATCACTAGTGTAAATAGTCAATAATTTTTTGCAAAAATAAATATTAAAAATTGTCTTCTAGAACCCGAAAACGTAACGTAACAAAAAGATAAAATGGCGTACAAGGTATTTTTACGAATATGCTGAATGTGGGTAATCGTGTTTGGTTTATCTGTGTTGGTTCAAATAGTTGATAAGTGTAGGCTCTAGGAGTTAGTAGAACCTGAGGTAGGTACCTAGGAATAATTATTCTTTGTCAATATAAAATTATAATTCGTATTTGTTCGAAATCAATTAAGTGTTGAATCAAATGTTCTGATGAAGTCGAACAAGGTGTATGTAACGATTCTCCATGTTTCGAGAATGTTCTTTATATTCTGTATACATAACGGTCAGAATTGCTTGGAGGGTTAGAAATATCTCAACCGTTGCACTTTATAAATGTGAAAACTCTGTTGGAACCTAAAGTGATAAAATAAATTGTGTTAAATAAATAAACCGCAAATTTAAATAAATACAACCCGCTTAAAAACATAACAGTATTTTTAGTTCCTCAAAATTCGTCCTAAGTAAATAAATTATCTCTATTCAATTTGTCATTAAAATTTTGTATTAAATCAAGAGATATATTTTTGAAGCTAAATGAAAAGTGCGTACCGTTACTTTTTTTTAGGAATAAAAACTTTTTTTTGTGAAATTCTCGGGTCGGTCAGATTAGGTGGTTTCAGAGGTGGCAGGGGTGAAAAACCGCGGCCCACGGTCACTACCCCAAGTACTAAAAAAAACATTAAAATCCAATAATAACGTTTTACCAAAAAACATTCAGAAACTATAATGATCTCTAGAGACGCTGTTTTTTATTTAATACATTATTTGGTAAAAAACAACGGTCGAGTGTAAACGTAAATTTGTATACTTGGGGCTTTGAGAAAGAATTCTCCAAAGTCAGGGATGAGTAAAATACCCATTTGTAATACAAAACCTATCCCTTTTCCATATTTTTCCGATTCGAATACTTTATCCATTTTTATATCCAAAAACCAGCGAGTGTAATGTAAAATACTCGTATCTATCTGTTTTCTAGCGACCGCTATTTTTCTCTGACCACACATACTGTAAAATATGGATCTCTTTTCCAATGTCACCCGCGTTTCAGGAAAGGTCAGCAAAAGTTGCAGGGTTTATGTTCATTTGAGATTTGGATTTTAATTAGTAAGTACCTACATAGGCCGAATTTGTAAGCGTGAAATTACACGCGTTTGTTTGTAGACATGCATTAAATATAAATTCTGAATATTAATATTTCTTTGCAACTTAGATTATATATATAAATATACATTGAGTTTGGTGTGTCGCTGCCTTAGTTCTTGTTTGCCGTATAGACCATTAAGCTAATTTTACATGAGCAATGTTTGCATGTTTACTGGACCAATGTGTCTTATGAAAACAGGAAATTGATTTAAAAAATACTTAAAACAGCTCTCACATTATCGAATTTTACGTTTTTTCTTAGCTCAGATTGTGTAGAATTTGATTCTTAAGACAACTGCATTAAAAAGGCATATTTGACAGAATTGGTCTATACGGCAAACAAGAACTGGGGGAGCGGTGTGCCTGACTACCCGCACAGTAAACATTTGTTTTTTTTTGCCAATGCCTCCTCTGTTTCAGGAAGGCGTGGTGAGGCAAGAGTTGCGCGGTTTATATTTATTTGAGATTTGAGATGTCAATTTCTAAGTAAACATTTTGTTGTACAAATATGTGAAAATGCATATAATGCGAATCTTTAATGTTACATATATTTGCAAACTTAGGTTAGAGTAGATTAGATTAGTTAGTGTTTTCTCGTCGAAAATCGGAAAAGGTCCATTTATGTCCATGTTTGCTTATAATGTCATTTATTCAGTTTTGATTTTAAGGTATCGATATGTTAACACAAGAATCGTTTACCCATAGTTTGCACACATTTATCACATTTTCAATGATAAATGCCAGATTGCCGCCTTCGATTCCACGAGACTCATTTATCACAGCCTCTCGATGAAATTTTTCTAGTAAATCAAAAGTCTTTTTTGTTGAAAAAACAGTACGTAAGATAGAGTTTTATTGATGTGCAAAGTTTCTTCCATGTATTGAGAATAAAATACCAAATGAAATGTTCAGGAGAAATAACAATGAAAAAGCAAAAAAAAATTTTGAATCATGAATGTTTTTTTCATTTAAATCAGGTCTGAACATTAAAAATATCCGTCGGCTACGTGACGTCACTCATAGTTTGATCGGCCCATAGTCTAATGGTAACAGTAACATAGATGCGGACTCGTAAACGGAAGGTCGTGGGTTCGAATTCTGATGGAGTACAAAAAACATATCATTTACCTTTTTAAATATGCTTTTCGCTTGGTTGAAAAATTAATATACCTTTACCAAAGATCGTTCATTAAAAGGACCATCTAGCCTTACAGCAACTGGGTCTTGCTTGAGAATTGGTGCTTTCTATATAAACGAATTCTTAACAAATATATCAAATACAATAATAAAAAATGTAAATACCTATTGTTTTTCATTTCAAAGGCCCCATTTTCACTGCCCATCCGAGTTCGCGTCGGAGCTCATAGTGAAAACATTAATATCCATTAGATCTTGTCATTAAAAGGGATCGTGCGAATGGCTTTCAACGCGGACGGAACAAGTAAAAGATTCAACTTCACCTCCTGTAATATAAAAACACTACCAAGAAAATTATTACAATTACCTGCGTACGTTGAACAAAATGTCTTCTATTTTTTTTCCTCCAGGAAAGATATGCCTTGGATTATTTTTATTAAACGAACACATTTCTTAGCTACAACTTTTTTTAACTTTCAATGAGGTTCCTTGACTTATAGGTTGGTATGCAGCTGACCACAACAGTCTATAATCTAAGTTGCAAAGATATATAAACATTTAAAGCTCATATCAAATGCATGCCCACAAACAAACACGTGTAGTTCGCGCTTACAAATGCTGAATGTGAACATACAAATAAAATCCAAACCTCAAATGAACATAAGCCCTACAACTTTTGCCAACCTTCCCTGACACAAGGGTGACATTATTAAAGTAAACCATTTTTTACAGTATGGGTGGTCAGCCTTATAACAACCTATAAGTCAAGGAAATGTAAAATGCTGTAAACCCCCAACCACCCATGCTGTAAAAATGGTTCACTTTGCCAATGTCAACCCGGTTTCAGGGAAGGACGGCAAGAGTTGCAGGGTGTATGTCCATTTAAGATTTGGGTTTTTATGTTGTAGGTTCACATGCGGCATGTGCAAGCGCGAACTTGTACGTGTCTGCTTGTGAGAATGCATATAATGTGAAACCCCAATGTAACATATCTTTGCAATTTAGATTAGATTAGATTAGAATGAGGTCCGGACATTCAATATATCGGCTATGTGACGTCACCCATAGTAAATTTAAAATTGGATTCCCGATAATCAGGGAGTTTGGGGCTTAAAGTTTTCTTGTTTATTCCTTGTCTAAAAGGATGGTATGAGGCTGACAACCATACTGTAAAAACTGACACACTGTGCCTACCCCTGTTTCAGGGAAGGTTGACAAAAGTTGCAGGGTTTATGTTAATTTGAGGTTTAGATTTTCATTTTGTAAGTACACATTTAGCATTTGTAAGCGCGGACTTACACGTGTCCGTTTGTGAGCATGCAATTTATGTGTATTTCTCATGTTTAGATATCCTTAAACCTTAGACTAAAGTTTATAGATTATAGAAATCATTTAGTTTATAATCTGCGGGGTCAAATAAAACATAAAGATTTTTTTTTCAATTTATTTTGAAGTAGGAAAATCTTATTGCTTCTTTATTAAGGTTTAAAACAGCGCAGTACGTAGTTACACTATATGTGTGGCTTAGTTGTGTCGCGAATATATTTTTTCCAAATCGCTATTTACGATGTTTTTAATATTGTCATCTATTTCATCTGCTTCCACGTTTGAAGTACCTATCTTATTCTTATTGCCTGCAAACATTTTCTTCAGGAATACATCTCCAGTGGGGATTCCCATGAAAATAGCTCAGTCGACCTGGTTACATACATATGAGGCAAGTGGGATTAGGAGAAGGAGTTTTTGAAATGTGTTGAAAAATACAGATATACGGCACTCTTGCATTATTGTACTGCAAAATACATGCAATTTTAAGTTGCTGTAAGAGTTTTTCCTGTCATGCTTCTCAAGTGTTTCATTTCCAACGTACATACTTTCTCAATGTCATCCCTGTTTCAGGAAAGGTCGTCAAGAGATCCAGGGATTATTTTCATTTGAGATTAGGTTTTTATGTTGTAGGTCCACATGCGGCATGTGTGAGCACGAACTTATAGGCTGTGCTTGTGGGATTGCATTTAATATGAATTTTAAATGTAGTATATCTTTGCAACTTAGATAATAGACACCTCAATGTGATTCAGCCATTCTTTTCTCGGTTTTCCCTTTCCTCTCTTTTCTTCCATATTTCCTCTGTGTATGCCTTTCATCTACATGCCCAAACCATTTCATCACATTATTTTTACCTTTACTTTCACACCCCCTTTCAACTTGTATTCGTCTTTCACCAATTTATTTTTTACTCTATTTCTGTCATACTTCTCAAGTGTTTCATTTTCACCAAACACACCTTACCCATTTTGCTGTCATTCGTAGTCCATGCTTCACTATCATACATCAATGTTGGAAACAATATGCCATTGTGTACTGAAATCCTCAAATCCATCGACAACCGTTTGCTTCTTGCAATTCTTCCTATCGCACCTACCACTCGCTTTCAACTAACACAATATTTTCAATATCACACAAAAACAGCGCTCACCAAATATATCTTAGTAATATTATTATTATTATAATTAATGGACCACCTATAACTCAGCTGAAATTTCTAATAAAAAATGGACAAATGGGCGTCTATATTTCAGGATCTATGAGCTGATTTGAACTTTTTTTTTGTGAATCACAGATCTAAATTAAGAAAGACAAGAGTAGAAGTTTGCCTTAAAATATTCCTCATGCTGTAAACATACTAGCGTTCTACAAACACCTAGAGTTGTAAGTACCTTCTGACTATCAGGCTTCTAGAACAATAATTTGTAGCTGGTCTTTCTCCAGTAGAAGTCCAAAGGGGATGAGGCTTACTTACACAGACCTAGCTGGTTTATTTCTTCCAAGAGGTTGCTTAAGTGATGGTGAACATTTAAAGTGTTATGATTTTATTTGGGTTCTTTATAATTCAACTTAATAATTCAACTGCGATTTATTTGTTTTACAATGTACTGATTACATTTCGTACTCTGCTTAATCAATGCTCAATGTTTCAAGCGACTCTAGCTCTCCGCAAATCCTTGCTCGTATATATAGGTACAAAAGAGGCGATTCTTGCGTGTTCCAGATTCTTCTATAGTGAATTGTTTCATACACATACTAGCAAGCTACGTGTTTAGGCTCACGTACTAATACTCCCATAATGGATCACACTAGAGCCAGATTGTTCGACACACACTAGCGTAACCCATACGTTCGTAACAATATGAAAAAAAAAGTTTAAGGCTTTGTGTATTGAGTTTGTAAAGGTTCATTGAAATCAATAAAGCAAAAATAATGACAAAGTTTTTCCACAGAAAATGATGTGATGAATGAAGGCTTTAATTTTTGCTTTTTTAAGCCGATCAAGACATCTCAAGTCTGATGAAGGTGTGAGGACCAACACAGTTTGGAATTTTTCAAAACTAGTGTGAAAATATTTTGTTATTTAAATATACATTTTTGTATTATATTTTTGAAAAAATCCAGTGTTTACCACAAACCATTTTTTTTTATCAATACACTAAATTTATCAATACAACTAAAAAATGTATCTAAGTATTTTATGAAAATGGCAACTGAATAAATTCACTACGATTTTCCACCCCAAGGTTTAGCTCCACTGCCCTTGGCAATTAATTTATCTGAACCGCTGGCGGCTGGAGGCTCGCGTGCCTCAGATTGGCCATCGCTCCCCTGATTGCTTCACCAGATAGATATCTCCCGAGGTCTAAGACTGTGGTTCGTTTGTCTGCCACATTCCATTTTATGGCGCTATCTTATAGGCAGCTTAAAGAGAGTTATTGTTTTATATTATAAATTCCTCAGTGATACAATTAAAAAAAAAAAAAGGCTAAAAAATTTGGATATATATGTAAACCAATACTTAAGTCTCGAGGTGAGCTAGAATTAACGGGAAGCTGTTATCAAATATAAAAGTTCAGAAGTTTCTTTGAGGTATGCATACGCCACACTGCACTCTTCTATACGTGGTCGTTAAAATTTAATTTAAAATTGAAAAATTGCAATTTTCTCGTCGTCCATTCACGTACGAGGTGCAGTACTTAATTTTCCACTTGGATGTCACCCCCCCCCCCTCTCATCGCAACACTTATGCATGTAAAACCACCCCTACGCCCTGGGGTGAATGGACACTCGATTATCTGTAAGCTACGATCCACAGAAGAGCTGTTCAGCGTTCATGCTCCTATAAACTATAATCTAAGTAGCAAAGGTACATATTGTAACGTTTCTTCTGAGGGTCCTTAATTAAAACACAAGTTAGCCATACAGTTTATTTACACAGACTTTCTTACAATATATTTATTTTAACAGACTTATTTTAACAGATTTATTTTAACAAACTTATTTATTTTGTACAGATTACAGTTATTTTACACCATATTGGTCGCCCTAGTAACTAGCTGTTCCACTGTGTGAGTGCTTTGAAAGACTGCCCGCTCCAGCCGATTGTGACCCTTCTTATAGCAGAACCTAGGGGCCATTCCAGCAGGCCCTAGAAAGTTCCACTACTGTATAGACGATTCTGGCACATGTTTATTTCTTGAAGAGTTCATGTTCTACCCACATACACACCTCACAACTTCAATCGTCTGGGTCAGAACATTCTCTCAAAACACACGCACACCAATAAGCATCTACCAGTGTATTCCGTTACAATATTATATGAAAACTGTAGATTTAAATATTGTATTAACTGCTTGCCGTCAAGCAGATTCTTTTTTTAAGGAAACCTGCGCGAGAGTCTCTAGGGATCTTTGAAACTTGTTTAGTGCCACAGAGATGTTGGTGATGTGGCAGTTTATGTCCTGATCAAGTTGCAAGACCGTTAGCTGCGCAGTGCTGTGGTGTGTTGCGTTGCGTTGTCTTTGTTTTGAGACACTGCAACGAAATGGCGATTGATATTGGTTTTGAATAGGGCAAGGTTCAGTAAAATTAAAATTTCAAATGAACACAACCTCTGCAATTTTTGCCGATCTTCCCTGAAACAGAGGGGGACAGCCCCCTCGGGAGCTGGAAAACTCCCAATTGTAGTGATGTAAGCCCAGTCCTTTTACTTGTGAAAATAAACGAGTTCCAAACAGTGAGAATTGTCACTTATGTACAGCTTAATTATGTAGTTAAGCTTAGTATAATATAGAAACGCAACTAAGCTACATGTATAGTGTGATTCTTGACGCGTTATTTCCAAATTGATCATATTCGGAGAGCTTTACGCCAACCATTTCAGTTGAAATGGGGATTTCGCAGTTCTCGACGAAGCTGCTGTTTATTTCTTGTAAAGGCTGAGTAAATCATGCTAGTAGCTTATTTTGGGTTCATTTCATTCTGACACCCTCGGTAGGATTTGAACCCTAGCTTCAAACTTTGGTTCTTCTCTCAATCTTCAGAACAAAACAGAAAACTTCGTTTGAAATTGAGTATTCTTGTGCTGTCATATTTAAATCAAGGATTCGGTCTGCACGTGAATTGATACAGAGAAAATTGCGTCGTCACTCAGCCGGGTTGCCAGAGAAAATGCGTACAAACATTTTGCTATTGGTTGCTGCTTAGCACGCCAGTCCCATACACGACTGACGTCTGCTCACCGAAACAAATGTCATAAATAAAAACAAATTCTCTTACTTAATCATTTGAACGCGTAAAGAAAGCAGGTAAGTATGAATTATACATTCAATGCAAAAAAATTAAAAGCATTTTTTTTCATTTCGCCGTAGGAGAGCTTGAGTTTTGTATGAAATAGGTCAATCTGTGTCGTTTCCATGGAAACGACTCATACTTCATACAACAACTGCACTTTGCTTCTGTACTCCAAGTATTTTTTTTAAATTTCAACGCGATCACAGAGTTTTACCAAAAATATATGGAAACTCAATAGCTCGCTAGAGACGCTGTTTTAGTTTCAATACATATTAGGTACAACGCTGTAATTGAAGATAAACGTAGAGTTTCCTTTTCATCAATTTAATTTTATTTCACCTGATTTCACGAATGAATACTCCTATCTTTAAATAAAATTGTAATCAAATATTTATTTTTTCATGATTTATTTTAAACCAGCTAAAGGTTGAAACTGATTAATTATTAGAATGAATTGATCGAAGTTTCTTAGATTTTTTTAGATTTCTTAGGTTTCAAGGACATAAAAATGGCGATTGATCTGTTGTGTTGGCGGCTAGGGCTTTAAATTTTAAATGTTTTATTCAATGGATCTACTGATTTCTTATAAATTTGATTAAAAAAAGGCTTTATTTACTAGTCAAATGTAATTTTTATTATTTATGTTCGTTAACTTAACTGTTGGTATGAGGCCGACCACCCATTCTGTACATAATTCTTCACCTAGACAATGTCACCGCTGTTTTAGGAAAGGGCAGAAGCTGTTACAGGGCTTATGTTCATTTAAGATAAGTTATTATTATTTTATGTTATACTGTTAGTACATTTAATACTATGAACAGGCCCGGATTAAGGGCGAGCGTTCGAGCGGTGGGGGTTCGAGCCGGGTTTCGAGCGGTGCGACCGAACCAGGGCCCCTGCGTCCTAGGGGCCCCGAAACATTACAGAAAAATACAATACAAAGAATTTTTCGGCATAAATTTGTTCGAGGGTCCAGGTTTAAGGCATTCACGACCAAAGGGTCCCCCAAGGACTATAGAAATTAGATTAAGAAAATCTTTACTTTTTTTGGATCCTAATCTAAAGAGGCCAACGAAAAATACATAATTTTTACAAAAAGGAAAAGACGAAGCTCCCTTCAACAAGTGTTATAGATATCCCCAACAGGTTTCCCAACAAATATGTATTTTTGGTGGGCGCCTGGAGATGGGGGAGGGGGGGTTGTGGGGCCCCCTGACTTTCCCCGCACCAGGGCCCCCAGTAGTCTTAATCCGGTCCTGACTATGAACCCTAAATGTTATGTGCATACCTTTGCAACTTACAGTTCGGTCGATAGCTCAGTTGGTAGAGTGCTCGCATTCCATGCCGAGAGTTCAGTTTCGAATCTCACCGAGGGTGTCAGAAATAATTTCCCGTTTCGATGTTTATTTCTACACTAAAAAAGAATACCCGCAAGGTTTACTCAGCCTTCACAAAAAAATGAGTACCAGCCCCTTCGGAAGCTTGTAAACCCACGGTTAGCGCAAGGCCGCCCCCTTTACCTGTAAAAATAAATAGGTTCCACTTGCCACATGCGATAACGCGGCAAGAAGTAATACTATATAGGTCGCTTATTTCCGTTTTTTTTACTGGATTTCTGAGCAGGTTTTTTTCGTCTTTTGGACAAGTCCTTCAAAAAGATTTCCACAAAGGGAAATTGTCATTTCTAAGGGGCAATCTGAGACACCAGCTGTTATAAGGAGTGTTTGGATAATTCCCAACCTTGTCGAGTGGACAGACGTAAAAGAGAAAAACGTGTTGAGAGTTTTTAGGGTGTCTGAAAATAAATCCAATCTTTTGAGGCAGCGTCTTGAAAAAGTATTCTTCCTGGAGATGCCATTGGAATTTAAACTTAATTTCTCTTTGTCACAAAATTTCGACAATCAACTTTTTTTTTGTATGTTAAATACCTTTAATTTGAAATTTCATTCTACAAAATTTTTCAAGTTTCTTGAATTATAGGTCAGTATGAGGATAAACAACGTAGGTACATCTTAACCATAAAAATTGGTAAGTATAACTATTAAAAGGAAAAGCAGCATGAGATGATGTAAATTAATATATGTACCTGTATTTTTACTTATTTATTTAAAAAATAACACATTTGTTGTTCAATTTAAAAAAAAAGAAGATATTGTTATGTAAATAACAAATACTATAAATTTTAGGTAGGTAGGTAGGTGTATTAATAGCTGATGAGAGTTGGAGTAATTATTATAGGTACCTAAGAGAGTGACATTCAATTATGTACCTACTGGAAGCTTTTTATTCTGGAAGGTTCTAGCAAAATTGGCTTCTAGCAACTACTGTCTTTAGGAGTATAAAGGGCTGCAAGCGGCTCGTAAGGTTCAGTCCATTTACGTCAAAAAAGTCATTGTAAGGGAAGACCAACTGTACAATAAATGTAAAGTTTTAAAATATAAATGTGAATTTTTAAAAATAAATATAAATTGTTAAATAAATCTTAGATAAGTTTTCTTCTTAGTTTTAGTAGTAGTAATCTTAGTTTTAGATAGTTAAATAAAGTGTTAAATAAATATCCATGAAAGAAGACCAGTTTTGTTAATTTAAAGATTTTTGAACTCTAAAAACACAACAATATCTATATTCTGCTCAAATATTTTCGACTCAAAACGGCATCCTCAGGAGTCAGGACCAGTGACTGCTTCATTTACGAGTCCGAAACGCTAACCATTAGACTACGGACTGGTCAATGTGTATATGTGGAGTATAATTAAAAATCAAAATAATGTCTTCTAAGATGTAATCATTAAGAACACAAATACGGATCTATCTATCTATAATCTATAATTCTTAGAAAATCATAATAAACTTTTCCATGCACAAAAAAGTTACATCAATATAGAAATAAAATCAAGGCTGAACTGTTCAAACAAAATCGTTCCCTTAGTGCTGTTTTATCTTATGTCCATTAGAGATAATTTCACATGAGAAATGATTGCATATGTGCCGGACCAATGTGTCTTATAAAAACTGGAAACTCATTTTCAAAATATTTAAAAGAACTCTCACAATATCATGTTTTACGTTTTTCTCTTAGCTCAGATTGTGCAGAATGTGATTCTTAAGACAATATCTTTAAAAGTTCATATTAAAATCAAATGGTAGATAAGTGAAAGAAGAACTAGGGGTACGGAATATTTCATAGCAAGTTTCTGTACAACCTGAGAGTTTCTGTACAGGAGGAGACAGATGGCGCTTTGAGCTGCCTGACGTTTTTGTGTTTTGCTCCTACTATTTTTATCATTTTTAATTCTCATTTTACCGTTTTTGGCAATTTTATCTGTTTGAATTGTGACAAGCTTTATAAACTTTGTTTTTTGAGTGTTAGTTTATGTTTTTGGTCAGTTTTATTGCTCGTTTTTTCATTTTGATTTTGTTTTTGACAGTTAAGTTTTTATATTTGACAATCAAGTTTTATTGTTGCCAAGTGCTTGTACAAGTAGGTACGTCTGGCTTGTTGTTTGTTTTGACAGCTGTCATGATGGTGTTCACGTATGGACTTGAGGAGCTACTTGTTCTTCGTACCATCTCAGTGCCGCCGAAAGTACAGGTCCTTGAAAGGATACAATCCATGACTGCAGTACAGCGTGATGTGACTCTGAAAAGAAGGCCTAGAGGGTGCAGAGCTGGGAGGAACTTGCGGAGGCGCATCCCAGTGCTGGTGAGTGCTGGAGACAGGAAGGACTACAGTGCCCGTGACAACCTCCTGCTCCCCGCTATCTTGTCTGCCGCCTTGTCTGCCCTGATGGTGCTGGGTGTGCTCTGCTATGCGCTGCGCAGGAGACAGAGGTGCAGGAAGAGAATCCAAGAGATCGGAAATTTAACGTCAGAGCTTCAAGCGGAAGACAACGCCATCTTGCTTACTGCCGAGAACCCTTTCAGAAGAAGATTAGAAATAAACTACTTATTTAATAAGTTAATAGATTTCAAGCGAAGCTGAGAATTTTTATAATATCTGACTATTTTTGACTCTTTTAATTTAATTTGTATAATTTTTTACTTTTTAATTTCATTATTTGACCTAGCGACTTTTTTATTTAATTTCATTGTTCTGTTATTTTAAAGTTGTTATTAGTTCTGTTTTCAATTTTATATTGCATTATATTTTATTTTATAATTAATATTTGTAAAGCGCCCTCGAGGTGATGTCACATGACGGCGCTGTATAAATTACCAAAAAAATAAAAAATAAATCAAATAAAACCTCCTAGTGAATTTACTTACATGCATACATACTTCGCAAGTGTACTCACTTACATGAGGCACAAAGTATTTTTTGGTGTCAGCCAAAAATAGCCACCGTAGTAGGAACAAAGCGTGTTGTCACTTAAAGTGAATAGGCGAAGTATTTTCGTCTCCTCGCTTACAGAGTTAAAAGGTGAATAGTTAGAAGAAGTTTTGCCCTACTTTGCTCCAATTTCCTGGGTACAAACAATGCTAGTATAGTTAATAAGACTTATAGTAGGACCGTTTCGTAGTCTAGTGGTAACGCTTCAGACTCGTAAATGGAAGGTTGTGGATTCGAATCCAGAAATGATTTCCCGTTTTGAAAATTATTTCAGAACCTAAAATAAAATACTGGCAAGGCTTACTCCGGTCCGTAGTTCAGTGGTAACACTTTGGTCTCTGAATAAAAGGTTGTGGGTTCGAATCCCGGCGGAGCACAAAAAAATACCGTTTATATTTTCAAATATGCTCTTCGTCGGACTGAAAAATTCATATACCTTTACTAAAATGCGTCTTACCAAAACTGGAATCGATATTTAAATAGTAAAAATCACTCGTAGATTTACATGTTCTACGAGTTTTTTTATAGATCAAGTTGTGTGGAATGTGATTTTTTAGACTAATCTATTGAAAGGTCTATAATCTATAAACTAAGTTGCAAAGATATGTTAACATTCAAAACTCATATCGAATGCATTCCCAGTAACAGACACGTATAAGTTCGCGCTGACACATGTAGACTTACACTAATCTTTAAGTCAAGGAAATAGTAAACTAAGATATTACTACACATTATACCATTTATATTTCGAATGTGCTCTTCGCTGGGTTGAAAAATTCATAAACCTTTACCAATGACCGGTCACCAAAGGTCCATCCAGCCTTACAGCAACTGGGTCTTGCTTGAGTATTGGCGCTTTGTAGCGACGACCAAGCTCGTACACCTCTGCGGCACTACAACAAGTGTCATAGACCCCTAGAGTCTTTAGAATCTAGGGAGTCTCCCGCACAGGATTTCTTAAAAAAAAAAAAAAAAACTTGAAAGTACCAGGCCTAAAAGTAACGGGATGTGTTGATGCTACATGCATATTATGTATGTATGCAAGAGTTAAAACAACATAATATTCTGATGATATGTTTATCGGAGCGGACATATTATGCTCGTCTTAATTGATGCATCTTTTGCCGACCTGCCCTGGAACAGGGGTGACATGAGTACTATTTTTACAGTATGGGTGGTCAGCCTCATATCAAACAAGTCAAGGAAAAGTAATCTAAAATACTAAACTAGAAAATACCGGGCCTAAGACAAATTTAACGTTTTGATATCTAACCTAAGACCCAATCTCAAATAAAAATAAGCCATGCAACTTTTGTCGACCTTCCCTGAAACAGGGGTGACATTGGCAAAGATATCCATTTTTTTAGAGTATGGGTGGTCAACTTATAAGTCAAGGAAATAGTACACTAATCTATAATCTATAATCTAAGCTGCAAGGATATGTTAACATTTAAGGCTCATATGAAATGCATGCATACAGACAGGCACATGAAGGTTCGCGCCTACACATTCTGCATGTGTGCATACAAATAAAGCAAACCTCAGATGGACATAAACCTTGCAACTCCTGCCGCCGTTTCCTGAACCAGGGTGGCATTGGCAAAAGTGAACCGATTTTTACAGCACGGGTGGTCAGCCTCGTACCAACATATTACTAAAGTTGAAAATATCGGGCCAACGTAATGTATTGATGCTACTTCCATGCTACTGATGTATGCAAGAGTTAAACAACAGGATGCTGATATGTGTGTCGGAGCTATACATGTCGTCTTGACTGGTGTATGGAAGAGTGTACGGCTTCCCGGCGGTCAGTGGTCACGAGTAAGTAAGCATAATTGGTAGAAATTGTGGTAAGTCTAGGCTGTTAGTCACCAGCACTGACACCCTCCTAGAGGATTACGCTGCGATCAATGAAATAAGCATATCTTACATACAACGGACTGGTATATGTAATACAAAAAGGCGTATGAGAATTATCGCGGGCAACGTGGTTAGAAGTTTATCTGTATGTTCAGCTTTGTTTTGTTTCGTTTAGGTTATGTAACTTATGTAACAAATACACCCGTTGTTCTTTCCAAAGGTATTTGTCACATATCGCACGCTTAATAATAAAGAGAAATACATAACTCGAAAATTGGGAAAATCGAGATTTTGTAATAAAACGCAAGAACAATGCGAGAAGAATAGGTAGAATGCGACAGCCGTTCAATTTGGACGAATATGACCGAGATAAAACATCGGCCGCCTTTTTCATCCCATACAAGTTGTACTGGGTGTCTGAACTTCAAACGTGATTTCCCAACATTCATGTTTTTTGAGTTATCGCTCTTTATTATTAAAAATTAGTCATCGCGCCAATTCTCAAGCAAGATCCAGTTGTTGTAAGGTTGGAAGGACCTTTCAGTGACCGATCTTTGGTAAAGGTTTATGAATTTTTCAACCCAGCAAAGAGGGACGACGCGGTAAAAAGTTTAACTGTATGTATAACTTTGTAGGTTTTGCGTTGAATTCAATTTTTTTTTTAAGCTGTAATTTTTTTTTTAATAATTGTTCATCCATAAAGAATAAATAACTTTTTTCATGCTTTAATAAGTATTTTTTTAGTTGTTAAAATGCTATTAAAAAAAAAACATAAAAAATGATGAATCAAATTGCCATTCATGCGAAAAAGATTGTGTGAAAGAAAGAAAATGTATAAAAGAAAGAAATAAGTGGAAAGAAAGTAAATAAAAAAATATAAAACATAAAATACAGAAACCCTCTACTATAAATCTACAATTTTGGTTAGTAATATATTTTTTTACTTAGTACCTGTATTTTTCCTGTAATTTTTTTCATTATGCTTTGAATTAAAATGGTTTTTACGAACCGTGATGTAGAGGAGGTAGAATTTCTCAACATTTTATTGGAGTCTTATCCAAAATCATATCTGTGCCACTTTCAAGTTGTGCCTCTTTTGCATGAAAGATACCAAACGCTTAGAAAGGCGTTCTTCTCCACATCGCGGTTCCTACAATTCGTTTTGAATTCAAGAGCATTATCGTTTTGTTCCTTACCTCATACGTGACCCCTTTTAGATCCATTGCGGTAAGAAGTAACACTATATGTGTAACATAGTTGCGTTTATTATGTTTTTTTTCACTAAAGGTCAATTCGGCCTAACAGTAACTGCGTCTTGCTTGAGAATCGGCGCTTTCTAAGGCGACGATCAAGCTCGAAGACGGCTCTTGAGGTGTGAAACACATAAAAACAGCACTCACCAAATAAATCATCCTAATATTATTATTATTATTATCACGATCTAACAGTTTCACTGAGGACACTCAAATATGTGAACTTGATTTTTCCCAAGTTAAAAACATGTCCAAAATGATACTTCAAATTTGCTAAGAGTGTCGTCAAATTTAAGACTCGTTGTGGAAATCTCTCGTTGAAGGCTCTTCTGCATCCTATTTTGATGAAATATTGTAACGTTTTAGCGTTCTCTGGCTTCTTTTAAAATTCAAAACGCATTTGTGTTTTTGATCTTATTTTGAAATTATTTGAAAGTTTGAGGGTTTGTGTATTTATATTTAAAAGAAATGAAATTGAAATAAATAATGTAAAAATAAAGCCAAAGTATTTCTTAACGACTTTTTTTTTATTTCTGGAGCGCTTTCGTTGTTATCCCACCATTATCAGGAGAACAACAGTATACAGTTAGCCCACTTACCTGGCCAAATAAATAGGTTCCACATGCGATACCCTCGGGGATAACGCGCTAAGAAATTCAAAACCATATGAGTAACTTTGTAGGGATTTGCATTGAATTCAATACATTTTTATACATTAATTTATATTATTTCAACAAAAATTTAATGTAACTTTTCGGTAAATTATAAAAATATGTTAGAAACGAATTTTATTGTTTGATTTTACCCCTTAATAAGCGTAAGTAATTAAAATGCTTTTAAAAAATCGTAAAAAAAATGGTGAATTGAATTGGCGTTCATGCATAAAATATCGTTTGAAAGAATTATAATGTATAAAATAAATAAATAAGGTGGTGTTATGGCCAAGAGGTCAAGTGGCTGATCTCTCTAGCGTGTTTGGAATAGAATAACGCTGGTTGACCATAACTTCGACCCTGGTTCAACAGATGCAATTGCATGCACACAGGCTTTTGCTTTCGCATAAAAACAACTAAGTAGATTGGTGAATTGCATTTTTCGATACAAATCTATTTAAAAAAAAATGGATAGAAAATAAATAATTTTCGGTGAGTACCTAATATCACATTTTTTTTTACGGAGTATCTGCATTTTTTATGTTTCTCAATAATTGTATTTATTTTTTCATTTAATTTTGGATAAGAAATGTATCTTACGAACCGCGATGTAGAGACGGCAGACTTTCACATTTTATCGGAGTCTAATCCACGTCATAATATAAATAAAGAAAGAGAAAAAACGCTTAGGGCCAAGAAGTTACACTATATGTGTAGCTAAGTTGCGTTTTTTTGCATTGCCTGTTGCACCAAACTCCAATCAGACAAAAATCTCCTTTTTCTCCTTGACTTATAGGTTGGGATGACGCTGACCACCCATACTGTAAAAATGGTTCACTTTGCCAATGTCACCCCTGTTTCAGGGAAGGTTGGCATAAGTTGTGGGGCTTATGTTCATTTGAGGTTTGGATTTTATTTGTAAGTACGCATTCAGCATTTGTTAGCTTGAACTACTCGTGTTGGTTTGTGGGCATACATCTGAGAGCTTTAAATGAATATATCCTTGCAACTTAGATTAATATATTATAGATTATACAGCAGAAATATACCTAGTTTCCCCTATGGTCATTAAAGATTGGATTTTTATATTGAAGGTCCACATGCGGCATGTGTAAGCGCGAACTTATACGTGTCTGCTTGTGGGAATGTACTTACATATATATCTTTGCAGCTTAGATTTAGATTTTACAGGGATTTTTTTAAACTAAAATAAGTGTGCCAAGACACAACACAGAAGAGACACATCTGCAGAGATACTGGTCACCCCTAACAGGATGGCGGTATGATACAGTACGACGAGTAAGACGAGCCACCACAATGGGTTGCAGGGTATAGCTAGTTCTTAATCTAAATCTAAGTTGCAAAGATATATTTCATTTGAGATACATATTAAATGCATTTCCATAAGCAGACACGTATAAGTTCGCGCTAGCATATGCCGCATGTGGAACTACAGTATAAAAACCAAATCTCAATGAACACAAGCCCTGCAACTCTTGCTGACCTTCCCTGAAACAGGGATGGCATTGGCAAAGTGAACCATTTTTTACAGTATGGGTGGTCAGCGTCATACCAACCTATATAGGACAAGGAACATATACAACACTTTACATTTTTAAAATCAACAAATAAGAATATGTATAGACATCAGAACCAAAATATAATACAAATTCTTATTTAAAAACCGTGGTTTTAGCCGCCAACATAACAGATCAACCGCCATTTCTTTATATCCTTAATACTTCTTTCATTTCATCCAGAGTTATACCCCTAATTTCTAATTTTTGTTTTTCAAGGTAATAATATCAAAATGCATAACTCCACAAATACGTTGTTTGCATTTATTTTTGTAATAACCATCACCATAATCCTCGCTGATGATTCTGCTCCTCAACGGCCAAAACGGCATTTAATCGATGCACCAGCTAAATGTAGAGTAGACGCAAACAACAACTGCAAGCCTGCGCTGCATTTCGTTCAAGAATCTTATGAAGACTTGCTCAAAATGTTGATGAGTCAAAATGGACAAGGACGTCGTAGGAAATACTTTGGGTAGGAAATAAATGGACCTGTTGCACCAACCTCCAATCAGTGTTTGATTGACACATTAAATTCGATTGCCTAATTCTGGTAAGGACTTCGGATAAATATTTCTCGGAAGTGGGTTATAATATTATGGAATTTAAACACGAAATATGATGTACATCGGCTGATTTACGAAAAAGCACACTTAATTTTAATTTTTGTCTGATTGGATATTGTGCAACAGGCCCTATAAAGGAGTGACCTAAAAAAACCCTTCTTTATTAATAAGTTGTTAATGTGAAAAGGAAAACTTTAATGAATTGTATGAAAATATGTCACAAAAAATGTGTAAAAAAAAATTAAGATTATTTTTTTGGAACAGTTTTATTGCGATTTAATTGAGTTTCTCTTATCATATAAATCATTTATCAATGAATAAGGATTTTAATAGGTTACTCGTTTATTTAAAAGTACAAAAACTTCCTCAAAAAAATTATAACCTTTTTTATGGCCAGATAGCGAAAATCACATCCTCGATTTCGATACAATGGCGGTAGAGGCGCTTCAGGAGTTGGTTTAGAATACTCAGACTCTGCTTTGTCTTTTTATTCTGTTTTGATGAACCTGTCTGACGTTTTAGCGTTCTCTGGCTTCTTTTAAAATTAAAAACGGAATGGCGTTTTTAGTTTAATTTAGAAATTATTGGAAACTTTAAAGAGTGGTAAAGGTGTAGCCAATGATAACGGTAGAGCGCTAATAAGCCTATGTATGGAGCATAGACTCTTTACGTCGAATACCTGGTTCAACCACAAAAGTATACATTTGTATACGTGGCAGAACAGAGCGGGCAACCGTACAATTATTGACTACATCTGTGTGGATGAAAGAATGAGAGGGGATGTAAGAGACTCTCGAGTATACCGTGGAGTAAAAGAATGGAGAAAAAATGAATGATGTAAGTATAAAAGAAAAGTACAAATGTGAGGTGAATGAAAGACTTAACCACGATGAGTTAAAAAAAACAAAAGAAGAAGGATGTGTTGAAAAAATGTGGTCAAAAATGAAATAAAATATGATTGAATGTGCGAAATCTGTTTGTGGTGAAGCGAAGGTCTGTAAAAGAAGAGGTGATGCATGGTGGAATGACGAAGTGAGAGAAGCTATTGAACAGAAGAAGAATGCTTTTAATAGATGGCTGAATGATAGGAAAAATCAAGCTCTAGAAGAGATATATAAGCAAGCAAAACGAAGAGCCAAAACCGTCGTCTTTGAGAGTAAGATGAAAATAGAAAGTAAGGAAAATGAGAGAGCGCAGCAGAATTTCCTCACCAAGAAAAAATCATTCTGGAGCTGGGTACGTGATAAAAACGAAAGTCGCGGATCAACCACCCCAGGCATTAAAAACGCTGAGGGAATCTTGCTGTGGGACGAAAGTGATGTAAGGAAGAGATGGAATGAATATTTCAAAAATTTATATGGCCAGGGCGAAAGAGACTATTATGATGTTGAATATAATGACAGCGATGAAGAAATTGTGAAAGAGGATGTGATAATAAGTATAAAAGATCTGAAGAATGGAAAAGCTGCTGGGAATGATGGTGTGAATGCTGAGATGATCAAATGTGCTGGGGAGTGCATGGTTGAATGGATGTTTGAACTGTGCAAGATGTGTGTGAAAGAGAGTAAAGTGCCGATGGACTGGAAAAAGGCGGTCATTGTTCCTATCTACAAAGGAAAAGGTGACAAAAAGGACTGCCAAAATTTCAGGCCCATCAGTCTTCTCAGTATAGCTGGTAAAGTATTGTGTAAGGTTCTCATAAAAAAAGTGAGACTGTCTACCGGTCATGGGGTTTCTGATATCCAGACTGGCTTTATGCCAGGAAGAGGGTGTGTAGACCAGATCTTCACTCTCAGACAGATTGTTGAAAAACATCTGGCTGTAGGTCGGAAGGTCTACACGGCTTTTGTGGATCTCGAGAAGGCTTTTGACTCGGTGGACAGAGGTATGATGTGGAAAGTACTCCTAAAGTACGGTGTGAACGGCAAGCTTCTGAATGGAATACGCGCCATCTATGAAAATAGTTTGGCGTGTGTAAGAGTGGATGGTAAATGTAGCGAATGGTTTGATGTTTACAAGGGAGTACGACAGGGGTGTGTAATGAGTCCGTGGTTATTTAACATAATCATGGACAATTGTATGAAAGAAGCAGAAATTTCTCATTATGGTGTGAAAGTGGGTGAGACGAATGTTGGAGTTCTTCTCTATGCTGACGATGCCGTAGTGTTGGCTGATACAGCGGAGGAGCTCCAGATGATACTCACCAAAATGAATGATGCTTTTAGTAAGAACGGTTTAAAAGTGAATGCCAGTAAGACGAAATATTAGTGTTTGACAGGACTGAGGAATGCGAGGAAATTGAGATAAGACTGAATGAAACAAGAGTGGAGGTCGTGAAAGAATTTGATTATCTGGGAAGCAAGTTTGAGTCGAATGGGAAATTGACGAAAGAATTGGAAAAGCGTGCTAGTAGAGGAAGAAGTGTAATGGGAACGATTGGAAGAATTGCAAGAAATAGGAAACTTACGAAGAATATGAGATTGGCGGTCCACAATGGTATATTGGTTCCGACATTGATGTATGGAAGTGAGGCGTGGACAGTTAATGAATGTGAGCTGAGTAAAGTATGTACGGTTGAAATGGCTTACCTGAGAGCAATGGCTGGAAAAACACTGAATGATAGAGTACGTAATGATTGGGTGATGAACGAGTGTGGTATAAAAGAGAATATGAGAATGAAAGTACAAAAAAGTACGATGAGATGGTTCGGACATCTCGAAAGAATGGATGATGAACGACTAACGAAGAAAGTGTACAAAGGAAATGTCAGAGGAAAGCGCGGAAGGGGAAGGCCGAGGAAAGAATGGTTAGACCAAATAGGTGAGATTGCGAAAGAATGGAACCTGCAGAGTGAAAATAAGAGAAGAGTATGTATGAAAAAGGTGATGAATATTGAGGAAATGAAAGTGGTTTGTAAGGACAGAAAAAAGTGGAGGCGCATCTGCGGAGGTACCGGCCACCCCTAGTGGAACGGCGGCAGGATACAGTAACAGTTAAAGGTTTGTGTATTGACTTTGTGAAGATTCATTTTAGGTTAATAATTTATTTATTTATAAAGGAGAAAAAACGGATACAGACACACAATTACATTTATAAACAAGAAAAATGGACATATACTCATTAATGTGCCTTTATCCTAAAAAAAACCCCACAAATTAGTTAAAAATTCACTGTGGCGGACAAATAAAATTATAAGTTAAAAACGGAAACTACAATTAACAGTAAGATAGAAGAAAAGAGAAAAACTGAATAAGAATGAATTAAATTCAAAGAAGAAAAAAAAGATATGAAAAATAAATAAAAAAGACAGAAGAAAGAAAATAAGAAAACTCAATCAGAATAATGAGGATGAAAATAACATTGTTTTTTTTTTTTTTAAGAAATCCTGTGCGGGAGACTCCCTAGATTCTAAAGACTCTAGGGGTCTATGACACTTGTTGTAGTGCCGCAGAGGTTGTTTAATAATGTTTGTAATTAAATCAAGGTAAAATAATTAAATAAAGGTAAATATATTGTAAAATTAAAAAGTAATCTACACAAAATGTTTTCCTTCACGAGTTGCATTTTTCTCTCGAGCGCTTTCGCTGTTATCACACCATTATCAAGAGAACAACCTCTTGATAATGGTGTGTTGTTCTCTATTGTTCTTTAGTGTTTTTATTTTTTTTTGCTTATGGATGTTAAAAATACATGTATTATTTAATTTGCCTTTCATGCGTTGAAAATAGAAAAGTATAAAAGAAAAATCAGTTAATGCAAAAATTCAATCTACAAAGTAACATATTTCTGTACACACGCTTTTCACTTGGATATATTTTTTTGGAAATGAAACAAGCCACACAAGTCTTTATACTGTTGATTCTTGCACTCATCATTATTTGTACTGAATCAAAAAATGCAATAAACGATTTGGCAAAGGCTCCTGCTGGTGATGGTACATCAGTCGAGGATGGTGATTTTAAGAGGTCCCACGCCCATGCACCTCTGAAACCGGAATCTGTGGAGGACTATCTTTTGCAACTCAAAAAGTCGAACAAGCGACGTCCGGGTAAAACAAAAGGATGAAAGTAGAGATGTGCGGAAGCTAAAATATACAAAATCAGAATTTTCACTACAAAATGTACCGGTTCGAAAATTCGGCCAAATGATTTCGTTAATTTTTGCTCAATAAACAGATATACATATATATTTAAAATTTGTATTTTTATATCAGTAGTCAGTAGTTAGTTAATAATGTATTTTATAGTTAGTTTTTTTTTATAATTCTTGTCATTCTACTTATATGTTGGTATGAGGCTGACAACCCATACTGTAAAAAATGGTTCACTTTGTCAATGTCACACCTGTTTCAGGGAAGGTCGGCAAGAGTGGAAGGGCAAATCCACATACGAAATGTGTAAGCGCTAACTGATACTTGTCCAAAAATAAAAAATAAACACAGCTAAGCTACACATCCAGTGTAACCTTTTGCCGCGTTATCCCCAAAGGGCTTAGCATGTGACTTGTAAAACCTATTTATTTGTACAGGTATGGTTTTCTCAGTGTTCTGGTATTACTTTCTAATAAATAAATAAAATTAACGCATCCTTCTTGATGTTTAATTTTCTTCTTTACGTCATTTTTAATATTATATTTATTTATTTTATTCGGCTTTTCTTAGACCGGTCCGTAGTCCAGTGGCAGCACTTCGGACTTGTAAATGGAAGGTTGTGGATTCGGATCCCGGCGGAGCACAAAAACTGAAAGATCCATCCAACCTTACAACAACTGGGTCTTGCTTGAGAATTGGCGCTTTCAACAGCGACGACCAAGCTCGCAGTGAGCTCTTGAGGTGTGATACAGACAAAAACAGCGCTCACCAAATAAATCATCCTAATATTATTATTACTATTTGTTTTTGAAAAATTTATACAAAATTTAGCATGCTCATGTTTTTTTTAAACAATAATGAATTAATTTTTATCGGCAAACATACAACAATGTTTTTCATCTGCGATATTTAGGTATGCCTTTTTTTATGGAAGTTGTGCATGTAATGGTTATATTTTTCCCATTAAAGTATTTTTCTTAATTAGTCTTGATTGCGTATAAGATCCAAAAAAATGTAAATGCTTAATAGGAAAATTGAAATATCAATTATCAGTTTACTTGGTTCACTTTGCCAAAGTAACCCCCGTTTCATGAAAGTTAGGTAAGAATTGCTGGACTTAGGTTTGACATTAGCCACACATTCGAGCCCCTCGAAAATAACGTGATTATTTGCGAATAAATTTTTGTAAATATTTCGAATATTCGATTAAGATTTTTTCTAAATTTGTCACATCACTATTTTGAAAGGATGAAGTTTAATACTTTCAGATATAAAAGACATCAGACATTGATGACATCATATGACGTCATCGAATTGTGATGACATGACATGACGTCATCACATCTGATGACGAAGAGATCCATCAAATCGTTATTGCAAATAAGAACATGGAAAGGATATTCCGTTTTTAGATAAATTTAATGCCATCGTGAATTTGAGGAATTTTTAATAAAACTCTAATGTAAAATTGAAGTATTAAATCTCCTATGAAATTTCTCTAAAAAAACCCTTGAATGGAATGCCATGTTTTTTTTAAATTTTGTAAAATTAATTAATACTCATTTTGTCCTTCTACGAAAAATAAAGTATTAAAGTTTTTGTGAATCTTTAAAACGTGCATGGTTTTTAATAACTGGTAATTAAAAATAAACCACTGTTTTATTGTAATTTTATACTTATTATTTGGAAAATAATGAGTACAACCAGTTTCAAAAACTTAGTTTAGAAAGTTTTGTCGGTGTTATGGACGAGGGGGCCAAGTGGGCTTATCTTTCTAGCGTGTTTGGAATAGAACAACGTTGGTTCGATCCCCGCCTGGGTTATTTGACCATTACTTTTACCCTGGTTCAACATATGTTATTAAGTAATTATTAAAATAAAATTATTTTTTCTAAAACGTAGTTTAATTTTCACAATCATATTTTATATCTCGAGCACTTTCGACCTTCAATACTCAGGCCATTTTATTTTGACATAAACCACTCTTGATAATGACCTGAGTATTGAAGGTCGAAAGTGCTCGAGATATAAAATATAATTGTGAAAATTAAACTACGTTTTAGGAAAAAAAAAATATTTTAAATAAAATGAATTTTCACTGTGTGAATACACAAACCCTACAAAATTTGAGTAATTATTAATTAATAATTTATTAAATTAAAAATAATAAACAATGATGAATTATTAATTGATGATATTAATACCTGTTTCTGGCCAGGCAGAATACGTTGGTGAATTGCATTCGTCTTCACAAGTATAAAATTAAAAAATCACATGTATACCTACTTTCTCAAAACCAGATTCGGACTCTTGACTATTTTCAGATAAACCATCTGATGTTTTTTTTAAGAATTTCGTCGTGCAAAAAGGGTGCCTCCTTAACATTTTGGCTTCAATGACAACGAAAGGTCGAGAATACGTAAGTTTTCCCTCGACGGCTTATCTGATATTTTTATGTTGTACAGTTAGCTGTAATTCGTCGATATCATTATTGTTTTTAAATAAGTATGATTCGAAATTTGAGTGGCTTTCATTAGAACAATGACTGACATTTATTAAGGTAGTATTATCCTAAAATTGAGAGATCAGTGATGGTCAAACTTTAGTCTCATCCATGTCTGGGAACTTTGGAAAGTTCTGGAACAATAACCAGATCACTCGAGAAGCTTCATAATTGTAACAATGTTAGAACTATAATATTGTATTTGCTATTTTGGTTGGCAGAGTTTTATATGACTTCAATGTAATTATGTTACCCACTATGATCTAAGTTGCAAAGTTATATTGACATGAAAGGATTATGTTGAATGCACGCCCACAGGTAGACATGTGTACGTTTGCGCTTACACGTGCTGCGCATGTCTAAATCTAAATCTAAATCTAAGTTGCAAAGATATGTACCTATCATTTGAGATTCATACTAAATGCATTCCCACAAGCAGACACGTACAAGTTGGCGCTCGCACATGCTGCATGTGAACATACAACATAAAAACCCAAATCTCAAGTGCACAGATTATAACAACTCTTGCCAACTTTTCCTGAAACAGGGGTGACATTGGCAAACTGAACCATTTTATATCAGCCTTTAAGTCAAGGAACATACACGACTTACATTTTGAAACAGACAAATAATATGTTTACCTAAACATTAAAAACAAATACAAAACACACCATTCTAATTTAAAATAAAAAAAATAAAGAAAAATCTAGTCATAGCCGCCAACATTACAGATCTACCACTTTTTCTTTCTGTCCGGTCGATAGCTCAGTTGGTAGAGTGCGTGCATTCCGCCCCGTGAGCTCGGGTTCGAATCCCACCGAGGGTGTCAGAAATAATTTTCCATTTCGGTGTTTACTTCAAACCCCAAAATAAAATACCGGCAAGGTTTACTCAGCCTTCACAAGAAATGAGTACCAGCCCTCTCGGAAGCTGGGACACTCCCTCTCCAACTGAAGTGGTTGGCGTAAGGCCGGCCACCTTACCTGTAAAAATATATACCCCTTCGGGGATAACGCGGCAAGAAGTTACACTATATGTGTAGCTTAGTTGCCTTGCATACGTTTTTCATTTCATTCAGAGTCATGACCTAGATTATGTGATCACACAAAACAGCGCTCTTCAAATAAACCATCCTTATATTTATGTTATCCTACATCAAAACATTAGACTTACCAATGTAAGCTTGGCGTAGAGGCTCTGTAAGCTAAAGTTATCATATTTCATCTACGCCGTAGTATACCTAAAGGCAATCCATACACAGTCTCTACGAGGCTTCAGGTCTACGCTTTCCTGTCAAGATGTTTGTTTGCTGGATTTACAGTGGCAACATGTTATAGCGTTTGACGGTAACACTGGATGAACCGGGTGTTTTTAGATGCTTAATTTAATTGATTATTTATTTATTATTTGTATTCTTTGTCTAATATGTTGATACGCCACACTCAAGTAATGAAGGCCCTGGAATTCGCCGCCCGCCAAACTCCATGACAAAACTTAACCCGGCACGCTGATTGGCCGGCGTTCGGCAAAACACCGGCCAACACAAATTTAGTCATAAATCTCAAGCACTTAAATTAAATAAAAAGCAAACATTTTATCTCATTATTTGTCAGCCCGGTGGGCAGAAAACTTGTACCTAAAAGAGAGAAAAATAAAAACGAAAGTAAAAACATTCAACCAAGTCTTCCTCATTTTAAGAGAGGGTATCAATGTACGTTGGTACGAAACTGACCACCCATACTGTAAAAAGTGATTCACTTAGCCAATTTCACCGCTGTTTCAGGTAAGGCTGGCAAAAGTCACAGGGTTTATGGTCATTTGAGGTTTGTATTTTAATTTATTTGTACACATGCAACATTTGTAAGCGTGAAATTACACGTGTATTTTTGTTGGCATGCATTTTATATGAATTTTAAATGTAAATGTATCTTTGAAACTTAGATTATACAGATTAGAGGTCTTTAAAAATAGATTTTATTAGTATTTTCACGGGATCAATTCAATTGAAAGTGCAGTGATTTATTGAAAACAATTTATTTTAGATACAGTTCAAACAGAGTTACTTTACACCTTCACACAAGAACGGTCAGTTAGCTTCACCCTGGCCACAGAGAGGTTTGGTCCTTATTTATAGTAAAATTTAGGATAATTCTCGAGAATCATTGAGAATGGAAATATGCGAGATTTTAATAGAACATTACACACAAACACTCTCGAATAATACAAATATCAAATACAAATTGTTACATTTGTTAAGTCCGGTCGATAGCTCAGTTAGAAGAGTGCTTGCATTCAATGCCGTGAGCTTCGAATCGAATCCCACCGAGGCGAGGGGGTCAGAAACGATTTCCCGTTTCGGTATTTATTTCAAACCCCAAAATAAAATACCAGTAAGGTTTACTCAGCCTTCACAATAAATGAGTACCAGCCTCCTAGGGAGCCCCACTTTAAATTAAGTGTTTGGAGTAAGGCTAGCCCACTTATTTGTAGAAATAAAAAGGTTTTACTCGCCTCATGCGAAACCCTTCGGGGATAACGCGGCATGAATTTATATTTCGCTGCCTTAGTTCTTGTTTACAGTATACGCCATTGAGAAAATTTTACATGAGCAATGTTTGCATGTGTACTGGACCAATGTGTCTAATGAAAACAAGAAATTTATTTAAAAAATATTTAAAAGAACTCTCACATTATCGAGTTTTACGGTTTTTCTTAGCTCAGATTGTGTAGAATTTGATTCATAAGACAACTGTATGTCAAAGTCATATTTGAGAAGATAGGCGTATACGGTAAACAAGAACTGGGGGAGCGATTTGTTTTTTTTATTTACCTAACACCTAAAATCTTCATAGACTTTATCACAGAAAAGCAAAACACACAATTATATAATTGTAACAATACAATGAAATTTTGCTTGGCGTTTTTATTGACATAAAACAATGAACTTTTTTACTGACCACACTGTATATTAGTAGTTCCATGTGTGGAAACAACAAATGTTGACCGTTTGGAGAGCAGAGCAAATAATGCTGGCAAGAGAGGCGTTGAGGTATTGAAGAGAAAGGAATTGAGACATCCGTACCAGGATATCGTGTGAACCTAGGTGCTTTATCTCTGATCATAACAATATAAGTAACGCTTTATTGACCGGCCCGTAGCCTCGTGGTAACGCTTCGAACTCGTAAATGGAAGGTCGTAGGCTCGAATATCGGTGGACCACAAAAAATATTCCAATTATTTTTTCAAATATTATGCTTTACGCTGGGTGGAAACCCTTACCAAAGAACTGTCATCAAAGGTAAATTAAGCCTTACAGAAACTGCTTCTTGCTTGAGAGTTGGTGCTTTCAATAGCGATGACCAGGCTCGTAAAGAGCTCTTGATGTGTAATTTACACAAACAAGCACTCACCAAATAAATCGTCCTTATATTATATTATTTATTTTCTATTTTCTCAATGCCCCTTTTCTCAATCAAACATCGGTCGTCACATGACTGTTAGCACTTCAGGTGTCACGCAACGCAACTCAATTAAGCTGCACATAAGTGTAACTTCTTGCCGCGTTATCCCTGAAAAGGTCGCATGTGATTTGGAACTGTTTATTTTTTAAGGTAAGGGCTATGCCAACCACTTCAGTTGAAGTGGGGGTTTCCCAGCTCCTGAGCAGGCTGGTTCGCATTTATTGTAAAGTCTGAGTAAAACTTGCCGGTACTTTATTTTGAGTTTGAAAGCTCGCTTGGTATCGAACATTTGCTCTCGGCATGGAATGAATATACTACCAACTACCAACTGTGCTATCGACCTGACTTAATACGAGCTTGGTCGTCACTACAAAGCGCCAAAGACACTATTTCTGTAAGGCTAAATAAACCTTTGGTGACTGGGTTTTGGTAAAGTAATATGAATTTTCCAACCAGAACCGAACAGCAAATTTACAAATATAAAGGATATATTTGTTTTGTGCTTCTCCCAGAATCGAACCCTCCACCTTCCAATAAAGACTGAAGCTTAAAAAATCATTTAAGTTTAATATTCAGATTTAGAATTAAAAAAATAAGTTTGATTGGAGCCACCGTTAGCACTTCAGTCAATTTAAAAAGAGAGAGAGAAAATCTTTATTCTTAAATGTATTTCCCTGTACCCTGTGCACGCGCCTCCTATACGGTAGGTACTATGTTTTAAAGAATAAAACAGAAACTACATAGGCGTATTGATCAAAAACTATCGTGGAAAAACATTAAATAGAACACAATTACCCCAATTGGTAGAAAAATAAAATAATTTGAAACATATATTTTTTTCCTTGACTTATAGGTTAGTATTAGGCTGACCAGCCATACTGTAAAAAATGGTTCACTTTGCCAATGTCACCGCTGTGTCAGGGTCGGCAAAAGTTGTGGGGTTTATGTTCATTTACTGTAAACTGTAACTGTAACTCTGTCGCCATTCCGCTAAGGGTGGCCAGAGCCTCTGCAGAGTTGCCTCCATATTTTCCTATCCTTACACTCCTCTTTCAATTCATTCATATCCATCACCTTTTTCATGCATTTTCTTCTTTTACGCTCACTTCGTATATCCCATTCTTTCACAATCTCCTCAATCTGATCACTCCATACTTTTTTCGGTCGTCCCTTCCCTCTTTTTCCTTTCACACTTTCTTTGTATACATATTTTGTTAGTCTATCATCATTCATTCTTTCCACATGCCCAAACCATCTCATCACATTCTTTTATACCTTAACTTTCACATCCTCTTTCAAATTACATTCGTTTTTTACCCATTCATTCCTAACTCTATTCCTCAGAGTTTTTCCTGTCATGCTTCTCAAATGAGGTTTGGATTTTATTTGTAAGTACACATTCAGCATTTGTAAGCACGAACTACACGTGTTGGTTTGTGGGCATACATCTGAGAGCTTTAAATGAATATATCCTTGCAACTTACAATATAAATTATATTGTAAATTATAGATAAATGAAAATTGAAAATTAAAGGAAAACTCGTCATCCTTATAAACATAAAAATATTTTCTATTGAATCGTGTTTCATAGTTAGTTGAGTTAGAAAATTTATGTAATAAGATTCTTTCTATTATTTCCTATGTTTGTTATTTCTCTTTTTTTCCCATTAGTCAATGTTTTTCCCTGTTATTCTTCTTTGTACAACTCGAAACTGCCAACTGCGAACAATTTGTTTTGCAACAGCCACTATTATTTTGATTAGAAATTGCTGCAGTCGAAGATGTTGTGCGAGTTGTATTTCAAATTATTTTTAATGCCGCTTATAATAATATTATGATGATTTATTTGGTGAGCTTTGTTGAATCACACCTCAAGAGCCCACTGCGAGCTTGTTTGCTGCTATAGAAAGCGCCAATTTGTAGGCAAGACCTAGTTTCTGTTACGCTGGATGGATCTTTGGTGATCGGTCTCTGGTAAAAATACATATATGAAATTTTCAACCCAGTATATTTGAAAATTAAATAATATTTTTTGTGCTCCACCGGCAATTAAACCCATCACCTTCTTATTACTTTAGTGAAGCCTTACAGTAACTAGCTTGCTTGAAAAATTGTGCGTAGAAAAGCGAGGACCAATCTCGCGGTAAAATCTTAAGGGAGGATCCATCCAAAAATAGCTTCATCTTATTATTGGATAGTGGGTAGATGTTAATTTAACTTGAGAACATAAATTGAGGTTGGTATAAACTTACAAAAACATGGATGTTTTAGGATAGATAACACTTTCTTAATTACTTTGGGTAATATTGTAACTCAGGCACAAAACCTAACGAATTATGCTGCCGTTCGATGGTCCAAAAAGCTCTTTAGAAACCACCCGAATAGAAATCAGATACCTACCTCTTGCTTTGTAATTTACTTCTGGTACTTTTAACCTCTCTCACTCACTTTACTCGTGTAATAAGATATTATTTATCCTTCAAAATCAACATTTTAATTTTTAACCATTGTAGTAAAGAGGTTGACACTTAAGGCTACAGACTTGGAACGGAAGGTATGCTCAGTAAGGCACAAACAACGTCAATGCTTAGTTCGTAAGTTCAATACTGAAAAACTATTCACAGTAAGATCAATACTGGAAAATTATTTACAATAAGCTCAAAACTCAAAAATTATTGTTATGTAAATAGTAGATTAATATAGGTGTACGTCGTAGGTAGTAATAATTATTATAGTGTTATGTCAAAAGGAGATTAATAAAGGTGTACATCGTAGGTAGCAATCATTATAGGCTTAAGAAATCTAGAAATGAAATAATCCTTTTGTACTCTTGAAGCCGGTAGAACATCCGAGAGTTTGCTGGCAAATTGGTCACTAGAGACTTCTGTCTCTGAAGTATATACGGAGCAAAATTGAGTGCACCAAGACAGTTAGATAGTCGCCTTTGATTGAAGAGTGTGTGCAGTGCTGAACTGTGAAAATAAATTCGAGTTGCTAAAAAGTGTTAAAAATAAATGTAAATTGTAAGATAAATTAAGTGAAAATAAATATTCAGAAAGAGGACCTGTATGTTTTAATTTAGAGACCATCCGAACCCAAAAACACTGCATTATAGGTACATATTAATATCAAAACACTAAACCTATACACAGTACGTAAGCTCAATACTGAAAAATATATTAAGTACATAAATTCCACACTGAAAGAATATACACAGTAAGCTCAATATCGAAAAAATGTACAGTCAATATTGAAAATAATATAACGAACCGATCGTTTGTTTAAAAAAGAATCATGGTGCCGGGCCCGTGTAATGAAGAGCTTCTGTAAGGGTCGGAGAGTGAAAACAAAGCTTTTTAAAAGCCCTTTGATATTTCAATCACATAAACAAATACACCCTTTCCACAGCACCCTTCACAAAAACTCCACCCCTAATACTTTGAACTGAGAAAAGGGGATTTTCCATTTTAAATTATATTTTTTATCAATGTGTTTATATCGTTTGAAATTATGTTTCAATAAAAATAGATTGTTCACAATTTTCTTTTGCTTATAATATACAAATATACAAGAGACCTACAGGCATTCCAAATACAAATTTGGATTTAGATTACTAAGACATCGAAAGCTACAATGATGACCAACGAATAGATGTTGCAGGAAATAGAAGAAGTAGATAGTTTATAAGTCACAAAAAAAAATGAAAAAACAAACTAGTAGGATACTTGATTTAGCATAGCAACATTTTTCTAGAAAAAAACTTTGGAAAACAGACACAAACTGGGCTATTCTTAGACATTTGAGTCGTCGGTTGAGCCCAAGCTTTGACAAATTAATAGTGCTTGGGCTGGAAGTTTCATCAGCACGTTCATTCTTACCTACCGAATTTTGTAATATTTGTATGAAAACAAATCAACTGTTCACTTGCGGCCATCTTGGATTTTCATGTCTTAATACAAATGCATCATTAGTTTGTCAAAGCGTGGGCTCAACCGACGACTTAAATGTCTAAGAATAGCCCCGAAAATGTCCTAAGAAGTTTATAATACACATGCAACATGTGCAAGCGAGAAATATCTGCTTTTGAGATTGCATGTAATATAAATCCAAATGTAATATTTCTTTGCAACTTAGATTAAAGACACGTGTAAATTTACATGCTATATGATCACTTTCAAAACAGAAACCCACATCTCAAATGAACATAAAACCTCTCAGTTTTGGCCGTACTTCCCTGAAACTGGGGTGGAAAAGTTAACCATTTTGTACAGTATAGTTGATGAGCCTCATACCAACCTTTAGTTTTCTTGTTCCCCCACTTCTAACGAAGAACGGAGATTATCATTAAGATACTACGACTTGAAATAGGGACTTGGTGATTATGCCGAACCTTTCAGTCAGAATGCATCAAATTTTGCAGACAGGAGCTTTGCGGTGGCCGGGCCGGTTGCCTGGAACAATTTGCTCATCGGTGTTTGCGCGAATCAGCCTACCACCACCTTCAGAAAGGGACTAAAGACACTGCTTTTTTCCAGAAGCCATGTTGTCCTTGAGATGGTCCTGGATCATTAAATGGCGCCACAGGAAAAAAATTATCCATAATCAATCAACCAATCAATCAAAGATTTTTTTGTCAATACAGAAAGTGAAAAGTGTTGGGCACCCAGCGTTGGCAGCGGTTGATCTAAATCTAAGTTGCAACGATATGTATCATTTGAGATTCATATTTAATGCATTCCCACAAACAGACACGCCTAATTTCGCGCTCACACATGCCGCATGTGGACCTACAATATAAAAAAACCCTATCTTAAATGAACATAAGCCCTGCAACTCTTGCCGTCGTTCCCTGAAACAGGGGTAACATTGGCAAAGTGAACCATTTTTACAGTATGGGTGTACAGCCTCCTACCAACCTATAAGTCAAGGAATGATCAAGGGGGCACAAAAACTCATCACGAGATTTTTTGTGCCAATGATGTTGATGAAAAATACAATAAATTAGAGCATGCTTTTCGCACATCATACTTCCAAGTTGGTGTAGGTAGGTATTTTCAGTACAGAGGCAATAAAAATAATGCCCTCAGCCATAAAGGGGATTTTTGTATTTTTATTTGTTAGGTGTGAATAGTAAAATACATGGCAGAGGAGAAAACGTCGTAAAAATATTTTTATGGCAGCGATACCCCTAGTATAAACATTTACATAATCTCCCCTCCTTCACGTAAACCAAAAATGTATGTAATATACGACGGTACTCCTATTGAGCGATTTAGTTTCATACATTTTTTCGATTTACTGAATATCGTATACTCGGGGTACTGTACGCCAACTGTAAAAATATAGCAAAAAAAAGTATAAGAACTTAAACAGCGCCTCTAGTGAGCGTCTTAATTACAATACACTTTTGGCAAAACGTTTTGTTTTGTATATTGAGGTAGGTACACTAAATGCTCGTAAATTTAAACATTTTAATTTTGAAGAGAAAGATTGCAAATATTTAAGGTGATTATTTCAAATAAATATTTTTTATGTATTATATTATTGCATCGTTGATCTCATGATTTTTTGATAAAAAAAAAGGATGATTATGCTTAAAAACAATGGCATTTGCAACTCAGTGTAAAAGCAATCGTCAAGGGGTCTGTCGGGACTCAAACCGACGTGGTTTCATTTCAAACACGCAAGTCAAAAGCTCGCAAACATGTTGAAAAAAGATAGGTTGATTAATAATATTTTTGTCACTAGTATGGTTGGTGCTCGAATAAGTGTTATTGAAACAAGCGCAAATTCGAGTCCCATCGTGTCCTATCGACCTTACATATCGATGCTGCTTCAACAAATGTTACTGTTAATTTTAAACAAATATCATTAAATATGAATTTATAAATTATTATTCTATGATGTTAATACCTGTTTCCGGTAGCCAAATAAAGTTGGTCGATTTCATTCCACTGCACGCGCAGTAGAGTACAAAAGTTGACTGCGAACCAAATGTGAACAGAATCTTAAAATGAATTGTGTAAAATAAATTTACAAAAGTTTTCATTCAATCGAATCCATAAAGCGTCACAATATTGAAAAACATCCTAGTATAATATTATTTATTTACTCCTTCATACTTCTACCAAATGTTCGGTTTCCTATCGTTTAGTCTCAAGATAAAATGATTGTTTTCCCGCGTAAAACAATTCCAGAGAAAATTACCAAAATTTATTTCCAGTACGAGCGCGCTTTCCGAAGGTGTCTATTGACGTTTCTCGAAAACTGGGTCGTACCTACAGCTACGCACAAAAACAATTTGATTTATTTCCAACTGTGAAATTTAATTGTACGGGAGCGGCGCGCTTTTCAAAATGGCGCGAAGGAATTTCTAGAAAACGAAATGGCGGAGTCGCTGTATCCGTCATGTCTGGTTCAGATGGGTGGAGTGTAACAAAAGAATTAAAAAGGTATGTAAGGAAAATAAAGAATGTAGGGAAATTTTGAATATGGAATAGAAAAACGAAAGATGATCGACAAGGAGACAAAAAGGAGATCGCTTACCCGGCTTCAAGGCCACAGGCTGGTGTAAATTATGATTATAAATATTGTTGTGTTTTGTAAAAAATCTGATAGAGAGGAGAGAACATCTTAAGGACGCCAAAGAACATCGTGGCTGAAAAATCTGCGACAATGGTTCGGTAGAAGCACCATGTCACTGTTTCGAGTCGCAGCAATCAAAGTCAAAATAGCCATGACGATCGCCGATCTTCGATAGAAATGGCACGAAAAGAAAAAAGAAGATACTGTGAGTCACAGGGTGTTGCATGAAGATACCAGTACGGGCTTGCAGTACATTAAATAAGTGATGTCCTCGCTCACGGATAAAGCAGTAGCTCTCCAACAGGGTGGAACTGTCTATTGAGTAATTGATGACTATAAGCTGTCACGCATACACACAAAAAGCAAATAAGCTACACATATAGTGCAACTTCTTGCCCGCGTTATCCCCGAAGGGGTCGCATGTGGAGATTCGGGACCTATTAATTTTTTCGGGTAAGGGGGTCGGCCGCACGAGTTTCCCAGCTCCCGGGGGGGCTTGTTCTCATTTCTTGTGAAGGCTGAGTAATTCTTGAAATCGAACCTTTGCTCTCGGCATGGAATGCAAGCATTCTACCAATTGAGCTATCGACCTTTTTTACGAGCTTGGTCGTCGTCGCTACAAAGCGCCAATTCTCAGGCAAGACCCAGTTGCTGTAAGGCTGGATGCACCTTTGGTGACCGGTCATTGGTAATGGTTTATGAATTTTTAAACCCAGCAAAGAGCAAATTTGAAAATATAAATGGTATATTTTTTATAATTTTTGTGCTCCGCCGGGATTCGAACCCACAACCTTCCATTCAGAGTCCAAAGTGTTACCACTGAACTACGGACCGTTCTTACCTGTACACTCTCATACTAATGCAATAGTACTTGAGCCATGTGAAGGGTGTAACTGTAGCTCGGTCGTTATTTCACTAGTGTTGGTCACAATCCTCTACATGGTTTTTCTTGTCCTTGTATAAAATAATCTAAGTTGCATAGATATATCATCATTTGAAATTCATATCTGCTTGTCGCTGGTATGGTCGAGCGAATAAACTCGAATTAGCGTTATTAAAATAAGCGCAAGTAAGCAACTTTGTAGAGGCTGTCGTTACCCATAGCGTAATAGTGTTAAAGTAACAGTTAAAAAAACGGAAAACAAAATGGCAGCCTGGTATTTAAGAAAAACAAAATGGTAGCCTGGTATTTTAGGAAATCGAAATGGCTGTTTGTTAGCGAAACAAATACAATAAGTTCCCCAGAATATTGATATATTAGTACTAGGAATTCCTGTATCACTTTAAATAATTCGGTCAAAATGGATAGAATAATATTTTGTTACATTAAAATTGAAATGTATATTTCCATTTTTCTGGCCTTTTTTGGAATTGGAAAATCTTTATTGAGATTTATTGTTAACTTTAACAATTAGATTTTCTTTTAAATAGATTTATGAAGAGGTTCCTTGACTTATAGATTGGTATGAGGCTTACCACGCATACTGTAAAAAATGGATCACTTTGCCAATGGCACCCCTGTTTAACGGGAGGCCGGCAAAAGTTGCAGGGTTTACGTTCATTTGAGGTTTGGATTTTAATTATCAAGTGCACATGCAGAATTTGTATTTGGTCATGCGTTTTATATGAACTCTAAATGTTAATATACCTTTACAACTTAGATAACAGATTGATGTCTCTTTCACCGACAAAAAAAATATGAATTCGCACGGCCGGGTTGCTAGGGCTTATTTTTTTTTAATTTTTGAGCTTCATCATTTTAGAATCCGTTGCCATGGTCAATCGGAGATGGGGCTTCCAAACGTTTCACCTATATCTGCGATGAGCTTCTTCATCGTAATGATAGTGTGGTGTGATGTTGGTTCAAATTTTAAGAGTTATTACAATGGAAGGCTTTACAGTTCATTATCATCGTCGCCCTTAAGAAGCCCATCGCAGCTATGGGTGAAACGTTCGTTAGACCAGCAGTAACAGATCCGGCAAGCAACTCTCCAGTGGTTATATTTTGTTATTTTTTTTATAATTTTTGAATAAGTACGGGGTGGAAGTCTCGACGACCGATAGATCTTACCGTAATAATTTGATGATAGGACGGAATGAAACATGGTGGCGTATGAACAGCTGATACATTTTATATGGAATAACAATCAGCTGTTCAGATACCGCCATGTTTTATTTCGTCCTATCGTCAAATAAGTACGGTAAGATCAACCGTCGGCTCTCGAGATTTCTACCCCTAGTAATATAGACGTGTGAACTTATTCATTAATGTAACATAGGAATTTTCCATTGAAAATAAATACAAATTCCAGGAGCACATATTTTGCTGGGAGATAAATAGAAGGGGTAGATTGATGACAATTAGATAGAGATAAAACATTCAGCTACGCTATAGGAGTGAAAGAGAAAACCGAGAATTGATTGCTTCATCCCGGGTCAAGGTTTATCGAATAAAACCGCCGACTTAATCCCCTCCATTCAGAGCCGTTGATTAACATTCCTCCGGAGCAATTTATTCTCAGACTGCGAAGAAAATTGCACGTTAAAGCCGCGATTAAAAATTAATTTCTGAATAATCTATTTTCAAATTTTTACTTCGAGTATTCAAAGATGAAATAATAAAATTAGGATTATTTATTTGGCGAGCGCTTTTTTTTGTGAAAACAGAGTCGCTTTGACCATTGTAACGCAAAGAACTGATAGCAGAGATTGAAGAATGTAGTGCATTGTAACTAATATTGTAAAAAAATAAATCTTGTGCCATAAATTAAAATACCAATTTAATTAAAAGAATCCCAAGTGAAATCATGACACTATGAATACTTTTTTGTTTTATCTTGTCTGATGATGAACTGTCTTTTGCCAGCAGGTGGAAGAGCCACCTTCCGTTGGAGCTGGAGAGCAGGGGAGCAGCGAGGAACCTGGAACAGGAAGTCTGGGACAGTCGCTGGTGACCAGCAGGGATGAGGATGATGACTCCAGCAACAATGCCAGCTCGGAGGGGAAGAGCCCTGGACAGAGGTAAGACGAAGAATATCAACCATCTTCTAGTGCTTTCTAATCAGTCAAGATTGACGATTATCATGGCTATTTGTATATTTGCAAAACTATTGTATTCAAAGAAAAATATTTGCAAAATTATAAAAATAAATTATATACGGATATTTATACGAACCGTTAGTCGAGAATCTCAGTACTCTTGACGTTTCGTTGGCAACACAGCTGTTAGGAATCTGGACGGAAGTGCAATCAGGAATAAAGGGGGAACACATGAAAGGACTACAACTCGCAGAAATCAAAGTCGTTGTTTTTTTAACACGCCAAATATTTGTCAAAATTTTACAGGCCCCGGCAACACAACCTTCCTGATCGGAGGTCAGTACAACAGAGAAAACTTACTTATATAAAATAACTGAAGACACAAAAATGTCTTATGTATATTTTATTTATTTTGATAGCTATAAGAGATATATTATTTTTAGTTTGACAAACAAGGCTTAATTCAGACAAATGAGCAAAGTCTTGAGGAGACACCCTCTCTGTACGACGACTAGGATGAACTTCACTTGAGAATGAACTCTCGTACAAAGAGGGTGTCTCCTGAAGACGTTGGTTATGCTGCCAAAGAAACGTCGAGAGTAATGAAATTCTCCACTAACGGTTCGTACAAATATCCGTGAATTTAATTGATTTTAATCATATTACAAATGTATATAACGACTATTAAAACTAACCTAGTTTGATTGAAATAAAACTAGTTGTATTAGTATATATTAAAATTATTTCATTATTTTAAAACATAATTGCATAAAATTATAAAGATTATAACATAAGACTTTTTTGTAATAAATATCATTAAAAATTATTCATTCACTGTTCAAAATATATATATATACCCATCGCATGCTCACATTTCTCTGCCCCTCAAAAAATTCTAGAAAATCACTTCGTCTCCGGAGGTCCGCATCGCTCGGACAATACAGACCAAGAGGTCCCAGAAGGCGCTTGGTATCTTCGTTACGAGAAAGACTCATCTCAGAGGGGATCGAACCCGGTACATCGAGGACGAGAAGAAGGACCTCCAAAACCCCACGAAGCAGCTGTGCAAATATCAGTGGAACGTCCAAAAAGACCCAAGGAAACAAAAACTGGCGAAACGTCCGAGCCGTCATGGCTTACTATTATTCTTTGAGGAAAATAAAAAGGTTCGAGAATCGGATGATAGGCTCTACGTGAAGGCTTTTGTTTCAACGCGGAGCTTTTGTTGTGTTTTTTCAACAGTTTGTAAAAGCTCTCGGGGTGAATGGTTTATCGCAGCTTTTACTGTTGAAATGTTACAAGCATTTTTAACACACGTAAAATTGTGTATTTTATTTTCATTTTTCAATGTGTGCTTTTTTGATTTATCGAGTCGCGAAATCGTTTTGAATTTCTAATTTTTTTTTTAAAACGAATGAGTCGTTTTTTTGTTTTGTTTTATCAGATACACGTAAAAATGAAAAACGTTCATTTTTCACATCTTGCTGTGACGTTTTTCTTTGTTTATTATTTGAATGTGAAATTAATTGATTCTGAAATATAAAAAATAATGCAAAACAAAACTCTCAGTTTTAATTGTGTATTTTTAAATTTATATTTATGAAAAACTATGATAATAAATAATAATAATAATCTATTTTGCAAGGATATATTCATTCAAAGCTCTCAGATGTATGCCCACAAACAAACACGTGTAGTTCGCGCTTACAAATGCTGATTGTGTACTTACAAATAAAATCCAAATGATAGTTTACAAAAAATAGAGTTGAGTATTTATTTTACCTCAAGAACTTTCTACTTGCTTACGTCTTTTTTAAAAGGACACTGTTACAAAATTGACAAGACTAATACCATAGAGAAATGAGAAGAATAAGCTACTACAAAGAGGTACTCGTACTATAAGATATATTCCGGGTGCAACGGCAGACAACTAATTGCCCTTGAGACTTTGGAAATTCATAAACATAAAAATTGTAATTCTTATAGTTTGGTCAATGTTCAGATTCCTGCTGCTTCGATCTAATTGCCCCTCTTTATCGTAACTCATCGTTCTCATTTCTCTATGCTTTTTTTCTTGTCTATTTTGTAACAACGTCCTCTTGAAAATGATGAGCTTGTATTCGATAGACAAAAAGTTTCATCCATCTGGCGCTAGATGTCTATGTTTAGCGGTTCATTCAAAATTTAAAACAAAATCTTCATATTAAGTTCAACATATGCGATAATAAAAAATCTAAATATATTTTACAAATAAAAGGGAACAAAAGTTTTCATAGCCTGATCCGATGCTTGCGATCTACTTGTAGAAGGTTTTGACTGTTCGATGGCTAGGTTTTCCTTAGTTCTATGACTTGGGTGTGCCTTTTCATACATTTATAATTCCTGTCTTACTAACTGACTGTGTTTTCTTCCATATTTTTTTAGCATATAGCGGAGTTGATCTGTGTCGCATTTGGGGACAGCATCCCAGTGTTTTTTGTTTTCAACCAATCTCTCAAAAATCGGATTTAATAATGTCTATGTGACAAGGCGTGTCCCTCCAGTGCTTGTTTGACTTTTCTACAATTTGAGCCAAAGATGAACCTTCAATGAAATTGTCTTAAGAATCACATTCTACACGATCTGAACAAAGAATAAAACGAAAAACGCGATACTCTAAGAGTTGTCATATATGAAATGAAGTATTTTAAAAATATATTTCCAGTTTTTATAAGACGCATTAGTCCAGTACACATACAACAAATATTGCTCATGTGAAATTACCTCTGATGGATATAAGACAAACAAGCACTGAAAGGACGAAGGGTTCTTAGCAACCAACGTCAATTTGCGATTTCTCTAGCAGCCTGGCCGTGTAATTTCACATTTTTACAATGGAATTAGTGCCGTATTCATTGTGTATCTGATTTTTGAGAAACTGGTTTTTAATGTTAAAATATTAAGTGTTTGAATTACCTTTTGTATTTGTCTGTTAAAGCAATGCCAATCCAAAATTTGATAGTCAATCAATATTTGATTGACTCATCAAATTTGATTGTTTAATTCTGGTAAGGACCTCGGTTAAATATTCTCGGAAGTGGGTAATAAAATGATGGAATTTGAACAGAGAAAATAATGTACATCAGCTGGTTTATCACAACTAAATTTTTTATTCAATGAGAAAAATCACACTTAATTTTGATTTTTTCTGATTGACTTAAGTTTGGTGCAACAGACCCATAGGAAATAATCTTTTTTTGCATATACTCGTTATTTTGAAGCTTAAATATTTCTGGATATTGTTTTCCATAAAATGTTCAATGCAAAAGTTTAAAGTGACCCAATTTTGTATTGCTTTATTATACAATTGCAAACATACCTTTAATCATCGATCAACATAAAATAAAAATATGGAGCTGTTTTGTGTGCCAATTAGAATACGCCCTAGAGCGCCTTCTTCATTTTAATGAGATCTTGTTATAATCAGTTTCCAAGTCACCGCAAGGAAATATTAAGTTTTTGTCTCTTTTTGACCTATACGGTTGAAATCTCATTTTTTCATTGTTTACCTATCATTGTGTGTTCACGGGGGCTGTCCATATATTACGTCATTCGCATTAAGGGGGGGAGTCTGGTTTACGGATGATGGTAAATGATGTACGAGTACCAAAAGTGACGTTGTTCCTGTAAATATCAATTTCTACAAAATATACAAAATATTATGTAAGTAATATAACATTATTAATTATTAAGCTCATCCATTATAACAGCAAGAGAGGGAGGGGGGGTTATTAGATAATGACTATAGGATGATTGTAAGGGGGGGGGGGGGGGGCGAAAATCGGCCAAAATCGATGACGTAATTTATGGACGGCCCCATGGCAGTTTGATAAAATGTAAAGAAACAATCGTACCATCTATGCTTTTTATTTTCATCGATGATTAACATTATTGACGTGAACTTCTTTTGTATCTGCTCAATTGATTCATGATTATTCTAATACAATTATTAAATTTGAGTCGTATAAATGCAAACGCCGTCAACTCCTCACGCGATGATTTTGAGAAAAATAAACTTGTGTGTTTGAACGCAATTTGGAACCAGTTGGAGATGACGGCGTTTGCACGAAATCATCCTTTTTCAATTAAAATTACGAAGGATTAAGTGAGGTTTTCATCACATTGCACACAGCAAATGATTTGTTACACTACGCAGAATCAAATTCAATAATTATCTCAAAAATCATAAAATTTAGAGATGACGGCGTTTGCAGTTATACGACTCATTTGTTGAATAAAATTACGTAAAATAAATTGATTATATAATCGATTTTTTTTTCTTATATGTGTACAAATTAATAAAAAAATTACCAAATATTTTGCCAGTTCATAAAACATAAAATCATGGAGCAATTTTCCTATTAACCTCTTTACTTTATTGTATATTTTACAAATAGGATTAACTGAATTAAAAAATGCTGTTACTCTGATTGGTGTGTGTTTATTGAAAATATTTCAAACATTTCTATTTCAGTTTGTGTGCTACAAAAATATGAGTTTTGTGAACTTATAGATTTTCTAAGTGTGTAAACAAATGTATAAAGTAAAAAAATGTTAGGTTAGAAAACACGATGGAAAAAATGTATTTTTACAACAACAAAAAACACTTTGTTAATAACAATAATAAAGTCCGCACATTAAAAAAAATCTCACTCAATTGGATGACGTTACAAGTTGTCAGTCTTAGTAAAAATTATTGACTCAAAATGATTAGGATCTTTAAAAATTATTGTTTAAGTAGGAATCACACCTTAGACCCCTCAGCGAGCTTGTTTATTTTTTTTTATTTTTTTTTTATTAGACAAACAAACAGTATACATGTAATATATGACGTGATAAACAACATATTTATAAAATTTCAATAACCAGCAAAGTTTGCAAACATAATGTAGTATAATTTCGTTTACAGCTTAATTAAGAAGGATAAACAAGAAAAATTTAGAAAGTAATATTAGAAAAATGAAGAATGAAGAAGAAAAAAAAACAAAGAGAAACGACTATCAACTTAATCATCACATAAAGAGAGGAAAAGGAATGGGGGGAAGAATAGGAGAGAATAGTTTAGGGAATATTTTATAGGAAGAGATTTAAAATATTTTAAAGGAGAATAGTTAATAGGAAGAATAGTTTATTGCTGTAGAAAGCGTTGTCAAACAAAACCCATTTCTAGAAGTCTTGATGGACTGTTGGTGACAAGTCTTTTTTTAAGACGTCTGAATTTTCCAACTCAGCGAAGAGCATATTTGAAAATGTAAATATATTTTATATGTTCTCCTCCGGCAATCGGACTCATGACTTTTGGATTTCAAGTTCGTAGTATTGACCACTAGACTACAGACCGGTCAATCATACAGCTTTGTGAAATAAAGCTACTTGAACATCTAATGACAGATGTGATGAATACAGTACGTAGAATTTTAGCATCTGTTTATCAACCAAACCAATAGTGTACTAAGGTACAACTTTATGTTCTGCCTCTAGAGTAAATTTAGATTTTATTTTGTATAGTTAAACAGCAGAAAAAGAAGGACAAATTTGTAATTAAGATCTTTCACAACCGTTCAATCAATCTCAAATGCCTTGCGATCCGGCCAAGTAGCGTCAAAATATTTCCCCCCCCCCGACGTAAATGTATGGACTCCATTGAAAATTTTGTAAATCATATTTTCAAGGTTTTTTTTGTGTATAAATACAGTTTATTTCATCGTGGTTAATTATAAAACTTTTAGTATAAATTGCTTCCCTTTCTGACTTTTTCTTGTTAAAATTTTCTTCCCTACGACTTTCACTAGAAGTTTAGAGAATTTCTTCGATGCTCAGTAGACTTTTTTCGACTTTAAGTTCTCTTTCAACTCTATCGAAAGAGAGCAAACGTGTTTTTCCTTAATATTAGGGATAGCCTATCACTTGTGTTTTTGTTCTGTAAGTTTTTGTTACTAAGTACATTGTGATGCAAAGAATCAAAGGCAGAAATGTAGGATTTGTTATTAAAATGAGACTTATAGCTTTATTTTGAAAAAAAAAAAAGATTAACAAAATAAAATAAATAAAAATGTATTCCATGAAAAAATAAATATTATGTAAAACGTAATACAAATTCAGAATGGTAAAAGTTCGGTTAAAATTTTAATCAATCGTTTTGAGCTTTACAATTTTATCACGAAATTGATCAAAATCAGGGAGAAACAGAAAACGCAAAATATTTCTTTCTCATAATTTCCGTATATTTATTTAATTTTTGAACAAAATCCTACATATCCGTCTTTGGTTTTATATTACTCAAATTAATTTCAAGACAACTAACATACTTAACTACATTATAACGCAAATTAGATCCGAATATAGTGCAACTTATTACCGCGCCGTGTTCGAAGGGGTCGCATGTGACGTGTGAAAAATACTTATTTTTACAATTGAGGAGACTGGCGTTACGCCAACCACTTCACTGAAAGAGGATGTTTCCCAGATTTTCAATTCTCATTTATTTTGAACGCTAAGTAAACATTGCCGGTATTTTATTTTGGGTTTGAAATTTGCACCGAAACGGTAAACCATTTTTTATATCCTTAAAAAAAAATAGGATAATTTATTTGGTGAGCGCTGTTTTTGTGTGTATCACACTTCAAGATCGTCGCTGTAGAAAGCGCCAATTCTCAAGCCAGATCCAATTGCTGTAAGGCTGGATGGACCTTTTGAAGACCGGTCTTTGGTAAAGGTTTTTAAATTTTTAACCCAGCGAAGAGCAAATTTGAAAGTATAAATGGTATTTTTTTGTGCTCCGCCGGGATTCGAACCCACAACCTTCCATTTACGAGTCAAAAGTGTTACCACTGGACTACGGACCGGTCTCTGAGGTGTCGGACGCTGCCAAGGATCTCATCAAGGGGCTGACGAAAAAACGCAAATAAGTTCCCCATAATAGTGTAACTTCTTGACTGCACTAACTCCGAAGGGGATACACGTGGCGATTCACAACCTATTTATTTCGACGGGTAAGGGGGCCAGCCTCACGTCAACCACATTAGCTTAAATGGGGAAAAACCCCAACGTTTGAATTAAGCAATGAATACAAGTAATAAAATAAATTACACGAGTAACAATTAAATATACAATGAACCATTAAGTAAACGGATAAATAAATAAATGAAATGGTTTGAAATTCAATTTATTTTTGTAAAGTGTAGATTTATTACAAAAAACATCATAGCGTTATTACATCAAAATATAATTTTAATGAATATTCAATTACAGAGATAATTAATTAAACATGTTTAATGGAATTCAAACGTGCCGTCGTCATATTTGTTCAGTGAAAATTGAAATTCATCGTTTTTTAATTATGTTATATTAATAATTTTATGGAGCCCGTCACTGGCAAGGGAATTTTAATTAATTGATTTCTTAAAATTTAATTAAACGTCGAATAAGTCTTGCATTAAAATAATTGAAAAATTTCTTACGTCTTACATTAAATACCAGTGAAATAAATTCACATACGTGAAATTTTTCCAATTAATTTGTACAACAATAAAATCGTTTTTCTTTGTTTACTTTAAATTCTATAATATAATAATTAAATCTATAATCTAAGTTGCAAAGATAAACATATTAACATTTAAAGCTCATATCAAAAGCATGCCCACAAACAAACACGTGTAGTTCGCGCTTACAAATGCTGAATTTTTACTTACAAATAAAATCCAAACCTCAAATGAACATAAACCCTGCAACATTTGCCAACTTTCCCTGAAACAGAGATGACGTTGGCAAAGTGAACCATTTTTTACAGTATGGGTGGTCAGCCTCATACCAACCTATAAGTCAACAACTTATTAATGACACATAAAGACCGTTTGATACAGTTGATAGATCTCTTGCGTTCAAAATTTGAGAACTACAGTTCAGTTCCACTGATTTTCCCCATCGTGGTAAGTTTTTCATATTTTTATCATATTACCGGCAAGGTTTACTCATCCGATGAGAGTTTGCTTCTTTGAGAAAAGAAAAACCTTCACTTCTATTCAAGTGGTTACCGTAAGGCTAACGTCCTTAACTGTACAAGTAATAAGGTTCCACACTCCAATTGCAGCACTAGTGAGTTGTAGGTACACTATTATATTGGTGCAGCATAGAAACACACCGTCAGCGGGAGAAATTTAGTTTCTTATTTTTCTCAACGTTTCTGTGGTCTCTGAATCAACATCTTCAGGGGACCATATTTTTGAACGGTGGGCAAGAAAGAACTTTTTTGTTTGACTAATTTTAAAATTGAAATTAACAAAAAAAAACATTGTCACAAGCACTCATTTCAAATATCTTCGGATATAGGCCCATGATTTTAGCTATAGGCAATGAAAAGTATTGCCTTGAAAAAACTGTATCCCGCAGCTTGCTCACATACCCATATTCATTAGTACACAAATATTAACTTTGTTTCCTTTGACAGTTTTTAAATGATCAAGTTCACCCTTCTATGACAAACAATTGACAACAGATCAGAAATAATTTTCATTCAGTTCTTCATCTCATGATTAAGAAATACTCAAGTACATATTATACAATGTGGTTTCATACGTAGAGTAAACGAATTAACATACACAAATGCCTACTAAAAAATATACTTACAACTTACAAACTGACCTCATCTGTTTATGTTTGCAAATGAATGGTTGATTAAATAAGGCACTACTTAGGCTCCATCTTATCTGACTGACATGATTTCGCCTGTTGAGATGGGTGTTAGGAGGCAGACACTCAGATCTGCGGGCGATGGTGCAATCAATTTGGTTCAGCCGCACCGTCAGATCCGTACAAATTTTGGAGACCGTGCTTTCTGTGTTGCGGGTCCGGTGGAGTGGAACAGACTGCCACCCGGAGTGAAGAACTCCAAATCTATGGGTATATTTCGCGGAGCTCTCAAGACGCACCTTTTCAAAAAGTCTTATCCGTGATCGGAGAGGGCCCTTGAGGTGTGACACACACAATAACGGCGCTCTCATATCATGTGTAATTAAAAATAAATTAGCCTGATATATATAAGTAAGAAAGTGATCTTCAAGGAAACAATGAAAACGTACATGAGAAGTTTAGAAATATTCATCAGAATAACTTGTCTATACAGCTCACACGACGTTTCCATCTCCACCATACATTTTAGTGAAAAAAACTGTCGTTAAGTGTGCGTGGAGTGTAACGCCATCTTTAAATTTTTAAAATCCAACCTGCAGTGTTTACTCCAGTTTTTAATACATTAAAAAAAATTCTGGTAAAGAGAACTAAACTGTATATCGCCACCGTTATACTGAATAAGTGCTGATTCACTGATTTGAAATTGTGGATTAAACATTTTATTGAGGGTACCTTCTCATAGTGATTTTACTTGCTATGAACTATTTCTCATTTCAAATTCCTTAACTACAGGAATTTCACAATTTTTTAGCCGTTTCTTTCATCGAAATAGGGACAAGGTACATTTATCTTAAGAACCCTTGTTGGTTTAATATGTCATTTATTCAGTTTTACTTTTAAGGTATTGAAATCATTTTGTTTCAAATCGAATATATGATTATTACCAAATTGAGTACTTAGTGCCTTATCTAATGGACTCTTTCTCGGCGGACAAACGACACACTTGTATGGAAAATTGATCCTTGGCAGCCAATAACACACAATGAGTTTGGCTTTTCCCTAGCAACCTAGAAGTGCGATCACACAATGTTTTCTAAATCAATTCATGTGCTGAGTTTTTAATCAACCATTCAAGTGGCATTACAATATATTTCTTCTAAAATTATTTTTTTCGCAAGTTTTTTTAATGTGTGTTTTTCGGGCTTGTCCCAGGACAAAGTCGAACCAGAGATGGATGAAGCTGCGCACGACGGTCCAGCTGAGTTCTGCCATATCCACCATACAGAAGAAGCCACCATTGAAGAGGGAGGACTCATTCCTGAAAAGGTTCTCGACCAGACAGATTCCGGAGACCCAGGAAACGGTAGGAATCAGCTTCGTCTACTTATTTTCTGTTCTTAAAATTACGCTCCCTAGGTTCCACTGCGACAGGATTATCTGCTCCTGTGCGCATAAAGAAATGTATGAAAAAGTGATGGAAATGAATGAATAAAAAAAAAAATGCCTAGATTAGAAAATGAGGAGCAGACTCTGCGAAAATTCATGCCACCCTTAATGGGACGACGACAGATTTACACCTACAAATTACAAATCATTTCATTCCTCCTGAAGATGCCTTTTTAGGCAAAAATCTAAATCAGTTATCTTCAACTGAAGTTGCATAGATATGTTATTAACATGTAATATTTATATTAAATGTATCCCTACAAGCAGACCCGTCAAAGTTTACGCTGACACATTTTGCATGTGTACTAACAAAATGATAACCCAAATATTAGATGAACATAAACCCGGCAACTTTAACCGACTTCCCATGAAATAGGGGTGAAATTGGCATGGTGAAGAAAATTTTTAAAGTATGAATGGTCAGCTGCATATCAACAACCAATTAATCAAGGAAAATTGCTAGAATAATTAGCAATTTTCCGATTTTTCCATTGCTTTTAAAAAATATATTTCTACTCAAAAATAAAAAATTCTTGAGCACACATATTTGAGATTACCAAAACGGATTGAAACCTTTTAACATTTTTGTTTTTTTTTTTGCAAGACATGATGTTTTTCCAGTTCAAATAAAAAGTGTATAGCATCACTGGTCAGCAATGTAAATAAACGTTTTTTGGATGAAGAAGTTCATTAATTTTGTTTGCGTATAAAATCATCCGATCAGCAATACACAAAATGTTTGCTTCGATATCGGAAAAAATACACAGAAAAGTATAAAAAAAATCGGTAAAACTCACCACGATTGCGTAAATCAAACATGTCTTTGAAATACGAAGGCGCTCGCTGAGACTTGTTAAGTTTTCATACATTTTTTCGATTTACGATATCGAGGCGAGTGTACGCAATGTTGTATACCAGGGGCACATAAATCTGGGAACAAAGTAATCGGGAAAAAGAAGAGAAAGCTAGAACAAGTTTGGTTCTCAAATTAAATCATTGATTTCTGAAAAGCTAGTTTGTTATAAGTCATATACATATACCTATTTATTAAAGAATAAATATGGAACACCTGACAAGTACCCCGAGTATAAAAATTAAAGCATAAAAATCTCGTTGGAAAAAAATGTATGGAAAACACAATCTGATTGATATTCGCAACCTTAAAGGAGATCAGTGATGGAAAGGAGATAGTTTGAAAGGAAAAAGAGGACAAGGACGACCGAGAAGAGTATGGAGTGATCAGATTGAGGATATTGTGAAAGAATGGGATATACAAAGTGAGTGTAAAAGAAGAAAATGCATGAAAAAGGTGATGGATATAAATGAATTGAAAGAGGTCTGTAAGGATAGGAAAAAATGGAGGCAGCTCTGCAGATGCTCTGGCTACCCCTAGCGGAATGGCGACAGAGTGACAGTTACAGTTGCAGTTAAAGGAAAAACTGAATAAATGCTGATTCACTGATTTTAAAAATCATGAATAAAACATTTTACTGGGAGTAAATTGTCACAGTAAACAAACTAATGTCAGTATAAATGTAATATAAGGAAATACTCATGAACAACTTCTCAACTACAGGAATTTCACATTTCTTAAGTATTTTCTTTATTAGGAAATAGGTGCATTTATCTGAGAAACCCATGTGAGCTTAATATTTCACAAACGCTCTCAAATACTCTCCTTTAAAGAGTGCATTGTAAAAATTGTTGACCCACTTACTGTAACCATTTGATGCGCTGTTAATTCAAGTCTTCCTTGTGGTTTCCAGGTTGAGGACACTGGATCCGAGGGTGGGGGAGGTGGCGGGGCTGGAGGTAACGGCACAGGGCTTCCCTCAAGGCGCAGGAGACGAGCACCGCGCCCCCCTCGCACAGTGGTCAACCCTGACGAGAACTTCTACTTCTACTGGCTGTGGGTCCTCACCGGCTGCGTTCTCTATAACCTCTGGACCCTCATTGTGCGACAGAGCTTTCCTGAACTCCAGGTAAGAAAAATATTTAAAAAAAACTCGGCTGGAAATCTCATCACCACGGTTATTTTTACATACCAAATATCGATTATATTTGCATGAAGACCTGTCAATCCAAGATGGCCGCAAGTGAACAGCTGATTAGTCTCCATACAAATATTATCGATATTCGTTAGCTAAGAATTACCGTGGTGTTAAGACTTCCAGCCCTGGACCGGTTCGTAGTCTAGTGGTAACGCTTCGGACTCGCAAATGGAAGGTTAAATGGGTTCGAATCCTAGCGGAGCACATTTGCGTTGATCAGGATGCGATCGGCAGAAAATCATGGCGGTTTTATTTTTTTTCATTGAATGCATTCGTACATTCCTTGACTTAAAGGTTGGTATGTGGCTGACCACCCATACTGTAAAATATGGTTCACCTTGTTTATGTCACTCCTGTGGTCGTGGAATTAAATATACTTGCCGAATTAAAAAAAAACGATGTAGCTTTTATTTTTTATCTTTGAAAATGAATGATTGCAAAGTGAATGCCACTATACTGTAACTCTGTCGCCATTCCGCTAGGGGTGGCCGGAGCCTCTGCAGAGTTGCCTCCACTTTTTCCTATCCTTACATACCTCTTTCAATTCATTCATATCCATCACCTTTTTCATGAATTTTCTTCTTTTACGCTCACGTTGTATATCCCATTCTTTCACAATCTCCTCAATCTGATCACTCCATACTTTTCTCGGTCGTCCCGTCCCTCTTTTTCCTTTTACACTTTCTTTGTATACATCATAGGTATACATACTTTGTCAGTCTATCATCATTCATTCTTTCCACATGCCCAAACCATCTCATCACATTCTTTTGTACTTTAACTTTCACATCCTCTTTCAAATTACATTCTTTTTTTACCCATTCATTCCTAACTCTATCCCTCAGAGTTTTTCCTGGCATGCTTCTCAAATGCTTCATTTCCACACTATGATCAATAAAAATGTCGGTGTAATGGCCGAAGAGTCAAGTCGCTATTCCTGGCTAGCGTATTTGGAACAGAATAACGCTGGTTCAAATCATGTCTGGCCTATTTGACCATAACTTTAACATAAAAAAGTTTTTTAAGCCGTACATTGTGTTAAATAAATAAATAACTTCGAGTTCCACCCTGGTTCAACAGATGCCATTGTATGCACACAAGTTTCTACTTTTGCATAAATACAAATCTCCAGGTAAAATAGGTTGGTGAATTGCATTCCTCTTCAAATAATAATAAAATAACAGTTACAGTAAAATTTTAAATAATTTTGAAAATCATTTTTTTCTTTATTTTTTTAAGTATCCTTTACTATAAAGGGAATCCTAACATGCGGAATTGTTTACCGGTATTAATATTACACGTAAGATTTAAGGCTTAAATAAATCTCCGGAGATAATAAATATCCCGCAGTGAACTGACAAAGGCAGCGAAAATAAAGCTGGGTCCGGGAACGCGCACCCAGAAATCTCATATAATGTTCGATTCATCTCCTCTATTGTTGTACCCGAAATGAGGAGGTCGTTGTATCTGTCGATGTGAGTGAAAACGTTTATGTTTTGAGAGGAAACTTAATACGCTTGGGAATTCCCGGTATTCGTTTATTGTTTTTTTTTACGTTTCAAAAAAAAATATCTCTGCATACTCTGATATTTTAGTATCCAAAATGAGGAGGTGGTTGTATCTGTCGATGTGAGTGAAAACGTTTATGTTTTGAGAAGAAAATAAATGCGCTTGGGAATTCCCGGTATTCGTTTATTGTGTTGTTTTACATTAAAAAATAAAATAAAATACATAATCTTCTATTATAGTTTAAAATTTTTTGAGGAATTCAAAAACACTGTTTATTTTCACATGAATATATTTAAAAAGATTACAATCTTTAGAGTAAGTTACTAACGTTTTCGACCTAGAAGGTCATCATCAGGTATGATTATTGATTACAGAAAATAATTTTTTTTTCTCAAAAAATTTTAAACTATAACAGTATGAATTTTCACAGTGTTAATACACAAACAATACAAAATATAATCTTTTATTATTGTATCCGAAATGAGGAGGTGATTGTATCTGTCGATGTGAGTGAAAACGTTTATGTTTTGAGAGAAAAATAAATGTGCTTGGGAAATCCCGGTACTCGTTTGTTATGCTGCTTAACCCCAAAAAAGCATTATTTTTATAATCTCTAATCAAAATTGCAAATATAAGTAACCATTAATGATTCATAGTTACTGCATGCCTACAAGCAGAAACGTGGAAGTTCGCGATTTGACATGTTGAATGCATTCAAACCAAATAAAAACCCAAATTTCAAATGAATATACACCATGTTTGCCGCGCTTCTATGGAACAAGGGTGACATTGGTTTATTGTATAAGTTTTCAGTCTGATACATATACATTAGGCATGGAAACATTCAAGGGAAACCTAGTACGCTTGAAAGCTCACTTGATAGGATGTTTGCGTTTTATGCCATAGGGCTAGTGATAAATGTCCAAGAAGGGTTTCAGAAATATTATATTGTTTTGGGTTTATTTTGGTTAACAAAATATAACCCAAATTGTAAAATGATTATTACTCTGCAACTGCTGTCTCCCATTTTTTTAAAAGAGATGAAATTGGCAAAGTGAACTTATCTTCAATCCATATGTCTTCGATCTAAGTGGCAAAGATTTATAGACATTTATGATTTATATAGATAAACAAGCACGTGTAATCGCGCTGTCAGAAAATAAAACACAACAAAATTATTATTCCGGGAATTCCCAGTATTCGTTTAACATCGGGAAACGAAATTTTTTCTGTATTTTTCCTTTGTTATTAGGTAGTTGTACGCATCGTTATCTCCGCGGTCAATCCACTTGTGATTTCGGGAATTGTAATAAAGCCTACGCAGCGGAATACGAATTCCTAATGGAATACCGGGATCATTTATGAACTGAATACCTGTACACAATAAAATAACATATTGTAAACACAGCTCTACACTTAATCTCTAGTATTTTGGAAAAGAATAAAAAAAAAATTCTTTAACCTACTACGTTTAAAGAATATTAAAATTACAAAAATATAATAATTTCAAATCCCTGTTACTATACACTGTAGAGTGTCCCTTATATGGCCGAAAAATTTTTTTTTTCGATTTTGAAAACGCATACCCTCTAACTTTTTTACAATTACTATAAACTATTCAGATACAAAATTTCATATTTGTACGATGATTCTAACCCGTGCCGACGAGGCCTCAAAGTTTTTCAAAATAAGAGAAATTTACTTCTTCTAGATATGATGGTAGTTCAAATTTTTATTATTATTCTTAAGTGTTAAAAAAAACCAAAATATCTGTGAATAATGAGGAAATATATTAAAAGCAAAAAAATTGATCCTTTTGATTAAGATATTTTCTCTTTAGCGTCTTCTTTTTGCAGTAAAAATACAGTTTTTTGTGTACTGAACGCAGCGTAAATGGTACTGATTCTGTTCTTCGTTGGTCGTTATTTCGCCATGAAAATCTTCATTCTTTTCACAAATTTTCTGCAGTATCGTTGACTGCTTTAATAAAGGTAAATTTTCTTTCCTTTAAAATAACATTTTATTTCCACGACGAGACGCTATCTTGAAGGAAAATGCTTTCAACTAACAATCTTGAAAACATTTTTTTGCTTGAGGAAGACACAAACTGATCCAAAGTTTTATGTGAAACATTACAAATAATAAAATACCATTACAATCAATACATAATTAGAAAAGTATATTAAAAGAACTGATGATTTTATATGTACCGTATAAAGATCTCGATATTTTTTCTTTACATGGACTATACCTCTTTTGTAATGAGCAAGAACTTTCCCTCTATAAATTAGCAAAATTTGCTTCTTAGTTTTATTTTTTTCATCTTCCACAAAATCATCAAAGATCGATGATACTGCTATTTCATCTGAAAAATACCATAAGAGCTGACAAAACTTCTTCAAGGCTACTTGAGAAATAACTGTAATAAGTTTCTCATAATCCTTCAAAATTTTCAAAAATCACAAATCTTGATGAGGTGTTTTAACTGCCAAACCACACTGAACCCAGGGTTTCACATAAACAGTGGTAATAAATAAGACAATATCTCTAAGGACTTGTATTTTCTTTGTGCTCATTATAAATAAAGACTGCAACTTATATCCAAAGAGTAAATAGCTTTTGACATCCACCGCGCTTAATGCAAAGCATCAGGAGGCTTTATTTTCAGGTTTATCCTCATTAGCACCCAAAAACATGATGAGTAATTCTATCAGTTCAGGGTACTTATCTCGTACAATAAACTTTTATAATTCATGCTTATAAAACACTACTAATTGATCGATTTCTCAATCACTGATATATTGTTTCACAAATTTGGACAAGTTTTGATGTTAGTAGAATCAATATTATTCCAATTATCTTTTAATTTTTAAAACAGTGAAATATCAGCACTTTTAGTAATTTGAGGTATTTTTGCTTCAAACACATTTGTTAAGACGAGTTCATAAACATGTTGGCGACAAGCAAACAATAATACCTCTCTTTCCAACTTTTGTCCAAAATTCCAACATTTGTCCAACACTAGAAGCTGAAGTGTCACAGCACATTATTCGCATCTAGTCACTAAGGTCCCTATCATGAAGCGAGCTTAAAAAGCCATGGCTTGATTTTTACCAGAAGAACTATCTAGTTTTGGAACAGCAAGAAGTTTTTCTTTAGCATCGAAAGAAATCAACGACCGGTAACCGCACTTCTTAAGAACTCCTGCAGTCTGTCCCATCCCAATTAACAATTACTATGTCAGGACCATGGTTTTACAAATCCGTCTTTATAGCTTGAAATACAAAATTTACACAGCGCCTTTTATGACAGTGCGTCATTGAAAAGGCGCTTGTCCATATGATAGGACGAGGAGGTGAGTCTTGAAACGTAAGGCGGGAATAGCATTCTAAATGATTGAAGTGACCGCCTTGAATACCCAGCCTCCAAAAAACAATGCGGGGTTTTCTTGCAGGGATGTCCAGGCAGCTGCTTCTGCCATTCCTTCATCATTTCAGATAGAACCATTTGAATGAAAGATTTATTAATCGTATATTTGTTTTTGCTGAGACCTAGCACTTTAACGGAGGTCTGGTGGTCTTTAATGCTCAGCTGGCTTCTGTCTTCTGTAGAAAAACATATAATGAAGTACTTGCAGTTAGTTTTCTTTTTTTCCTCAATTTCGCGTTGCCGTGACCTTTCTTCCTTCGTTTGACGATTTGATGGTAATTTGTCACCTGTTATTTGGTGTTGTGCCTCTCCAACTATGAATATTGTATTTTTAGCACTTCGTTATTAAGCTGAAATATGATTCAAATAAAATAAACCATGTTGATAACACGACTTATTGCATTTGACTGAAAACAAAGTGAGAACGTGCCACCCGCGCGCTTGTACTGAAGCGTAAATTGTATGAACATGTTCCGATACAAGTCGGCACGGGTTACAGTGCTCCAAATGATCTGAAATTTTCTGAGGAAGTGTTTTATAGCAATACGCAAAAAATAGCCCCTATGCGTTAAAAAATAATCAAGTTGAAAAATAAGGGACACTCTACTATACAGGGATTTGTAATTTTTATTTAATATCTCTCTATTTTTCACGGCATGCTATAATAGGTTCTAGAATCTTCCTCAGCGCTGGGATATAATATAGGTTACATCCAATAGAATGTTTATCCACGATTTCTAAGATCATAGAATAAGCAATTTTTTAATTGTTACCTGGTGGCGATATCCACATTTTTTGGTAATCCTCCTTTAAGTGCTTGTTTGTCTAATGTCCACCGGAGGTAATTTCACATCAACGATGTTTGAATTTATTTTTTATTTATTTTATTTAAATAGCAAACAAACAGTTTTAACATGATACCTCTTGGTACAAAAAGCATAATTGAAATAATTATAAAACCAGCAAAGAGATGAATGTGTGCTAGACCAATGCGTCTTACGGAAACTGGATGTGATTTAAAAAAAATATATAATAACTCTTACATTATCGTGTTTTACATTTTTTTTCTTAGCTCAGATTGTGTAAAATTTGATTCTTAGGAATATCCTATTGAACGGTCATCTTGAAATCAAATGGTAGATATACCAAACAAGCACTGGCGAGACGAATTATGTAACTGCAAAAGAACTAACCTACTTTTACTTGTCGAGTGTGAACAAGCTCACATCTGACTCGTGGAAAATTCAATATACTGGTGCATCCGTGTACACATACTCGTATGTGCACTGTACACACTAGGTACTTAATCAAGTATGTACTCGGGTCGTTACGAGAGCTTTTGTGTAGAACTACGCTAAGTCGATTTGCCTGCAAAATGTACATTGTACATGTAACGTTGCGTATATACGAGTATTGACTACTTGGGTTTTAGTTTAAGCATTTATAAAAGTGTAAGGTTTTTTTGTATTGATATTGTGAAGGTTCATTTTAAATTAATAATGTCATAAAAAAAACAAAAAAAAATCTTGACGAGTTGTTCTCTTGTTAATGGTGTGATAAGATCAAAAGCGCTCGAGGAAATAAAGTACCTAGTAAAGAAAAACTGTGTTTTTTTATTTTTACATTATTGACATACCGATCGATATCTCAGTTGGTAGAGTCCTTGCATTCCATGCCGTGAGCTTAGTTTTAAATCCCATCGAGGGTGTCAGAAGTGATTTCCCGTTTTGGTGTTTATTTCGAACTCCAAAATAACATACCGGCAAGGTTTACTCAGCCAGCATAAAAAATGAGTAACACTCCTCGGGAGCTGGGAAACACACTCGTCAACTGAAGTGGTTGGCGTAGGGCAGGCCCCCTTACCTGTAAAAAGAAAAAGGTTCCACTCGCCATACGCGAAATCCTTTAGGGATACCTCTACATGTAGCTTAGTTGCATTGCGTTTAGCCGTTTATATATTTGAATATTAAAAATCTGCAGATAGCGCTGACACGTTTTTTTTGTAATTTTTTTTATTCAGTTAACATTGTGAACCTTCGTTAATCGATCATTTAAGCCTTTTTTTACAGCTTCGTTGTGATCCTACGAATAAAATACTATGCTAGTTCTATGCACCCTTGTAAAGATTTTTAAATATTGCTTAAAACAACGACAAAAAACTGTAATCAAAGAGAATTTCTGGGTCTCACACTGACTTTGTAGAACACTGAAAATCTCGGTGTAATTGGTGCTTCCGGTAAGCTTGCATTGTTTCCTAAGGGGACAAAGCCTCTCAACGCAAGTACACTATAAGTTGGTGAACCTTCAGTCTCTATAAGGTTGGCATTTCCAACAATTTACACTCTAAATCAAACTTCACACGATCCATTTGGAAGGTAATCTACACGTTTTCTGAAAAATTGGTCTAAATTCAGTGGGCGGTTGAGCCAGGCATAGACATAAACTTTTCCGTACATATTTTCATGTGAAAAGAATGATAATCACAAAAAAAAATTGTAGTCCGATCGAGATCGAGCTTTCCAGGAACTGTTCCGAGAATATTTACTTACCGTCTTATCTCCAACAGAGTTTATTTTACATGAATTATGATTGTATTTATGAATGCTAGAAAAAAGATTTTGAAAATATAAAAAAAAAAAAACTCTCGCCATTTCGTCTTTTTACGTTTTTTTCTCAGCTCAGATTGCGTAGATCTATAATAATCTATAATCTAAGCTGCAAGGATATGTATACATATGAAATGCATGCCTACAGACAGGCACATGTAGGTTCGCGCCTACACATTCTGCATGTGTGCTTACAAATAAAGAAAACCCCACGTGGACATAAACCTTGCAACTCTTGCCGCCGTTCCCTGAACCGGGGTGGCATTGGCAAAAATGAACCGATTTTTACAGCACGGGTGGTCAGCCTCGTACCAACCTATCAGTCAAGGAGCCTATCAGTCAAGAAGTAGATGGTGATTTTTAAGACAATTTCATTTAAAGGTCATCATTATATCAGATATATAAGATGGTAGATAATCCAAACAAGCACAGGTGCTACGTATATTAATTAAAAATTAACATAATAATCATGTGTGCTTAGTTTAAGGTAAATGTGTGCGCGCCCTCTTTCAGATTAATTATAATCACGCTCGTTTAATGAATATTCAAGTACAACTTAATTATAATATTCCATTATCATCTTTATGAATAGCACTTTGTTGGATATTAATTAAGTAAGTGAATGGGATATAAAATAATTATTTTGTAGGTCCTTGACTTATAGGTTGGTATGAGGTTGACCACCCATAATGTAAAAAATGGTTCACTTTGCCAAATAAATGTCACCCCTGTCTCAGGGCATGTCTGCTAGAGTCGAGCTTAAGTTCATTAGAGATTGGTTTTTATATTGTAGATCTACATATTTGTATAGATTTCTTTGTAAGGTTTTGTTCTTTTATATATTTAAATGTAATTTTTTATTCATATTCCTTGACTTATAGGTTGGTATGAGGCTGACCACCCATACTGTAAAAAATGGTTCACTTTGCCAATGTTACCCCTGTTTCAGGGAAGGTCGGCAAAAGTTGTGGGGCTTATGTTCATTTGAGGTTTGGATTTTATTTGTAAGTACACATTCAACATTTGTAAGCGCGAACTACACTTGTTGGTTTGTGGGCTTACATCTGAGAGCTTTAAATGAATATATCCTTACAACTTAGATTATAGATTATACATGCAGCATGTGTAAGCGCGATCTTATACGTGTCTACTTGTGCAAATGCATTAAATATGAATTTTGAATGTAATATATCTTTGCAACTTAGATTATAGATTATAGTGCCTTTTGAGAATAGGGTGTGCAAGGGAAAGCAAGTGGTCGGTGCAATAGGAAGAATAGCAAAGAACAAGCGATTGACGATGGATCTGAGAATGGCGGTACACAATGGCATATTGTTACCGACTTTGATGTATGGAAGTGAAGCATGGACAGTGAATGATAGCGAAATGAGTAAAGTATGTACGGTGGAAATGAAACATTTGAGAAGTATGTATGACAGGAAAAACTTTGAGGGATAGAGTTAGGAATGAATGGGTAAAAAAAGAATGTAATTTGAAAGAGGATGTGAAAGTTAAAGTACAAAAGAATGTGATGAGATGGTTTGGGTATGTGGAAAGAATGAAAGATGATAGACTGACAAATTATGTATACAAAGAAAGTGTGAAAGGAAAAAGAGGGAAGGGACGACCGAGGAGATTGTGAAAGAATGGGATATACAAAGTGAGCGTAAAATAAGAAAATGCATGAAAAAGTCGATGGATATGAAGGAATTGAAAGAGGTATGTCAGGATAGGAAAAAATGGAGGCAACTCTGCAGAGGCTCTGGCCACCCCTAGCGGAATGGCGACAGAGTTACAGTTACAGTTGCATTGCCAGCCCTCTTCTGTGAGGAATGCCTTACCACACGAGCTGAGAGCTGTGGAGAGTGGAAATCCTTTTGAATCAGGTTTAAAGACATGTCTGTTCAGGAGGGGCTATGGCTCTGCAGTGCCCTTGCGGTGAACTCACAAAACGGTACTAAAAATATTGTCAAATTATTATTGTGGTTAATGTAAGCCATTCATATATGTTTTCTTCTTCCAGCAACTCGCCACCAACATCTGGTTTGCCTGCGACTGCCTCACAGACCTCGTGTTCGCCGCCGACCTGGTCATCCAGCTGAGGACAGGATACCTGGAGCAGGGGCTGATGGTCTACGACTCCAGGAAGCTGGCGGGACACTACCTCAATTCCAGGGCCTTCCTCTTGGATCTGGCATCGCTCACGCCACTGGATCTCCTCCAGTTGAGGTTTGGGACCAACCCAATGCTGCGGTTTCCGAGATTCTTAAAGGTAATAATGATTAATTAAATATTTTTCTTCGTTTTAGATCAATGATCTGTTGTGAAACGGGAATTGTCGTCCTGGAAAGTAGTACCATGGATGTGTCTGTTTTGTTCAGACGCTTGGTTTGTGATTCTGTACAATTTTTCTAGGTTTTTTTTACATCGTGTTATACCTTAACCGATAGCCCTCCTTCCTTTGCTAATCCTATTCTGCTAAATTCCTCACACTTCGGATATCAATCCAAGTCGGAGCTTTTGTTAGCTCTTGCGAAAGAACTCTATAGATAAAAAATCACAGTACACTGTATTTTTGCTCTTGAATCACCACCTCGTCACCTTAAGGTCAGCCTAAGGAATTAAGCAAAATAACGATTCTGGCTTGAAACCAGAAAGTGTTGGAAAATAGGTAAGTGTTTGCATTCCTGTTCACGAATTTATTTATGGAAAATAACAGAAATCTGCATTTCTATCTTATTTGGTGCTGAGCAGGATTTTTATTGATATTAAATTTTGGGTTCGGATGCAGAATTCGTCCCCTTCTTTCATGTTTGTCTTATCTAAAAAAAAATGATAAAACCTATTTTTTGCTTCTCTTTGAAGACTTTGTATGTTTCCCAGGTCTACCGCGCCATCAACTGCTACTACATTGTGGAGTCCAGAACCGTGTACCCCAACTTCTGGCGAGTCATCAACCTCATCCACATTCTGCTGATCTTGGCGCATTGGTTCGGATGCTTCTACTTTCTGCTCTCCGAGGCGGAGAAATTCCAGGTAATCTCTTTGCAAAATGAGAAAAAAATATCTTCTAAGATAATATACTGATCGGAACTGTAGTCTGCCATCTAGTGTTCGTGGTGGTAACCTTTCAACCATTAAGCTGAGACACCAACCCCAATGATTGTAGTGCTCTTCCTAAGAATAGATCTAAGACCAGTAGCCAGGCAAGAAAACATCCGTCTTTAGTGCTACTTTAAAGACACCAACAGTTTTCTGATGATGTCAATCTAAATCTAAATCTAAATCTAAGCTGCAAAGATATGTATCATTTGAGATTCATATTAAATGCATTCCCACAAGCAGACATGCATAATTTCGCGGTTACACATGCCGCATGTGGACCTACAATTTAAAAAACCCAATCTCAAATGAACATAAGCCCTGCAACTCTTACCGACCTTCCCTGAAGCAGGGGTGACATTGGCAAAGTGAACCATTTTTTACAGTATGGGTGGCCAGCCGCATACCAACCTATCAGTCAAGGAATAGTGACTTTTAAAAAAAAGCGATGAAATGAACGCTGATGATTTACAAAACAGAATGCTGTTTTGAAAAGTTATGAAGTATTGTTACCCCACTTCAACTGAAAGTGGTTGGTGTGAGACCGGCCCCCTTACCTGTAAAAATAAATAGGTCCTGAAGCGCCACATGCGACCCCTTCGGGGATAACGCAGGCAAGAAGTTACACTATATGTATAGCTTAGTTGCGTTAGCATTTTTCAACGCCAAAAACATAATAGCTTCCACGGTAAATTCAAGTTTTTATGTGAGAAATTCCACAAAAAAAACACACAGTAAAATTATATTAAAATCAATTTTCCTACAATGGGTACTTGTTTCGTAACGCCTTTTTCATTATTTAAGACAAAAAAAAGCTGTCGGAAAAACGAAAAGTCATTATTTTTAATGAATAATCCTTCAAAGTACCACGGCGCTTCTGAAACCGCCATGTTGTTCTGATACATACTTTTAGATACTAAAATTAAATGCAAAATTACGCCTTATTTTTTAAAAGGTTGGCTTAAAGCTATTGCTACGAAATATGAAATCAAAGTACCTACGCGCACCTATACATGTACGATAGTGTGAGTAGAATAATCTGGGAGTAGTTCATGATGGTGATAGTGCATAGAACGGCGTTCTGGTGTGAGCGAGAAATCGAAGAATGATTTGGAGTATGCGAGAAAGATCTCTTTTGTACTTATATATAGGGACTGCAATTGCTGCGGAGAGCGATTAGTCGCTTCAAGCATTTTGCCGTGAAGATCAATAAGCAGAAATTATGAATTGTTGTAAATTGTGAAACAAACCGTGTAAAATAAATACTGTTAAAATAAATAATTACAGTATTGTTATGTAAATATAAATATTGAAATAAGTATGGGTAGTTATAGTTATAAGAATCCTCAAAAGTATTGGTAGGTAAGATCGATAATTATGTATAAGTGTAGAATTCTCTAGGCTAAGTAGGTATTTGTTATAATTATAGGAATACTGTATTGCATTGGTAGGTAGGATTTTGGTTGTGTCTAGGTAGTACGTGAAACATCGAGAAGTAATAATTACTCTGGAACCGTCTGGCGACTTTAGTTCTGGATCATACTGCTCTGAAGAGTATAAAGGTGCGAATGGCCTGCAGAGCGGGGCAGTATCATAGAGACTTACAAACACATCGAAGTCATCTGATCAGTGAACCAAAACCAATGGAATAATCGAGAAAGTAGTGTGAAAATAAATTTTGTAACTGTGTAAAATAAATAACTATTGAAGAAGACCTGTGTATTTTTAATTTGGAAAGACAATTGAACCCTAATTTCGTAACAATTGGCGTCAGGTGCGGAATTGTCAAGAAAAATTAAGATCTTCTGTCTAAAAATAAATAAAATAAATTAAATAGTGTTAAAATGAACTTTATTCAAATTGAACTTTGTGTGAACTGACTTTTGTGAAAACAAGTGTTTAAATAAATTTTTGTTAAAAGAAAAGACGCAAAAGCAAGTTGCTTATAAATTCTGGAACATCATATGGAACATAATTCTGGACATAATTCTGGACATAACATAATGACTATTTTACCGCATTGAGAAAGTCATCAAATTGGACCATAGTTTTTTTTTTATTATTGTGTGTGATTAAAAAAATAAAATAAATAAATAAAAATCTTAAAAAAATATTACAAAAGAACGTTCCAGATTCATCGAGAAAAAGTTTTTGAATAACTATCCTTTGTTTACAAGTGTGTGAATGTACATTAAGTACCTACCTGTGTGTTTGAAAGACTTGAGACGAAATAAATAATTATGTACTATCAGACATTATTATGTTAAAAATATTGGTGATTTAAAAATAAATATTAAAAGACAGTACCTACCAATCAGTGTAATCAGATAAATTATTATTTTGCTAAAGTACGTATTCAAAACAGCTCTATATATAAAACTCGTATTAAATAAATTTTAAAATATTTTTTTTGTTTTGAAGTAAATTTTGAAAAAAAAAAATGGCAACTAAAGTGAACGTCAAGGACCTCAAAGTCACTGAGCTTAAAAATGAGCTTCTGGAGAGGGACCTGGAGACCTCAGGAGGAAAGGCAGCCTTACAAGCACGCCTCATAGAGGCCTTGGAACGGTCAGGTGAAGACCCGGCATACTTTGTCATGGCATCTGGAGGAGACCGCGCCCTTGAGGAGCTGAACATCAGCATCACAAAATCCATGAAGGAGGAGCTCACGGGAAACTTCACTGCCATGGAGGAGAAGATGGCTGACAACGCCAAGACCCTGGAGGAGAAGATGGCTGACAACGCCAAGACCCTGAAGGAGGACCTGGCAACCATGGAGGAGAAGATGACCAGCAACCTGACCGGGCTAGAGGAGAAGATGACTGGGCTGGAGGAGAAGATGACCAGCAACCTGACCGGGCTGGAGAAGAAAGTGGCAGAAAGCTCGCGAGCAATGTCAGAGATTGAGGCCCGTGTGGCAAGCCTGGAGGACCGTCTGCGTGCCGAGCTGGCTGACAAGTGCCAGATGGAGTCCACCAGAATCTCCCCCAAAGGCGGCCTTCACGACGAGACCGACCAGGGATGCTCAACTCCAACCAGGGTCACAAGAGGGGATGATGACCCTTCCCTAGCCAAGCACAACCTCCCAACCTTCGACGGGAAGACGTCGTGGGAGGAATACTTGACCCTCTTTGAGACGGCTGCCATGATGGGAGCCTGGAGCCAGCAGAAGAAGGCTTCGGTTCTCAGCCTGTCGCTCCGAGGAGACGCTCTCAGGGTTCTGCAGGCCATACCCTTGGACAACCGTGGTGACTTTGGGCAGCTGAAGCAGCGCTTGGATATGCGCTATGGCCACAAGTGCCTGGAGCAGCTGTACAAGTCACAGCTGAACACAAGGGTGCAGAAGCCCAACGAGAGCCTCCAGGAGTTTGAGATGGACATCGCCCGCCTGGTACGAGACGCTTACCCGACAGCCTCCGACGACATCTGTGAGAGCTTGGCAGTGGACAAGTTCCTAAATGGATTGCGGGAATGGGAGACGCAACAAGCCGTAAAACTGGCCCATCCCAAGGCTTTGAACGAGGCGCTCAGCCAAGCTCTTGAGTTTGAGGCTGTCAAACAGTCCATCAGGGGCCACGCCAGGGTTCGTGCAGTCGAGGCAGAGGAGGTCAAGCTACCTACAACCGAGGAGCTAATTGAAAAAGTGCTGGAACGTCTGAGACCTCGAAGACGAGACCCACGCTGCTGGAACTGCGGACAGCTGGGCCACCTTAGCACCAAGTGTCCCAAGCCTCAGAAACCCAGAAAACAGGCTGCGGAAAACTAGAAAGGGTTAATGGGAAGGGGCAACCGTTGACCCACGCTGGAGAGGCCCTGAAATCTGCTGCTACTGTCGCAACCGTGAGAGGAAAAGCCAGCAGCATTTTTATCAATGGCATAATAGATGGAGTAACTCGTGAACTACTGGTGGACACGGGAGCAACCAGGACAATTCTGAGACGCGACATAGTGGCACGAGGCAAACAGATTGCACCAACAAAATGGTCTCTGCACACCGCCACGGGAGAGTCAGCACAGGTGTATGGGGAGACGATTGCCACCTTCCAAATTGGCAGCACCACTTTTGATCATCGGACATTGGTGGCCAACATTGAAGAAGACGTTATATTGGGAATGGACATACTGGACAGATTTGGGTGCAGCTTGAATTTAAAGAAAGGTGCCATTAAAATTGAAAGTGAAGAAGTCATCCTGCAAAGACGGACAGAACTGGCTGCACGTGTTATCCTAGCCAAGAATACCGAAGTGAAGGGGCGATCCGAGATGATAGTGAGTGCCCGCCTGGATTCCAGTAGTACAAATGACCAAATCTGTATGATAGAACCGGAGAACATGGACAATGTTAACAAAGGAGTCATGGTGGCAAGAACAGTGATTCGCGCGCAAGAGACCATTCCTGTCAAGATCATGAATGTGAACAGCTACCCAGTTAAAATGAATGAAGGTTTTGTTTTGGGCAGATGTGAGAGGATAACTTCCATTGTGCAACAGATGACAAACATGACATGCGAGGGAAGAAAACTATCGACACAATTGGAAACCCTGGTCCACGACGCTTCCCAAGGTCTAACCGAGGAAAACAGACGTAGAGTGAGGAGTTTGATCTGCCGCTACCAGAACATTTTCGAGGACTCTAATGGCCGTCTGGGAAGAACCAAGGTAGTGCGACATAGCATAGACACCGGAGAAGCAAGACCAATCAAACAGGCTCCAAGAAGACTACCCTTTGCAAAGCGGGAAGAAGCTGACAAGATCATCAAAGACATGAGCAAGGATGGCATCATAGAACCATCAAGTAGCCCTTGGACATCCCCGGTTGTACTGGTGAAAAAGAAGGATGGTACCACGAGATTTTGTGTGGACTATAGACTGCTCAACGATGTTACGAAAAAGGATAGTTACCCTCTGCCAAGGATTGACGACACCTTGGATACATTGGCAGGATGCACCATTTTTTCCACATTGGACCTGAAAAGTGGCTACTGGCAAGTTGAATTGGATGCCAAAGATAAGGAGAAAACTGCATTCTCGACTGGATCTGGACTTTGGCAGTTCACCGTGATGCCATTTGGCTTATGCAATGCCCCCGCCACGTTTGAAAGGCTGATGGAGAATGTGCTGCGAGGACTGTCATGGGAAACCTGCCTGGTATACTTGGATGACATAATCATCCTGGGAAAGGACTTCAACCATCAGTTGAGAAATCTGGAGCAAGTTTTCGGGCGACTACAAGACGCTGGACTGAAGCTCAACCCGAAAAAGTGTAACCTGTTCAAGAAACAAGTAAATTACCTGGGACACATAGTTTCTCAACGTGGAGTTGAAGTTGACCCTGCCAAAATCAAGGCAGTAAGAGACTGGCCCGTGCTGAAGGACAAACATGAAACTAGGAGTTTCCTGGGGCTGTGCACTTATTACAGGAGGTTTGTGCCAAGATTTGCGGACATTGCAAAACCGCTCACCAAGCTTACGGAAGAAAACACTCGCTTCCATTGGAGTGATTCCTGCGCACAAGCATTTGAAGAGCTTAAGGGAAGATTAACAAGTGCCCCCATCTTGAGCTACCCACGAAAAGATGGAAAGTTCATCCTGGATACCGACGCTAGTAATGTGGGGATAGGAGGCGTCCTTTCCCAAATACAGGATGGGCATGAGACTGTTCTGGGTTACTTCAGTAAAGTGCTTTCCAAGCCAGAACGAAATTATTGCGTGACCAGACGAGAGCTTCTTGCCGTGATAAAATCAGTGGAACACTTCCGCAAATACTTGTACGGGAGAAAATTCACACTACGGACTGATCATGCTGCACTGGTTTGGCTTCTGAAATTCAAAAACCCAGAAGGGCAAGTGGCTAGATGGATTGAAAGGCTCCAGGAGTATGATTATGACTCCGAACATAGACCTGGCACGCTTCATCGAAATGCGGATGCATTATCCAGACGACCATGCGCCAGTGACTGCAAACATTGCAGCAAGATGGAGGACAAGGTAGCAATTGTCCAAAGGACGACCACCGAAGATGAGGACTGGCAAGATGAAAAATTGGCGCAAGACCAACTGAATGATCCGGACTTGAAGTATGTGATGGAATGGGCGCGAGAAGGAGAAAGGCCAACCTGGGAAAAACTCGCCCCCTTATCACCAACTGTCAAGGCTTATTGGGCTCAATGGGGATCCATAGTGATAGAAGGAGGGTTTCTGAAACGAAAGATCGAGAAGGAAGACGGCACACTTAGAAGAAAGAAAACCCTCGTTCCGAGGAGCCGAGTACCGGAAATCCTTGGACTGCTGCATGGAGGAACTTCTGGAGGACATCTAGGCGTTAAGAAGACGCTGGAGAAAGTGAAAGAGCGATTTTACTGGATCAACTGCAGCGAAGACGTCAAAGATTGGTGTCGAAAATGTGTAACCTGTGCAACGGCCAATGGACCGCAAAGGAAAAGGCGAGCACCAATGCGTCAGTACAATGTTGGCAGCCCCTTTGAAAGAATTGCCATCGACATAGCTGGCCCATTTCCTACAACTGAGAAGGGTAACAAGTACATCATGGTGGTGATGGATTACTTCAGCAAGTGGGTGGAAGCTTACTCAATCCCTAACCAAGAGGCCGTAACCGTGACTGAAATTCTAGTTACCGAATTTATCAGCAGGTTTGGCGTACCCCTGGAATTACATTCTGATCAGGGAAGGAACTTTGAAGCTGCTATCTTCCAGAAAATGTGTGAGCGGCTAGGGATCTACAAGACCAGGACCACTGCGCTACATCCACAGTCTGATGGAATGGTGGAAAGGATGAACCGTACCGTGGGGAGGTACTTAGCCAAAGTAGTGTCCAGCCATCAGCGGGACTGGGACCGACATCTGCCTTTGTTCTTATTGGCTTACCGGTCGGCTGTTCAGGAAACGACGAAGAAGACTCCCAGCAGCATACTGTTTGGGCGAGAAATGCGACTTCCTTGTGATCTCAAATTTGGCTGCAAACCAGGTGAAGACCTAGCCGGAGAAGACTATGTGACAGACCTTCGCAGGAGGCTGGATGACATCCATGATCAGGTCCGCATGAACATCGGGGAAGCCAGCGATCAAATGAAGGAGCGCTATGACACCAGAGCTGACAGCATGGGGTACAAAGCTGGTGACTGGGTGTGGCTTTTTGACCCCAAGAGGCGCCAAGGATACTGTCCGAAACTTCAGCGTTCCTGGGACGGGCCGTACGAGATCTTGGAGCGCATCAACGATGTGGTCTACCGCATAAAAAAGAGACCAAACGGAAAACCAAGGGTCGTGCACTACAATCGCCTCTCACCATACCTAGGCGATAATGATGACCAACCAGCCCAAAAAGTACGACAGTGCGTCGCATCCGAAAGATCACCAGCCTTTGAGACGTTTTGGGAGAACGCGAAGGCAGGGCAGAAGTTTCGCCATGGAGTGACCACAGAAGTCCACAAGGACTTATTTGAGGTCACTAGGGACCACACACTGGCATGCAGTGTACCGGAAGATCTAGATATGTCTAGAGGAATTGCACGGGTCTTCCGATACAAATTCGGAGAACCGCAACCCTCGAGCAGCCCGCAAGGAAGAGCTCTGAGACTACCGAAGGGGCGTCAACAAGCATACTGCCTGGTTGTCCCGGATTCCAGCAACCTGGAAGAGGACTACAAGGCATTGTGGGACGGCCTTGTTGAGCTGCGTGACTACATGTTGGAGGATCAGCAGGCGCGTCTGGCAATACCGAAGATGGGTGGCGGCCGCGCTAATCGAGACTGGCGGATAATCCGGAGTATGATTGAAGCAGTGTTCTCGGGAGTCGGCATCAGCGTCATGGTGTGCTGCGAGCAAGCGCAGCCGAGAGCCAGTGGGGAGAAATCCGTGGACTGCCACTTCTTCCTGACCACAGGGTGTCGACGTGGATCAGCATGCCCCTACCTACACAGAGTCAAGACTGTTCCGGGACGAAACAGTCTAGGTGGGGGGTAGTGTTATGTAAATATAAATATTGAAATAAGTATGGGTAGTTATAGTTATAAGAATCCTCAAAAGTATTGGTAGGTAAGATCGATAATTATGTATAAGTGTAGAATTCTCTAGGCTAAGTAGGTATTTGTTATAATTATAGGAATACTGTATTGCATTGGTAGGTAGAATTTTGGTTGTGTCTAGGTAGTACGTGAAACATCGAGAAGTAATAATTACTCTGGAACCGTCTGGCGACTTTAGTTCTGGATCATACTGCTCTGAAGAGTATAAAGGTGCGAATGGCCTGCAGAGCGGGGCAGTATCATAGAGACTTACAAACACATCGAAGTCATCTGATCAGTGAACCAAAACCAATGGAATAATCGAGAAAGTAGTGTGAAAATAAATTTTGTAACTGTGTAAAATAAATAACTATTGAAGAAGACCTGTGTATTTTTAATTTGGAAAGACAATTGAACCCTAATTTCGTAACAGTATAATTAAAGAGAACCCAAGATAAATCGTAGCACTATAATAAATACTCAAGGAGGTCCGGTCCGCACGTGATTTGGCATAAACAGTATTGTGTCTTCACCCGGCTGGGTTGGTAGGGAAAATGCATCCAAATATGCTTTTATTGGTTGCTATGGACGATATTCCCATGGAAGACTGGCGTTTGCTCGCCGAGAAAAAAGTTCCAAAATGCAAAAATGATCGGACCTCATTTTATATATTGTTGGGATGGAGCCGAAGAGACAAGACACGTCTCTTCGCTATTGAGAATTAACAAGCACTGACAAAGTTTTATTGTCACAATGGGAGTAAAAAATAATAAATAAGGCTAATAATTGCCTGCAGGAGTAAGAATTTAACGGCCTGCAACCAAAGACAAAATACATACTCACAATCCGCTCAAACAGAACATATTTCATCAGAACAAGGACCTAGACAGTACCAAATGAAGAGAGCATTCCAACTCTTGTTGTAGCGTTTGTAAATATGATTATAATGGTATTGTTATGTAAATAACAAATACATATAAATGTAAGGTAGGTAGGTGTATTAGTTATGGTCGATGAGAGTTAAAGTAACTATTATAGGTACCTAGGAAAGATACATTTAATTATGTACCTACTGGAAGCTTTATGTACGGAAGGTTCCAGCAAAATTGGCTTCTAGTAACTATTGTCTTTGGAAGTATATAAAGCGTAAGTTGCTTGCACGTCAGTCAATATTGATACGACGCTTTGCTTTTGAACTAGAAAGACAGTGTAAGTGAAGACCTACTGTGAATTAAATTTAAAAAACTAAACCATACATGGGAATTGTTAAATAAATCTAAGTGTAAAATAAATATCCATGAAAGAAGACCAGTTTTTTTTTAAATTTAAAGACTTTGAACCCTAAAAACGCAACAGTATTTTTTGGTGTTCCAGGGTGATTGGGTGTATCCACATAGGCCAGGAGACTATGCAACATTGACCAGAAAATATCTTGGCTCTCTCTACTGGTCCACACTGACTCTAACAACGATAGGAGACCTTCCAACTCCAGAAACAAACGCAGAGTAAGATTTATTCTTCTTATTCTCAACATTAAATGTATATGTACCTACTTTTAACTTATCTTGCGTGAATCTTGTCCCAAAGACTCTACAAAAGTTTTTTAAAACCTTTATGTTACAAAATTTGCAAAGATGTGTGAAGATTAAAAAAAAAATACGTAAGCTCACTCTAAAAAATCTTTAGTTTTTAATTGCGAAAATAAAGTTGTTAACACAAATTTTACGAGTATTTTACATAGTAAATAATGAATAAAAAGTGCTCGGAGTATAAAACATAGTAATTTAGGTTCGCATGTCGTCGTGAGTAAAAAATGTATAAAAATTCGAGTTGTCATTTACGATCACTGGAGGAAATGTTGAGTCTTTGTACAGAAGATTAAACAGCACCTCCAGTGGACGTAAATGTAAACTCGAACTTCAATACATTTTTACTAAAGACAACATAACAAAGTTTTTTTAGAAGCATTAAGTACTGACTTCATCAAAAATTTACAACCGAAAAAAAATCAGACGATAAAAAAATGTGATGAATTATTAAGTTTTTTTCTCAAAAACTTGAATTGTATACAATAGAATGATATAAATAGAAGGTAGTAAAAAAAAACATATGAACGAAATAAAAAAAAAAAAATTTCCAAGAAAAGTACCTACTCGACTTTTTTTCAGTGCTTTTAAAAGTTTATTTCAACCGCAAGATAATTCTGTTACCCCGAAGTTTTATTTTCAGTCGCTTTTAAACAGTTTTATTATGAAAAAGTTGGATGAGATTTTTTTTTTCAAACAACCAATACTTGTATCGCGAAATCTTTGATGGAATTTGAGACGTACTCCGAGTGTAAAACATATTCAAATACTCAACCGTCGCGTTAACAGTAAAATGTACGAGATTTACAACAGCGACGAATTTTTATAAAAAATAAACTGTTTACTCGATGGTTACGTATTTTTACTCAATTTTTACTACTCTGAGTATTTTTTGAGACAATTTTTTTTTTGTTATTAAAAGCTTGTTCCTTGACTTATAGGTTGGTATGCGGCTGACTCCCCATGCTGTAAAAATGGTTCACTTTGCCAATGTCACCCATGTTTCAGGGAAGGACGGCAAGAGTTGCAGGGTGTATGTCCATTTGAGATTTCGTTTTTATGTTGTAGGTTCACATGAGGCATGTGCAAGCGCGAACTTGTACATGTCTGGTTGTGAGAATGCATGTCATGTGAATCTTCAATGTTAAATATTATCTTTGCAGATTAGATTAGATTAGAAAAGCATTTTAAATCCTCTTTTACATCTATAATCTATAATCTAAGTTGCAAGGATATATTCATTTAAAGTTCTCAAATGCACGCCCACAAACAAACACGTTTAGTTCGCGCTTACACATGCTGAATGTGTACTTACAAATAAAATCCAAACCTCAAATGAACATAAGCCCTACAACTTTTGCCGACCTTCCCTGACACAGGGGTGACATTGGCAAAGTGAACCATTTTTTTACAGTATGGGTGGTCAGACTCATACCAACCTATAAGTCAAGGAATATATTGAATATATTGAATTGAACATAATATATTGAAAATCTGGCAATGTGCGAGATATATCATGTTTTTACTGTTTATAAAACGTGATTCTTTAACTCATGTTTTTTTTCATCTGTAATCTAAGTTGCAAATATATTCAATGCATGCCCACAAGCAGGATCGTGTAAGTTCGCGCTTACAAGTTACACACGCTGCATGTGTATATACAAAATAAACAAAAACCTCACACGAACTCCATTCACCTTTTTATGAAACCCAGGTGGCATTGGTAAAAGTGAACCGTGTGTTTCCAGCACGTGTCGTATAAAAGCAAAGGCGGCAATCTATGTTTTTTTTTCGAAAATAAGATAAATATATGGAAATGGTGGGAATTTGATTTCCTGTGTTTCCATATAAAATATTTTAATTTTCAAAACAAAAACAAATTATCGCTTTTGCCTCTATATGACTCATTATAGAGGTGTGATTGAATAATAATTATGTTTTAATTTATTTTTTGTCACATCCTGTTTATTATTCAATGGTAGGTGCTGTTTTTTTTTTTTAAATCCACTTTTTCTGATATCCAATACAATAAAAGTTTTGATTGGACAATACGTGCATTTGTATCAACATATTTTATAGGAAATCACTGCATACCAATCTTTTTTCAAACTAATATATTAATTATTTTGTGGTCAAAACTTTATATATTTTTTTTTTTGCACGTTTACAACAATTATCATTGAAAAACAAAAGTATTTTTATTGCTTTTAATACTTTTTCTTCACCACAATACAATATTACTTATGCATAGAGTTATTATAACTTTTTTTTCTTCGTTATGAAGCTTGAAAATCATCTAAGGAAAAGTATTTGTTTTATAAGGTGGAAATAAAAAAAAAACATGAATTATAACATTAATTCTTATCTACTCATTTAATGTTTTTTTTAACCTAGCGTTAATTGCCAACACGGTTAGTTTTTAAAATGTTTAGTGTTTACTGCAGTTTTCATTTTGGTTTTCGTATAAAGCACTTTTTCAATAAGATTTTTTCATTGGCGTTGTTTTGGACATTGCTGTCACCAATCTCTCAAACCACAGGTGCTAGTCGGTTACATACGCCTTTGAAACCGCTACAGCAAAAGCACCATGCATCATGTTCAACAGGAATTTAAAAAACTTTATAAATCTTTTGTTTATTATTTAGGGCTTCTCAGTCAGCGGACGGTCCTAAATCTCTGCCAAGAAGAGGCCTCAAATCTCGACTTCTCCAATTCAATTCCAACAAGGGGTAGGTCTTTGCAAATGGGGCTTATTTTGTGGTTTCTAGTCAATCATCGTAATTAAATTTTAACATTTACATTGTTCTTATATCGACCAAATTGAAAAGTCATTTTGTCTTTCTGCAACCGTATTTTTCAAGTGTGTGATAATCGTTCGAACAGTACTATAATTGTGGTCCAAAATGAAAAAAAACATTAAGAGGAATTATTTTAGTCGTATAGACCCAAAAGCACCAATCTTGGATTTTTTGACGTGTAATTAATGTAATGAAAATGTCATTTTCCGTAACATGGACATTTTCTGTGTTTTCATTTTTTTTTTAACATATCTAAGTTGCATCCTATGATGGCAATTAAATGAAAAAATAAATAACAACAAAATAAGCCCCCGAGACCACATATTTTTGTAATATTTATTTTTTAGGATAATGAAAAATGATATCAAAACAGCTTCTTATGTACTGTTGCGATTTGGTGCAGTACATACATTTCTGCCTACATCGGTATTCTTTATTTCAATCCATTTACGAAGCATCGAAACCTAGGCGTAATAGCTTCATCAAAACAATAATTCATTAAAATTCGTGGTTTCCTCTGCTGCTATTTTAGTACCTGATTATGCATTTTCAATATTGTTAAATCAAACCAAAATTGTAAAGGGCATTTTTTTTTATTGGCACAAAGGCGCATTTGAAATGAGAATGTGTGAAAATAAACTGCTGTTTTGCCGTCATTTTTTAATTATCGGCGGCAGAAGTTTGAGGAGGGCTGTTCGCTGACTGCTGAGCGTTGCGTTTGAATTTCGAACGCAATCACAAAAAAAAAACCGCCACAAACTACATTTTGAAATTAGAACAACTCACTATCAACTCCAATGTGACGTCACGAATCGGTTATTTTAAATTCAGAACATGTTTCATGCGAAAAACAAACGTTTTTTAAATTAAAACAAAAACAATTTGCTTGCATTCATTTTTGTTTTCTTTGTCATGTGGACGGGACGGATAGCAAAGTTTTCGAACAGCCTTTCACAAAATACTTATTCTAACCGCCATTCTGTATTTGAAAACACATTTTGTAGAAAATTTTGAAAATCGAACACAATTAAAAAAAAAAAACAAATTTTGTCTTTTCGACAGTAACCCGAATAAATATATCGATTTATTCTCATAGAAAACTGTTCGAAAACTTTGTGAACTGATTTAATATTTTCCAAGATCAAAACACATTATTTCGTAACCCAACCTCGCCAAACAAGAAAAATATTATAACCACTTATAATTTCTTTGCAAAACTTTGATTTTACAAAAAACAGGAAAAAACATACTTCAAATTTCCTACCGAGTAGTATCACTTACGCTCTTTTGAAAGTTTTTTCGTACAAACATTAATAAATTATTTTGAAGTCGACGTCGGAAAAGTTTTCCGTCCTTATAAATATTAAACAGGAAAACAACCATACTGTGTATAATAATTATTTTAAATGTAAGTATGCTTTGAGAAAAAAATGATTTATTATTTTTCTGGATATTTTTTTTGCTAGTAATTCTTCCTACAATATTTTTCATTTTAAAATTCTGTTCTACAGACAGAAGAGGATTTGAAAATTGGCCATGTAAGTTAAAATAAAATTTGATTATTTGGGAACAAACCACATGCATTTCAACTACAAAACAATTTGATAAAATTAAGCATTTCAAAAATGTGCTTTACTGGTTTTGAAATTTAACGGTTGAAAAGTAGAGGTCCGATTATTTAGGAAGCTTTTTTTATTCAAAATAAATAGAACGTATCAGTTAATATCGCATCGTTGAGAGCGCTTGAAATTTAAGTGACAGAAATATGTACCTACCTGTTTTTTTTATATACGGCCAAGGACGCTTAAATTAATATTACTAATTAAAAAATAAAAATCAAAAGTACGATGTTGATAAACTCATCAAAGAGTGTGTTTTAATATTGATGAATTGAATGTTTCAGATACATTTTCACCATTGTGAGCTATTTGATTGGAGTCTTCATATTTGCCACAATCGTCGGCCAAGTTGGCAACGTCATCACAAACAGGAATGCCAACAGGCTGGAGTTTGAGCGACTGCTGGATGGCGCCAAAACTTATATGAGACATCACAAGGTGAGATTCGACAATCAAAACTAGAATTCATAAATCCATGGGATAGAACATCACAATGACAGTAGGTACGTCACATGAAAAAACATCACTATTACAGAGCAGCACAGAAAATACATCACTATGACAAAATATCACAAGAACAAAAGATTACTGGGCAGCCACATCTAGGCGCGACCATCTATTGGTCAATGGAGTAGCACTCTCTATAGGAGGTAAGCTGATCCAGCCTTCCGATTCGGTGAGACTTCTAGGAATCTTACTGGATCGGAACCTGACATTGGAAAGGCAAATAGATGCCACAATAGCTTCCTCCTTTTTTTCACTGCGCCAAATAAAGGCGATTAGAAAGTGTCTTCCGTCGGATGCGGTTAAGACCCTGGTGAGTGCGTTTGTGATGCCTCGGATTGATTATTTATTGCTCAACGCTTTATAGTGGGCAGCCAAAGAAGAATTTCAACCGCTTTCAATCTGTGTTAAATTCAGCAGCAAGGCTCATATTCGGGATATCCAAATTAGCTCACATCACTCCGCTGTTAAAAAAACTACACTGGCTTCGCTTCCCGGAGAGGATGGTCTACCGTGTTTGTCTGATGGTATATAAAGCCATCAATGGCGTGGCTCCACCTTATCTGACTGACATGATTTCGCCTGTTGAGATGGGTGTGAGGAGGCAGACACTCAGATCTGCGGGCGATGCGATGGTGCAATCAATTTGGTTCAGCCGCACCGTCAGATCCGTACAAATTTTGGTGACCGTGCTTTCTGTGTTGCGGGTCCGGTGGAGTGGAACAGACGGCCACCCGGAGTGAAGAACTCCAAATCTATGGGCATATTTCGCGGAGCTCTCAAGACGCACCTTTTCAAAAAGTCTTATCCGTGATCTGAGAGGGCCCTTGAGGTGTGACACACACAAAAACGGCGCTCTCTTATCATGTGCAATTAAAAATAAATAAGCCTGTTATATATCACATTACAAAGCGTGATGTTTTTTTCATAGTTATGTTTTGTCATGTGTTGTACGTTCTGTCATGTGTCGTGTTGTCACTGCATCATGGAACCGAAAATAAGAAAATGTGAGCCTTTTGCAATCCTTTCCTGGCTTACTTTTTGAAAATTCCATCAAAGAGGCTTGGCATTGAAGGAAGATAGCCGATCTGTAGTCTAGGGGTTAAAGCTATGTATTCATAATCATGCAAGTCTTTATATTCTTCGCACGAGTCTTTATTTAACATTTTGATTTTCGTTTGGCCATATGACCAGACTAACTATAACTTCAAGATTACTTCAACTTCTCTTTAGATTGAGCCGTCAAAGTAGGGTATCAATGAGCCCATTCAGATTATTCTGTACTTGTGACTCCACAAAGGCAGTATAATGAATTTATTTTCATCGCTTTACAGGTTCCTGGTGGTATGAAAAGAAGAGTCCTCCGATGGTACGACTACTCTTGGTCTAGAGGTCGGATCCAGGGTGGAGGTGACATCAATACAGCCTTGGGTCTGCTGCCGGATAAGCTAAAGACTGAGCTGGCCTTGCATGTGAACCTGAGTGTCCTCAAGAAGGTAATCACAAACATATCTATTAGCTAATCATGTCTCTAACGAAATTGTACCATTTAACAGCTAGCAAAATAATGTTTGAGGAAAAGAAATACTACATAAATACTATATAATACTAATAAATGGCTTTAAGCAATAAGAGCAAGGAAAAAGATAACTGAGTAGATAGATTTCGTGCAACATGACTCTTTCGTGAAAAAAAGTTGGTGCTGGTATGAGTAGACAAGCAATCGGTCTAGAAACTTCGCGTTAGAAAAAAAATCTATTCAGAAGGCCGACTTATATACATGAAAAAGGACTAGGTCAAAAAGAAAATCTGTTATACTCAAATTCATATAGATGTACACTAAGTTTCAAGTCAGTTTTGTTTATGTGAAAACAGTCTTCCAGTTCCTCAATACAATGAAAATTGTATTGAGGAACAATAATATTGAGGAATTGTGTTAACAGATCAACACTAAAAAATATTACAATGAAAATTGATTCAGTTGACACTATTATAGTCCAGAACCAAGACTTTTGTTTAAATTGAATCACAGGTAATGTAAACCTTACAATATTAATTTCTAGGTCACCATCTTCCAAGAATGCCAGCCAGAGTTTCTTCACGATTTGGTGTTGAAAATGAAGGCTTACATCTTTACTCCGGGTGATTCTATTTGTAGAAAAGGTACAAATTTTAAATAATATCATGAATTTGTTTGTTGGTTGATTAGATCTATTGAAGTAGAATTATTATAGCAGGGAACGAACATAACATCAAGTGACTGACTTCTTCATTGCAGGTGAGGTGGCACGAGAGATGTTCATAATTGCCGATGGAATCTTGGAGGTCATCTCGGAGACTGGAAGAGTCCTCACCACCATGAAAGCTGGAGACTTCTTCGGTGAGATTGGCATCTTAAATTTGGATGGCCTCAACAAGTAAGCATCAAAGTTTCCATGTCTTTCTTAATACAAGCAGATTCTAAAAAGCTCGTGAAACACAAATAAAATTGTGATTTGTAGGAGAACAGCTGATGTCCGTTCAGTGGGTTATTCTGAATTGTTTTCGTTATCAAGAGAAGATGTTTTGGCTGCCATGAAAGATTACCCTGAAGCACAAGAAATCTTGCAGACATTGGGAAGGAAAAGATTGCAAGAAGCAAGAAGCTGTAACAGAAAAGCTAAAAGTAAGAACTTATCCTAAATTTATGTTTCCAGTTATTGTAATTGTCACAGAACAATAATCTCATACACATACATTTTTTCCAAATTTTAGAAGAAAGTGAAGAAGGAGATCTTGACGATGAAAAAGGCGGAACAAAAAGGATTGTTCACAAAATACGAAGCGACGTAAAAGTATGTAGCTTAAATGACTTTTAAATTATAGTAACATAATATTATTTTAAGATAAAATTGTTAGTCACCGGTTCTCAAAATATCAAATAAAAGCGTGAAAAGAATTGGTAATAGTAGTTACAAATTCATAAAATCTCCAAAGGAAATAATTAAATCAGGATGCAAGGACCAATTTTAGTGCGGTAAGAATATTTAATGAAGTGTTGATCACCTATACAGATATACAACCACACTACTTATTCAGTAAGATTACACAAACTGACATTCAACATACATCATTTATTGAACCGTGGGTGTGTTTTTAGGGCATCCGAAACGCTTTGCGAAGCAGAACACGTCCCACAAGGCGCTCTGGTACGGGAGAATCTCTTGAACTGAGAGCTTTGGGTGCTGGAGCCGCTACGGCTCTTGGCGCAGCTGCTGCTGCAGGACCCAAAGGAGTCCTTAGAAGGATGCCAAGGGTTGAGAGTGATGAGACTCATCACGTCGAGGTATGTTAATCTGGAACAAAAATGGTCTTGGTTGCATACATTTTATACTCTCTATATTCAAACAATTTCTGTCAGATAGCATCACAACCAGTTGAATCATTGTATCTTCAGTCAGATTTTGCCTCAAGTCTGATTTCGTTCTTATCCTAGTGAAGATTCTGATCCAGCCATCTTACTGGCACCTTGTGTATAAGTGGAAGGGGGAAACTTACTATCACTGACCAATGGCAAGTCACATGCACTCGCATGTATTAACTGGCCGACTAATCACAGAGTGGCTCCTATGCTGGCGTCGGATCGCTCAAAGTCACCATTTTTTTTTGAAAATAATAAATTTATGAATATATTTTTTTTTACAATTATTTTTTTGTACAATTAATAATTACAATGAGTGTTTTACTTATGAAGCAAAGTTTTAATGCTTTATTCTCAATTTTTGCTCATAGGGAGGTGGAGAAGCTGATCCCAGCCAAGGAGCACCAAAAGAAGAAAAAGCAATATCGCCACTGGGAGCTGGTCTTCCTTTATTGGCTAGACTGAAACTATTGAAAGAGAGACAGGTAAAGTCAAAATTTTAAATGGTACATGTTTAACGTTGTTGATCATTTCATATAACGGATTAAAACGTAACTTCACTTGTAATTACAGGAAAGAGAAGAGAAAGAAGCAAACCGTCAACGAGGTCTAACGATTCCCCAGTTGGGACCTCCATGCCAACCAAATCCCACACCATCAACTTCTGCTCCCAGTGAACCTGAAGTGATTGGAGCTGGTCTCCCACTGCTGCAAAGACTCCTACTCCTCAAAGCAAAGGAAGAAAGGGAGAGAAACATGGCTGGGCCGTCAACTAGTGGGATAGAAAAGATGACCTTAAGTAGTAATCCTCCGTCCAGTTCAGACACCATTAGCCCTAGTTCATTAAAAAGCCCACTTAGTCCAACAGTCAAAACCTTGAGTCCAATGAGGAAAACATCCGGGTCGAGTTCGCCCGGAAAGCCTATAAGTCCAACAGCAAAAGCATCCAGAAAGAACTCTTCAGGATCTAGTGATTCATCTTCGAAGCCAAAAGTAAGCTTTAAAGATAAAATAATGAAGTTGCAAGGTGACGGAACTTCAGTTGTGCAACCACTTTCAAAAGACAAGGATGATTGTGATAAAAAAACTAAAAACTTAAGTGATGTGAAAGTACCCATAGTGATAACAAGTGAAAAACAGTCCCCTGGATCATCTGAATCCGGCCAAATAACGGCTCCGACCCAGACAATATCCATTCCAACTAGTGTAGTCAATAAGTTAAAGTCTCCAGCGAAGGCAGTCGGGACAACGTTTAGAGATAAGTTGAAATTGTTGCAAGGTGGTGCTGCACCAGTCGCTAAAGACTCTGTTGAAACTGTGCCAAACAAAATAGATAGTGTTAAAAAAATAAACTTAGATGTTAAACAATTTATACAGTCGGCTGAGATACAAGCAACTGCCAGTGACAAATCCGCCAAAGAAGAATCCAAAGCCAAAAAACCCTGGTCCAAATTGAAAAAAGCTGCTATTTTGGGAGACTCCAGAGAATCAAGCCGTCAATCAAGTGTAAATTTAGATAGTCCCCAAGATAAAAATATTGCCAAAACAGACACCAGTGCCAAAAATATAGTGATGACCAAATTAACATTAGGAAAAAAATCAGCCGTTGCATCGTCTTCAAAGCCATCCCCTAGCTGTATAGTTACAACAAGTGATAATAATAATGTAGTTTTAAATGATATGAACTTAGATGCAAGCGAATCTGAATCGAAACAGGCCAAAATATCTCAAGAGTCAATTAGTAGGCAATCCGATGCCAGTAGGGTAAGTTCGTCACAATTAAGTGAAGCATTGCGATCACCAAGAGAAACTCTGAAAAGAAAAGGTGATGATAAGCAGTGTTCTGTATTAGTAACGCGAAGAAATAAAACATATGTTTCTGTAGCTGATCTGTCTCCAGAATATGGTACGTTACCTTTTGTCAAAAAATTGAAAATATTGAACGAAAGACAAAAACTAGAGGAATTAGAAAAAGAAGTTAAAAAGACTCGCAGTTCCAGTCTCGATTGCACTGAAACTGTAGTTGAAGTTGACATTCTGACAAGAAGCAATTCAGAAGGGAGCACAATGGGAAGAGTCATGTGTAACAACATTGGTCAATTAGGAGTTGCTTCAATTGTTCCTAGACTTGATGGGTCACAGCAGTTACCTAGTCCTGAATCAAACGAAACCTTGGAGAGGCGAAATTTGAAATCGATTTTGAAAAAACTGTCAGAAGATACGCAAGTTCAAGAACAGCCGGTAATTTGTCCGAAGGAATTCAAAAAGCTAATACGAGCTCCAACAATTGAAGGTTATGCTGCAAGGCATTCAAAGTTCGCCAAAAGTGTTACTTTCAATAGAGATACAGTCACCTCTCCTCCAGATAGTGCGAACCAACAAAAACCTTTGTTTCCAATTTCAAACCCTTATCAAAGGTTGACTAGTGTCCAATCTAACGAGTCACCTGAAGTCGCTGCCGACGATTCTGATGACATATGGGCTTGTGATGATGAACCTCCAAGTCCCGCATCAAGTGATATCCTTATGGACGTTGAAAATATTCTTCAACCAGTAGGTGAAATATTATCGGAGAAAACTAGTGAGCTAGATTTGAGGTCACCTCTAGATCCCAAATACAGATACACCGAAACAGGTTTGGAAGGTTTGCACCCGGAAGAAATTAAAGTTCCAAAAAGCAAACCCAAATTGAGTTTGATATCTGCGGTTACAAATCAGCGAAAAATTTACAGAGGCGAGTAATTACAATTTTAACTTTCTTATTATACAAAATATGAATAGTTCGCCCCGGTTTTGTTATTAACCATACGTTTTTATTTCATCTAGGTTCTATTGAAGAGCAAGAGTACTTTGGTGAAGTGCTTTTAGGAATCAAACACGTGATCCAAGGACATTTACGTGAAGTACAAGGAAAATTCCAAGATAGGTATGTGATACCAATTTTTTTGCTGAAGACTCTCTCCTTCCTATTGCGCTACAGCCCAAACTAAGCGTTGTCTTGGCAAATGCTAAACCTTAGATTTCTCCAGTCTTCTTTAATCATCTTTTTAATTTACCACCTAGAAAAACCGTGTGGTATCTCTCCTTATTTCCCTATCCCACACCAGTATAAATCTCTTACCGTTCTTAATCCACCTGATTATCCAAACATTTAGAAAAGTGTTTGGCATACAACAACATCTTTTGTATATTTCGATCGTTATTGTTGAATTCTTGAATAAATAGATGTCAATTTTATTTTAATCAACAAATTACAACAACTTTGACTTTTGTGTTTCAGATTCAATAATCTAGAGATGGAAGTGAGAAAGCGTGATGAAATCATAAGTCAATTGCAAAATCGGATACAAGAGTTGGAGCGCGTTGGTTTGACGGGCATTGGAGGAGCCGAAGAAACTAGTCGATGGGCGATAGATATGGTACCACCTTTGCCTGCTGCGGTTGCAACTGATGTGGCATCATTGACTCTAACAGCCAGCGAAGGCAGTGATGATATATCCGCTGACCAGGGGTTTATGGTAGTGCAACTATTTTCCAATTAAAATCGCATTTTTCTTTTCAGGGAATTATTGATCAAACGATCTTGGTACTGAAATGATGTTTTAGCAAAAGTGGTTATTTGATAATTATTCTTATTTTAATTCCAGAGGGGAGATTCTCTAGACACCGTATTTACAACGTCTCCTCCAAGCATGGCAATGATGGAAGAAGAAGAGGAAGAAGACGAAGACGAAGAGTTGGAAGAAGGGGAAGAACTTCCACCAGAAAGTCAAATGGAGTTCCAGGTCGATCGAGAGGCAACAAAGCCAAGAAGACACAGCCTTGTTGGAACAATGGGCTACAGTAGTTCTATTGAAGACGACCCGTTACTAGACGAGGAAATTTTGAGACGGCTTAGTGTAGAACAGCTTCAACAAATGCAACAAGATCTTCATTTGTACCAAGGTCTTCATCAACGGCAAATGGAACATCAAATGGTGATACTATTATTTTATTAAAAATTTTCTACATAAACATTTTGATAACGCCAAGTTTGACGCTATCATGTGGTAATGCGAGGGGGAGGATTTTTAATCGTACTGGTTCTCGATTATCGCGTTCGGACGAACTGCCCAACAAATCTGTCCAGGCAGCCAACCAAAGGAGCAAAGGAGGGGAAGAATCACGGAATCAAAGTCTGGACTCACCTTATCTCCAATGGATGCCTCTTTCGCGGAGCACTGGTCGCGTTTTTGTGTATGGTTTCTCCTTTATTTCTGTCGCGCGCGATGAACACTGCGATGGACACGTCTATCCAAGGCCGCGTATGAAGAAGTACTGCTGGAGACAGGTGATTGGGTAAAGTAGGAGTGGTCAGTTTATAGGCTAAAGGACACAGGATTTTATGGCCAGCTACCTATAAACAAATCTACCTAACAGCTCGCCCAAACACATTTATTTAAAAAAATATAACTGTTAATAAGCTACCTCAAAATTCTTCAGCAAAGTTCGTTTAGCTTAAATTCCATATTTTGTAGTTGCAGAACGAATGTGAACAGCTGGAACGAAACGGCCGGGTGACTTCCAGGACCAAAAAAGTCACAAGAAAAATGGAACTGAGACTCGAAGGTGCAGACGTGACCTATTCAAGGAAAAGAGCAGCAAGATTGCGAGAAAGAAGGTCCTGGGAAGAGAGCACTGAACAAGAAGAAGTACAACTTCAAGATCTACCGAGGTAACCAAATTTTGGTTATCCTCAAAATGGTTGTTTGTAAACCAAATAACTTTTTATTGCGCATTTTGTAGGACTGTGCCCTGTTGTCCATGACTCTTGAAATGTCCACCTACCATTTGGGATTTCTTTCAAGTGGTCTATTAATTGTTGTAGCCCTTCTACGAATGTCCTTAAAAATAAATCTCACTTTGTTCTCTCCACTATATGATCTCTTAAGAAATGTATTTTTGCCTTGTCCCATCGTATCATATATTATTGCTTCAAAAGCCATAAATAAATTTCAGATCGATGTCTCCGTTGGCAGCAATAACTTGTGAAGAGCATGCTTTACTCAGTCCCTCAAGAGAAAATTGGCCCACAAGTGGCAGTAGTGCAAAGAGCAGTGCCAGGCGTCGATCACCACGCGGATCTCACCATTTCCATTTGTTTGGCTCTCACTTGGATCCAAAGGGAGGTAAAATGAAGAAAACGCTATCTGTCGATACTGGAATCCACCATACTGGAAAATCAGCAGGTGTGATAAAATTGTCGGACCATAATTCTTTAAATTTGCTATTTCAATGATACTTATATAAATTTTATCTTAATGATAATTTTTAGGAGCATCTTCACAAGAACAAGAGCACCGAAAATTTAGTCTTGGATCATTCTTTGGTTACCATCGAGGAGCCCATTCTTCGTCGTCTAAACAAAGCCAAGGACACCAGCAAAATGAGTCTGTTGTGTTGGACATGGAAAGCGAATATGGTTCAAGTGATGGGAACAGGTACTTATACCCTAGTTTTTGGTACCACGACATCGATGTTGTATTGTCAATAAAAGTCAGAATACTGCCTTGCTTGTGTCATATTAAATGAATAAATCATAAGAGCCTGGCTTATTTGAAGTGATTGACCCCAAAGAGCGTAAGTCATTTAAAGTAGCCAAATCAAGATGATTAGATGGAATTTGGTCAATTTTTTGTGCAGTAACAATATGCGAGTGAAATAAAAAAAATGTAGAATAACGTTGACTGAAGATGTTCAAAGGGGCAACGATCCATCTTTTTATCAATGTTGATACAAATTTTGATCACAACTGATTTTTTACAGTTCATCATCAAGTGGCAGCGATCAATCAGACTATATGCCGCGCACTCCTGTCTTTGAGCACTTCCAACATCGTGGCAGTCACAGCGGTGGAGCAGACCTTGGGAGAAGAGGCGGTGGATCTGATGGTGGGGGAGGAGACTGGGAAGTGGTGATGCTGGCTGAAGAGTTGGAGAGAAGAGAAAGAAACAAGGCTGAGGGAGCAAGGAAAGCGGCTAGGGGAGCGCAGAGCAGGAGAAGCGCAGAACAGACACAACTGAGAAGCTTGGAAGAAGTAAGTGCACAAGCTTTATGCATTTTAGAATCACCACAATTTTGACGTAGTGGCTTTGACTGTCTTATTAGTTGTAATTAGTTAAAAATGTATAAATCCTACTTTGCTATGTATTTTGATATTTTCCCATTGGTTCAGATATACAATGCAGTATTTTATTTATGCTCAACAGGCAACGTCTTGTGGGTACTTTCCTTTAAGTAAATTAATATGGATCCTATAATATTTCATGTTCCTTGATGATGATTTGTCTTCATATTGTATTTTTTTTTGTTTCAGGAGCAAGATCCTCCGCCACAATCCCCCCCTCCCCCAGTACCACCACGCCGTCCTGGATCCTTTTCAACATCAGACGCCCGCCGTCCACCTCGTCCCCCGCCAGTCACACGAGCTGCCAGCTTGGAAGCCCCACCTCACCAGCAGAGGCTCTGATGCCAAGCCAATCGAAGCCAAAATGGACAAACAAATCCATCAACCAAGCCAAATTCATCCTTCCAGAGATGCCATGTCGAAAATTCCCAAAACACCAACAAAAAAATTGACGCACCAAGGCAACAAAATTTTTCATCCAACCAATACATAAATTTGTTTACAATATGTGATTCTGATACACATATTTCGGGAAATGAAATTCAATCTACAGGCCATTCTAAGACTGTGGAAGATCCAGCAATTGTTTCTCTACAAAGTGAAGACAACGCAAGACCACACTACTTTTTCTCAAACCTTCACATCTATCCATCCAAAGTATGTGTTTTTGAAACACATCTTTTGGACAATCCGATTCAATGTACACATCATTCTAACAATTTTGTTGATCCCGTTTTTGTTCCACTAAAAAGAGAAATCTATTTACAGCAATGCTGTTGCTTTGATAATCTTTCAACAAATGTAAAAGAGACGTTATACTCTTTTGATCAATGTAAATTCGTCAGCAATTCGTCTTCTTCAAATTGTCAAATTGGAGTTTTAAAAAAATTCCAAATTCATACCTCTTCTGTGTCTTGTAAAACTGAAGACCATGTTGATGCCATAATATTAGATGTTTTCAATGTTGCTCCAAATAAATGTCAAAATTATTCCTTCCTTTCCGATAGTGACCATATTGTACAACTTGATGACATGACTTGCCAAATTTGCCACGTTAACACATGTGCCAATTTTATTACTAGCGATGTCCATTTGATCGATAAATCTTTTTACTTCTTCAACGTTGATTGTTGCTCCGTCATTCAAAATTGTACTTCAAATGACATTGATATTTTTGATGATGAACACTTTACTTCTGATGATGAATATTCTGATGTTGATGACCTTTTGTACTTCCATGATGTAAAAAAGAATATAACAGGAAATGAAATTAACTCTCAAAACACCAATTTATCATTAGTAAGGGATATTTTGAAAAGTTCTGATGAACTTGTTTCATCATTTGAAGACGATGAAGCATTTGAAACGTTTTCATCAATTTTCGGGAATGAATTTGGGAACGAGTATTACAGTTCCATTGACTATCAGGACATGCATTTGGATGATGAAAATAATTTAATGAAATATCATCAACTGTCTTTGAAAGAGAACGAAGTTCTGGATGATGAGGACTTGCCAAGTGACAGTGATGATGAAATGTCAAATTGTTCTGATGAAGCTTTTAATGTTGATGAGGAATTTGATATTTTTGATGAAAAAGCAATTGATGCTCTAATGTTTGTCTTCAAATTGTGCGTTTATACCAGCATAGTTTGAATATGTATACCAAATATATATACTAAAAAAGAATTAGGTATCGAAAAATAATACTACCCACTAAAGTAAATAGCTTATGACGTATTCTGTATCGTGAATTTAAATCATTTCGAAGATTTTTTGTCAAAAACGGAAAATTGAAATTTCCAAATATTTTATTTTCTATGAAATGAATTGAGTTTATTTATTGGATCTACATTTTTGGTAATTTATTTTTCGATTTAATTCAATTTAAATTCGCACACGAAAAAAATGTTTGAGTTAGATTTTAAAGTTTTTATTAATTGCTTAAAGCAAATATTTTATTTGTTTATAATTGTAGAATTATTAGTCTTCCAATTTTTTAATTTTCTTACACATATTAAAATATTCAAAATTAAATAATTATAAAACAATTAAAAAGCATGTCCTACAAAATCGTCCTAAATTTAAAATACATAGTACTACTGTTTTAAAAATAATAAAAAAAAACTTTGTTATGAATAAATTATTAATAAATTACTGAATTAAATATAAATTATTGAAAAAATATAAATTTATAAAATGTAAAATTTATGTAGTGTTTTCTAAAGGTTTATTCTTGTAGATGCGATTTAGAGAATATTATTCAAGAATATTGACAAAAAATCATAAATATTTTATCTCAGTATAAAATATAATTAAAAAAATAAATAATAATATTTTATTGAAAATAAAAATGAAATAGAATCTTTTAAAAATTGAAATATATAAATGATATTGTTTTAGAAATTATGAAAATCTAAGATGGGAAACTATTTTATAGTTAAAGTTTAATTAGGTCTATCTATTAAATATGAAATATTATAAAAATGTTGTAACATTATGATTTTTATTTAAAATATTATTAAACAATATTATGTACTTATATAAAGTATTGTAACAATTAAAAGAAATCAAATTTTACAATAAATTAACGGAAGGAATTCGACCAAATTAATCGGAAAAATGTGTTTTACTTTATTTAGATACAGAATTCAAATAATTCTTGCACAATTTTAATTAAATATTTTCCTTACAACTATGTAAGGTTTCATCGCTAGTTATGCGTGGCATCCTTTCTAGTAAGTATAACTAAATAAAATAATTATAAACAACCTAGCCATGTCATAAAAGTACAAAAAGATAAAAGAGATTCAAAATATTCATAATGAAAATGGAACAGCTTTTGGCGATCTGTTGAAATTTCTTGAAAGCTTTTTCTAAATTTTCTTACAATGTTAGCTTATTGGAAGGATGAATAATGTGTTGAAAATATTATGCCCTGCAACTTTACTTTAAAGCAAGGTTTGAAAAAAAGCTTTCAACATAATTGGTTAGATGCCGTCGTTTATTATTCAATTTGAAAATATATTTTTATTTTCTTTTATTATTTAAAAATAATCATTATCTGAAATGAACTGAAAATATACAGCTAAAATATTTAAAAAAATCCAAATGTGTAAGTGAAATATTTTGGTACTACATTGCATTTTTTCAAGATAAGATATTTTATCAAATATATTAGAAAATAATGTTTTGTACAAAAATACTTAAATAGGTATAATTTGAATATCAAATCTTATCTAATCTAATCTAGGTTGCAAAGATATGTTACATTGGAGATTCACATTACATGCATTCCCACAACCAGACACGTACAAGTTCGCGCTTGCACGTGCCTCATGTGAGCCTACAACATAAAAACCAATCTCAAATGGACATACACCCTGCAACTCTTGCCGTCCTTCCCTGTAACAGGGGTGACATTGGCAAAGTGAACCATTTTTACAGCATGGGTGGTCAGCCGCATACCAACCTATAAGTCAAGGAACAAATCAAAAATGGCATTTTTTTTCATATCTCGTTAAAGGAATAGTACATTTCTGCCAATACATATATTATATCAAATATTGCAAAGGTAAGTATGTATATTCCATCCAGGAATTATATTGAATTGAGTATAAGTTCGCGCTTCAACATGGTGCTTGTGAACTGTGAACTTATAATATAGTTAAAACTGGATACATAAAGGCTGATTCACTGATCTGAGAAATTGTGGATAAAACATTTTATTGGTAGAGATGTGTACCTAAATTTCGCATCTCACGAAAACGCGAATTGTTATTTTATGACGTTTTTACTTCAATTCTCGACGATTTGGAGGTTAGGGAACATGTTTCTAGCAAAATAAGCATTTCGCAATATCGCGAAATTTCCAATATCTGACTCTTGGCGCGAATTTCCACATTATATACGTTGATACCACGAAAAACGCCTAATTTTCGTCATCCGCACTTGATTTTTAACAAAAAAAAACACAGAATAATTCGGCACGACGCGACGCTCAAACAACGCCTACGTAAAGAAATCTTCTCGAAAATCGAAGTTTTGCTGTTTGCAATATTTTTCGACCATCGATACTCCCATGATGCTCCGTTCGATATATCGCACTCGATCGTTCCTGACGCACTCTGTCGTGAGTTCCGCGCACTGCTTGCGCCCGTGTTGCGGGAAGTCGGTATAATAAAAAATATTTAAACTCGATATGTGGAATTATTTATTTAAATTATAATATATTTAGCGATTTGCTGGTATTTTGGCGATTACACCGTATAACACCGCTTTTTGATAATCTTGGAACCGCTTTTTGGGAAATTATGGCACCGCTTTTGCACATCTCTATTTATTGGGGGTAACTTCTCATAGTAAGTGAACTAATTATAAATAAATACTGATGAGAAACTTCTAAGCTACAGGGTTTTCATACTTTTTTGTGTTTCCTCTCGTAGAAAAATGGGAAAAAGATGCATTTATCTGAGAAACCCATGTTTGCTTACTACGTCTCTTATTCAGTTTCACGTTTAAGGTATCGATATCAAAACCAATATTTGAAATGAAAATGAGCTCTGAATTGCTCACCGAGTTCATATGCAACAAGGGTGACATTAGCAAAGTGAAACATTTTTTACAGCATGAGGAGTCAGCTCTATACCAACCTTTTACTCAAGGAGCCAACAAAATAGAGAAAAAAAGTTTTATTATGATTAATTTTATGAGCGCTAGTTTGGGTGAATTGCACCTCAAGATCCTTCTGTAAGCTTGATCATCGCTGTAGAAAGCGCCAATTCTCATACGCCAATTCAATGGACGTTTTGGTGACCGCTCCTAAGTAAAAGAAGAAGAATTTTTCAACCTACGAAGAGCATCTTTGAAAAATTAAGTGTTTTTTATGCTCCGCTGGGAATCGAACCCATAATGTTCCGATTCCAAGCCCGTAGCATCAACCACTTGACTACGGACCGGTCTGAATAGGTACGGTATCAATAGGAAAAAAACAACAGCAATTCAGCGTCTTGGTTGTAAAAATAATAAAATAATCCTTGTTAAAGAAAATATTGCTAATTATCTTGCGGTTTTACTTAGACTTTACAAGCAAAAAAATCGCGATTCTGTTTATCGTAAAAGGGGCTTCAAAATACATTAATTTTCCTGCTTAAGCAGGTGGGCAATTTTCGTCTACAGGATTAAGGGTAGGTACCTACTAAAGGCTATAATATATACTGCCTAACTTAAAGCATTTTTTCTTATAGCGGAAATGTTCCTTTTGTATATTTTTTTGTAACACTGTAATAAGGGCTGTAGAAAGTGCTATCAAGCTAATGTTTTAGATTTTAAAGTAGATTAATCTAGATTGCGCGAAAAACTGTGCTGCATATATAGTGTCACTTTATCCTGCATGGCTAGTGGTACTTGTTTGTTTTCACAGGAACAAGAGTTAGCCTTACTTTATGTGAGGGTTTCCCAGCGCCCGAAATGGCTGGGTCTCACTTATTGATGAATTAAATATAGCACTTTGTACTACAATACTTAATTTGTAAGGAAAAAACATGTTAACAATGTACGACCCTAAACTGATTTTTACGTGTTAAAAACTTAACAAAAACTTATACAAAGCGTGGAGTATTTTGTAAATAAAAAAAAAAACACATGATAATAACACGCACGGTAAACGAGAGCTTGTACCAAATGTATGGAAGAGATGTTGGTGTCGTGTGAGCTGCACAAAAAATACTTATTTGCTGGTTACTGAGGTCGGGTATTTTCAATGTTAGCAAACCGACTTTATACTGAATTATAAGGACGCATATCATGTAGGTAGTTTTTTGCATCATTTTAAAGTCACATATCATGCCTTTGTGCTTGTTTGTCCTATGCCCATCAAAGGTAATTTCAAATGTGTACTGTACCAATGTGTTTTATGAAAACTGGAAATTTATTTTATCGTGTTTTCTGTTTTTTCTTAGCCTAGATTGAGTAGAATGTGATTCTTCTTCTTCTTCTTCAGCTTGTTTTAGGACTAGGTCCTGTTTATTCTCGGGTTCACTCCTGGGACGCGGATGTCCAGCTGTCCTTCCACCTCTTTGGTGGTCGTCCAGGGGGTCTGCTGGTTGATGGTATCTCGTCTGCCGCTATTTTCACCATTCTCACCGGATCCATTCTTTCGACGTGATCTCTCCAGTAACGTCTTCTGTTTCTACCCCATCGCACGACATCCTCGACATCACGGATCCTCCGAATTTCGGAATTTCGTATTCTGTCTCGCATGGTCAATCCTGCGATAGGGCGGAGAGTTTTCATTTCGGTGGTTCGTAGGAGACTCTTCGTTCTCGTGGTGTCGGCTCTGGTTTCGATACCGTATGCCATTATCGGTCTAACGCAGGTCTTGTGTGATTCTTATGACAAATTAATTAATATATAATAAATAATAATCTAAAGTTAATAGACAGTCCCACCCTGTTGGAGGGTGTCAGGTTGTACGTGCCAAATGACTATAATCGGGGACGAGGTCATGATTAATTTCATGTACCGATGAGTCGCACTGACGTCTTGGCGCAACATCCTTTAACTCGGAGAGTTTAACTCATACGTAACGAATCAAAGATTGATATATTTCAATACAATTTAGACACATTTAAATTATGATTTAAATTATTTCCTTATAGTATGAATTCCTTGACTTATAGGTTGGTATGAGGTTGACCACCCATACTGTAAAAAATGGTTCACTTTGCTAATGTCACCCCTGTTTCAGGGAATGTCTGCAAGAGTTGCAGGGCTTATGTTCATTTGAGGTTTGGATTTTATTTGTAAGTACACAATCAGCATTTGTAAGCGCGAACTACACGTGTTTGTTTGTGGGTATACATCTGAGAGCTTTGAATGAATATATCCTTGCAACTTAGATTATAGATTTTAGATAAATCCATGGTAAAAGAGTTCCTCCCAGCTTGTTGATGGCTGAGAGGGTGCACTGTTATTAGGGTAACCTGTTGTGCACCATTAAAATAAATAAATAAAAAAAAACATTGAAACGTCATCTTTGAATCACATGGTAGATAAGCCAAACAAGGGGAGACGATATGCTTACTTTGAAAATACGTTACCTTAGTGCCGCAATTAAAATATTAGTCGACTCGTCGTACCGAGTCAGATTGCTTATTTCGTGTTAAATTTAAAAAAAAAATCTCAGTTAGTTTACAATTTAAATCAAACATTCAATTAATGTATTTTTCAAAACGTTTGAAGTACTTTATTAATTTGACTAATTCACTCGAAAAAAAAACCAGTTCACCTTTCGTCTAGACGGACTTATCACACCTTGTCACTTAAAAGAGTAAAATAAGCATTTATTTTTGGAAATCTTTTCAAAAAAGTTTTTTAATTGAAATCTGATGCAGCAAATTTTCGTTTTGAATTTCACCCAACAAAGCAAATCGTTGAATGAAAAATCCTTTATTTCAATTTTCACACAATCTTTTGAAAACACATTTTTTTCGGTTGAAATTCTTTTGATATTTTTAAAATACAATATTTTCATTTTCAATTCGCCAGTCTGGAAAGTTTTCGACTTTAAAAAAATGTACACCGAGAACAATGAATACCCCAAGTGGTGTTTTGAAATGTTTGGTGTTGAAAGTCGAATTGAAGAATTCTCTTACCGCAACAAATAAAGACTTTTGATTCTACTTGTATTACAAATACTTAAATTAAAAATTGAAATTCTGCAAATACTCTCTTTTTCATTCATATTAATCTAATCTAATCCAAGTTTTTTTTTTTTTTTTTTAAGAAATCCTGTGCGGGAGACTCCCTAGATTCTAAAGACTCTAGGGGTCTATGATATATGTAGTGCCGTACGAGCTTGGTCGTCGCTACAAAGCCCCAATACTCAAGCAAGACCCAGTTGCTGTAAGGCTGGATGGACCTTTGGTGACCGGTCATTGGTAAAGGTTTATGAATTTTTCAACCCAGCGAAGAGCACATTCGAAATATAAATGGTATATTTTTGTGCTCCGCCGGGATCCGAATCCACAACCTTCCAAGTTGCAAAGATCTATTATATTAGAGATTCATGGGGCTTCCACACGCTTGCCAAACCATCTCAAGTCAAGCGCACAGTGTGTCGTCTAGAACATGCTAGCTGGACAAAATTTTGTCTAATTGACTAATTTTGTCCAGCTAGCATGTTCTAGACGACACACTGTGCGCTTGACTTGAGATGGGTTGGCAAGCGTGTGGAAGCCCCATCACGTTACATGCATTTTCACAACCAGACACGTACAAGTTTGCGCTTGCACATGCCGCATGTGAACCTACAACACAAAAACCAAATCTCAAATGGACATACACCCTGCAACTCTTGCCGTCCTTCCCTGAGACAGGGGTGACATTGGCAAAGTGAACCATTTTTACAGTATGGGTGGTCAGCCGCATATCAACCTATAAGTCAAGGAACTAGTTTGTGAAAAAAGGGGACTGTAAAAATTTCGTGGAATCACATTAGTTTTTTTGTGTCAAAATTACCTTGAGGTAATTCGTCATTTGCTTGAAGCAATAACAGAATAAATTGTACAGTGGACTGCACAGGACTTTATAGCACAAAATACGGTCATGTTTAGGTCATGGCCAATTTTCATAACAAAACATTTAGTTGTGTGTAAGTAATGAAGCTAATCTTTTTAAGCAATCGTCTTTTTGCAGTATTATCATTGATCCCGTTTGTATCAAAACTAAGACTTTGTTTGGTGGGTACCTATACTTTTCATTGATATTTTGTTATATATTCATATTATTCATTGATATATTCATAGAATTTTTTTTTCATTGACGAATACAATACTTTATAACAGTCCTTCGGACTGCTATGAAGTAAAAAATCCAGTTTTTTTTGCAGGGCCAATCATGAGTATGTCATCACGATAATGCGCCAGCGTACACGTTATTGCAAATTGTTATTTTTGCTAAAAACTACCCTGTATTGTTTAACAATTATCTCTTATCCCCAAAACTGAAAAAATACGATGAAAGTGTGGTGTTTTTCCACAATTTAGGAGAAAATATTGCAAAACAGAAAAAGTCAAAGATAACGCTACATTATAAACGCAAATAACAAGCGTTCGCAAAAGTGTCTTTAAATTTATAAGGGATTACTTTGAAGGGGGAAAATGGAATTTAATGAACCTTAACTATTGGGTTTGATATGAAGCTGAGCCCCTATGCTGTAAAAACTTGGTTCACTTTTTCCAATGCCAATTTAGCTTCAGGGAAAGGCGGCAGGAGCTGTGAGGTTTGGTTACACATGCAGCATTTGTGTCTATCTATGGGCGTGAATCGAGTATATTTCTCTTTGCAACATAGATTATGAATGAATAAAGAAATACACGAAACATAAGATCTAAATATTTTTAGTTACGAAAATGAACTATGCTTTTGTATAGCGATTTTATGTTTTCAAAATGCAATAAAGTTTAAATTTACCAACTACAAGTGAAAGATTTCTCAAAAAATGTTTCATCATTTTACTTTCAATCACTTCCTCATACGTAAATTTATACTTCAGAAAAGCTTTAGTCGCAGTATTCCAGTGCTTAGAGGAGCTTCGATATATTGACTCGAAAAACTTCGCAGAATTATTAAGTCTTCGGGAACTTTCCATTGATATATCGCCAGTTGTACGCGCTAAAGCGCCTCTCCCAGAGGAGTTGAAGAAAAAAGAGAACACAACACTTTTATGGCATGAAAGTTGCTTTTGTAAAAAAAAGCTTTTAAAATGTAATTGTTGTTTTATAAAAGTTTTTCGTTTTGTTGTCTGTTTGTAAAACAAAGAAACGTATTTTTGTTGTTGTTTTGTTTTGCGGCCATAAAAAGATGGACTGTTAAAATAAATATGTTTTTTTTTTACGGCAGCTCGGATGTGTTGTAAAAAAACTCTTTTTATTTATTTTGTACATCATATTTTTATGTCCGCGATTCATTTTTTACAATACAAAGTATTTTATGTAGATAGAAAAATGTTTCACAGATAAGTGTTGAGGTAATCTTGATAGTTTTTTTGAGATATTATAAGAAGAATTGATTCAGCTTTCAAGGTCACTATAATCTAAAATCTAAGTTGCAAAGATATTGTTACGAGTATACCTGTATAAGATTGTGTGTTTTGCTTGTCTGTGTAGTTTCTAGATGTTCTACAATAGTAATCTAATTGCAAATATATATTAAAATTTAAAATTCATATTAAATGCATGCCCACAAACAGGCACGTGTTAGTTCGAGTTTACAAATGCTGCATATGTACTTACAATTCAAAAACACAAATAAACATGAGCCTTGCAACTTTTGCCGACCTTTCCTGAAAGCAGCATGGGTGGTCAGCCTCGTACCAACCTATAAGTCAAATAATTCTCTATTTACTCCAGCTATCTTTTGTCGCTGGTACGGCCAAGGGGATAAGCGACTTTGCGTTATTAAGACAATCACAAGTTCGAACCAAGCCTGCGTCGTGTTCTATCGGCAGTAACTTTGAGCTTGGTTTAATACAGAATACAAAAATGTGTACAATATATATTTTTATCCAAAATAATGCAAATTTTAATGAGAGCATCGCCTGGGCCGGGTTGTTCTCAAAAGAAAACGTGCAAATTGGAGTTTATGGCTATTGTGTTAGCACTGAGAGCGGCAGAAATTCCATATTCGGAGCTCGTAGCGCGGGAAATATGGACCGAAGATACGCCGAATTGAAAAATAGACCAGAAAACAATACAAATAATATTTCAAACTCATACAAGAGCTCCCACTACTTTTATAACACATACCAGTGGGGGAGGGTTTTTATTTTTTTGATAAATTATAAATGACAAATAAGAAACATTTTAGTTTTGTGGTCAGACATGTTAAGTTGTCTGAGTATTGAAATAAGTTTGAGATTGAAACTACTATAATTCTATAGAAGGATATCGTTTATATCTCATAAATAATATTTTTTCCTAAATGTTTGCATACAGAACCAGTTAAAGTACTGATATGGGGACCAGAATCTCAAATAACCTCATTTTTGTTTTTTTTAAGATGTCTGAGTATTGAACTAGGGCAGCGAATTTATATTCGTCCCCTACTTTGTCCGGTCGATAGCTCAGTTGGTAGAGTGCTTGCATTCCATGCTGTGAGCTCGGGTTTGAATCCCACCAAGGGTGTCAGAAATTATTTCCCATTTCGGTGTTTGTTTCAAACCCCAAAAGAAAAATACCGGCAAGGTTAACTCAGCCTCCACAAGAAATGAGTACCAGCCCTCTCGGGAGCTGGGAAGCCCCCACTTCAACTAAAGTGGTTGGCGTAAGGCCAGCCCCCTTACCTGTAAAATAAATAGGTTCAACTCGCCACATGCGACCCCTTCGGAGATAACGCGGCAAGAAGTTACACTATATGTGCGAGTCGAGTTACACTATATGTGCGAGTTGAGTTACAATATATGTGCGAAATACCTACACTAGACTTTTTTATCAAACTTATTTTGCAAAGAAAAGCCGTCGAGAGTCGTGTAATATCGACTCTCCGCCACTGCATCATACATTTATTTACATGTTTTTATACCAAGCTCGGATTAGGTTATTTTCGCGTTGAAAGTTTCAGCGTATGGAATTTTTTTATTAGAGAAAAATATTCATGAAAATGTTTGGCCGTAATGCTGAAAGCATTTTGTGTTGTATTTTCAATTTTGAAAATATAATAGATGAACCTATTTAGATTATGATTCTATTTTTCTAAATCAATACAAAATATCTCTTTCGACAAAACTCTCCTGGACATATACAAATTGGTACAACAGGTCCCGTATGGTGCTTTTTCATTAGGTCATCAACGGCTTAATTGAAAGTCCCATTCTGTTGTAGAGTTACAGTTACAGATTTTATGCGCCTGGCGATTGCATCCGAGGGCGATGACATGATTTATATTTTAATGTACCGAAAAGCCGTACTGATGTCGTGGCGCAACACCCTTTGATTCGATACAAAGATAATTTCACATGAACAATGTTTGGACTAATGTGTCAAGTAATTGATTTAAAAAATATTTAAAACAACTCTCACTCTATCATATTTAACGTTTTTTTCTTAGTTCAGATTTTGTTGAGTGTGATTCTTAAGGCAATTTGATTAAAAGATCATCATTGAATCAAATGGTAGATGACAAGACAAGCACTGATGGGACAATTTACCAACTCAGCTGTCGACCAAAGATTGAGCTAATTTTGAATGAGAAGTATAATCTAATTTGCAGAGTAATAAACTTTAAAAATTCATACTGTAACTGTGACTGTTACTCTGTCGCCATTCCGCTAGGAGTGGCCAGAGTCTCTGCAGAGCTGCCTCCATCCCTTCCTATCCTTACATACCTCTTTCAATTAATTCATATCCATCACCTTTTTCATGAATTTTCTTCTTTTACGCTCACTTTGTATATCCCATTCTTTCACAATATCCTCTATCTGATCACTCCATACTTTTCTCGGTCGTCGCTTCCTTCTTCTTCCTTTCACACTTTCTTTGTATATATACTTTGTCAGTCTATCATTATTTATTCTTTCCACATGCCCAAACCATCTCATCACATTCTTTTGTACCTTAACTTTCACAACCTTTTTTCAAATTACATTCTTTCTTTACCCGTTCATAACAATGCATATCCACACGCAGACACGTGTTAGTATCGCGCTTACAAATACTGGATGTGTACAAATAAAATCAAAATTAGAATCACAATACTAACGTATACCTTGAAGATGCTGTGAAACAGGGGAGATATTGACACACTGAACCAATTATAGTATCAGGGGAGACACCAACTATAAGTCAAGAACATAGACACTTGACAAATCAAGAAACTTTCGGTAAACTTTTTAATTGGAAACATACACACTGATTTAACTTTCGAACAAGCACAAACAATCTAATAAAACAATGAATTAAATTAAAAATGATATAGACTCTACCGAGATTAATTACGAAAACTTCCAGATTGGGGAGAGGTTACAATTTTGCGTGTGACGGTCGTATTCCTCATGCGACCCCACAGAGAGTTGCTCGACATTTAACAGTCTTGCATGATGACATTCATGAGCGATCGTGTGGGCGTTAATTTTATAAGACGTGTCTGTTTTTTTTAAACTACAAACAAATGAATACGATGCGCTTCAAAAAGCTACTAGCCCACACATATAGTGTAACTTGTTTGTAGATAAGGGGGCCGCGCCGGCCTGAGCTGAGTTTCCCGGTTTCCGAGGGGGGTGATACTCATTTATTGTGAAGACTGAGCCAACCTTGCCGGTATTTTATTTTGGGTTTAAAATGAACACCTAATCGGATTATCATATCTGAGACCCTAAAATAAAATAAATAATAAGATTTTGACAATTATACTAGTTTTTTTTTAAAACTGAACAATTTTAAAACTTAATTTAAATCGGATATTTAACGAACCGTTTAGAGAGAACTTACATCATTCTCGACGTTTTGTCAGCGACGTAGCCGACGTCTTCAGGAGAACATCCATCCAATAATAAGATTATTTAATTGATGAACCGTGTTGTTTTGTGAATCACACCTTAAGATCCCTCTGCGAGCTTGGTCGTCGCTATAGAAAGTTCCAATTCCCAAACAAGACTCAGTTGCTGTAAGGCTGTATGGACCTTCGGTGACCGGTCTTTGGTAAAGGCAGATTAATTTTTCAACCCAGCGAAGAGCAACTTTCTAAAATTAAATATTTTTTCGTGATCCGGCGGGATTCGAACCCATCCCCTTCCAATCACGAATTCAAAGTGTTAACCACTAGACTACGGACTGGTCAAGGTAAGGCGTCAATGAAAGTGTTTTTTTGTTTTTTTTTATTTTGCACTATGGTCATTGATCATTTTTGCATGTAAACTACGCCTTGCCACTTTGTATGGTGGCGCGCAGAAATGACACGCTGTGAATGAGTGTCATGGATGTTGAATGTTGAGTGTGAGTCTGTGAGCAGTATTTGGGTCTTATTCCTTACAATGTAATTTAGGGGAGTCCCTCGTTTTTTGTCGGTGCGTCTCAGGGAAACTTTGTTATTTAAGTAAGTTATCCAGTAACCTTCAGTGACACTGCGCAGACGGGGAAAGAGAGCAAAAGAGATTCCAAATATTCAATAGAGTGCTTTTTAGGTGTGCCTCTTCGGTGCGATTTTGAAATTTCCTTAAAATCTTACTGATTTGGAAGATTTGGAAATAATTTTCTAAAATAAACTTTCAGCTTTGTTTATCTGCCTCATCAGCATTAACAATGAATCTTCACATTCACTACAAGTCACAACCACCTTTGATAGATTTCACCATATTTCTTTGAAGATACGACAAAATTAAACATAGAAACATTAAGTAAAATTAGCAAGGTCCATAGTGTTGAAATGGACTTTCTAATTAGTATGTTGTGAAAAAACGGAGTGACAGGGTGAGGAATGATTTCGTAAGAGAAGAATGTGGTGCAAGAGAAAGTGTGAAAGTGAAGATTAAAAGAAGTTTGTTAAGATGGTTTGGGCATATGGAGAGAATCAATGAGGAAAGACTGACGAAGAAAGTATACGTTGAAAGAATAGTTGGATGTCGTGGTAGAGGAAGACCGAGAAATTTATGGATGGACCAAATATCCGAAATTGCGAATGAATGGAATATCCAGAGTCATAATAAAATAAGAGCTTGTATGAAAAAGATTATGACTCTGGCGGAAATGAAAGAAGTATGTAAGGACAGAAAGAAATGGCGGTTGATCTGTAAAGTTGGCGGCTAGGGTTTATTAAATTGGAATTAGTTTTCTATTTTAGTTTTGATGTCCATAAACATTATTATTTATCGATTTAAAAAATGTAATTTGTCGTGTATGTTCCTTGACTTATAGGTTGGTATGCGGCTGACCACCCATGCTGTAAAAATGGTTCACTTTGCCAATGTCACCCCTGTCTCAGGGAAGGACGGCAAGAGTTGCAGGGTGTATGTCTATTTGAGATTTGGTTTTTATGTTGTAGGTTCACATGAGGTATGTGCAAGCGCGAACTTGTACGTGTCTGGTTGTGAGAATACATGTAATGTGAATCTCCAATGTAACATATCTTTGCAACTTAGATTAGATTAGAAAGGCAATACCAAATCGTCAGTCAGCTAAGTGTCATCTTCTGTCTGTCGAGTACAATGCCTTTTACATAAACTAGTAGAGCCAGTGTTGATTGGTTGACGATGACTGTTAATTGAGCTCTGTCAGAGTGGAGACAATGTTTTTAATTGGTTTAGCAATGAGACGAAGAAAGTCTCTTCAGAATCGACAAACAATGGTTTTCAATTTGTTTTAATTTGTTACCTTCAAAGTAATACAAATTGAAAGAAAAACATACAAAAATGGCTCGTTAATTTGAAAGATTCATAAGAATTATAAGAATAGGTGTGTTTTTTGTGCTACCGCTTGTATGACCAAAAAATCAAAATGTATTGTTATGTAAATAGCAAATACACATAAATATTAAGGTAGGTAGATATAACATTTGTAGCTGATGGGAGCTGTATATCTATAATCTATAATCTAAGTTGCAAGGATATATTCATTCAAAGCTCTCAGATGTATGCCCACAAACAAACACGTGTAGTTCGCGCTTACAAATGCTGATTGTGTATTTATAAATAAAATCCAAACCTCAAATGAACATAAGCCCTGCAACTCTTGCCGACATTCCCTGAAACGATATTATATTATAAGAAAGTAACTAAATACATCAGTCGGTGTTATGGCCGCGGGGATCAAGACAGGTTATTTGGAATCGGATAACGCTGGTTCGAATCCCGCGACGATAACTTCGACCCTGGTTCAACATATGCCGTTGCATGCACACAAGCTTGACAACTGGCCAGGCAAAATAGGTTGGTGGATTGCATTCCTTTCCACAAATCTATTTAAAAAAAAAAAAAAAAAAACTGGGAAACCCACGTAAGCTTAATATGTCACTTACAGTTTTACTTTAAGCCTTAAGGTATTGATGTATTGTATGTGACTATAAAGTCGTGGGGATTAACTTTCGTGTGCCCAATTTGTCCACGGACTTAGCTGTCTGTGGACGGATTGTCTGTCACCGATTTGTCGTAGAACCTGCAGCATCAAGTAAAAAATAGTAAGAAAGATCGCCAATTTTCGATAGCAGAATAATAGAAGAAAGCTGAAGACTATTTGTAATAAATCTTGAAGAACTGGAGAAATGAGAAGTGAAGAGACTGATGAAGAACGGCCAACTCTTAATGAAATTCTCTGAGAGATAATTCAGGGGTACACGGTACGTCTTTGGTATGGGGTACGCTTGATGGATCGATGAAATTTAAATATCTCTAAGGGAAAGGTTGCCACAGAAACAGTCGGTTATTTACCGACGCCTCTGGGGCTTTGCAAATCAAGTATAAAACGTTTAAACAAACTCGCCCCGATTGCGTAAATTTAAAATGTATGAAAAATTCGACGGCGCTCATATTGAGTGATTCAGTTTTCATACAATTTACGCGTTTTAGGGGAGTTTACGTGATACTTTGTACTCGGAGTACTGATCACGCCATTAGACGAACGGCTAACCGTCATCAAAAACAACTAGCCGAGACTACAACCAGTTATAACTGTTGGGGATGCTGAAAATGTGTGTATCTAAATGTGTGATTACGTTACTTTTACAGTATCTGATACGTTGATTTTGTGGCATTATGATACTCAATTTAAGTTATTAAACTGAAGCCCCAAAGATTTTTCTCCTTTTATTCTTTTTTTTAGATGTAATTTATTTATTTATTATTCCTTGACTTGTATGTTGGTATGAGGCTGACCACCCATACTGTGAAAAATGGTTCACTTTGCCAATGTCACCCCTGTTTCAGGGAAGGTCGGCAAGAGTTGAAGGGCTTATGTTCATTTGATAGGGTTTTATATATTAGGTCCACATGCGGCATGTGTGACCGCGAAATTTTGCGTGTCTGCTTGTGGGAATGCATTTAATATGAACCTCAAATGATACATATATTTGCAACTTAGATTTATATTTTAGATTTCTGGTCCATTGATATAGCGCGTCTCCTTTGTGCTTGTTTGTCTTATGCAGATCAGAGGTGATTTCACATGATCAATGTTTGTATGTGTACTGGACCAATGTATCTTATGAAAACTGGAAATTGATTTTTAAAATAATTTAAACAACTCTCACGTTATCGTGTTTTAAGTTTTTTTATTAGCTCAAATTGTGTAGAATGTGATTCTTAAGACAATTTTTTTCAAATTTCAACATTGAATCAAATGGTAGATAAGCTAAACAAGCACTGGGGAGACGAGCGGTCTTGAATACATAGAAAAAAATTCCAGCCAAAGATGTTGAGAGAGCTTTGACATAATTGAAGATAATATGTTTAATTAGTGTTGTGTAAAAGATTAACCACTGCTCTACAGACTTGGCAGCAGCTTAATGGTTTTAATATGCTCTTTGCTGGGATGAAAAATTCTTATGTCATTTCAGCCTTTTAGTAAACGGGTCTTGCTTGGGAACTTGGAGATATTAATAGTGACAAACAAGCTTGCAGAGGGCTCTTGAGTTGTGATCCACAGAAAAACAGCGCTCGCCAAATGACTCATTCCAATACAAGTAATGCATAAGATGGCTTTACAGCTCTGCAAAATCATTCAGGAATTGCAACAATAGATTTTGATTTTAGTAATTAACGAGTAACCAGACATTATGGGATTCAGTTCCGATTCCCATTGCACATCTCTATTGCTTCCATACAAATTATTTGCATAAAGGTCCCAAGTAGCGGCTCGTCACGCGACTAGGGGTGGGAAGACCACGCAAGAGCCTGTTACAGCAGAAGGCGACCTTTCTTAATCCATGTTTTATACTGGGTAGAAGTTCTAGCACCAGTGACGGCCGGTGGTAAGAGAATTGGGTGTTTCGCTCAAAAAAAAAACATAAACAATTTATCAATAATGTGTTTCTAAAACATATTCGTGTCTTGACTATCAGCAGTTTTGGGTTGGATTTAAATACAGACGGATAGACTGACGGACGGACGAACAGACGGACGGACGGACGGGTAGGCGGACGGACGGACGGATCGACGGACGGACGGACAAATAGACGGACGGACGGACAAATAGACGGACGGACGAATAGACGGACGGACGGGTAGGCGGACGGACGGACGGATCGACGGATGGACGGACAAATAGACGGACGGACGAATAGACGGACGGACGGGTAGACGGACGGACGGATGAACGGAGAGACGGATAGACGGGCGCTCGGACTTTTTACGAGCTTGGTCGATGATACAAAGCGCTAATTCTCAAGCAAGATCCAGTTTCTGTAAGGCTTTTTTTTTTTTTTTTTTTTTTTTTTTTTCCATTTAGAGGGGAAAATCTTCAAAAGATTCCTGCCATTGTTTCCGCCGGCAGGATATGTGAGATTTTTACTCACTAAAAACCCCCCTCTGCATCTTGCCACACCCTGGAACTGCCGTCAAGCATGACATCGGGGTGTGGTGTGTCTTTACATGCACAGCATGTCTTCACATTTCAGTTGCGTCAATTGGCAAATCTACACTATCTACATTGTATTAAGACTAATTAATCTACATTAACACTACTATCAACAGAGACTAGATTTACTACATTTTGGCGGGTCGTGTTCATCCTTCGCCTTACGCGCTCGGCATCCTCCTTCTTTCCGATCACGCGAGAGGCAAAGGTATCCCAGGCCCGCCAGTTCTCCTCTGATTGGAGCATTGACGGTACTACCATGTCCAGGTCTAGTCGATCGACCACAATGGTTGCCATTAATGACCCCCTGTGGTCCGCCCAGGCAGGACACGACAGTAGCGTGTGCTCTGCGTCATCATTTTCTGAGTCGCAGTGCCAGCATGCTGCAGTTGCTTCTTTTCCTATACGGTGTAGGAAAAAACCGAAACAACCGTGTCCACTCAGCATCTGCGTGAGCCGGTAGTTCAGGCAGCCATGCTTCCTCGAGTACCAAGGCTCGAGTTGGCTGACAAGCCTGTTCGTCCAGCGTCCTTTAGATGCCGAGTTCCAGCGATCCTGCCACTTTGACAGCGTCAGTTTCCTATGGTGCGGTCCCTTACCTGATTCATAGACTGCTTTGCGCTCAAGCGCCAGCAGATCTATGGGTGGAGAAGAAGCCAGCACCAATGCCGCTTCCTCGGACATGGTGCGGTAGCCGGAGATCACTCTCAGCGCGCTTCTTCTCTGGACGGCAGCCATCTTCTTCCTGTACAGCTCTGTCTCAAGCGCCTGCGCCCAAATGGGTGCCCCATACAGAAGTGTGGAGTGGACCACCTCATGCAATAGTTTCCTCCTGCATGATTTCGGCCCACCCACGTTCGGCATGAGCCTCCCCAACTGTATCGCTGCTCCGCTTGCCTTTGCAGCCGCCAGCTCGATGTGTTCTCCGAAACGAAGACCACGATCGAGTTGGATTCCAAGGTAGCGTAGCGATTTAGCCAACGGCACCTCAAAACCCTCTAGCAGTAGCTTAGGCAGCAGAGGTCGTCGCTTGCGACAAAACAGTACGGCTTCGGTCTTCTGTATGGCCAGTTCCAAACCAGCTCTGTCAAGCCATACCTTTACCCGTCTGAGAGCCTCGTTCCCTATAACTTCAAGTTCACGGCAAGTCCTCCCCTCGATCATCACTGCGATGTCGTCCGCAAAAGCAACAATGCTCGACCCCTCAGGCATGTCCGTCCGCAACAGACCATCGTATAAAGCATTCCACAAGGTCGGTCCTAAGACCGATCCCTGCGGGACGCCAGACGTGATCCGCCGCTTCTCTTCCACACCAGAGGCACCGTGCCGATACTCAAGACTTCGGCCATCGAAGTAACTTTCAAGCATGGCCATCAAATAGTCTGGCACGCGGAAGCTCTCCCTCAGCGCTCTGAGGATTAATTCCCATCGCGCAGAGTTAAAAGCATTCCGGATGTCCAGCGCTATCATGACAACCCGTCGGTGGCTCTTCACCGTGCCCTGCCATGCTTGTCGGATGACGTTGACAACGTGTCCGACTGCGTCAATTGTGGATCTGCCCCGCCTGAAGCCGTACTGCTTGTCGGAGAGACCCCGCTCCGGATCCTCCAGAATTGGCTGAAGTCTCCCAAGCAGGAGTCGCTCAAGGAGCTTCCCGAAGCCGTCCAGCATGCACAGCGGTCTAAAAGATGAGGGTCCGTCCGCGACTGCCTTTTTGAGAATAAGGACAAGCCTTTGTCTCTTCCAGGGATCGCCAACTAGACCCTCTTCCAGGCACGCATTGTACACGCCGAGCAGAACCTCAGGGAACTCCCGGGTCACCAGCAGCACAATCTCATTTGGGACTTTGTCAGGTCCAGGAGCCTTACCTTTACTTACCCTTTTTGCAGCCATCTCGAGCTCAGCTACCGTGAACGGTTGGGTAAGGCTAGATGGACCTTTGGTGACTGGTCATTGGTAAAGGTATATGAATTTTTCAACCCAGCGAAGAAAACATTTGAAAATAAAAATAGCATGGTATTGTAACGGTTTCATTGTGTTCTATTGAATAAAACTTCGATTAAATTTATTTTAAGAATTTGCTCACATTTGGTTCACAGTTACAACTTTGTACTTTTCGCTTAACGGCTCGGGTACTTATCCCTTCAAAGCACTGCAATCCGTATTTATAGGTGACTAAAGGTTTTTTAGGATACACCAGACCTTGCTAGAACCGTCTCGAGCAGAAGCTTCTAGTAAACATGAGTAGATACAACCATTCAAACACTTGTCTAGACTCTAGACAAACAAATACAAGTAAGAAAAAACACATAGGCACACAATCATAAGTAAAACATAAGCTCCACGGGGGTTCAAACTCACAACCTTCCATTTACGAGTCCGAAGCGTTTCTACAAAACTGCAGACCTAATCTAATCTAGATCTAAATTAGGGATTCTCATTACATGCATTTTCACAAGCAAACACAAATAAGTTCGCAATTGTACATGCCGTATGTGAACCTACACCATAAAAACACAAACCTCAAATGAACATACACTATGCAACTCTGGCCGACCTACCCTGAAACAGGGGTGACATTGACAAAGTGAACCATTTTCTACAGCTTGGGTGGTCAGCCACATGCCAACCTATAGTGAAGGAAAGGACCGGTAAAATAAAAACGCTTACCAGCCTTCCCTGCCCAACATACTGGTGGGGTTTAATCTTTCAGACAGTCTCCAAGATGGCGGTCCGGGGACGGGCTTTGCATAATGGCCTCTGTAGTGGGAGACAATGTGAACGGGGTGAGAAGTGGCGGACATTAGGTGGAGGGCGAGGGAAGAATGGGATGATTAAACAAGAAGAAATGCCAAATGTAACGTAACGTCAGATGTTGGTTGTTTACATGGATGTTGAGCAACTAAAAACGCAACCAAGCTACACAGAAAAGGGTCGTATGTGGCGATTCAGGACCTATTTATTTTTACGGGTAAGGGGACCGGCCTCCCACTAACCACCTTCAGTTGAAGTGGGGGTTTCCCAGCTCCCGGGGGGGCTGATTCTCATTTCATGTGAAGGCTGAGTAAACCTTGAGATCGGACCCTTGCTCTCGGCATGGAATGCAAGCATTCTTTTTCATTTTGGTTTGGCTCCATCATATCTGGCAGACATGTTTTCCCCCGTTGAGGTGAGTGTGAGTGGGCGGACACTTAGGTCAGCGGGGTGTCGAGCTGTCAGGTTGATGCAGCCTCGCCGTCAAATACGCACTAATTTTGGGGATCGCGCTTTTCCGGTTTGCGAGACCGATGGAGTGGAAAAGACTGCCACCCGCAGTGAGGGTTTCGGAATCTGTTGGCATTTTTATGGGAGCACTGAAACGGCATCTTTAAAAAATATCTCATTCATGATAAGGAGGGCCCTTGAGGTGTGACACACACAAAAACGGCGCTCTTTTGTCATGTAAAAAAATCAATTAAATAAATTATCCTGTTTTTCAGTGAAGGTCGGCAAGAGTTTCAGGGTGTATGTTCATTTGAATTTTGGGTTTTTATATTGTAAGTTCACATGCGGCATATTTAATAAAAATAAATAGGTCGCCAATCGCCACATGCGACCCCCTCGGGGATAACGCAGGCAAGAAGTTACACTTTAAGCGTAGCTTAGTTGTGTTTTTTACTCAGCCTTCACAAGAACCATAAGCACCAGCCCACTGCAACTGAGGTAAGGCCGGCCCCGTGACCTGAAAATAAAAAGGTATCCCTCACCACATGCGAAACCCTTCGGCGATAATGCGACAAGAAGTAACACTGTCTGTGTAGCTTAGTTGCGTTAGTTTGTAGATGCCATCCGGTGGTCATGTAAGGAGCTTCTAACCCTACAAAACATTCAACAGCTTGCTGAAGATTGGAAGACGCTGACATAGATACAAGCAAGTGAGTATTTATAGTATAAAGTTTAAAAGTACTTACGTAGCCTTTCGTCGAAGGCTTCTCAAGTGCCAGCGAGTATACGAGGCGCATGTAAGCATAAAAGAGGCACTACAGGCTCTGCTAGTATGCTTTATCTCGGGCCAGTTCAACTTTCATTACAGACGTAAAGAGTCCACAAACAGGGTTGCCTTATTTGTTGACTTTCCGGGGACGGATGATTTCATCTATCTTGTAACGACAGGATTTAAAAGTGAAACAAATAACATAAGAAAATTCGAATATGGAATTGAATTGCAATATTGAATGGAGAAATCAAAGGAGGATCGACCTTGAGAGAGAAAATAGGATTGCTTGACTTATAGGTTGGTATGCGGCTGACCACCCATACTGTAAAAATGGTTCCCTTTGCCAATGTCACCCCTGTCTCAGGGAAGGACGGCAAGAGTTGCAGGGTGTATGTCCATTTGACATTTGATTTTTATGTTGTAGGTTCACATGAGGCATGCGCAAGCGCGAACTTGTATGTGTCTGGTTGTGAGAATGCATGTTATGTGAATCTCCAATGTAACATATCTTTGCAACTTAGATTACATTAGATTAGATTCCCTGGCTAATTTAGCTGGCTAACCTATAGGTTGGTATGCGGCTGACCACCCATGCCGTAGAAAATGGTTCACTTTGCCAATGTCACCCCTGTTTCAGGGAAGGTCGGTAAGAGTTGAAGGGCTCGTGTTCATTTTAGATTGGTATTTTATATTGTAGGTCCACATGCGGCATGTGTTAGCGTGAAATTATGCGTGTCTGCTTGTGGGAATGAATTTTATTTGAATCTCAAATGAGATATGTCTTTGCATGTTAGATTTAGATTTAGACCGGGATTAAAAAACCGGTAAAGTATTGTCAACCCTGCTGGCAGAGATATCGCGCAGCTAAGACAAGAAAGGCTTTTGTACGAGGCGAGCTTTGAGCTGCCTTGTAAGCACAGTGTACATGTATAGGATACACGTTATTTAATAATGGTGCTATGTTATTAAAGTGCATGCCTCTGGAGACTAAGCCCCGGATAAACCAGGGATTAGAGGGTGTGGAGCCGAGTAGACGTCTTCCACACTGTTTTACACTTCATTTCCTTTATTATAGCAAATAAAATGAGTTTTAACAAAGGGTTGCATGAGTTATTGTAGCTGTTAAAGCATGTTGTTTCAACAATAGTTTCTTATCAAGTTAATTTTGTATGGAACTGCACTCTTCTTGTATCATTAAAACCACAAAAGGTGTGTGTCTATAATCTATAATCAAAGCTGCAAAAATATATTAACATTCAAAACTCATATCAAACGCATGCCCACGAACAGACACGTGTAAGTTCGCGCTTACAAATGCTGAATGTGTACCTACTTACAAATTAAAACCAAACATCAAACGAAAAAAAACCCTGCATTTTTTTCCGACCTCCCCTGAAACAGGGGTGACATTGGCCAAGTGAACCATATTTTACAGTATGGGTGGTCAGCTTCATATCAACCTATAATAAATCAAGGAAAGCGTGAAGCTCGAACTATCTACCAGCCTATACTGTTTCAATGATAATAAATATATTTTATTCTAACATGGTCACGCGGTGTGTGCAATACCAACACGTGGCTAGCCATACGAATAAATAATAAAAATAAAATAGGAATTTATGATCTTATGTTTGTGTATGTTTACATTTGATTGTGTGTCTGTGTTATTTGTAACTTAATTGTGTGTGTGTGTGTGTGTGTGTCTCTGGATGTAGGTATTTGGATGGTAGTACCTACTAGTGTTAGCTCAAAGCTTCTAATTGGGACCATTCTGGCTTTGTCTGGTGTATGCTAAAGTAGCCCTTATTCACTAATAAACACAGATCTTAGTGCTTTGAAGGGGCATAAGTAACCGAGCCGTTAAGCGAGATAGTACGATAGTTTAACTGTGAACCAAATGTGAGTATACCCTAAAATAAATTGTGTAAAATAATTGTGGAAGCGCCATTTCTCAGGCAATACCCGATTGCTGAAATGCTTGTTTCTAACTTTTGATACCGGATTTTGAAAAAGGCAAATGAACGTTTATACCCACCGTAGAGCATAATTGTAAACATTCATATTTTTTTTTCCTTTCCGTTCAAGCTATAGGTTGGTATGAAGCTGATCACTCTTACTGCTTTAAATGATTCAGTTTTACCAAATTCACTCCTGTTGCAGAGAAAGTCGGTAGGAGTTGAGAGCTTGAGTTCATTTGAGATAAGGTTTTCAATTTTTCGATGTATACACATGCGGCATGTGTAAGCGCAAACTTACACATGTCTGCTTAAGGGACTTCATTTTATATATGTTTTAAATGTGTACATATTTTTGTAACTTCGATTGTAGATTATATAGATTTTGTACCAAATGTACCTACACATAAACAATAAACAGGAAGTCGATTAATTAATTATTATATTTTTCTCCGATAAATTCTATGACTAAGGAGTCATCTAAAATTTCCCAACAAAAACACATACTGTATTCGCAGAATTTATGTAGCTTATGCAATAAACGATAGAAATCTAAGCCTGCCACTTATAATTAATATGTGGAATTCATAATCCCGTTATCTACATGCTTTGAAATGATGGACAGATTTTAAAATTTATTTACGATAAGAAAAATGTCTGCTTCATGTTTGAAATGCAAGATAAAAATATTCATACATGTTTATTTTTAAGTAGGTACAGATTTACAAATAAATTTTTTTAGACATCTTGATTGTAAATTGGCATGATAAGGAAGCAGGGAAGGTTGGCAAGAATTGCAGGGCTTATGTTAATTTGTGATTGGGTTTTTATGTTGTAAGTCCACATGCGGCATGTGTAAGCGAAAACTTATACGTGTCTGCTTATGGGAATGCATTTAAAATGAAGCTTAAATGTAATATGTCTTTTAAATTCAGATTATTAAATTATTGATTCTAGATACCTCTTTCGCCAATGTCATGCTTGAAAAAAGTGTGTAAGGACCGAAAAAATGGCTGTTGATCGGCAATGCTGGCGGCTGAGACATTAAAAAAGATTGACATTTTTCTATTGATTTATAATTAGTTAATTCGTTTTATAAATTGTAAAATGGTTAATTTTCGCTCCTTCACTTATAAAGTGGTGCGGTGCGGTTGACCACCTATACTGTAAAAAAAGAGTAATTTTGCCAATGTCACCCCAGTTTCAGGGTAGGTTAGCCATAGTTGCAGGACTTATGTATGCTCATTTGCAGCTCACATGCAGCATTTGTAAGCGCAAACTTATGAGTGTCTGCCTGTAGACTTGCATTTAATATAAATCTTATTTGTTGATATATTATTGCATTATATTTTATAGGTACCAGTGGATGCTACTCACTCTAGAAATACTCCATAGTTCATCATAACGTGTCTTGATTTTTTCACAAGTACTTATGTACTAGAATGCTCCAGACACGCACGCACTCTCATACTCATCTCAGCGTCTATTATTGTTATCTAATTATATTTCCACTATAAAAAATAGGCACCTTTTTTAGGGAACGTCGGCAAAAGTTGCAGGGTTTATGTTCATCTCAGATTTGGGGTTTATTTTGTATTGAATTTGTAAAAAAAAAAGAAGTTAAGCAACATTGGGCGCGGACAGTACTTGGATGGGTCACTGCTCAGGTATACCGCGTGTCGTTGGCATCTTGGACCGGTCCGTAGTCCGTAGTGGCAACACTTCGGACTCGTAATTGGAAGGTTGTGGATTCGGATCCCGGCGGAGCACAAAAATATACCATTTATATTTCGAATGTGCTCTTCGCTGAGTTGAAAAATTCATAAACCTTTACCAAAGACCGGTCACTGAAAGGTCCATCCAACCTTACAACAACTGGGTCTTGCTTGAGAATTGGCGCTTTCTACAGCGACGACCAAGCTTGCAGAGGGCTCTTGAGGTATGATAAAGACAAAAACAGCGCTCATTAAATAAATCAGCCTAATATTATTATTATTATAAAATTCACATGCAGCATATGTAAGCGCGAACTCTACTTGTGGGCAGATTGAATAACAATCATACTTAGATTGTATATTAATAATTATGAATTTCCTTATCAATTAATTGATTTGTGATTTGCAATCAGCTGATCTTGAATTGATTCAATAAATTAATGAATCATTGATAAATATTTAATTGATAATGAATTGATGGCAGAATAATTTGTTACAATCTTTTTAAACACAACGGTGGAAGGACGTTAAAAACTTCCTAGAAGTTGATTTTTTTTGTAATTTTAAAGTTGTCCAAGAAAAATGATGGGTAAGCTGGCTTTCCTTTTATTTTATTTTTTGTGTAGTGTTATTGTGTAGAATAAAGTTTTTGAGTTAATTTCATTTGAATCTATGAAAAAAATGTTAGATAAGCCAAATAAGTACTGAGTGGATGAAATGTTGAAATTGAGCAATAATTCCACAAAAGAAACAAATTTGTTGATGACAACACCATTTTCTAAAAAAGTCATACAAATATGACGAATTGCAATACACCGCAGTTATCTTTTTAAAATGCTTCTTATAAATCTTACATAACCGTTTTTTCTTTTGTAAAAAGGGCAGAAAACCAGTTTTTTCCAAAACTGAGAAAAACGTCCATGTCAAAAGTAATCACACAAAAATCGAAATACCTTTCAACATTGATTATCCATTCTATAATCTTTAATTTAAGTTTCAAAGATATATTAACAATTATAATTCATATGAAATGTTTGCGCTCACAAATGCTGTATGTGTACTTACAAATTAAAAATCAAACCTCAAATAAACAAACACCTAGCAACTTTTGCTGACCTTCCCTGAAATAGTGGCCAAGTTAACCAAAGCTTGGGTGGTCAGCCTCATATTAATCTACAATTTCCCTTTAGTGTTTTTGGTCTTATGGTCGAATTCGTTTATTGTATTGGAGCTCACAGATAAGACTGTATTTGTGAGAGCTTGAAGACCAACTGCAAACTGCCCAGTGCAAGCAATTTGCACCCTTTTTATACTAAGAAGGTGGAACTGTCTAGAACACATTTTTGCTAGACTGTTCTCGAAGCACATATGTAATCTAGTGACTTCTCTATTTACTCACAATCATCAATTCTACCCACCAATACAATAAAGAATTCCTATTAGCTATAACCAATACCTATACTTATTTTAATATTTATATTGCATATTTACATACCAATACCATTATTTCTTCCAGGCCCAGTCTCCATGTTTCTGGCCATCCTTTTTGTGGCTGGAGTGTCTTCTATTCCATCTTGCCCGGAAGACGTGTTTTCGTATCATCAGAATGAAGAAATCCAATCCCAGTTCTATATTTGTAATTATGGAAATCTGGTGGGACTGGATTGTGGTGTCGGTATGGAATTTGATTTCGACACCGAGGTAATTTTTAAATTTCACTTCACTGTTTTCCAATATATTGTTGTGTTTTTAAGCGGGTTCTTTTTAATTTAAACTACAGTTGATTTATTTTACAAAAAATATCACTCAAATCATTTGCCCAGTGTAGTTTGACGGTTGATTGATTTCTGACCCTCCAAGCGATCCTTGCCTTCAAATTTACAGATTAATAAGAACATTCTTGAAACATGGAGAATCGTTACACTTTGTTGGGCTTCACCAGCACATTTGATTCAACACTTCAACACACAACATCAATTTCGAACAAGTACAAATTCGTATTCGGTACCTGCTTAAGTTTCTACTTACTCTAGAGACTTCATAGATCTACTATCAAACCAACACATACCATTCAAACTCAACTACCATTATCTTTTTAGCGGTCCGTAGCTCAGTGGTAACACTGCGGACTCTGAATGGGAAGGTTGTGGGTTCGAATCCCGGCGGAGCACTAAAAATATACCATTTGTATTTTCAAATTTGCTCTTCGCTGGGTTGAAAAATTCATAAACGTTTACCAATGACCGGTCACCAAAGGTCCATCCAGCCTTACAGCAACTGGGTCTTGCTTGAGCATTGGCGCTTTGTAGCGACGACCAAGCTTGTACACCTTTGCGGCACTACAACAAGTGTCATAGACCCCTAGAGTCTCTAGAATCTAGGGAGTCTCCCGCACAGGATTTATTAAAAAAAAAAAACTTGCATATTTGTTACAGTATGTTTTGTATAAAATAAGTTTCATAGATAGTTGAAGCTTGCTTTATATATGTAATATACAAGAAATAGGCTTCAACTGCCTCTTAGACGCAACAGAACGGGCTTTAGGGGCAGGACTTTTAGTTAGGCTGGTCCATCCTGTTACAACAGTCTAACTCTGGAGGATTACAGAGACCAGTGTTGGCAGTTAAGACACATCTATTTAAAAGCGCTCTTCGGGGGGTTAGTCCCACTAAACGGCGCTGTGTAAAATTACCATATCACTATCTTACAGGTAAAACTGAATATTCACAATAATAATAACTACATAGTTAAAATTTATTAATCAGATATTAGACTAGAACTTAGATTATTCTTGACTTTTCGTTAGCGACGTAGCTAACATCTTCAGGAGACACCCTCTCTGAACGACGATTGAGTTCTTTTATAACGGTTCGTCTAATATCCGATTAATAAATTTTAATTGCGTACTTATTATTATTGTAAAAAATATTTTTAATGCCTGTTCAATATTCTAGCATGAATGGTTAGCCTTTTGCCAACCTATAAGTCAAGTACCTGGAGTATAATATAACATTATGTATACTCTCCTTGCGTAAAAGCAAAAACCTATGGAAGACACCACTGCGCCCCTAGTGCGTAGTTCAGTTTTCATACAGTTTTTTGTTTACACGATTGACGGGAGTTTACTCAATTATTGATACTTATGGTAAACAATTTAAGAAAATTAAACAAAAGCGAATACGTGTATTTGAAATTAAAGAATGTCTACATTTATTATTTATAAATAACGTTTCGTTACAAAAAAATATTATAGATAAAAGGTATTTCGTAAAACAAAATACGTCATTGAATTCTAGTACAAAAGAGGCACTTGAAATGCCTTAGATAATGTACGATGTACGTATTTAATTGTTAGCAATATTGTAATCAATCAATTTCAAAATATAAGTACATCATTGTGGGTATGTTTTAGAAAAGCGGATTACAAATAAGCAATCAATTATACAATACATATTTATATTTTGTATTGTTTGTGTATTAACACTGTGAAAATTCATTTTGTTTCAATTTATAATTTTTGGATGAAATTTTTCAAGCAAAACACTGTTTATTTTCACTATAGACTTTATTTAAAAGATTAAAATCTTTAAAACAAAATTACGAACGTTTTCGACCTAGAAGGTCATCATCAGGTATCATACCTGATGATGACCTTCTAGGTCGAAAACGTTCGTAATTTTGTTTTAAAGATTTTAATCTTTTAAATAAAGTCTATAGTGAAAATAAACAGTGTTTTGCTTGAAAAATTTCATCCAAAAATTATAAATTGAAACAATACATATTTGATTGATTTGTTGTTCATTCAATGTCCCTGGATACCGAAAAATTATGAATAGTTTAATATCTCTAAGTCAGACATTGGCAAAGTGAAACATTTTTTAGTGTGGGTGGTCAGCCTCATATAAACCTGTATGTTAAGGCATATAAAAAAAATCACCGGTCCGTAGTCTAGTGGTTAAAACACTTCTGATTCGTACATGGATGGTTGTGGCTTTGAATCCCGACGGAGCACAAAAAAATAACATTTATGTTTTCAAATTTGCTCTTCGCTGGGTGAAAAGTTCATATACCTTTACCAAAGACCGGTCACTAAAGGTCTTTCTAGCCTTACAGCGACGACCAAGCTCGCCGACGGCTCTTGAGGTGTCATACACACAAAAACAGCGCTCATCAAATAAATATTTATAATATAATATTTCAATTTGTATCTAATCTAATCTAATCTAAGTTGCAAAGATATGTTACATTGGAGATTCACATTACATGCATTCTCACAACCAGACACGTACAAGTTCGCGCTTGCACATGCCTCATGTGAACCTACAACATAAAAACCAAATCTCAAATGGACATACACCCTGCAACTCTTGCCGTCCTTCCCTGAGACAGGGGTGACATTGGCAAAGTGAACCATTTTTACAGCATGGGTGGTCAGCCGCATACCAACCTATAAGTCTAAATCTAAAAAATCTAAATCTAAGCTGCAAAGATATGTATCATTTGAGATTCATATTAAATGCATTCCCACGAGCAGACATGCATAATTTCGCGCTTACACATGCTGCATGTGGACCTACAATATAAAAACCCCAATCTCAAATGAACATAAGCCCTGCAACTCTTGCCGACCTTCCCTGAAGCAGGGGTGACATTGGCAAAGTGAACCATTTTTTACAGTATGGGTGGTCAGCCGCATACCAACCTATCAATCAAGGAGTACATGCAATTGATACAATCAAATATATAAAACAAATAAATTCTAAGCAATTAAACAGTAAAAAATTAAAAAGCTACAACACATATTTTTTTAATTTAAAAGCCTTAGCTTTAACCGACAGCATTACAGATCAACCGCCATTTCTTTCGATCCTTGCATACTTCTTTCATTTCATCCAGAGCCATAACCTTTTTCATACAAGCTCTCCTTTTATTATGACTCTGGATATCCCATTCAAGTCAAGGAACAATTCAATCTCTAATTTACTGCAGCTATCTTTTGGAAGTCCTGTACAAAAATTAAGATCTGTTCATTGATTGACGGCCATTTTTGTTTCAGATTTGTGTATCAAATCTCCTAAGAGAGAAAAATGCATATGTCCCAGAATGTCTGCCCGGACAGAACGACTTGCTTCCGCACGAGACCGATTGCACCAAGTTCTATTCCTGTTCCAATGGAGTCCTGATTGAATTGTCTTGTCCACTTGGAACAGAGTTCAACCCCACAACACAGGTTTGAGTCAACCAAATTTCCACTTTTGTATTTGTGTGCTTAAGGTGTGATAAATGAGAATGTGTGAGCGAAAGTACAGAAGAATACAAGAAGAAGAATACTAGAAAGAATAACCGATACTGACCAATATCACTATCACAAAAAAAATAAAGAAGAACAGGATTAAGAATTTAGCAATCACAAGGTTCTATGGTTGCTGGCATGGTTTAGAGGTTACGGCATCGACACTTGAATTTGCGTTATTGTGACGAGCTCAAGTTTAAACCGGCTTTCGTTGTGTCTTATAGACAATAACTTGGACCCTAGTTAACAAATGCCAATGGGCAATCGTTAGTTAATTATTGATTAAAACCTGTTTCTGGCCAGGCAAAACAGAATGGTGAATTGCATACCTCTTCACAAATCTATTTAAAATAAATAAATTGGGAAGTAACGAAAGCTGCTGTGAGATTTTGACATAAATTGTCCATTATACTTTTGATTTTGTTTTCAGTTTTCATGGATCTATTAACAATCAGTGCAGGGAACAGTGTGCTGGCAAAACTCGACTAGAATGCCGTTATTGTGTGTAGGGTAAGCGTGGAAGGAAAATACTGAGACAAAGATGGATAGATGAAATGAGCGAAATTGACTGGAATCTGTAGAGTGAGAATAAGAGAAGATCGTGCGTGAAGAGATTGGTGAATGTCGAGGAGATGAAAGAAGTGTGCAGGGACAGAATAAAGTGGAGAAGTAGCTCTAGAATTCCTGATCACCCCTTTTGCGATAATGGCTTGATACAGTAAATTACAATGATCCATGCCAAAGCATTAAAAAGCTCTAGAGCGTCATCTTCACACAGACTAGGTCTTGTTTTAATCAATTTCCAGGCAACCGTCTATTGTTTAGGTATGACATTAATTTATTACAACTAATTTTTAAAAATTTACATATTATTAGGTGCTCATGATACGTTTGTAATAATAGGAAGGAACAGATGTACGCCATCAGCAACAGTTTAATAAATCATGGCTCCTTTTTCTGTTTCAATTTAAAGATGTGCGATTTTCCCACTCCTGGTGGTTGCCTTTCTCAATCCACAACCACTGACTCTTCCAACATTACAACAACTCAGAACTATACTACCACGGAAGATTGGATAAGCACCACCAATTGGACAACAACCGAAGATTGGACCACAACCGTAAATTGGACCACCACAGATAAAACAACCACTGTCACCACTCCAAAACCAGGACCTTGCGCCAACAACACTGGCATCAATTTGATTCCCCATGAGAACAAATGTGACAGTTTCTATGTCTGCGTAGAGGAAACTGCTTCAGAATTGTCTTGTCCTGCTGGTCAAGAATTTAATCCGATTCAGAAGGTAAGTCAGTGTCATTTTTCAATACTTCAGCAACTACTATTACTTTATTAGGAGTTTAAGCTTACACGGTTGGCTGATCCAAATCTAAATCTAAGCTGCAAAGATATATATCATTTATGATTCATATTAAACGCATTTCCACAAGCAGACATGTATAAATTCGCGCTAAAACATGCTACATATGGACCTACAATATAAAAAAATCAATCTCGAATGAACAGAATCCCTGCAACTCTTGCCGACCTTCCCTGAAACAGGGGTGACATTTACAAAGTAAACCATTTTCTACAGCATGGGTGGTCAGCCGCATACCAACCTATAAATCAAGGATAATATTGGATTAATTAAAAAGATGTAAACGTTTTTGAACATTTTTGACAGGAGTGTGTCGTCATTTCTCCAAACGGATGCTTCGCCAACCAGAATGTGACCACAGTGACTCCTCCATACAATCCATGCAGAGGAAACAAAGGCACCACGTATCTGCCGCATGAGTACGACTGTAACAAGTTCTACATCTGCTTCGATGATAAGCCGGTTGATGTTGTCTGTCCCGAAAATATGGAATACAGCCCTGCGTCAAAGGTAAACTATTTTGTTTTTTTACGCGGGTTCTATTTAATAAAAACTGCGGTCATTTATTCGGTTCAGAGTTACATTTGCACAGTATGCTACAATAACTGATACAATTCTGAAGTTTAATGAGATTTCGGTCTTTAATTTATACTAAAAATAAAGATCATTCTCGAAACATGGAGAGTTACTACTTCCTAGATATTTTCAGTAAATTCTACTTCAAATTTATGCAATATATAACAATTACAGATCCTTATAAGGACCTTACATTTATTTATTAACAGACAGACTTATTAATACACTAACACAAACAATCCACTTTACATAATTATATATTTTTCTACTCCCATTTGGTAATTTACTAATTACAAAACGGCTAACGCAATCACAATGCTATACATTTCCACACCCGTTGCGTAATGTTACATTACGCAACTGGTAACGGTGTTGAAATGAAAATGTGCGCATGCGCATTGTCAGAAATGGAACCATTTTTGAATTTCGAGTATCAATCTTGTATGAGGCTATCCTTCTAAGCGACCGATAACAAACTATTATAGGCCGTTTCCATAGCAACCACATTTAAACGTCAGCCATTACATAAATATTTTCAATTTATTGATAGTTCCTCCCCACTGTGTTCAATCTTTGTTCAAATGAAAATGAATATATTTGATGCGTTGAGTCAAATAAAAATTGTTAAAAGTGTAATAATTCATCAATGTTTTTTATCAAAATACCTACTCCAAATTGTAGCTTTCCTTTTTTCGACGGAAAACAGAAGGCTTGAAAGTAAATAATGCAAAATATTTGCACCGCAAAAAAAAAAAAACTTAAACAGTTACTTGGCTGATAGGTCGGTATGAGGTTGATTATCTATGCTGTAAAAACTTGGTTCACTTTGCCAATGACACCCCTGCTTCAGTGGTTGCAGGGCTTATGTTTATTTGAGTTTTGGGTTTGAATATTAACCCTTATATGCGGCATGTATAAGCGCAACCTTATATGTGTCTGCTTGTAAGCATAAATTTAAAATTAATCCCAAAAGTAATATATCTTTGCAGATTAGATTAAATAATCGAGGGGAATGATAAATTACATGGTTTGACAAAGGTGGGGTATTAATAACTTCAAATGGACTATTACATTATAATGACTATTATTTACTATGTTGTTATTTATTTCATGGTCGTAGAAAAAGTATTGTATGCCACTGCACGTAATTAGTCTTTGTAACACTCTTGCTGTCTATTGTGCCATTCGGCTGCGCCTCATGGCACAAACTAGCACTCGTGTTACAAAGACTATCATTACTAGGCAGTGGCATAAATAACTATTGTAGCACTGTAATCTACATGATTTGCTTATGGCTGCCCTGGGAAAATATTACCTGTGAAAATAAATAAGTTCTACTCGTCAGCCCATTGGAGCTGAACACAGAAAGAATTTTCAATGCATGTGCAGCTTAGTTGCATTATGTGAGACTATGTTTCTACATTTTACAATGGTGAGATTGTACGACTATGTTTGACTTCCATACATTTCACCGGTCACGTTTCAGACTCGTAAATATACTGTTACGAAATTAGGGTTCAATTGTCTTCAAATTAAAAATACACAGGTCTTCTTCAATAGTTATTTATTTTACACAGTTACAAAATTTATTTTCACACTACTTTCTCGATTATTCCACTTGGTTTTGGTTCACTGATCAGATGACTTCGATGTGTTTGTAAGTCTCTATGATACTGGCCCGCTCTGCAGGCCATTCGCACCTTTATACTCTTCAGAGCAGTATGATCCAGAACTAAAGTCGCCAGACGGTTCCAGAGTAATTATTACTTCTCGACGCTTCACGTACTACCTAGAGATACAACCAAAATCCTACCTACAAATGTAACACAGTATTCCTATAATTATAACAAATACCTACTTAGCCTAGAGAATTCCACACTTATACACAATTATCGATCTTACCTACCAATACTTTTGAGGATTCTTATAACTATAACTATCCATACTTATTTCAATATTTATATTTACATAACACTATAACTACCCATACTTATTTCAATATTTATATTTACATAACACTACCCCCCACCTAGACTGTTTCGTCCCGGAACAGTCTTGACTCTGTGTAGGTAGGGGCATGCTGATCCACGTCGACACCCTGTGGTCAGGAAGAAGTGGCAGTCCACGGATTTCTCCCCACTGGCTCTCGGCTGCGCTTGCTCGCAGCACACCATGACGCTGATGCCGACTCCCGAGAACACTGCTTCAATCATACTCCGGATTATCCGCCAGTCTCGATTAGCGCGGCCGCCACCCATCTTCGGTATTGCCAGACGCGCCTGCTGATCCTCCAACATGTAGTCACGCAGCTCAACAAGGCCGTCCCACAATGCCTTGTAGTCCTCTTCCAGGTTGCTGGAATCCGGGACAACCAGGCAGTATGCTTGTTGACGCCCCTTCGGTAGTCTCAGAGCTCTTCCTTGCGGGCTGCTCGAGGGTTGCGGTTCTCCGAATTTGTATCGGAAGACCCGTGCAATTCCTCTAGACATATCTAGATCTTCCGGTACACTGCATGCCAGTGTGTGGTCCCTAGTGACCTCAAATAAGTCCTTGTGGACTTCTGTGGTCACTCCATGGCGAAACTTCTGCCCTGCCTTCGCGTTCTCCCAAAACGTCTCAAAGGCTGGTGATCTTTCGGATGCGACGCACTGTCGTACTTTTTGGGCTGGTTGGTCATCATTATCGCCTAGGTATGGTGAGAGGCGATTGTAGTGCACGACCCTTGGTTTTCCGTTTGGTCTCTTTTTTATGCGGTAGACCACATCGTTGATGCGCTCCAAGATCTCGTACGGCCCGTCCCAGGAACGCTGAAGTTTCGGACAGTATCCTTGGCGCCTCTTGGGGTCAAAAAGCCACACCCAGTCACCAGCTTTGTACCCCATGCTGTCAGCTCTGGTGTCATAGCGCTCCTTTATTTGATCGCTGGCTTCCCCGATGTTCATGCGGACCTGATCATGGATGTCATCCAGCCTCCTGCGAAGGTCTGTCACATAGTCTTCTCCGGCTAGGTCTTCACCTGGTTTGCAGCCAAATTTGAGATCACAAGGAAGTCGCATTTCTCGCCCAAACAGTATGCTGCTGGGAGTCTTCTTCGTCGTTTCCTGAACAGCCGACCGGTAAGCCAATAAGAACAAAGGCAGATGTCGGTCCCAGTCCCGCTGATGGCTGGACACTACTTTGGCTAAGTACCTCCCCACGGTACGGTTCATCCTTTCCACCATTCCATCAGACTGTGGATGTAGCGCAGTGGTCCTGGTCTTGTAGATCCCTAGCCGCTCACACATTTGCTGGAAGATAGCAGCTTCAAAGTTCCTTCCCTGATCAGAATGTAATTCCAGGGGTACGCCAAACCTGCTGATAAATTCGGTAACTAGAACTTCAGTCACGGTTACGGCCTCTTGGTTAGGGATTGAGTAAGCTTCCACCCACTTGCTGAAGTAATCCATCACCACCATGATGTACTTGTTACCCTTCTCAGTTGTAGGAAATGGGCCAGCTATGTCGATGGCAATTCTTTCAAAGGGGCTGCCAACATTGTACTGACGCATTGGTGCTCGCCTTTTCCTTTGCGGTCCATTGGCCGTTGCACAGGTTACACATTTTCGACACCAATCTTTGACGTCTTCGCTGCAGTTGATCCAGTAAAATCGCTCTCTCACTTTCTCCAGCGTCTTCTTAACGCCTAGATGTCCTCCAGAAGTTCCTCCATGCAGCAGTCCAAGGATTTCCGGTACTCGGCTCCTCGGAACGAGGGTTTGCTTTCTTCTAAGTGTGCCGTCTTCCTTCTCGATCTTTCGTTTCAGAAACCCTCCTTCTATCACTATGGATCCCCATTGAGCCCAATAAGCCTTGACAGTTGGTGATAAGGGGGCGAGTTTTTCCCAGGTTGGCCTTTCTCCTTCTCGCGCCCATTCCATCACATACTTCAAGTCCGGATCATTCAGTTGGTCTTGCGCCAATTTTTCATCTTGCCAGTCCTCATCTTCGGTGGTCGTCCTTTGGACAATTGCTACCTTGTCCTCCATCTTGCTGCAATGTTTGCAGTCACTGGCGCATGGTCGTCTGGATAATGCATCCGCATTTCGATGAAGCGTGCCAGGTCTATGTTCGGAGTCATAATCATACTCCTGGAGCCTTTCAATCCATCTAGCCACTTGCCCTTCTGGGTTTTTGAATTTCAGAAGCCAAACCAGTGCAGCATGATCAGTCCGTAGTGTGAATTTTCTCCCGTACAAGTATTTGCGGAAGTGTTCCACTGATTTTATCACGGCAAGAAGCTCTCGTCTGGTCACGCAATAATTTCGTTCTGGCTTGGAAAGCACTTTACTGAAGTAACCCAAAACAGTCTCATGCCCATCCTGTATTTGGGAAAGGACGCCTCCTATCCCCACATTACTAGCGTCGGTATCCAGGATGAACTTTCCATCTTTTCGTGGGTAGCTCAAGATGGGGGCACTTGTTAATCTTCCCTTAAGCTCTTCAAATGCTTGTGCGCAGGAATCACTCCAATGGAAGCGAGTGTTTTCTTCCGTAAGCTTGGTGAGCGGTTTTGCAATGTCCGCAAATCTTGGCACAAACCTCCTGTAATAAGTGCACAGCCCCAGGAAACTCCTAGTTTCATGTTTGTCCTTCAGCACGGGCCAGTCTCTTACTGCCTTGATTTTGGCAGGGTCAACTTCAACTCCACGTTGAGAAACTATGTGTCCCAGGTAATTTACTTGTTTCTTGAACAGGTTACACTTTTTCGGGTTGAGCTTCAGTCCAGCGTCTTGTAGTCGCCCGAAAACTTGCTCCAGATTTCTCAACTGATGGTTGAAGTCCTTTCCCAGGATGATTATGTCATCCAAGTATACCAGGCAGGTTTCCCATGATAGTCCTCGCAGCACATTCTCCATCAGCCTTTCAAACGTGGCGGGGGCATTGCATAAGCCAAATGGCATCACGGTGAACTGCCAAAGTCCAGATCCAGTCGAGAATGCAGTTTTCTCCTTATCTTTGGCATCCAATTCAACTTGCCAGTAGCCACTTTTCAGGTCCAATGTGGAAAAAATGGTGCATCCTGCCAATGTGTCCAAGGTGTCGTCAATCCTTGGCAGAGGGTAACTATCCTTTTTCGTAACATCGTTGAGCAGTCTGTAGTCCACACAAAATCTCGTGGTACCATCCTTCTTTTTCACCAGTACCACCGGGGATGTCCAAGGGCTACTTGATGGTTCTATGATGCCATCCTTGCTCATGTCTTTGATGATCTTGTCAGCTTCTTCCCGCTTTGCAAAGGGTAGTCTTCTTGGAGCCTGTTTTATTGGTCTCGCTTCTCCGGTGTCTATGCTATGTCGCACTACCTTGGTTCTTCCCAGACGGCCATTAGAGTCCTCGAAAATGTTCTGGTAGCGGCAGATCAAACTCCTCACTCTCCGTTTGTTTTCCTCGGTTAGACCTTGGGAAGCGTCGTGGACCAGGGCTTCCAATTGTGTTGACAATTTGTTTCCTTCGCATGACATGTTTGTCATCTGTTGCACAATGGAAGTTATCCTCTCACATCTGCCCAAAACAAAACCTTCATTCATTTTAACTGGGTAGCTGTTCACATTCATGATCTTGACAGGAATGGTCTCCTTTGCGCGAATCACTGTTCTTGCCACCATGACTCCTTTGTTAACATTGTCCATGTTCTCCGGTTCTATCATACAGATTTGGTCATTTGTACTACTGGAATCCAGGCGGGCACTCACTATCATCTCGGATCGCCCCTTCACTTCGGTATTCTTGGCTAGGATAACACGTGCAGCCAGTTCTTTCCGTCTTTGCAGGATGACTTCTTCATTTCCAATTTTAATGGACCCTTTCTTTAAATTTAAACTGCACCCAAATCTGTCCAGTATGTCCATTCCCAATATAACGTCTTCTTCAATGTTGGCCACCAACGTCCGATGATCAAAAGTGGTGCTGCCAATTTGGAAGGTGGCAATCGTCTCCCCATACACCTGTGCTGACTCTCCCGTGGCGGTGTGCAGAGACCACTTTGTTGGTGCAATCTGCTTACCTCGTGCCACTATGTCGCGTCTCAGAATTGTCCTGGTTGCTCCCGTGTCCACCAGTAGTTCACGAGTTACTCCATCTATTATGCCATTGATAAAAATGCTGCTGGCTTTTCCTCTCACGGTTGCGACAGTAGCAGCAGATTTCAGGGCCTCTCCAGCGTGGGTCAACGGTTGCCCCTTCCCATTAACCCTTTCTAGTTTTCCGCAGCCTGTTTTCTGGGTTTCTGAGGCTTGGGACACTTGGTGCTAAGGTGGCCCAGCTGTCCGCAGTTCCAGCAGCGTGGGTCTTGTCTTCGAGGTCTCAGACGTTCCAGCACTTTTTCAATTAGCTCCTCGGTTGTAGGTAGCTTGACCTCCTCTGCCTCGACTGCACGAACCCTGGCGTGGCCCCTGATGGACTGTTTGACAGCCTCAAACTCGAGAGCTTGGCTGAGCGCCTCGTTCAAAGCCTTGGGATGGGCCAGTTTTACGGCTTGTTGCGTCTCCCATTCCCGCAATCCATTTAGGAACTTGTCCACTGCCAAGCTCTCACAGATGTCGTCGGAGGCTGTCGGGTAAGCGTCTCGTACCAGGCGGGCGATGTCCATTTCAAACTCCTGGAGGCTCTCGTTGGGCTTCTGCACCCTTGTGTTCAGCTGCGACTTGTACAGCTGCTCCAGGCACTTGTGGCCATAGCGCATATCCAAGCGCTGCTTCAGCTGCCCAAAGTCACCACGGTTGTCCAGGGGTATGGCCTGCAGAACCCTGAGAGCGTCTCCTCGGAGCGACAGGCTGAGAACCGAAACCTTCTTCTGCTGGCTCCAGGCTCCCATCATGGCAGCCGTCTCAAAGAGGGTCAAGTATTCCTCCCACGACGTCTTCCCGTCGAAGGTTGGGAGGTTGTGCTTTGCTAGGGAAGGGTCATCATCCCCTCTTGTGACCCTGGTTGGAGTTGAGCATCCCTGGTCGGTCTCGTCGTGAAGGCCGCCTTTGGGGGAGATTCTGGTGGACTCCATCTGGCACTTGTCAGCCAGCTCGGCACGCAGACGGTCCTCCAGGCTTGCCACACGGGCCTCAATCTCTGACATTGCTCGCGAGCTTTCTGCCACTTTCTTCTCCAGCACGGTCAGGTTGCTGGTCATCTTCTCCTCCAGCCCAGTCATCTTCTCCTCTAGCCCGGTCAGGTTGCTGGTCATCTTCTCCTCCATGGTTGCCAGGTCCTCCTTCATAGTCTTGGCGTTGTCAGCCATCTTCTCCTCCAGGGTCTTGGCGTTGTCAGCCATCTTCTCCTCCAGCCCGGTCAGGTCCTCCTTCACGGTCTTGGCGTTGTCAGCCATCTTCTCCTCCAGGGTCTTGGCGTTGTCAGCCATCTCAGTCTTCAGTCCTGTCAGGTTACTGTTGATGCTGATATTTAGCTCGTCCAAGGCGCGGTCCCCTCCAGACGCCATGACAAAATATGCCGGGTCTTCGCCTGACTGTTCCAAGGCCTCTATGAGGCGTGCTTGTAAGGCTGCCTTTCCTCCTGAGGTCTCCAGGTCCCTCTCCAGAAGCTCATTTTTAAGCTCTGTGACTTTGAGGTCCTTGACGTTCACTTTGGTTGCCATTTTTTTTAAAATTTACTTCAAAACGAAAATATTTTTAAATTTATTTAAAACAAGTTTTGAGTTTTATATATATAGCTGTTTTGAATACGTACTTTAGCAAAATAATAATTTATCTGATTACACTGATTGGTAGGTACTGTCTTTTAATATTTATTTTTAATTCACCAATATTTTTAACATAATAATGTCTGATAGTACATAATTATTTATTTCGTCTCAAGTCTTTCAAACACACAGGTAGGTACTTAATGTACATTCACACACTTGTAAACAAAGGATAGTTATTCAAAAACTTTTTCTCGATGAATCTGGAACGTTCTTTTGTAATATTTTTCAAGATTTTTATTTATTTATTTTATTTTTTTAATCACACACAATGATAAAAACTATGGTCCAATTTGATGACTTTCTCAATGCGGTAAAATAGTCATTATGTTATGTCCAGAATTATGTTCCATATGATGTTCCAGAATTTATAAGCAACTTGCTTTTGCGTCTTTTCTTTTAACAAAAATTTATTTAAACACTTGTTTTCACAAAAGTCAGTTCACACAAAGTTCAATTTGAATAAAGTTCGTTTTAACACTATTTAATTTATTTTATTTATTTTTAGACAGAAGATCTTAATTTTTCTTGACAATTCCGCACCTGACGCCAATTGTTACGAAATTAGGGTTCAATTGTCTTCAAATTAAAAATACACAGGTCTTCTTCAATAGTTATTTATTTTACACAGTTACAAAATTTATTTTCACACTACTTTCTCGATTATTCCACTTGGTTTTGGTTCACTGATCAGATGACTTCGATGTGTTTGTAAGTCTCTATGATACTGGCCCGCTCTGCAGGCCATTCGCACCTTTATACTCTTCAGAGCAGTATGATCCAGAACTAAAGTCGCCAGACGGTTCCAGAGTAATTATTACTTCTCGATGTTTCACGTACTACCTAGACACAACCAAAATCCTACCTACCAATGCAATACAGTATTCCTATAATTATAACAAATACCTACTTAGCCTAGAGAATTCTACACTTATACATAATTATCGATCTTACCTACCAATACTTTTGAGGATTCTTATAACTATAACTACCCATACTTATTTCAATATTTATATTTACATAACACTATAACTACCCATACTTATTTCAATATTTATATTTACATAACAATACCATTTATATTTTCAATTATGCTCTTCGCTGGGTTGAAAAATTCATATACCTTTACCAGAGACCGGTCATCAAAGTCCATCCAACCTTACACCAACTGGGTCTTGCTTGAGAATTGACGCTTTTTACAGCGACGACAAGCTCCCAGAGGGGTGTGTTTCACACAAAAACAGAGCTCATCAAGTAAATCATCCTAATATTATTATTTTATTGCAATGTATAATTAATGATGACTTTATTTCAGGGTTGCGTGGATATCTCTAACAACGGATGCACTTCCAAGTTGACAACAACGTCAACAGCAAGAACTACGACAACTAGAAAAAGCTTCTTTGAGACATATTTTTTCTAGATGTTTGAAAATAAGTTTTCATAGAAAACATACCTTAGTGATGTTTTCAAACTTACACAAATAAATCATAACTCAACTAAAAAAAACAAGTTTTTATTTTTCATTACTTAAGTGCTTATTTGTCTTATCGTCAACAAAGGTAATTTCACTTAAACAATGTTTGAATGTGTATCAGACAAATGTGTTATATCAATGCTGGATATTGATTTTTAAAATATTATGAACAAATCTCACAATATCGTGTTTTACGTTTTTTTCTTAGCTCAGATTGTGTAGAATGTGATTCTTAAGGCCACTTCATTCAAAGGTCATCTTTGAATCAAATGGTAGGAAAGCCAAACAAGCACTAGGGGATGATTTATTAATTTTCGTTAGGGAACTAGTATACCAATCTGAAATCTATTTTGAAAAGATATACTGTTGATATTTAAGATACATAATTAATGCTGATGCCTGCTTGCATGCCTGGTTTAAATTCAAGGTTGCTATGGACACAAGTAACATCGAACTATGACGTTTGCCCGCCGAGAAAAAAAATCTTCTGTCGAGCGTATTTTATTGACATTACGCTCCCCCAGTTCTTGTTTATCGTATACGCCAATCTTGTCAAATATGACTTTTTCATGCAGTTGTCTTATGAATCAAATGCTACACAATCTGAGCTAAGAAAAACCGTAAAACTCGATAATGTGAGAGTTCTTTTAAATATTTTTTAAATAAATTTCTTGTTTTTATAAGACACATTGGTCCAGTACACACTACACATGCAAACATTGCTCATGTCAAATTTTCTCAATGACGTATACGATAAACAAGAACTAAGGCAGCGATTAGTTGAATCAAGTTTGACTCCACCATGACAAACTTGGCTCTACCATGTGCTTGAGAAGAAAAAAAAAAGATTGTTGTCTCTAGATTGGATAAGTATTTGAGCAAACTGATCCCAGGCTTATCTGCCAAAGCCGCAGACCATCAGGGAACAAGGATAATAATAATCTAAAAGAACTCACCTCGCTCCCGATTGATCTTCTCTTAATTGTTTCTCCCTGTTGTACGCCCGCGACTTGGAATGCAGCCGAAAAGACAAGACACGTCTCTTCGCTTACGAGAATTAACAAGTATTGACACAATTTTACTGTCAAAAGGTGAGTAGGTAAGAAAAGACAGGGCTAATAATTGGTGACAGGAGTAAGTTATTTAACGGCCTGCAACCATAGACAAAATACTTACTCAAATTCGCTCAAACAGAACTTATGTACTTGATAAAGGTATGAGAACAGAAAAGGTTTTTAATTTTTTTTCAATAAAAACATAAAAAATTTACCATGGTTACAAAGTATTTGGTCTAAAAATGGTTCGGATTTAGGAAATGAGCAAGGATGGTAGGGAAGAGAGGAATCCTGGGTAAAGGTGGAGAGATTACAACTCGCAGAAATCAAACTCGTCGTATTTTTTGGCACGCCATTTATTTGGCTCACTGCCGCAAACACATGTTGACAGTAGGGCTGGTAGAACACAAGAGAGAGTTTTGTAATATAAAATGACAGAAGACGTCAGACAAGCCTTCTTCCTCTTTTTACTTTTTGGTTGTAAGACAACATGAGATTAGATGTCAAAATCGTCTTCTTCTTTTAATTCTAGTTCTCATATTAAATTTAGACCAGTATTTATTTTGAATTTTTAGTTTTATTGGAAAATGAATTAATATTGTCGCTAGTATGGTCGAGCGGATAAGGCGTTCTATAATCTATAATCTATAATCTAAGTTGCAAGGATATATTCATTCAAAGCTCTCAGATGTATGCCCACAAACAAACACGTGTAGTGTAGTAGTGCGTTAGCTATTGAATTAGCGTTTTTGAAACAAGCACAAGTTTGAATCCCGCTGTGTCCTATCGACGATAACTTTGAGCTTGGCTCAACAGATGTCTTTGGATTAACTGTAATTTAATAATACATTTAAAATAAATTTAATTCTTTTTTTGATTAATTATGTACATACCTGTTTCTGGGTAGACAAAATAGGTTTGTGGATTGCAATTCTCTGCAAAAAACCTAATAAGGTACGTTAACCGTTATCCTTTTTATTAATGAGAACCATTAAATAAACGGACACCATTTCCCTGATGACTTTATTCACTCATTCACCAACAAAAATGTTGTTTTTGTCTCTTTTTTTGGTGGTTGGCCAAGACGTCAGTCAGAGAAATGACCGCAGCCTCGACACACGAATGTACCCAAGTGACATGTGGTTCCATGTTAGAACAGCACAGTGACAAAACAACACATGCCAGAAAATCAAATGACAGAACATCGCATGACAAAACATCACATGACATAACATCACAATGATAAAACAACACATGACAAAACAACACATGACAAAACATCACATACCTTAAATAGAAAATACCAAGAACGGCCAAAGGAACATGAGAAAATGATACAAATGCATATATTTTGCAATGGCATTACGCTGCCTTAGTTCTTGTTTGCCGTATAGACCATTAAGCAAATTTTACATGAGCAATGTTTTTGTGTTTTGTTATTGTAATTGACAAAATTGAAATTCAATTACCTATTTTACCGAAAGTACTGTAGGTCTGGCATTATAATATACCATACAAATCATTATAATTTTACGTTTAATACTAAAAAAAAGCGTGTTAAAATGGCTATACGCCAAAGATGCGCAACGAAAATTACTTAAAGTGGATATACGGCAAAATATCGGACTTTGACCGGACGCTCGTGACAATCTTTTAGTATAGCATATAACATACAACAATGTGTCGGTGTGACGTCATGCACACGCGCGTCTGTGATTGGCTTACAATTGTAGATGACGCAGTCAGGCATACGCCTCCAGCGTTTAGAGAATATACGGCACTCAAGAACTGAAATAAAATTTCGAACACAGAATATGTTGAATGTTGAATAGCTCGCACATTTGAAAACAAATACGTATTTTTCTTAGCTCTTATTGTGTAGAATTTGATTCTTAAGACAATTGCATTAAAAGGTTATATTTGACAAAATTGGTCTATACGGCAAACAAGAACTGGGGGAGCGATTTATTAATAAATATTTGCGTTGTTCTTAATGTTTTGTCATGTGATGTTTTTTCATAAGCCGTCAATGATATGTTTTGGACTAGGTATGTGAGTTTTTGTCCTGTGATGTTTTTTCCTTGTGTTGTTTTGTCATTGTGATGTATTTTCTGGATCGTTTTGTCATTGTGATGTTTTTTCTGGATCGTTTTGTCATTGTGATGTTTTTTCTGGATCGTTTTGTCATTGTGATGTTTTTTTATGTGATGCACTGTCATGTGATGTTTGTTCATGCGCCGTTAATGATATGTTCTGTTTTATGTATCAGAGTTTTGGCCATGTGATGTACTGTCATTGTGATGTTACAGTATTGTTTTGTCACTGTGTTGTTCTAGCCTGTCACCGTGACAAATGACAGGGTATTCTTCTCCTGGCTGAATAAGGTTAATGTTCTAGCAGACACAAAAACACATGCTTCCTTTTTTCGCCACCATTGTCTCTAAAAATATCACGTCCAAAGGTTACTTCAGAGAGTAATCGTGAATATATAAGTAAAGAACACCTATTAAGGAAATTGTAAAGTTAATGAAAAATAATGTAAGCCTTAGTTCGCTTTATCTAATGACACAGGTGTTGGTATCGGTGGATAGATGTATGCTGTGGAATGTTCTCAGGAAGTACGGTGTAAATGACAATCTTCTGTATGTGATACGTGCCATCTATGAAAATAGTTTGGCATGTGTAAGAGTGGATGGGAGATACAGTGACTGGTTTGATGTTTATAAGGGAGTGAGGCAAGGCTGCGTGATGAGTCCATGGTTGTTTAATATAAGCATGGACAGTCGCATAAAAGAAGCTGGAATATCAGAGAGCGGAGTGAAAGTGGGTGAAGCAAAAGTTGTAGTACTTCTTTATGCTGATGATGCTATAATTTTAGCTGACTCGGCGGAGGAACTCCAAGCGATGCTAACCAAACTGAATGATGTGTTTTGCAAGAATACGAGTAGCTAGAAAGTGAATGTGAATAAAACAAAAATATTAGTTTTTGACAGGAATGAAGTATGTGTCATTTTTTCCTGCCGTTACATACTTCTTTCATTTCATCCAGAGTTATAACCTTTTTCATACAAGTTATTGCCTACAAGCTGTTATTTTTGCAATGAAAAGGTATCTCCAGGATGTACCTACAGGATACTAACTTCCGGCTAGCTCTCATTAGCATGGACATGGTAGTACCGTCAATGCTCCAATCAGAAGAGAACTGGCGGGCCTGGGATACCTTTGCCTCTCGCGTGATCGGAAAGAAGGAGGATGCCGAGCGCGTAAGGCGAAGGATGAACACGACCCGCCAAAATGTAGTCTCTGTTGATAGTAGTGTTAATGTAGATAGTAGTCTTAACACAATGTAGATAGTGTAGATTTGCCAAATGACGCAACTGAAATGTGAAGACATGCTGTGCATGTAAAGACACACCACACCCCGATGTCATGCTTGACGGCAGTTCCAGGGTGTGGAAAGATGCAGAGGGGGGTTTTTAGTGAGTAAAAATCTCACATATCCTGCCGGCGGAAACAATGGCAGGAATCTTTTGAAGATTTTCCCCTCTCAATGAAAAAAAAAAAAAAAAAAAAAAGCTCTCATTAGCATCACTCTCAGGGCGTGGGGTTCTTTCTTTGGGTTGCTTAGTTGTATTTTGGGAAGGTTGTTTATTTAAAGATAAGTTTAACATGAACAATTAAGGGTTTATTTACTTTTGTAATATGGGGGAAAAAGGGGAAATAAGGGAATGGCCTGACCTGCTCCTTGTCGCTAGAACACTCCCTTCACTGTTGACTGGAGTTCCGAACTTAAGGCCTGGGGCAGCGCCCCAGGCTAGCGGCGGCTCACGAGGCGGACGCCTCCACACGTTGGAGCCCCTGGGTGGGCGCTCCTATGCACCCGTCTCTGATCCACAAGGCGGGTGCCTTGGATGGCGGATGCTCCAAGTAGAAGGGGAGGGAGCTCCGTTGCTTGGGTGCTTGGTGCTTTGTCGCCGACGTCTGACCCAGGACTGCCGAGCGATAATCGACAGCCCGATCAGATCCCACGGCGCAGTCCGGCTGCTTCCGTGACCGTTCGGCTCTGTTCGGCCCACGACACATAGTACACTTTGAGATTGTTTTTTATATGTTATTTTAAAATAACATAACAAAGCTTAGCTATTGCTACAAGCAAGCTATTTCCTACCTATTAGCCGCATGTACCTGTATGGGATGCACACTCCTAAGTCCATAGGTACAAGACAATAAACTGATGATTTTATTTTATTTTATTTTTATTTTATTTTCATAGGACAACAAACAGCGTTACATAAGAAATATAATAGTAGCAATTACAAAAAAACATGGCCAATTATATGTTGCCACGGATATAAAATTTAGGAAGTTGGAAATAATTACAAGATGTTAATTACAAGTAACTAATTACAAGAAAAAAAAAAAAAAAAATACTGCTCTCAAAACAGAATATGATGTGAAAAAAAATGTAAATTTAAAAATAAAGAAAATCAGTTCTCCCTGAGTGAAGCACCCACCGCTTTGCGAAAGTGCGCCGTCTCTAAATGAAAAATATCAATGCTACTGAAACACTTGTTATAAGTTTCACAGACCCGGTAAATTGGCGCGCTCTGAGCATAGTTAGTGCGACACACAGGGAGATGAAAGAGTTGGTCTACCGTGTGCCTGGTTCTGCGAGTTGGAATGTTGAGGGATAACATACACAAGATATCAGGGTTATCAATTTTGTTGTGCAAAATGCCGTGGATTAACATCATGTCGCAAACAACACGCCTATCCTCTAGAGAGTCCAGCTTATGATAGTCAAGGGCTGACTTGTAATCAGGAAAAGATAAGTTAAACTTATAATTTATGTGTTTTATAAATCTTTTTTGTACTCTCTCGATACGTTTTATATGCACCGCATAAGAGGGGGACCAAACAGGGGACATGTACTCAAGAAGTGAGCGAACCATTGTTGTGTAGAGAACTTTTAATACCGTAACTTTTTTGAAGGGTTTGCAAGTTCGCAAAATGAACCCGAGCACCCTGAATGATCTCTCCAAGACATTGTCAATATGATTCACGAAGGTGAGTTTGCTATCCATTATGACACCCAGATCTCGTACCCGGTCAACAGACTCGATAGGAAAATTGTTAATATAATAAATATGATTTAAGGGTGAAAGTTTACGTGAGAACGAGACCTTGTGACATTTGCTAACATTAATGGATAGTCTATTGGCAGCACAATATTCTGAAAGCCGATCGAGATCTAATTGAAGTCTTGCACAGTCAGATGAATCAGAGATTCTCAAAAAAATCTTCATATCGTCAGCAAATAGGAGATGCTCTGCATGAAGAAAACAGTCACCAATATCGTGGATATACAAAGTAAAGAAAAGGGGTCCCAAATGCGATCCCTGGGGAACACCGGAAGGAATGGTGACAAAGTTTGATTTGTAGCCTCCTATTACCACTGCCTGACGACGATTACGGATATAGGATTCTATCCATCTTAGAAGATCACCGTGGATTCCGAGCTTACTCAATTTGCTCAACAGAATGTTATGATTTACTCTGTCAAAAGCCTTGGCATAATCGGTGTAGATAACGTCGGTCTGCAGTCCACTGTGCATGTTAGAAAATACATAGTCAGTGAAAGGTAAGAGATTAGATAAAACAGATCTATTGCGAAGGAAACCGTGCTGTTGGTCGCTGAATGATGATTTGAGAGAACCATAAAGTTGGTCGTATATTACACGCTCGAAGAGTTTACTTATAGCAGACAAAATTGAAATCGGACGGTAGTTTTTGATCAAATTATTGGGACCAGATTTATAAATAGGAGACACTAGAGCCTCTTTCCATATGTCAGGGAAAATACCCTCTCTTAAGGAGCGTGAGAAGAGTATGGAGAGCGGCTCCGCCACAACCTCAGCACATCTGGCAAGAAGCAGAGGCGGCACCCCATCACTACCAGCACCCTTCGTTACGTCAAGGTTGGAGAGATATGTAGTTAAAATATTTCTGTCAGTAGAACAACAACCAAGGCCAGTCAGGTTAGGTTTTCCTGGCTCAGAAGAATGAACGGTGGAACTATGGGTGTCATGATCAAACATAGAGAAAAAGTAATCGGAGAAAGCGATGGAGATTTCCTTGCCACCATTAACAGAATTTGTTCCATCAGTAGACATACACATGGGAATTGAATTATTTTTGCGTCTGCTTTTAACAAAGCTCCAGAATGCTCTAGGGTTTTCTTGTATGTTAGTTTCAGCGGAAATAATGAACTGAGAAAAGCACTCCTTGGCCATAGCTTTCTGACGGGATCGTAGTAATGTGAAAGTATGATAGTCAGAAGGGTTTTTAAATTTCATAAATTTATTATGGTAGCGAATTTTTTCCCTAGTGATCTTTATCAAGGGTGCACTATACCATAATGGAAAATGGTGGTTGCGGTTTAAGCGTCGGGTAGGTATGAATTGATCAATGGAGTAATTTAATATATCATAAAATGCTGTCACAGCGGTGTTAAGGGGAGATGCTGTCAAAACATCGGACCAGTTGACCTCAGCGAGAAAACCTCCTAGTGCCTTGTAGTCACCCTTTTTAAATAAGTATATAATGCGTTGAGGTTCATGTAATTGGAGAAGTGGCTGGGAAGACAAAACCAGTTCTATCGCTGGGTGGTGTGAGTCTTCAGGTACGAAAGGAAGACCAGAATGAATTATCCCCGACACTAGAGGAGCGTTACACAAAATAAGATCAAGAGTACGATTAAGGGAGTTTTTGATGGAATTAAATTGATAAAAGCCGAGAAAAGACAATGTATCTATGAAACTACTCGAGCATGAAGAAGAGTAGTTAGTGGGACAGAGAAACTGCTCACCCGGGGTATCAGACCACTCGATATCTGACATGTTAAAATCACCAAGAATTAAGAAGATATCATCTGGTAGGTCTTCTGTAAGTTTGGAAAGGAGCTTAAGGAAGCTTTCGATATGCGAATTGTATTCAGTGCCTTTAGGTACATAAACACAGGCCAAGTGTAAGTTTTTGGTAGTGTTACCACTACAGCTGATTGGCAAGGTAACCCAAACAGACTCTGCATCACAGGTCCACTCCGGATTACCTCGTGCATTAAGATCTGAAAGTGCGGCCAAAAGCACTCCTCCTCCCCGAGAACCACGATCACTTCGCCAGACATCGTATCTGTCATCGATTAACTCTCGGGAATCAATGTCAGTGCCTAGCCAGGTCTCAGTAAGAGCTACGACAGAAAAATCACTGGAGGAAAAATTTAAACTGAAATTGTCGGTCTTTGTTCGCAAACCTCTGGTATTCTGTGTATATATACTCAAACTATCGCCTAATGGAAAATACAACACTATAGTATTTAAAGTAAATGGCAAACAGAAGCAAGCACACGGCAGTACCAACAAAAAATAAGAGACACAGTTTAGAGTAACTAAGAAAATCAGAGAAAATATAATATGAGAGAGTTAGTGCATAAATTAGAAAAAGTAAATAAGGAAGCAAGAAGAGAATCAGCCGCCGATCATCTGAAGCGCAGACAAAGTCTTTATTGCCATGGCTGGAGAACCATCGTCTTTGCGTACGAACACAGTGCCTCCTTTGGACCATGTGTAACGAAACCCCAACTCCTTGCATCTGAGCCGCGCATGATGAAATAGGTTTTTATTGTGTAGTGTCAGGTGCTCATTGACGAAAATTCTTGTTGGAGACCCCGGAATACCCAGCTCGTCAGACATGAGACCACGCTTCCGTCTGATGGCGGTGACAAACATGTCACGGTGGACCGATTTATGAAATTTTACAACAATGGGCTTAGGTCGACCAGAGGCCGCATTTTTGGCGGCGACTCTTGTTGAAAAGTCTATATCCCCCGGTGTAAGCTGGATTTTCAAGCTTTTCGCAATCTTCACCGTGAGGTCGATCAGCGATTCATTTGATACTTGTGGCAACCCTGTCACCTCAATATTGTTACGACGTGCCCGCTGCTCGCTGTCGTTGATCTTTGCATCCATCTCAGTGATTTTGGATGTTAAATCTGTAACTGTCTTCTCCAAGGTGCTCATACTGACAAGCTTCGTCTCAATTTCACCAACTCTGGCGTCCATGAAGGTCATGGACTCCTTCAGGGAAGAAAGGTCACTCCTGATCGCCTTAATATCGGCTCCTACGGATGATAAAGCCGCCAGGTCCGCCCTAAGTGCATGGAGTTCAGCCATGATATTGTCTTCCATGGTTGTGCAAGAAGACGTTAGCTGAGCCTTTGATCTTGTGGATTTCATTGTCAATTTGCGAAATTCTCTTGCCTTTCACGTTTTGGAGCGTTTCGTCCAAATTTTTCTCTATAAAATTTTGAGGTTATCTTCCAAGTTTTGATGGTGACAAAATCTACCTTATTTGGAGCTTGGAGTAATTATTCCCAGACTGGAGATGAAATATCAAAGCAGACGACAAGCCATGAATCACAAAACACGAAAAAACAACTTCTGTCACAAAAAATATATATATTCTTGCCAATGATTGTTGCACAAAAATCTTCTGTCAAATATTTTTTTTTTTTTTCAAATATGTGTTGGTTTATCACTGAGTTATTACATAAAAAATATTTTAGGAAGTGCACACTGCAAGATATAACCAATTAAGTATAAACAACAGGTTAAATATCAACAAAATTATGGTTAAAAGATGGCATGTCAAAAAGATCAACAATCAACAAAATGTGATAATAATAATGATGAAGATGAAATAAAAACATGCTATGAACCCTGTCAAACATAATTATTTGATTTTCAATTTTCGTTTATTTTCCCACACGCGCCATTTTATGATCTAATAAAAACGTAATATTAAAATTCACCATCGAATTGATGCAAAAATCCAACATTGGCACGCCGAAAGCGCCTCTAGGTTGTATGTCATAAAAATCACTTTCCCTGCTCACGTAGATATCAATTTAGTAGGAATCCATCGATATAATTTAACTCTACGATGTTCAGACAGCTCTGCGTAAACTTTCAAGCACGTGAAAAGTTTTTTTATTTTTTATTAAGAACGTGATAAAATTTAATCTTATAGGCACTTCTTTGCGAAACCCAACGCGACAAAGGTAGCTAGCACGATAATTTTTTGGATTTATTTATCTGTGACTCTGAATGAAATGTGTAAGGACAGAAAGAAAAGACGGTTCTATAATCTATAATCTATAATCTAAGTTGCAAAGATATATTCATTTAAAGCTCTCAGATGTATGCCCACAAACCAACAAGTGTAGTTCGCGCTTACAAATGCTGAATGTGTACTTACAAATAAAATCCAAACCTCAAATGAACATAAGCCCCACAACTTTTGCCGACCTTCCCTGAAACAGGGGTGACATTGGCAAAGTGAACCATTTTTTACAGTATGGGTGGTCAGTCTCATACCAACCTATAAGTCAAGGAATATGAATAATAAATTACATTTAAATATAAAAAAGAACAAAACCTTACAAAGAAATCTATACAAAAAAAGTCAAAAATTTCCTATGCAAAAAATGTAGCAAATGAATACACCAACATTAGAAATCAACATTGCAGATTAGCCGCCACTTCTTCCTGTCCTTGCATACTTCTTTCATTTCATCCAGAGTCATAACCTTTTTCATACAAGTCCTCCTTTTATTATGACTCTGGATATCCCATTCATTCGCTATTTCAGAGATTTGATCCTTCCATACTTTTCTCGGTCTTCCTCTACCACGACATCCATCTATTCTAGCAACATATACTTTCTTCGTCAATCTTTCATCACTCATTCTCTCCAAGTGCCCGAACCATCTTAACATACTTCTTTTAATCTTCACTTTCACACTTTCCCTTACACCACATTCTTCTCTTACAAAATCATTCCTCACCCTGTCACTTCGTTTTTTCCCAATCATACTTCTTAGATAGTCCATTTCTACTGTATGGACTTTACTAATTTCCCTTTCACTCACCGTCCAGGCTTCACTTCCATACATCAAGGTTGGCACTAGTATACCACCGTGCACCGCCAATCTAACATTTTTTGAGAGATTTTGGTTCCTGGCGATGCAAGCGGTCGCACCCAGTACACACCTGCCTTTCATTATTCTTCTTTCAAATTCACCGGCCATTCTTCCATCTTTTTCAAACTTACATCCCAAATATACAAACTCATTTACAACATCAACATTCATTCCATTAATTTTAAATTCATAATTCATATTTTCATCATCTCTTTCAAAAATCAAAACTTTCGTCTTTCTTGCATTCAACTTCAAATTATTACCTTTCAAAGCTTCGTTCAATCTAGAGAGCATCATTTGCAATTCCACTGCTGAATCAGATACAAGGACTGCATCATCCGCATACAGTAGAACGCTTACTTTGCTCTCTCCTATCATTAATCCACAATCATCAAGTCTAGCATCTCGAACACACTTGTCCATGACTATGTTAAATAGCCATGGGCTCATCACACATCCTTGCCTTACACCCTTAAAAACTTCAAACCATTCACTATACTCACCATCAATACGAATGCAGGCCATACTATTCTCATAGTTCGCATGCACCGCATTGAAACGGTTAATTTGTATTTTGTATTTGTTTTGGTATTTATGTGGATTATTAATTTTTTTATTGTAAGAATGTAATGTATTGTCTGCGTTACTTAACTTATAGGTTGCATGCGGCTGACCACCCATCCTGTAGAAAATGATTCACTTTGCCAATGTCACCCCTGTTTCAGAGAAGGTTGGCAAAAGTTGCAGGGCGTATGTTTATTTGAGATTTACGTTTTTTATGTTGTAGGTTCATATGCGGCATTTGCAAGCGCGAATTTATACATGTCTGCTTGTAAGAATGCATATAATGTGAATCTTCAATGTAAAGTTTATGATTGAAAAGTCCCTAAATATCGTAGGGTTAAATGGTACCTCTGTGGTGATCCAAGCCCGTGAGTGCGTCACCTGATTTGATAGGGATGTACCTAAATGGAAAGAGGGGGAGAGATGTGAACGGCAATCTTACATTTCCCCTTCCCGGCACCCGTAAATCTTAAAATTCATACGCTGCTCGGGAATTTTTAGCAGTGACGTGCTAGTACTTTTACTTGACCATTAAAAGTTACGAAAAACAAAAAAAAAACCTTAAAAAGAAAACGATTTCTATTCCCGAATAAGATATACGGGGTCTACAATCTGTAATCTAAGTTGCAATGATTTGTTGGCATTTCGTCCCTTCAGTGCTTATCTGCCAACGTAATCTTTGAATCAAAATTCAAAGATTACGTTGGCAAGAAGTTGTTCACATCTGCAATCACATTCTACACAATCTGAGCTATGTAAGAAAAAAACGTAAGAAGCGATAATGTGAGAGTTGTTTTTGATAATTTACAAATCAATATCCAGCATTCATAAGACACATTTGTTCAGTACACATACAAACATTGCTCATATGAAATAACCTTTGTTAGGGTTCAAATCCCGGCGAAGCACAAAAAAATACGATTTATATTTTCAAACATGCTTTTCTCTGGGTGGAAACAATCATAAAACCTTTACCAAAGACCGGTCACTAAAGGTCCATCCAACCTTACAGCAACTGGGTCTTGCTTTGAGTATTGGCGCTTTGTAGCGACGACCAAGCTCGTAAACAACACCTCTGAGGCACTACAACTAGTGTCATATACCCCTAGAGTCTCTGAAATTTAGGGATTCTCCCGCACAGGGTTTCTTAAAAAAACCGTATGATATTTTGACTTTAATGTTGCATGATAACTGTTTTTTTCGTAACTGTAAAAAAAGGTTTCCACCTTTATTTTCGAGAATTACATTTCCACTCCACCCTCCGCCTCTGGCCTCATCATCTTGTTGAACCCTCCACTTCTTCCATCAATACCATCCATCCTCTCCACCACGCTTTTTCCCTTCTCTGGTAAATCTAATTTTATCTGTCATTTCCTCTCTCTCGTCTTCCACTCCTGTGCCGGCGCGGTAAGCGGGCGGCCAATCCCGAACTCGAGATATCTCGTCTATATATCTCGTCCCCGGTTCCTATATCTCGTCAGGATTCAATTCCTTAGGTCTGAAATGAGATGGTGACACGCATGCCGCACATCATAAATAAATATATGTTTACCTCGAGTGTAAGAAATTGTAAAATTGTCGCACCATTGCGTTAACAGAAAAAAATGTATTAAAGAAACAATGGCGATATTTAACACGATATTCTGATTATCTAATCTAAAACTAAATCTAAATCTATGTTCCAAAGATATGTATCATTTGAGATTCATATAAAATGCTTTCCCACAAGCAGACACGCATAATTTCGCGCTCACACATGCCGCATGTGGACCTACAATATAAAGAACCCAATCTCAAATGAACATAAGCCCTGCAACTCTTGCCGACCTTCCCTGAAACAGGGGTGACATTGGAAAAGTGAACCATTTTTTTACAGTATGGGTGGTCAGCCGCATACCAACCTATAATCTTAAGTCAAGGTTAAGATATAAAAGTCAAAGTATAATCTTAAGTCAAGTATACGTTCTTAAGTCAAGGAAGATTATATGCTAGATATAATTAATTTAAGTGGCAAAGATACATTAATATTTAAAATTACTATTCAATGCTTACACATGCTGCATGTGACCTAAAAAATTAAAATCCAAACCTCGAAATATGAACATAAACCCTGCACCTTTATAATGACCGTCCCTAAAACAGGGGTGACTGAACTGTTGGCCAAGTGAACCATTTTTTACAGTATGAGTTTCCAGCCTCATACCAGCTTATAAGTCGAGGAATAATTGTCCGGTGTATAGCTCAGTGAGTTGCATTCCAAGCCAAGAACTCGTGCTCGAATCCCACCGAGAGTGTCAGGAATGATTTTTCATTTCGGTGTTTATTTCAAACCCCAAAATAAAATACAAGCAAGGTTAACTAAACCTTCACAAAAAGTGAGTAACAGGGAGATAGGAAGCCTGTAAATCAACTGAAGTGGTAAGCGTGAGAACGCCACCCTTACCTGTAAAAATAAATAGTTTCCACTCGCCACAGCGACTTCTTCGGGATTCCACGGGACTCCACGAGATTATACTACATGTGAAGCTTAGTTGCGTCTGACACACATCTCGCCACTTTAGCGCTTGTTTAAATTACCTCCAACACAGGTGATTTCGCATGAACAACGTTGGAATGTGTACTGGATCAAGGTTTCTTATCTAATCTAATCGAATCTAATCTAAGTTGCAAAGATATGTTACATTGGAGATTTACATTACATGCATTCCCACAACCAGACACGTACAAGTTCGCGCTTGCACATGCCTCATGTGAACCTACAACATAAAAATCAAATCTCAAATGGACATACACCCTGCAACTCTTGCCGTCCTTCCCTGAAACAGGGGTGACATTGGCAAAGTGAACCATTTTTACAGCATGGGTGGTCAGCCGCATACCAATCTATAAGTCAAGGAACTTATGGATGCTGAAAATGGATTTTGAAAATATTACAAACATCTCTCATATAACCGTGTTGTATGTTTTCTCCTTAGCTCAGATTGTGTGTAATGTGATTCTCAAGGCCACTTTATTCAAAGTTCATCTTTGAACCAAATGAGATAAGCTAATCAAGCACTGTGGCGATCGCTCTAACTCTTTCTTTTCAACTGAAACCAGTTGCATGCGGACCATCTGCTTCGTAAACCAAACGAAAAATAAAGTAAAAGGCTTAAACCTCAAAGGCGGTGGTATTTCTCCAGATGAGCATCGGCCATAGAAAAACATGGTTCCAAAGCAGAAGCAGAAACTTTATCGCGGGCTTGTTTTCACTTAAAAAACTTTTAATGAAAGAGATAGCGTCCTTTGTGAAAGGGAACGGACTGCCCGTATGACTTATCTGCCTTGCTTTCATGCCATGACGACACAAAGCAGGCCACGGTCCGAGGCATTTTTTGCCTCCATCCCTTATCAAAAGCACGCGACGATAGGGCAAGAACGGAGGCAGTAATTCAACAGGGAGCCCATGAATGTAATTTAGTTCCAATCGACATGATGCACCGTCTTTGACACCATATCTAATCTAATTTTGTTGAAAATCTAAGTTGAAAAATATAAGTGACATTAGAGATTCACATTATACGCATTCTCACAAAACAGACATCTTTAAGTTCGCGCTTAAACATGCCGCATGTAATAAAAACCCGAATCTCAAATGAACATACACCCTGCAACTCCTGCTGTCCTTCCCTGAAACAGGGGTGACATTGGCAAAGTGAACCATTTTCTGCAGCATGGGTGGTCAGCCGCATACCAACCTATAAGTCATTGTTGATATTGCTGTCTCGCTCACGACATGTGAAATGTTGTTGACATTTTCTTTGTAAGCAACCAACGTGTCTCTACTCCGTATTCAATCTATGTACACATCACCATAGAATCCCATGAAATCACCATGGCAACGCAATTTGTTACTAGTGTTGTTAAAAGTATGAAAGTGTCTGATAAATTGAGAATTCAAAAATGTTTCGATTTATAGTGTACGGGATAATTTTCACAAGTTACCATTACCGCGAGCATAGAAGTTACATACTTGAATAAGCAAGCACCTATACACTTGAACATCACTAGTTCTAGAAATTGCTGTCACTTTTGCGAGCAAAATATTTCGAAAGATGAAAAATAAATTTTATGAACGTAATCATATAAAATAGTTTTTTAAAAGAAATATCATTCAACGTTTGTTTTATTTTGTTGGCATGCTTAGAAAATATTCAGTATGGCATTTATATGTTTTTTTACAATTAGGTAACACACTTGTTGACAGTTGGACGGTTACCGATAGACTGATATGATCCATTTGGATATTTGTATTATGAATGGGCTAGCGCATTCCTAATTCTCAAAGGATTGCTTTCTTAGCCCGTCTAGTTCTTATATATCGATGAAAGCAAGGATATTTTTTCCTCTCTGCGTACAATGGAGTCGGAGAAAACGCGTGACGTTTGAGATAATTTCAATTCAATGCTGTTAAATATGCAGATATTTTTTTTCCTTTTTTTATCATTTGACCCATGTATTTTATTTCTGTGAGCTAAAAAAAAACTTTTTCTGTTCAACCCTTTGATATTCAAATAGGTCTCGGTGGGGAGTTGTATAGATAATAATAATAATAATATTAGGATTATTTATTTGGTGAGCGCTGTTTTTGTGTGTATCACACCTCAAGAGCCCTATGCGTGCTTGGTCGTCGATGTAGAAAGCGACAATGCTCAAAAATAATTAAAGAAATGACAATAAAAGTTAACGGGTTGGTGTATTCACATTGTAAAGAGTCATTTTAAATTAATAATGTAAAAATAAAATACAAAATTGTTCTTCAAAGATGTTATAACACCAGAAGTGCTCGAAGAAATAAATCAATTTGTGAAGAAAAACTTTGTGTTTTATTTTTGCTTTATTATTAAAAAAAAAACACAGCATATTTTTCTCGAAAAAACAGCTTGCATGATTTCATGTCCCATAAGTTTATTGTATAAATGTGTACGGTATGAGAACAGAGAACAGTATATTAAATTAATGTTATCGTATATTCAAGTTGTGAATAATTATATGTCAAGCAATATATTTTGTTTCATGAATGCACTTGCGTTCCTCCAGTAGAACAGGACTCCGTTTTTCTCTTTGCGACGTGAGTGCTGAACCTTTTTACTATTTGAAAAAAAGCGCTTATTTAAATAAGAATTTACACAGATTTCCTAATATTATTTGTCAACTATTACTATCTAATTGGAGATGTATATTTACATTTCAGATTCAAATATAATGTATGCTCACAAGCAGGCTTTTGTAATTTCGCACTAACACATGCTGCATAATATGTATTTAAAAACTGAACTCAAATTTCAAATAATAAGCGCTGCAGTTCCTGTTGCTGTTTCCTGAAACAAGGTAACATTGGCAAAGTGAATAATTTTTTCCAGTTCAAGTCCATAATCTATAATCTAAGTTGCAAGGATATTTTCATTCAAAGCTCTCAGATGTATGCCCACAGACAAACACGTGTAGTTCGCGCTTGCAAATGCTAAGTGTGTACTTACAAATAAAATCCAAACTCAAATGAACATAAGCCCTGCAACTCTTGCCGACATTCCCTGAAACAGTGGTAAATTATACAACAAGATACCAAGGGACAATATTCAACCACAAATTTCTACCATTAAAACGTGCGAACATGAAAAATCCCGTCAAAAATATTTAATTTGAATTTTTCCTTATCAGTATCACTGTGTTTTTGGTTGGTGCTCATTTCTTTTGAAAGCTAAGCAAGCCATGCCATTTTTTAAAAATCAATATTATCTTGAGTTTATAATGAACACTGAAATGCGAAAGCATATAATACACCCTTGTTGCAAATTAAACCGATTTGGCATAAAACGCAAGCGGTCTACCTAAAGAGCTATGGACCAGCATACATAATTTTGATGCTGGAGAGAGGTTTTCCGAGATCTGTAGTCGTGGTCTATGGGAGCTGAAGCTTTCAGATGTTTCGTCCATGTCTACGATGCGCTTCTTAGCTCATCATAGACATAGACGAGACGTCCAGAAGCTCCGGCTCCCACAGACCACGGCAACAGATCCTGGAAAACATCTCTCCAGTATCATCAGCCGGCCGTGTAAGCCTAAAACTCTTCTAGATTATTTTGTCGTTTTTCTTTTTCAAATAATATTCAAGCATCCAGCAGATTTTGGACGATTGTTTGGCCAATAAATTCATGTCCTACGTGGCATATTTGGCTCGTGGATCACTGGTTGCACACGCACGCCTCTAGCGAATATCTTTAGTTTATTTCAACGCGTTTGTCGTGTCAAATAAAATTGCAGGAGCGCATGTGCATTACAATTTATAAAGAAAATAACCGTGTAAAGGTATTCCAAAGAACCTTAAGAATATTTTCCTGCGTTTTACAAAAATACAATACTTATTTTTCTTCATTTTCCTTCTTATGTATTCGAAACATCCATACAAGTCTTGAGGGTCTATGTTACCCAGGAAGGGTGCTGCAGAGGTTTTGCTTCTGTGGTGAGGCGCTGCAAGGAAGTGGCGATTGATGTTAGTTTTGAATAAAAACGAATAAAATTGAGAAGGGAACACAGATACTGATAGATCATTCCATGAACGGGCAGTTTGGCAAAGGAATGAGTCATGAAAACACCAAGTTCTCATAGTTTTGAGATCGACCGCAAAGGGATGAATGAGAGTCGTTTATAAATTGAGTAAAATAATAATTCAAATAATAATTAAAATAATAATGAAATATTTCCTTCTTCACAAGGACGTGCTCTTATTTTGCACGAAGAGAAATGTTTATTTAAATTAAAGTTGTAAGTTTAAATTATTCATAAAATTTTCTGGAACGGCCTTCGTCATAATGCCTCAAAGAAATTGATAAAATGACAAACTCAGTCTCACGGACAGACTCTACGAAAATCATTTGCATTTTGTTTTCTAATATTTTACTTCAGCCCCCATTAGATGATCTCTCAGCATGCAGTATTTTTGCATGACATTTTTTTGTCATTTTATTGTTCAACAAATAAATAATTTAACAAATTGAAGTGAATTACGACGACAAAAAAAAACGATTTTGTTTGATTACAAGTTGGTAGGTGTTCCTTGTCTTATAAGTTGGTATGAGGTTCGTATGAGAGCATCCATACTGTTATGATTTTATTTGTGTTCTTTTAATCAAACTGCAATTTTGTTTTCAAGATTTATTTTAAACAATGTCAGTTTACAATAAACTGATCACTTTTTCTAGCTCTTAGCTTATCGACTTCGCGACTGAATGTTTTAATCTACCTGCCCTCCGCATAATTGGAGCTCGTTTATATAGGTACGAAAAGGATGATTCTTGCTTGTTCTTAATCATTTTATAGTGGACTGCACCAGAACAATCTACTATCATCTATTTAATCATTATACTAGCTGTTCGACACAATTCCAGTTACAAATACTAGCAAACTACTGCCAAGTCACATGCACACGTACACGCACAAACTCACAGTAGACTATACTAAAAGCAGACATACACAGACAAGCACGCCCCACAAACTCATATGTTCGTAACAATAGTTTAAAAAATGGTTCAATTTGCCAATGTCACCCCTGTTTCAAGGAACGTCGGCAAGAGAGGGCTCTTGAGGTGCGATACACACAAAAACAGCGCTCACCAAATAAATCATCCTAATATTATTATTATTATTATTAAGAGTCATACCAACCTATAAGTAAAGGAATTATACTCTGTGTAAATCTAAATGAGCCAATCACGGCATACATTGGTTTGATTGAACATTTTTTCATGCCCCGTATGTAAACTTTGGTTCACTTTTTTAGCTCTTGAATGTTACCGAGAATAGGTGAAAGTGCATGAACGTTGAATTTAAAACGATCGTCAGTAGAGAGAGTAATTTATTCTTTACTGTAAAGAACACAGAGCTGACTATTTACATTTTCAGGTGAGTGCTGAAATTATCTTTAAAGAAAAATGTGTATTTTTTGTAAGTAGAACAAAGCGGAAATAAAAACAACATCGAGTCAAAAAATTATAACAATTTGGTAAGAAAAAGATTATGACGATGGATGAAATGACGAAGTATGCGAGTACCGAGAAAAAGGCGGTTGATCTGCAATTTTAACCAATCCGTAGTCCAGTGGCAACACTTTGGACTCGTAAATGGAAGGATTTGGACTCGAATCCCAGCACAAAAAAATACCATTTGTATTTTCAAATATGCTTTTCGCTGGGTTGAAAAATTCATAAAACCTGCACCAAAGACCGGTCACTAAAGGTCCATCCAGCCTTACTGCAACTGGGTTTTGCTTGAGTATTGACGTCTTGTAGCAAAGATCAAGCTTAATAAAGAAAACCTCTGCGGCACTACAACAAGTGTCATAAACCTCTAGAGTCTCAAAAATATGGGGAGACTCCCGCACAGGATTTCTAAAAAAAAAATGCGGCTGGCTTCCAACTCGAGCTCTCGGCATGGAATGCAAGCACTCTACCTACTGAGCTATCGACTGGATAATAATAAAGTAACTAAAAAACTTTTAACGCTTACAATGTGGACTGTAACATTTAACTCATTCTACCCTAGTAGTTTTTTCAAACGCAAGCGTTCTACCAACTTAGCTGTCAACCGAAAAATATAATCAGGTCTTTTTAAAAAAAATGATTTGTGTAAAGAAATACAATTCAATAAACTTTTTACCTGAACAGAAACAGGTATTAACGTTATCAATTAATAATTCGTTATTTAATATTTTTTATAAATTATTAATTAATAACTGCCCAATGACATCTTTTGAACCAAGCTCGAAGTTATTGTCGATAGAACGTGACGCAGGCGGGGTTCGAACCAGTTTTAGTGACAATAACGAAAATTCAAGAAAATTTGAAATTTCCTTACCCCTCGACCGTGACTAAATAATTTTAAAATTTTAACTTGATAATATAAGACTTTTTTCAATGTGATTAAAAAAACGGATTTTAATTCTGTCAGATGGTTTTAATTCAAGACCTGTAATTGACATGAGTGAATCTGCTGACCTGACTCGGGTCGCAAGTGATGGGTGAAAAGCTGACGTAGAGTGTTCTGGAAGACCTGAGAAGGGTGGATGAACCTTTTTGGCGTCGGTCTCAAAAGTTGCTGTCAGTTTTCGGCGCTTTTTTTCTAATTGAGTTGAGTGAAATGAACATGAGTAAATTGTTATAGAATCATTTTTTTATTTTAAAAAAACTTTATAGGAAACGGTTTATTTTTATTGTTAGGAATTACATCTCTAAACATTAATTGGGTTTATTAAGGAGAAACTGCTTATACAAAATGAGCGTTTGAAAATGTATTTCTATAAAACTGCTAGCCTCCCATTGCATTGGTTCGATTCATGTTGGAGCTCAAAAACTTATATTTTTTGTAGGGTTATAACATATATCTAAATATACCTTACCAAAGGTCCATCCAGCATTACAGCAGTTAGACCTTGTTTTTGTAATTGGTATATTCTCTAGGGACAAACAAGCTCACAGAGGGCTCTTGAGGTGTGCTTCGCCAACCTAATACGTCACCCTAATATTTTTTTAACTTAAATTATACGTCACCTTAAAGCTTGTTTAGATTATATGCTTCAAAGAGGATCTTTTAATGAAATTTTCTTATGAATCACAATACACATAATTTGAGATAAGAAAAAAATGTAAAAACACGATAATGTGAGAGTTATTTTTTAAATTTTAAAATAAATATACACATTGGTCCAGTATATATAAAACATTGCTCATGTAAAATTACCTCTAATGGACATAAGACAAACAAGCACTAAGGAGACGTATTGTGTACACAATTTTATCAACATAATTATACAAACAAACAAACTTACTACCTCCATGCAAACGACAAACAAATAATGAAACATATAAGATGTTTGTACTAAAACATCATTCATCACAATTAAAACTTTGTACATCTTGGCTCTGAAATACATTGTTTTAATATCATATATGTGTGCAAAGGAATATAGCATTTATGTACACAGTGCTGTCTTACCAAAATCAAATAAAGTCTTGCTAAGAAAGCAAGAATGCATTGTGGTTCCATACTCCAAGTATTCACAATTAGGTTTAAACTCAAATATAAAATGTAAAGAAAATGAAACAGAGCCTCTAGTGAGAGTTTTATATTGCATACATTTTTTACTGGAAGTTGTGGTTGAGTTAAAACGTATTCTAGGTTTAGTTGGAAAATGTGAAAACTAGAGAGATCGGACGTTTTTATTTAAATTTATGGTTCCTAGTTGCACTGAGAAAAACAGATGATCAAGTATGTCTGCCCAACAGTATAAAACGTTGCGTAAGTCAAAAATGTATTGGATTGACGACGGCACACCTAGGGAGCGATTAAGTTTTGATACATTTTTTTGATTTACGCAATTGAGGTGAGTTTACACAATGCTAATCTAATCTAAACTAATCTGATCTATATACTTGAAATAAATGGACTCATGTAAAAACTTGCATTTGTGAATTAGATTGTCCTGACGATAGCTCAGTTGAAAAATCGCTTGCATTTACTGCCAGAGGGTTAGAATTTGATTCCCACCGAGGGTGGTGGAAATAATTTCCCCTTTCGGTCTATAATCTATAATCTAAGTTGCAAATATATATTATATGCATTTTCACAAGCAGACACGTATAAGTTCGCGCTTAAACATGCCGCATGTGGACCTACAGTATAAAAACCTGAACCTCAAATGAACATACACCCTGTAACTCCTGCCGACCTTCCTTGAAACAGGGGTGGCATTGGCAAAGTGAACCATTTTCCAGAGCATGAGTGGCCAGCCGCATGCCAACCTATAAGTCAAGGAACATACACAACAAATTACATTTTTAATATCAACAAATTATAACATATATGGACATCAAAAACCAACAGAAAACAAATTCTAATTTAAAAAACCCCAGCCGCCAACATCACAGAACAACCGCCATTTATTTCTGTCCTTACACACTTCTTTCATTTCCTCCAGAGTCATGAATGTATAAACGCGAAGTTATATGTGCTTGCTAGTGGGGAAACATTAAATATGAACCGAAAATTTAAATGTACATATATATTGACAATAACTTTGACCCTGGTTCAAAAAATGTCGTTTTGTATTTTTTAAACAAGAATTCACCAGAAAAAATAATTATTAATTGATTATGTTAATATATGTTTATAGCGATGCAAAAATAGGTCGGTGAAATGCATCCCTCTTCACGAATTTACTTTAAGTAAAAAAAAAACTAGTAGCACTACAACCTATGTACTAACTAATAATAATTTGTAAAGCAATATATATTTTCAGAAGAAAAATGAATTACAAAGACTCTCATCCATATGATTTCATACAAATTTAAAACCATTATGAAATGGTTTTCTAATCGCTGAGAAATCTAAAAAATAAGCTATATACCTCGGTGTAACGAACAACCAACTCTGGCAGAGCTCTCCTTGGACGAGATATGTAGTAATGGGATTTTGATACGCCGTCTCCTGGTGGAATGAGATTGCTCGGTACCGCGCGCATCTGTAACGCTATTTAGCTCTCTTACTATGTAGCCAAACCAAGTCCTATAGATAACTTTACACAACGAACATTTCATACAACGAAATTGCAAAGTTGACATTCTCAAAAAAACTGACTGAAGGCTAAAGTTCTCCCAGAAAACCCTCCAATGTATGGAAAAACCTGGTGTTTTGTTTGAGTTATTTTAAAATTATCACACGTTTAGTTATTTTATTAATATTTTATCAATTAAACGTGTCTTGTTGCATAACCTTAACTTTTTATCTTTTTATTTTTTTTATTTACAAATACAAAACTATCGACAATGCACTTCCTGTTGTGTAGGTATTTCATAAGTATTCCGTACATATAATCCACTTGGTGTTATTGTTACCGACATGAATGTACGGAAGAACAGCATAGACTCTAACCCCCGTATTCGCGATCAAAACTGGCACTAACTTAAGGGCAAACTAGCGCTTAAGAACAATACTTAAGGTAAAAGTAGCGCTCAAGCGCTCCAAAAACTAGCACTTAGGTTAGTAAGATCGACAGGTATATTAACCAACGCTTAAGCGCTGTCAAAATATTCCTTCGTATTTAATTGCTATCACATTTTTTGTTTGATTGTGAATTTACATGAAAAAATGAATTCTTACAATGAAGATGATTTTTACGAGTGTAGTTTTAATCAAGAATTTAGAAGGCGTTTTAGATTGAAAAAATGCGTCGTTCTGTATCCAATCTTTTCGTTGCTCATTGAGGGTTTAACAAAGCCAACAATTTCTTAGATTGTCAAGTTTTATGCACAGCTCAAAATATGACATTTACATTTCTTCGATTTGTCAAGTTCAACAGCTCAAATGTCATTAAAATTTGAAAGAAGCGGCAATGATAAGAATGAAGTGCGCCGATATTGGTCGGAAGTTACTGACCAATTACAGAGCTGGGGTTTTTCGAGAGCCAATGACTGGCCGTACATCTCCACTAAGTTGGGCACTAGGCTGATTACTGCTTGAGTGTTCTTTGTGAAAAAAAACGCTCCTGAATGTCGACCCTTGAGTTAGTGTAGCGCTTGAGTTAGGTACTTAAGTCAGTTTTGATCGTGAATACGGGGTCGAGTGACAGTTAAATGAGTAAGGGATTTATGGTGGAAAGGAAACAATTAAGAAGTATTTACAATCATAATCTATTAAAAGATATAAGGCTAATACTAAATGCGCGTCCAGGCAGACACTCTTATTTTCACGCTTACACATGCTGCATGTGCACTTACAAAAAAAAAACCTCAAATGAGCCTGAAAAATAAGACCGACGTTTTCTCGCCGTGAAAAGAGCTCCAAGTTCAGAAATGTTCCGACCTCATCATTCGTAACTCAAAACGTTCGTATACGAAACGACTGCATATTACAAAATCTCCTACTAGTTTCATTCTAAGAACTTTAACTTTAAGGGTGCATCGACTTTACAGTGTAAAGAACCCCTAGTAAATATCCTACGTACTAACTCAACCATTGCGTTTTGGTGACGTAGTAAGTGAGCTTAGAACGGCGCAGTGGCAAAAACGACACATGACAGAACGACACATCACAGAACGACACATGACAGAACGACACATGACACAATGACGCATGACAGATCGAGACATGACAGAACGACACATGACAGAACGACACATGACAGAAAGACACATGACATAGCGACACATGACAGAACAACACATGACATAGCGACGCATGACAGAACGATACAAGACAGAACGACACATGACAGAACGATACAAGACAGAACGACACATGACAGAACGACACATGACAAAGCGACACATGACAGAAAGACACATGACATAGCGACACATGACAGAACGACACATGGCATAGTGACACATGACAGAACGACACATGACATAGCGATACATGAAATAACGACACATGACAGAACGACACATGAAAGAAACACACATGACATAGCGACACATGACAGAACGGCACAGGACAGAATGACAGATGACAGAATGACAAATGACAGAAAAACGCATGACAGAACATCACAATGACAGTACAACACATGACAAAACATCACTATGACAAACAACACAAGAAATACATCACTATGACTATGTTTTTTCATGTGCCGTTGATCGTGTGTTCTGGTTTAGGTATGCGATGACCATCAGATGTACATTCTTGTTATGGTTTTTGAATGGTGATGTTTTGTCATGTGTTGTTCTGTTATGTATCATTCTGTCATGTGTCATTTTGTCACTGTGTCGTTCTATCATGTATCGTGTGTTTTATTAAAAACCAAAGAAACTTAATCGCTAATTACTGTCGCTATTTTACTCTCCATACATTTTGTGGTAAACGCTTTGGTGTAGTTTTAACGTATTTGGGGTACGGGTGGGTCCAACTGACTCTGACGTCATACAAAAATTGAAAATTGAGCTCTCATTATTTTGAAATTTTGTTTTTCGATGCCATACTCCAGACATTCTGTGTCTCCATACTGGCATTCTATACTTTTTACTCAATTTTTGGTTCGACTGAAACAAATGACATCGGATTTGACTCAATACTTTATTGTAACCGTACCCCAATGGCTATCTAAGTTGCAATGATACAAATTATATAATATATATATATTTTTTTTATTATATTTTTCAGGGTTTGGTGGTTTACACAGTGAAAGTCCATTGTATAATTAATCAAATAAATATACTGTTTTAATTCTTCTTGAAGAGAATTTAATTTTGATTTGTCATTGTCAATGTCCTGAGGATGCCTTTTTAGGCGAAAACTGTTTGACATATTTAAAATAAAATAATAAAAAAGTGAATTAAAACAGTATATTTATTTGATTAATTATCAAATTATATAACATCTAAGATTCATGATACCTGCATTCTCACAAGCAGACACGTATAAGTTTTGCGCTTACACATGCCACATGTGGACTAAGAACATAAAAAAAAGCTTAATCGAAAATAAACATAAGCCATGAAAGTCTTGTGACCTTCCCTGATACAGGAGTGACATTTGCAAACTGAACCATTTTTTAGAGTAGGTATGTGTGGTCAGCAGGAATATCCCTTCCCAAAATCGAAATTCCCCATTCCGAACCAACAAAGTCCTACCCAGCTACAGCTTTAGTTAAAATTCTATAAAAAAAACCTTAATTGGAATGTACCTACAAAAATTAGAGCTTTTAAGGTCCTGCATTAAAAAAGAAATACTACCTCTAATTTCATAGGACTCGAAATAAGTTTTTCTCTAATACTGGGGTATTAATTTCAGGCCTGTATACATGTCGCTAAGAGGCGCCTCTAATTGTGTTTTGGGTCTTTGAAAAGGACTCTTTATAAGTATTTTTATGGCCTCGGAAAAGGCAAAACATAAATAAGCAGGTTTTAATTAAAGGGATTACGAGAAATGCTTGGACCGTAAGGACAGTTCATTTGTTTTACAATTATATTTGTGATATTTTTGTCGTGAGCTGAACATTTTGTCCACGTGTTTGCTTTTATCTAAAAGTGTATATTGTAAGGAATATTTTATTGTGTGTGTGTTTTTAATTTTTTTGTGTTAGTATCTGTGATAAAGTATGTAAAGTCTCTCTAGAAATAAATATATGTTAGGTTACGTTCTATAAACTTAAGCAGAAATCAATTATATAATTGTATTTGATATTATATTTGTACGATTCAAAATTGCTCGAATGTTTGAATGTTCTTGTAAAGTCTCGCATGTTCCAATTGACAATGATTTGAGAATAACCCTTCTTCTCAAATCATTGGCAATCGGCAATCTTGGACCGCTCCGTAGTCCAGTGGCAACATTTCGGGCTCGTGAATGGAAAGTCGTGGATTCGAATCCCGGCGGAGCACAAAAAAATACAATTTTTTCCAAATATGCTCTTCGCTGGGTTGAAAAAATCCATAAAATCTTTACTAAAGACCGGTCACTAAAAAAAGGTTCATCCAGCCTTACAGCGACCGGGTCTTGCTTGAGTGTTGGCGCTTTGTAGCGACGACCAAGCTCGTACACCTCTGCGGCAATACAACAAGTGTCATAGACCCCTAGAGTCTCTAGAATCTAGGGAGACTCCCGCACAGGATTTCATAAAAAAAAACTTACTATTAAATGATGACCAAATATCTCTGGAGCTAAAGAAGCCAACTGATCGTTGTATTTTGAAGGTGTTGTGTGACTCTGTATGTGAACCGAATCTGAAATAAATAGTTTAAAAACTATCCACCCCAATTTTCATCGAATTGAATCGGCGAAAATCATAACCATAATAATAATAATAATAATATTAGGATGATTTATTTGGTGAGCGCTGTTTTTGTGTGTATCACACCTCAAGAGCCCTCTGCGAGCTTGGTCGTCACTGTAGAAAGCGCCAATTCTCAATCAAGACCCAGTTGTTGTAAGGTTGGATGGACCTTTCAGTGACCGGTCTTTGGTAAAGGTTTATGAATTTTTCAACTCAGCGAAGAGCACATTCGAAATATAAATGGTATATTTTTGTGCTCCGCCGGGATCCGAGTCCACAACCTTCCATTTACGAGTCCGAAGTGTTGCCACTGGACTACGGACCGGTCCAAGATGCCAACGACACGCGGTGTACCTGAGCGGTAACCCATCCAAGTACTATCCGCGCCCAATGTTGCTTAACTTCGGTGATCTATGGGAACCGGTGCTTTCAACATGGTAACGTCGTTGTACACTTTTTAAAGATCCTTAATAGACAAACTGTTAGAGTGGCATAGAGGAGATGATTTTGGCGGGACCAAGAAGACCCCATGAGCAAAAGTAGGATAACCAGAATTGTGGCATGTGAATACCATATTATAGCCAGCGTCTACCAGGCCGAAAATACAAAATATTGAAGAAACAGTTTGTCTTCTGCATCGCAGGAGGCAGGACCGCAGTAAACATATCTTAAACCAAAACTAAGGGAAGAAGCAAATTAACTCAACAAAAATAATCGTACAAAAATAGATCCAAGCCAAAATGTTTGTATATTTTGGGGTCCACGTACAGGATATACCTACGTAGTAAGCTGTATAAGCAAGTCCCCTTGTACACACGACACAGTGGGAAGCACAAAGTTTTGCATTATTCATCGGGAAAACCACGCAATATCCTTGTTTCCTTTTTTATTTATGTAGACAGGTCTGATGCGAGGAATGCCCCAGGAGCGTTTTGTGAAAATTCCGGAAAAGGGGTGGGGGAATGTACAAGAGGAAAAGGATTGTGATCGTTTTGAATGGAATTTAGAAAAGTAAAGAAAATTAAGTCCGCAACAGCTATACTTGTGTGTGTATAAAATTGAGAAAATTTTATTTTTGATTTCAAATAAGAAAAAAAAACATAATTGTACACTTTCTGGAGTTGTTTTGAATATATTTTGAATATAATAAATAAAATATAATAAAAATTTGTTCACTTCCTATGAAAAGTAGCACACAATTTTTATCAGCCTTATTCCTACCAATTTATAAGCCAAGGAATGACCAGCTTTGAAAATGCTTTCCGCTCGTAAAAATTAAACGTTTAAAAAAAAGTTTAAGTATATTTCTGCTCTCATTTCCTTTATTGTTTCAGTTTTTGTTATACTGAAAACTAAGTTGGCATATTAAAAATTATTCATGTTAGTTTCATCGCTATCTGTACACTGAGTACGAGTTGCAAAACTTGAGTAAAGTAAAGTTTACGGAAAGTATTAAAGAGTGGTTTTCCCAAGAAACTGGCGTTTTTGTTTGTTTGAACTTGATCACTGTAACTTTTTTGCTAAGACTATAAAGTGTAAGAAACAAAAACGGCAGATTTTGGGGAAAATCACTCTTTAATACTTTCCGTAAACTTTACTTTACTCAAGTTTTGCAACTCTTACTAAGGTTACTGTTCGGTAGTTTAGAAGTCCATACAGGACAAATATACATACATACATCCGTTTGATTTTTTATATACTCGTATAAAGAAGATTGTTTTTGTTTCTTTGGAGGGTCATAGACCATAGTCTATTTGTAACTTTTTATTTATTTTAACAAATAATTATATAACATTGACCATGAAAGTGAAAGTGAAAGCTGAAAACCAAACCCCCTTATTCATAAATGGGTTTTAACTTTCAAGCCATCTAACGTCTTTTTTTTCTTACTAAAAAGTGGATTCAACTCTGGTTTTAGGTTCAACCTATCTAATGAATAAGGCAGTAAGAGTTTATTGTTGAATTGTTTTTAATTTTTTTTTAAGATGCTCTTTTTTTGTTTCCATCACTCTTCTGTGCTTCACCCCTTGGCAGGCTTGTCTTGCGAGTGGATTCCACAATATAAACCTCAAAGACAATGCCGACACTTCTCTTGCTCTCTGTATGTCTTCTCACTCCCATCAACCCCCGGTATTCCTCGGGGCGGCTGCGTCGTAGGATTTAATATCACACCCTGAAAATTATACCGACACACCCGCGCCATATGTAAAACAAAATAAAAGTGGTTTGCTTAAAAGCCTACTCCGTATTTATGGCTTTCTTGAGCCATGAAAAAATTCTGAAATGGAAAGAAAACAAAATTTTTGATTGACAATTTAACATTGTTACGCATGTGTCATTGTGTGTTTTGTTTGCTTGTGTCAGAGTATGTGACGTATTGATTTTTTATATATTTTAGAAATAAACTTGCATTTAAACACTGTTTCTGTTCACATGTATTGATTTATTTAAATTATAAATTGCAAACGTTTTCGACCGTAAAGGTCATCATCAGGTAGAAAAACAATAAAAGTTTGCAATTTTTTTTTTCATTAGGTAAAAATGTCATTAGGTATAAACTAAGTCAGATAGGTAAAACAATGCAGTGAATTAAAATTATACATAATAAAATAACAAACAGTTTGATATTGTAAATTTTGAAATAAATGATTAATAAATTCAAAGTCTTTTTTTTATTTTGGAGCAATTTGACACCTGTGAATGACATCTGAAGAGCCCTCTGCAAGCTTGCTGATTGCTATAGACAGCGCCAATTACACAAGCAAGACACAATTGCTGTAAAACTGGATGAATTTTGTGTGTCAGGTATTTGGTAAAGGCAGATCGTCCCGTTAGAGCTTGTTTGTCTTATGTCCATCAGATGTAATTGTACATGAACAATGTTTGTATGTGTGCTGGACCAATGTGAATGTAACGAAAAATGGGAATTGATATTTGAAATATTTTAAAACAACTCCCACACTACCGTGTTTTACGTTTTTTTCTTACCTCAGATTGTGTAGAATGTGATTCTTAGATAATTTCATTGAAAGGTCGTCATTGAATTAAATGGCACATAAGCCAAACAAGAACTGAGGGAAAAGGTGTATTCTTAATCCAGCAAAGTTTATACCTAAAAATATATAGAAATATTGCTGATCGATAAATAGGTAAAGTGCCTGTATTCCATAGTAGGACATGATTTCCACAAATGTAAAAATAAATAAATAAAGTATTGCCGGTTTCGGTTTTCACCTTACTCAGCCTATACAAGGAATGAGAATCAGTTCCTTCGAAAGCTAGGAAACCCCCAGTTCAACTGAATTGACTTGCGTTAGGCCAGTTTTCTCTAATGTACAAATAAATAGGTTCCACACGTCATATACAACTTCTTCAGGGACAACGCGAAAATAGAGTGTTTTTTTTTTTTTTTGTTGAGATTCGTCGGGAAATTGACCCACCAGCTTCCAAACCACAAGTATGTAAGACAGGTAGAAAATTTTATCTAATCTAATCTAATCTAATCTAAGCTGCAAAGATATACATCATTTAAGATTTATATTAAATGCATTCTCACAAGCAGACATGTATAATTTCGCGCTAACACATGCCGCATGTGAACCTACAATATAAAAACCCAATCTCGAATGAACATAATCCCTGCTACTCTTACCGTCCTTCCCTGAAACAGGGGTGACATTGGCAAAGTGAACCATTTTTTACAGTATGGGTGGTCAGCCGCTTACCAACCTATAAGTCAAGGAACTCCATAATGTACTCCAAACAAAAAAAAGATAGACTTTTACATGTAGTTGACAAACATTACTTTTGTCTTTAACGTCTACAAAACGACAAATAAGATAGTGGCGCCATTACGCAGCTGTGAAAATGTTTATAAATTTTGTTTAAGCGACTGAATATTGTCCATTTAGCACATTCCACCGGAAGAGCGAGGCACTTATATATTTTTTCATCGTCTTAATTTTTGTTGCCTCTCGTAACTCGTAAAACGTCCTTAAGCTGAATGTACAGTGAAAATAGTGTATTGTTATGTTAATAGTATACATGCAATATAAATATTAAGATAGGTATAGGTATTAGTTATAGCTGATAGGTATTCTGTATAATATTTGTGGGTAGGATTAACGATTGTTGAGTACATAGAGAACTCACTAGATTTTCATTTGCTTCGAGAAGCTTCTGGCAAAATTCACCTTTAGAAGCTTCTACCGCTGGGCTATAAAAAGTCGCAAACAGTTTGCAAGAGTAGAGTTTTCTTGCGACCTTAAACCTGTGCAGACGACAACAACATAATTGAACACAAACCATCTGTGAAATAAATAAATGTAAATTGCAAATTTAAATGTAAAAATGTTTAAAAAAATCTATGTACCTAACTGTAAAATAAATATCCTAAAAGAAGACCAGTGTTTAATTTGGTGACTATTGGAACCCTCAAATCATAACAGTATGTAAACTGAAACGACAAGTATCGAGACGTGTTTTTTTTTAAATTATATTTTTACATTAAACAAAATTTAAAAGTATATAACAAACTGTCCAAAAATAAGTGAGATTTATTAATTTATTTAAAACAACATAAACAAGACAACATGACAGTTCAAGACCATATAGTTATAACATCGATATAAATAATATACATAGATGGAGCGCGTGAGTGTTTTCCTATACAAACGGTTGTGCCGAAAAATTGTAGGCACATAATGAAAGAAAGAGAAAGAAACATTATAAATTTTGTTATGTTTCCGTCTCTTTCATGATCTCCATGACAACGTCAGGGGCCGTACTCAGGCCGCCACATTAAAAAATATATAAAAGTTATTTTTTGTAAGCAAAGTATATTTATTGAAATTATAAATAATTTAATCACAGTGACTTACATTTTTCACAGTTCGGTTAAGACTTGAGAATGGAATAAAAATGTGCCATATTATATTTACATAATTCTTAGAATACATCAATAATCATCGTAAGTGGCGAGAAAATATTTTAATTTAAGGTATATTTTTAATACATGGCCACAAGCAGACACCTGTAAGTTGACGCTAACGCATGCTGCATGCTCACTAACATTAAAAAGAATCTAAAATTAACAAAAGCGCCACAACTTTTTCCCGAGAAATTTCAGAAATGTTTTGGATTTTTTAATAACACTGATTTTATTCATTACTTTTTCACATAAACAAATCTATACATACTTTCGTTAATGTTAACTGAGACTGTATGTGTATCACATTAAACGTCATTTTTTTGTCACTGAAAGCATCTAAGTTCTTAGTGCGTCCCTGTGTCAAAAAGAACGCCCTCAGTGAACAATGCCTAACAGATGTCAACTAAGGGCTGACGTCTCACAACATACGTTTCCCAAAATGTAAGGGAAAATAACTTAATACAAATAAATTTTTATTTTTTATTTTTTTTCAGTGCATTGTATTTAAGGATGTGTAAGAACTTAAAAAAAACTTAAACAAAAAAAGACGTATTAGTACCTATATCTTACTTTTATGTAATAGAGTATTTTTTGAAAATATATGAATATCTGCAGATTTTTTCTTCGTTATTTTAAAGGAGCATCTCTGAAAGTTGTCTTAAATGCTTATTTACATTTTAATATCTTTATTTCTTTTGTATTTATATCTAAATAAACCTTAAAAAATACGATTAATGCGTCTAATATAAGAAAAAAATCTATCGTCCAATAATGGGTATAAGTATGAAGAACTGAGTTTTTTTATTTATATTTTGTGGTTTTTTACTGTATTCTTTTGTTTGTAATAATTCGTCACGCGCTTATCTAATCTAATCTAATCTAAGTTCCAAGGATTTGTTACATTGGAGATTCACATTACATGCATTCTCTTTCTCATTCTCATTCAAGTTCGCGCTTGCACATGCCTCATGTGAAGCTACAACATAAAAACCAAATCTCAAATGGACATACACCCTGCAACTCTTGCCGTCCTTCCCTGAGACAGGGGTGACATTGGCAAAGTGAACCATTTTTACAGCATGGGTGGTCAGCCGCATACCAACCTATAAGTCAAGGAACACTTATTGCGAGTTTGCTTATCATGAGTTTTATTTCATTAAATTAACCTATTTCTATTATATGGGGAAATTTGAAAATTTGATGGAACTGTCAGGCTATCTTCGCATGATATTTGTCTTCAATTTACATGTAGGTACCTCGATGTTTCCTTGCCGACGCTTGGTAAACAACTGATTGCAAATGGGGCATACACTATCATTTAGGGCAACCATGATGTGGATCGGATAAATACGCTAATGCTCCATCTATATATTTTATTTAGATCAATGAGTTATAATGTTGACAGAAGGATGTAACTATAGTAACATAAATCAATATTTTACACAAAAAAAATCGAAACAATATATTGGTATTATTCTATCATTCGTTTTTCTAGCAGAACCTTCCATTCACGCATCAGTCCATTCATTCTGTTATTAAATACGTATATCCAGATGTGAAAGAATAGGACCTCCTTCCAAATTTAGAATAAGAGAAAAATAGTTATGAGGCCAGTGATGAATGTCGATGAAAATTTCAGATTTATTTTGTATGGTTTGTGTGTTAGCACTGAAAATTCATATTAGTTAATTTCCACTAAATTTTATACCTAAATGACATATTTTAATTTTTATTTTACCTAAAGATGATCGAGACATCGAAAACGTTCGTATCCATTGATTGAAATAAAGTTAACAAGCAAGTAAAAATTACACAGTGTTTCATTGGTTTTTTTTTTTTTTTTTTTAATTTAGTAGAAATCAAAGATGAAAGAGATATGCAAGTACCTACATAAAAAAAAGTGGAGACGCATCAGCGGGGATACCGGCCACCACTAGTGAAATGGGGACAGGACACAGTTACAGTAACAGCTATGGTTGAACTGAAACGTAATGCTTTATGTTTAGAGCTGAAGGACACTGAGTAAGAAGGCAGAGTATACAATATAAGGTACAATACCCTTAGTACGAGTTTTTCCACAATACTCGAAGTATTGAGTATTCATATAAAAATGCATGTGAACTTAAAAAGCACCCCGGGCGAAACAAATTTTTAAACTTGTTTCGCCAGAGGTGTTTTTCAAGTTGACATACATTTTTCTCAAATACTCAATACTTCGAGTATTGTGAAAAAACTCGTACTGCGGGTACAGAGTGGTAGTTAGACTTAAGAAGGGTAATTACGTACTTCTAAGCAAATGAGACGAGAGACTTGTGGATGGTTATAAGTTAACGGGGTGAAGGGGTGAATGAGTAAGAAGGGAAATGTAACTTCTTCTTTTGCCTGCGTTGTACAAAAACAAGGGGTCGCATGTGGCTAAAAAAAAAACGCAACTAAGCTACACATATAGTGTAACTACTTGCCGCGTTATCCCCGAAGGGTTTTGCATGTGGCGAGTGAAACCTATTTATTTTTACAGGTAAGGGTCCGGCCTTACGCCGATCACTTCAGTTGAAGTGGGGCGTTTCCTCTCATTTTTTTTGAAGGCTGAGTAAACCTTGCCGGTATATTATTGGGATTTGAAATAAACACCGAAACGGGAAATCATTTCTGACACCCTTGGTGGGATTCGAATCCGAGCTCACGGCATAGAATGCAGGCATTCTACCACTGAGCCACTGACTGAACTTTTTACGAGCTCGGTTGTCGTTACAAACCGTTACTTTCAGTAAGAAGGCTTTCTTGCTTGGGAATTGGCGCATTCCACAGCAACAACTAAGCTTGCAGAGGGCTCTTTAGGTGTGATTCACATAAAAACAGCGCCCACCAAAAAAATAATTTAATCTTCTCTTAGTTGCACAGATATGTAAAATTGGGGATTCATATTACATGCATTTTCACAAGAAAACACGTAAAAGTTTTGTACATGCCACATATGAACCTGCAACATAAAATCCAAACCTCAAATGAACATACCTACACCCCGCAACTCTTGCCGACCTTTCCTGAAACAGCGGTGACATTGGCAAAGTAAACCATCTTGTGTTGCTTAATTTAGTGGTCAGCCACATACCAAACTATAAATCTAGTCCAAATCATCCAAATATTTGTTCAATTTCTTGTTAAATTCCACATTATACTAATTATTTCTTATTTTTCTTGTCTTTTCCATCTTAAATGCAACTTTAAAATTGGTAGCCTTACTTCAAGAGGTTATTCCAATTGCTAAGAAGGCGTAGAACGGAAGAAAATATTAACATTTCCACCGCAGAGTATAATTTCTCGTTTGATTTTTTAAATGTATTCAGAGGTGTCCTCGATAAATAAGTAAATTTTAAATTAGATCCAACATAATCTTCCACCAGCGTTTCCAAAATCTCCATTTTAAGTCCGCAAGCCTCGTTCGCACAAGTTTACTAAAAAAAAATTGCAAAGCAAGTCAAAATTTTCAAGCAAGTAGCATTTATGTTTTAATCTATAATAGAAATGGCAAAAACATACATAAGCATTTAAAATTCATATTTGATGCATGCCAACAAACAGGCATTCGTAGTTCGTGCTTACAAATGCTGTATGTGTACTTAAAAATTTACCAAACCTCGAACGTAAGCCGACCTTCCCTGAAACAGGGATGACATTGTCAGAGTGAACCATATTTACAGTATGTGTAGTACAGTATTGGATAATACATCGTGTTTGATTTCTGCGAGTTGTAATCTCTCCACGTTTCCCAGGATTTCGCTCTTCTCTACCATCCTTTCTAATTCCTAAATTCCGAACCATTTTTTGACCATGTACTTTGAAATTAACCAAACCTTAAATGAACATAAGCTGACCTTTCCTGAAACAGGGAATACAATGGCAGAGTGAACAGTATTTACAGTATGGGTGTTCAGCCTCATACCAACCTATATGTCAGAGAATAACAACATTATTTGAGAACAGTATCAAAAACAGTTACTGTCTAGATACTGCTCTCAAAAAATGTTCTCTTAGGGCCGGTATTTTCAGCGTTAGCATAGTGACTTTATACGGAATAAAAAGGACGCACTTAATTCAATCGTGTGAGTAGTTTGTTTTATCAGTTTAAAGTCACATAAGCTTACGTTGAAAATACCGGGCCCTATATTTTGTTACATGAAAAATGGCAGAGGATTTTATGTGTAAGTATATTTATTAAAAATATTTCAACGCAGCATCAATAGCCAATAGGGATGAAATGAACTTTGAAAGCGAGCACACATCTCTTCGTTTCTCTCTTTTTTAGTTACCGCTTAAATTGGTAGAAAGAAAACCTACGTGATATTTATGGCAAATGCATGCCCACAAGCAGACACGCGTAATGGCGTGTAAAAACTAAACATACTTAAAACGAACATAAGCCCTCAACTTTTGCCGACCTTCCCTGGAAAAGGGGTGACATTGGAAAAGTTTTTTTTTTTACATTTTGTGTGACTAGTACGTAGTTCAGTGGTAACAGTTCGGACTCGTGAATAGAAGGTTGTGGATTCGAATCCCGGCGGAGCACAAAAATATACCATTTATATTTTCAAATTTGCTCTTCGGTGGGTTGAAATATTCATAACCCTTTACCAAAGACTGGTCGTCAAAAGGTCCATCCAGCCTGACAACTTGGGTCTTGCTTGAGAATTGGCGCTTTGTAGGGACGACCAAACTCGTAAAAAGGTCGATAGCTCAATTGGTAGAATGCTTATGCCAAGAGCAAGGTTTCGATCCCTAGTTTTACTCAGACTTCATAAGAAATGAGAACCAGTCCCCCCGGGAGTTAGGAAACCCCCACTTCAACTGGAAGTGGTTGTTGTGAGGCCGGCCCCCTTACCCGTAAAAATAAATAGGTCCCGAATCGCCACATGCGACCCCTTCGGGGATAACGCAGGCAAGAAGTGACACTATATATGTAGCTTAGTTGCGTTTTTTGCGTGTGGTCGACTTCACACCAGTAACCGATAACAAAATATGTGTTTGGCTTTGGATAGCAACCCGGTCGAACAACATCACTTTTCTCTCTTTGAATTCTAATGTTCTCCTGTCTTCGTGTGCGGCGTACTTTGCTTTGCCGCCATTTATTCGCGACGCCATTACGAGACGGGCGCGCGAAAAACAAATGAAGTCATAATTCAAAGTTTAAATTAAGAATGTGTTGTACAATTTAAATTTAGAACGCTGCGAGATTTGGCGCCCTCCCGCTGCCTTGTAGGTAAGTTTTTGGCACTTTCGTTTTTTTTTCTCTTTAAACGACTTTCAACAAACTTTTCAGCGAATAACTTATTTATTTTCACATCAAATACGTAAATTGATCATAGTCACCTATGGGCGAAGCAACAATGGAGCAAAAATTTTTTTTTCATTTGAAATTCCTTGACTTATGAGGCAGATCGCCCTTACTGCAAAAAAAATGGTTCACTTTGCCAATGTCACACCTGTTTCAGGGAAGGACGGCAAGAGTTACAAGGCTTATGTTCATTTGAGATTGGGTTTTTATATTGTAGGTCCACATGCGGCATGTGTTAGCGCGAAATTATACATATCTGCTTGTGGGAATGCTTTTGATATAAATCTTAAATGATATATATCTTTGCAGCTTGGATTGGATTGGATTGGATTCCCTATATCAGGGAAGGTTGGCAAAATATTCAGGATTTATATTCATTAGAGGTTTGGATTTTAATTTGTAAGTATCTACACATTCAGCATTTTTAAGCATAAACTTAAAATTTTTTAAATTAAATTAAATTTTACTTAAAATTAAAAAAAAAATTAAGTCAAATTTAAACTTGGCCTTATCACATACAAAGCTCTCCATGATGCAGTTCCTTTCTACATCCAAGAGCTGATTGTCTCAAAAGTCCTGAGCTCAAGGGAGCAAACACTAAGATCAGCAGAGAACGGAGCGGAAACCCTGCTAAATGAACCTAGAAGAAAAATTGCCACTGTTTTCGGAGACCGTGCTTTTGCAGTGGCCGGCCCTGCGACCTGAAATCAACTACCACCAGAAATCCGGAGGTCTAGGACGATTGAGGACCTAAAGAGAAGGATGAAGACACACTTTTTCGCCCAGTAAACTACTAAGCGCCCTTGGAGTGATATTGAGTTACGAAACGGCGCTGATAAAGAAATCATCATCATCATCAAACGCACACGTGTGTTTGTTGGTGGGCATGTATTTGATACAAGTTTTGAATGTTAATACATCATTGCAACTTAGATTATAGATATTATGTAAGACTTTGAAAATTAGGTATATTTTTACTCCTTTCAATCTTATTCCCCATTACTGAGGGTTGTGACGCTGGTATAAGCTACCACTCTTCTCCAGTTCTCTCTTGACCACGCTGCCCGCAGCGCTCCAACCGCCGAGGTGCCTACTACTGTCTTCACTTGATCGGTCTATCATATGGGGTATCTTCCTCTCCCTTTCTTCCCCTCTAAGCTACCGATCCCAACCAGTCATTCCAAGCTATCCTCATTGCCACGGATAACGTGTCCAAAGAACTAAAGAATACGGCGTAGGTATACATATATTGATCAGAGCCAAGCCATCCAAACATAGTGTCACAGCGTCGCCCGACTACGTCGAGGCTTCACTGTCAGAAACCCTCCGGCTAACTTCAGGGTGGTGTGTGAACATTGACGTCCTCGTCTCAGGGTGGTTATAGATGGGTTTCGACTACAGTTTGAGATGTCACGGCGCGAAATCCATCTTCTTGTCCGTTGTCCGCGATGCAGAAAAAGGTCCTCTCGTCTCGCTGGTTGCACAAAGAATGAACCGGTCGCCTGGCCTCTCGACTGTCTCAGGCTACCTTTGTCCGAACTCCGCCTGTGGTTTCCGTCCGCACATATTTGGCGTGGGGGAAACGGAAGAAGCCAACGCTTGTAATGCTGTCAACGTTGCTTGCAGATTCCCGGTTTGCTTTTGAAAATTGTTCGCGGCTGTGAAATCAGGCGCGACAATAGCTCCTGACGAATGGGCTCGTGGGTACGTCTAGCCGTCCATGGGGCTTGAAGCATGCGCCTCCAGCTCCACATTTCGAAAGCGTCGATTTTCCTCATTTTTGCTGCTTTTATGGTCCATTAAAAAATAAAATAAGGTCTATAGAAACGAAATAAATGTTATTTGATGAACGGTTGTTGGAGAACTAATGTTTTTTTTTTAAATTGTGGACAATAGGTTACCCTATCTATAATCTAAGACTCTCAAATGCATGCCCACAAACAAACACGTGTAGTTCGCGCTTACAAATGCTGAATGTGTACTTACAAATAAAATCCAAACCTCAAATGAACATAAGCCCTACAACTTTTGCCGACCTTCCCAGACACAGGGGTGACATTGGCAAAGTGAACCATTTTTTACAGTATGGGTGGTCAGCTTCATACCAACCTACATATAAGTCAAGGATCCCTAATTACAGGTATTCTCAATGTTTAAATGGCGTCATAGCCAAGGTCTTCACGAGACACACTTGTTGTGTGACGATCAAGGAAGAACTTAAATTGAATACAAACAAGCAAAGATTATAACAAAAGATGTACATGGCTATTATTTTTGCACATCCCATTTGTTCTGCAGTGCAATTTTAAGCGACTCGACTAGCAACTCTCACTGTTTGTTTAACTTTTACTCCCGGCGAGTAACTTCTTTATAGTTGCAGCCATTTGCTTCTCTGTATGTTGGCACATAATGCCCACAATAGAATATCACAGATGCGTGACATTTTTGCATGTTACTGTGAGGACTCTGTTTGACTCATGCTTGTGGGATTAGCCTATCAAACTCTATGTTTTACAAAATATTATTTAGATGATTTATTTGGTGAGCGCTGTTTTTGTGTGAATCACACGTTCCACATGCCACAATATGTAAACCCTTCAAAGACTACGTGGTAAGATGTTGCACTATCTGTGCAGTTATTTTGTGTGCGTTACGTTACCCAAAATTCATAAATGCCATAATGCATAGCTGGAGATATATTTCAGGGATCTGTTGCCGTGGCCTGTAGTAGCTGAAGCTTCCAAACGTTTCGCTCACATCCGCGATGAGCTTGTTCAGCGTAAAAGTGCAATGATGAAAATGACCTCGATGAAAACTGTGATGAAAGTGTGGGTACACTCGAGATTTAAATGTGAAAAATGATGACAGTCTACGTATGTGTTGTGTTGTAAAATCACGCTGAAAAAGCCTATCATATACATAAGTGAAACGTTCGGACACTTCAACTCCCACAGACCACGGTTTAAGATCCCGGAAAACATCTCTCTAGCATCATCAGCCGACCGTGTCAGCCTAAAACTCTTTTATAATGTCTAAAACCTCTAATATAAGGTCTTATTTTAATGAACAGTTCAACCAGCTTTTTAAGCAAAAAACACTAATATTAAATCACTCAAATCATGCAGAAATGTCATGCATGAGTGCTTTTCGGTATGCTGGTTCATAATAGCCCCACGAAGAGTCGTCTAGTTCTTTGTTTCAGCTCGCATGTACGCTGGGAGGAAATTACATGGAAATTTACAGTTAGATGCAGCTGAATGTTGCACCATGGTCCGTGAAGGATTTCCTAAACGCTTTATGCTCACACATACGTGCACGTCACGTTTTGTAAACTATGTTTTAGACATGATCGTTAGTTTAAACTTAATCTTAATATTATAATGTGATGATTTGTTTGGGGAGCTCTTGACCGGTCTGTAGTCCATGGTTTTAAAAAAAATCCTAAAATGCCGACTTTGGTTCAATGTGACTCAATTTCAGACGCGTACGTAGACCGGTTCGTAGTCTAGTGGCAACACTTTGGACTCGTAAATAGAAGGTCGTGTGATCGAATTACCGTAGAGCACAAAAAATACACCATTTATATCTTCAAATATGCTCTGCGCTGGGTTGATAAATTAATATACCTTAACCAAAGAGCGGTCACCAAAGGTCCATCCAGCCTTACAGTTACTGGGTTTTGCTTGAGAATTGGCGTTTTGTAGAGGCGTGGAGTGACCAAATGTGGATTTAAGCTTTTTAAAATTAATTCCATAAAATAAATATAAACTATAAATAAAAAACTACGTCTTTGTTTTTATTCTAGAAAACTTAAATAGCCCGAAAAATACAACAATATGAATAAAGAAAAACTAAATGTTCAAAAGTGAAAGGACTCAATTTAATGTAAGGTCCAGTATTTTAAACGTTAGGTTATGTGACTTTAAACAGATAAAAAAAAATACCCACATGATTGGTAAATATGCGTCTTTTTCATTCAGTATAAAGTCGCTATGCTAACGTTGAAAATACCGGGCCTTAACGCAACTAAGCTACACACATAGTGTCACTTCTTGCCGCGTTATCCCCGAAGGCGTCGCACGTGGCGAGTTGAACCTATTTATTTTTACAGGTAAGGGGGCCGGCCTTACGCCAATCACTTCAGTTGAAGTGGAGGTTTCCCAGCTCCCGAGAGTGCTGGTACTCATTTCTTGTGAAGGCTGAGTAAACCTTGCCGGTATTTTATTTTGAGGTTTTAAATAAACACCGAAACGGAAAATCATTTCTGACACCCTCGGTGGGATTCGAACAAGAGCTTTCGGCATGGAATGCAAGCACTCTACCACCTGAGCTATCGACCGGACAAGAAAACTTAGAATTAATAAATCAAACTAACAGTAAGGCACAGTATTTTTAACGTTAGCATAGCGATTTTATGCTGAGAAATAAATACGCAATTATCGTTTCTTAGTGCTTGTTTGTCTTATGTCCATCAGTAATTTCACATGAACAGTGTTTGTGTGTGTACTTGACCAATTTGGAAACTGTAAATTTATTTTAAAAGTATTAAAAAAAACTGTCGTGTTATACATTTATTTCTCAGCTCAGATTGTGTAAAATGTGATTCGTCGTCGTTGGATCGAATGGTAGATAAGCGAAACAAGCACTGGAGGGACATTATGGCAATCGTTTTTTCATGAGTTTAAAGCCACAAATGCTAGCGTTGAAAATACCGGGCCTAAGACATTATTAGACTATTAGTCCTGTCAAGTCGTTAGTGAAAACTATTTAATTGTTGTACTGAAGTTCTTAATGACATCTGATTCCCACTGCAGTCCTGTGCTCTGCTGGCGTGTCCTGACAGAGACAGTAAGCAAGTACTTGAAGGTAGTTGAAAATTAGTGGCAACTGGCAAATTATTCAGAGTATAGGCAAAATTTTGTATAGTTCTGCTGGTCCATCCTGCTGGAACAGTCTACCTCTGGAGTTGATAACAGAGACCAGTGTTTTTTGTTTAACAGAAGCTTCAACACATAAAAGCGCCCTTCGGGTGGCTAGTGCCACTAAACGGCGCTGTATACAAATTGTCCCATTATTATTATAAAATGCATCATATTATCTTTTTTCTTGATTTTACATAGATATGCGATACACAACAGAACTTAATTATTATGGATCTTGTGATTTTCTAATTAAAAATTTTACGTTTTTTATATTTGCTTTTACGAAGTCTTCAAAACAAGTAAATGGGGGATTTAAATATGACAATCAATAATATATAATCGTAGTTGCAAAGAGATATAATAAAATGAAAAATTCATATAAAATGCATGCCCACAAACAGGTGCGTGTAAGTTTGCGATTACGCTATATGTGTACTTCCAACTAAAACCCAAGCCTCCAATGAACATAAACCCTGCAACTTTTGGCGATATTTCGTGAAACAGGGGTGACATTGGCAAAGTGAATCATTTTTTTTGTAGAGGTGGTCAACTTTATACCAACATATAAGTCTACTTATGGGAAAACATTTAATATGAACCATAAAGGAAATATATTTGAATGATTTTAGTTGGGGTTGTCTTTTAATTCAACTGCAATTATTTATTTTGACGGAATTTATTTTACACGGTTTGGTTCACAATTTACAACCATTGACAATCACTGCTTATTGGTCTTTCACGGCAAAATTCTTAAAGCGACTGCTCTGCTGATGCCCCGTTGCAGTCCCTTTATAAAGGTACAAAAGAGATCTTTCTTGCCTATTCAAGATCATTCGATCTCTCGCTCATACCAGACGCCGTTCTATGCACTACTCTTACACTATCGTACATGTATGTGTGCGCGTAGGTACTTCAATTTCATAGTTTGTAGCACTACCACCATCTCACTAGAGTCAGATTGTTGTACCAGCGTGACTAGAATCACGTATAATATTAGGATGATTTATTTAGTGAGCGCTGTTTTGTGTGTATTACACCTCAAGAGCCCTCTGCGAGCTTGTTCGTCGCTGTAGAAAGCGCCGATTATCAAGCAAGATCCAGTTGTTGTAAGGTTGGATGGACCTTTCAGTGACCGATCTTCGGTAAAGGTTTATGAATTTTTCAACCCAGCGAAGAGCACATTTGGAAATATAAATGGTATATTTTTTGTGCTCCGCCGGGATTCGAACCCACAACCTTCCATTTACGAGTCCGAAGTGTTGCCACTGGACTACGGACCGGTCCAAGAAAAAAAACGTATGCACTAATACTATCATAAGCTCGTAACAATATACTTGCAAAAGATTAAAGAACTATTCTACTGTCCCATCTGAACGGCATCTGAGACCTGATGTGCTAGTGTAACTAGCATTTGCCACTGTTACTCGCCGAATTCACTCACAGATGTCTAACACTTCTGATTAGCTATTAGCCTCTGCTGCTGTAGTGGAAGCTGGCCCCGCACATGTGAACAAGTTTTAATTTGTCATCTCTATTCATTACCCCACAACATCGCCGCTTCCAAAATGTATTAACAACTTTGAAATCAACGTTTTAGAAATTGAATGGAGTCAAAATTGTACTGAGGTATGTTCTGCTAAAATCCTAACACTTTGGATGTCAATCCAAGTCGGAGCCTTCTAACGCTTGCGGAATAACTTCGTAGATAAAAAATCACAGTACCTACACCTTATTTTTGGACACGAATTTCTAGGTCGTAAGGAAATCAGCTGAATAGTGCTTCTAATAACTGTATCCGGATAATAAAGCACTTACATAAACTGATATGTATTTAGCTAAGGCTTTCAAAATGTTAATTAACTTTTCTTAGATAACATGTTTTGTAGGTTTTAATGTTTTTTTTTTTTAGTGATTGTTTGTTTTAAATACTTAAATGTAATTAATTGTTTTTATTCCTTGACTTCATCTCCATCCATCTCTGGATGGAGATGAAGGAGAGATATGGGGGAGGCCTATGTCCAGCAGTGGATGGAGATGGCTGTATAAGAAGAAAAAGAAGATTCCTCGACTTATAGGTTGGTATTGCCTTTGTAGTGATGTAAATCACAAAAAGGCGCATATAAAACTAGTGAATTATTATTACCATGAGGCTGACCACACAAAGTGTAAAATTATGGTTCACTTTGCCAATGCAACCCCAGTTTCAGGGAAGGTCGGCAAGAGTTGCAGGGCTTTTGTTCATTTGAGATTGGGCTTTTTATATTGTAGGTCCACATGCGGCATGTGTGAGCGCGAAATTATGCGTGTCTGCTTGTGGGAATGCATTTAATATGAATCTCAAAAATAAATAAAAATATTATAACGATTTATTTGGTGAGCGCTGTTTTTGTGTGTATCACACCTCAAGAGCCCTCTGATAATTTGATGATACATATCTTTGCAGCTTAGATTTTGATTTTAGATTTTTAGACCACTAGTTTGGAATAACGCTGTCCCCTCATGCTGTACAAACTTAGATCACTTTTACCAACACCACCCAGGTTTCAGAGAAAGGTGTCTGGAAATGCAAGGTTTATAATTCATTTGAGATTTGTTTTTTTTTAAGTACCTGTACATATGTGGCATATGTTACGTGTCTGCTTGTGGGCGAGCATTTAATATGAACCAAATATTTAAATATATCTTTGCAACATATAATTAAAGGTATTATCTAGGTTTTTGGCAGTTACTTCGTGAAAGTTCATTTTAATAGATTAAAATAAAAAACTTATTTGTTACAATTCACATGAGCTTTTATTATTTTTTAAACACTACCGGTTTCGGGAGAAGCAATACCTCCCATCTTCAGGTGTAAATATAAAAAGAAGTTTATATTTACACCTGAAGATGGGAGGTATTGCTTCTCCCGAAACCGGTAGTGTTTAAAAAATAATAAAAGCTCATGTGAATTGTAACAAATAAGTTTTTTATTTTAATCTAATTAAAGGTAAATAGTTAAAAACACATCTGAGAGGCACAGGAAGAAAACGCAGTTAGAGAAGAAGTGAATTTTCTAATTTATAAAATGATTATTGTTTCAATTTAATTAAAAACACAAAAGAGCGTACATGCAAATTCCAAGTTCTCAATTTTCCCTAGCGCACATGCGATGCAAGGTCTTTTAGTTTAAGCACCTCTCACACTGGCTGCACTCAAATTCCCCACGCGCGGCTTTGTCTGGTGTCTGGTAGACGCGCTAGTGTCTGGCTGCCGCGGTAATGTCGCTCCCGTGACGTCACTAATGCACGCCGCTCTCCTATTGGCTGGAAGCTCCCAAGTTTGGGCCGCGTGGGACTGAAGAGCGGTGCTACAAGATTGACGGTTGATTAATAAATGGAAGTTTAAAAATATTAATTAGAAGTTTATTAAATGCAAAGCCTGTACAAAAGGATTAAAATGGTTGAATTTTATAAAAAAATCGGTTAATTTATTTCGCATAATTTATTTTTACATTTCGTTCACATTTTTTAAGGAATTCTGTGCGGGACGCTTTTTTGCTTCTGTCCTAAGGCGCTGCAAGGAAGTGGCGACATTTGGTTCGAACAGAATTAAATATTGTACTGTTTAGCTCGACGGCATGTCTGGTCTATAACTCAGTAGGTAGAATGCTTGCATTCCATACGAGAGTGCTAGGGTTCAATGCCTACCAAGTGTCATAAATTGAATCTTATTAAAATTCGGAAAGTTTATTAATTCAGACCCAAAATCAAAATAAGGTAACTCAGCCTTCAAAAAGTATGAGAACCAGTACCTTGGAGAGTTGAGAAACCCTTCATTCAAAGGAAGTGGTTGATGTACACTCGGCTCTTTTCCCCGTAAAAATTAATAGGCTCCACGTATCACATGATACCACTTTGGGGACAAAGTGGCAGAAAGTTGCACTTTTAGTGAAGCGCAGTTGCGAAGAACCTATTAAATATACACATTTATATTTAACTAGACAAGAAGTGTATCGTATAGGAGCTTTTTTTACAATTAAATAAACAACTTTGTAAATTGGAGTCTGAAGCTTCTGAAAACGAAAACGCAAAAACTATTAAAAACCATTATTTGCAAATACAATAGAAGAGGTCATGCCATTTGTTTTCACTATATATTTGACGTCTACGTTCGCCAACTTACTTCATTTCCTCTGTGCAGTTCACACTCACAATTATTTAGTATTCCGAGTGTAGTTTACTGTAGTTGTGTGATGTGTACTTAGGTTAGTTCAGTGTTGGCGAACCAATTGTCCGTAAGAGCAGTGGAAGTAGAGGACGAGTTTTTTTTATTTAAATGTGTAATGAATAAGACTGTTGATATTGATATCGTTAATATGTATTTTAATAAAATAAAATTTCTTGCCAATCCGCTCGCGCTTGTTGCTTTGCGGGAAAACCGAATAAACACGACCGACTTCGGCTATTTCCGTCAAACTAGTGTTCGCGAGCCAGTCAACGACAAGTCATCGTCTAGGGCGGACGTAGATTGCTTTCGTGTCATATTGCTTCAGAGGCCGGAAAATAAAATGTCATTATCTACAAGCCAGCGTATTTATTGTGTTGAGTTTGTGTTCAAAAGTGCAAGAAAATTTGAAATTGGGAGAATATTTGTGAATGGGACAATGTAAGTAAACAATGCATTTTACTCTTTCGTGCAGACTTCTCCCTCAAGAAGCTGGACCATTCATCATCGCAAGGTCTGATCAATTGTTTATTTCTCTTATTCCATTTTAGTTTGAATAATCATATTAATTACAAGGTTGATTTATAAGGGCCTGTTGCACCAACCTCCAATCAATATTTAATTGACAAACCAAATTAAAAAAAAAAAAAAAAAAAGACAAAACAAAGAAAAAAAGAAATAATAATTGAATGTTATTAGAGTTTTTGACAGCCAAGTCACATTATGTACAAACTATCGAACTTCAACAGAGACAACAGAAACATTTTTTTTCTGCCTATGGGGGCATGCACTTACATCAACAGTCCTTCCATTCATCAGCACGTCAATGTCATCACATGGACTTACAATATTCAATCATGAGTGACAACAACTTCTTATGACAGTTAAAATTGTAACTCTTTGACTTAAATGTGACACGTTTCTTAATAGCATCGGATACGACTGCGGCACATGTTGTAAAAAACCCATTATTTTCTGCAACACGGTTCGCAAAATCCATTTCCATAGGCAAAATTTGACATTTTAAAATCTTTAATTCATTTTAAATATTATTACAGCAATGGCTGGAAAGACACTGAGTGATAGAGTACGTAATGATTGGGTTATGAACGAGTGTGGTATAAAAGAGAATGTGAGAATGAAAGTACAAAAAAAGTACGATGAGATGGTTCGGACATCTCGAAAGAATGGATGATGAACGACTAACGAAGAAAGTGTACAAAGGAAATGTCAGAGGAAAGCGCGGAAGGGGAAGGCCGAGGAAAGAATGGTTAGACCAAGTGGGTGAGATTGCGAAAGAATGGAACCTGCAGAGTGAGAATAAGAGAAGAGTATGTATGAAAAAGGTGATGAATATTAAGGAAATGAAAGTGGTTTGTAAGGACAGAAAAAAGTGGAGGCGCATCTGCGGAGGTACCGGCCACCCCTAGTGGAACGGCGGCAGGATACAGTACAGTACACTTTTCGGATGTAGAACGAACCGTTAAGCGAGAACTTACATACATTATTCTCGACGTTTCAGTGCTTCTTTAATCGTCGTGCAAAAATGGTGCCTCGCTAAGACGTTCGCTCGTGGCTAGCAGAACGTCGATAATAATGTAAGTTATCTCATAGGCAACTCTGCAGAGGCTCTGGCCCCCCCTAGCGCAATGACGTCAGAGTTACAGGTCTCATAAGGGTTAGTCTAATATCGGATAAATGTAATGATTTTTTTAAAGTTTCTTTTAAATACGTAAATATCCATTTTTAATAACGTCTATCGAAGAAAGGTTACGAGTCGCTGCGTTACGCTGCCACTGTAAGCAAGGGGCGCCATGAGATGCGCCATGCAAGTGTCAAGGCGGTGTGACGTCACAGCGCCGAGCTCCCCAGGGAGTCGTTGTGACAGGGGCTTTAGTCCACCTACTAATTAGAGCCATGGCAAAGCAAAACAATCCACAGCGGACGTCATTTGCATCGAGTTGCAGTTTTAAAATTATGTTGATAGTGGATTTATCATTTCCTACGAGTATTCCGTTTTGTTTTTTTTTTGAGGTAAGTAAGGTGTTGCCATTTAAACAAAATACAAAAAGCCATCATATTTTTAAGTTTTTACGTGGATTTAAAGTAATGAAAATTGCGGTGATTTATTTTACACAATTTATATGAGTTTCGGTTCAGATTCATTGCCATTTTGGTCCTAATTTTAATGCAAGAATAAAGATCATTCTCCAATCATTCAGAATTGGCACATGCGAGACTTAACTAGAACATCCGACCAAACACTCACACAATCTTAAAACAATGCAAATCGATATCAAATACAAATAATATAAGTACCTAACATCTTTTTATTTTTAGAGAGACTTCACAAACTGTACTATTAACTTGCACAGACAAACAAAACACATATATTCATAGTAATATTATAAAAAAATAACGAATACCGCATCTTTTTAGCACTGTGGACAGCTTCTTGCCGCGTTGCTCACGAAGATGCTGTATTTTTACCTGTGATCCTGTTTATTTTCACAGGTAAGTCCTTACAACAAACACTTTATCATAAGCAGGGTAAAGTTTTTGTTTCCTGAAAAAGTTGGGTTAGCCTTGCATGCACTACGGATATAGATTAGCAGAAGTCAACAAAACGGGAAATTATTTCTGACACCTCTCTTGGGAATCAAATTGCAGCATTTTGGTTATGTTCACTTTACCAATGTCAACCTTGTTTCAGGGAAGGTCGGCAAGAGTTGCAGGGCTTATGTTCATTTGAGATTGGGTTTTTATATTGTAGGTCCGCATGCGGCATGCGTTAGCGCGAACTTATACGTTTCTGCTTGTGGGAATGCATTTAATATGAATCTCAAATGATAAATATATCTTTGCGACTTAGATTTAGACACAAATATTTTACTAACCGAGCTGTCAACAGAACAGCAATCACTCAAAGCATACCCTTTCATTGCTTATCACTAACCACTAACTACTACGCACGTACTACTTGACCCTTACTTACAATTCTTCACTTTACAAGGCTTACTATTTATCACTTACAAGTTACTACTTCTTACCACTCACAATTTTCAATTACTACAGATCAATTTTCATTTTCCACTTAGTAATAATCTTTGAGCACTTCCTACCTACCGTTTTCAATTATCTTTTAACACATAACAATATTCATTTATCGCTCACAAATGATTATGTATCACTCACTAGTTACCACTTACAATTATGTTTCATCACATACATATTACTTTTAACTAACCACTAACTTTTTTAATATTGATCACTTACTACGTACCACTGCCCATTACCTTTGAGCACATAACAATGTTCACCTACCACTTACTAAGCATCATTTATCACTAACTACTTACCATTTCCAACTCACTTTTACCAAATAACAATTTTCACTTACCACTTACTAAACATCATGTAACACTAACTACTTACCATTTCCAACTCACTTTTACCAAATAACAATTTTCACTTACCACTTACTAAACATCATGTAACACTAACTACTTACCATTTTCAACTCACTTTTACCAAATAACAATTTTCACTTACCACATACTAAACATCATGTAAGACTAACTACTTACCATTTCCAACTCACTTTTACCAAAGAACAATTTTCACTTACCACTTACTAAACATTATTTATCACTAACTACTTACCATTTCCAACTCAATTTTACCAAAGAACAATTTTCACTTACCACTTACTAAACATCATTTATCACTAATTACTTACCATTTCCAACTCACTTTTACCAAAGAACAATTTTCACTTACCACTTACTAAACATCATGTATCACTAACTACTTACCATTTCCAACTCAATTTTACCAAAGAACAATTTTCACTTACCACGTACTAAACATCATTTATCACTAATTACTTACCATTTCCAACTCACTTTTACCAAATAACAATTTTCACTTACCACTTACTAAACATCATTTATCACTAACTACTAACCATTTCTAACTCACTTTTACCACATTACAATTTTCAAATCATAATATAAAAATCAAAAACGTTATTCTTACCAACAATTTCCACTTACCACTAACTGATTATCTTTTATCAATGACCACTTTTAATGAACAATTACCTCAAAGCATTTACATCTTACATTAACACTTACCATTTACAAATTGTTACTTACCACGGTATGAAAATGGCGGTACACAATTGTATTTTGTTGCCGACCCTGATGTATGGAAGCGAGTCATGGACGTTGAATGAAAGAGAAGTAAATAAGGTATGCACCGTAGAAATGGCCCATCTGAGAAGTATGACAGGAAAAACACTGAAAGATAGAGTGAGAAACGAATGGGTTCTAAATGAATGCGGAGTAAAAGAAAGCGTGAAAGTGAAAGTTCAAAGAAGTGTGATGCGATGGTTTGGACATATTGAAAGGATGAGTGAAGACCGACTGACAAAAAGAGTGTATAAAGGGAATGTAACAGGTAAGCGTGGAAGGGGAAGACCTAGGAAACAATGGATTGATCAGATAAATGAGATTGCGAATGAATGGAATTTACAGAGTGGAAACAAGAGAAGAGCATGCATGAAAAGAGTGATGAAATTAGATGAGATGAAAGAAGTATGCAAGGACAGAGTCAAGTGGAGGCACTTGTGTGGAGGTACTGGCCACCCCTAGAGGAAAGGCGGCAGGATATAAGACAAGACAAGACCACAAAATAGTTGATATTATAACCTATTACATGCCACTTTCAATGACCACTTACCGCATCAAATTTTTCACTTAACACTAACTTACTTACTGTCACTTACTACTTACGACTGACAAAGAACAATTATCACTTACGAATTTTCACTAACCACTAACTTTAACTACTAACCACTCATAATACATTCTCTCCCATAACACCTTAACTGTTTGGACAATTACATCGATATGACCAACTATTTGATATATACATAAATGTATATAATACTGCAGAGCTACTACCTGTGAATTCATGTCTCTGGTGAAACCACTTAGGGGTGGTTTTGGCGTGCAGGTTAACTTGATTTAGTACTTAATGGTAAAGGGAATTCCAATGCTTTGGCACGGCATTTTGAGCTGAATAAATTTGAATGCATCAAGCTAATATGACTTTTAATGCTTCTCCCCATTTAACTAAGTCGATAATTGTTCACAAATTTATGCAAGCAATAATTAAATTAGACAATTTTTTTTGAAGGATACTTTGAATCTCTAAGGTACACATACATATACATAGTGTAGCTTTTTGTCACGTTTCCTCGAAGGGGTAGCATGTGGCGAGTGGAATCTATTTATTTTACAGATAAAGGGGTCAGTCTTACACAAACCACTTCAGTTGAACTGATGGTTTCCTGCTTCCAAGGCGGCTGGTACTTATTTCTTGTGAATAAAGTATTTAAACCAACTCTAACATCATCGTTTTTTACGTTTTTTTTTTAACTCAGATTGTAAAGAACGTGATTTTTAAGACAATTTCATTGAAACTTAATCTTTGAATCAGATGGTAGATAAGCCAAATAAGCATTGGAGAGACGATATATCCAAACCATCTTAATAAACTTCTTATCATCTTCACTTTTCACACTTTTCCTTGCCCCACATTCTTCTTCTACGTAATCATTCCTCACCCTATCACTCCATTTTTTCTCGATCATAATTCTTAGATAACCAATTTCCACTGTATGAATTTTACTTATTTCACTTTCACTCACTATTCAGTCTTCACTTCCATACATCAGATTAGGCACTAGTATACCACCGTGCACCACCTACTGCACTTTTTTTTTTTTAAGTTTCTGGTTCCTGGCGATGCAAGCGGTAGCACCCTGTACTTTTCATTATTCTTCTTTTAAATTCACTAGTCATCTTCACTTTCACACATTTCTTTGCACTACATTCTTCTCTTATCTAATTATTCCTAGCCCTATCACTCCATTTCTTCCCAATCATACTTCTTAAATAGTCCATTTAAATGTAAAATCGTAGATTGAATAATTAATGTTCAGCATCTTTCAGGTTCCACGAAACTACTCCATGTTTCTGACCCTCATAAAGTGGATGAAAGAGTAAAGCCCGGGCTCTCTGCTGTGCACTGCAAAGCTTGAAGCTTCAACCCTTAGACCACCGGGGGTGAGACGCTACTGACCTCGTCCATGTATATTTCAGTACAAATGCTTGGGTGAAAATAGCCTCTCTAGTTCTCTGTAGTAGAGAGAGCATGCTTTGGAGGGAGCTTGGAAAAAAATAAAGACTGCAAAGAGAAAAAAATCTATAATCTAAGTTGCAAGGACAAAAAATTATGATTTATATGAAATATATGCCTACAATCAGAAATGTGTAAGTGGGTGCTTACAAATGCGGCACGTGTTCTTACAAAATAATTAAACAAAAATTATTTTTTTAGTGTTGATCTGTTAACACAGTGAAAGTCCATTTTTATAAATATTTAAAAATATAAATGGTAAAACATTGTTTTAATTCGCTTTATTCTTTTTTTTTGCTCGAATATTTTCGCCTAATGAGGCTTCTTCAAGAGCAGAATGGTTAATGGTTAACCATTCTGCTCTTGAAGATGCCTCATTAGGCGAAAATATTCGAGCAAAAAAAAAAGAATAAAGTGAATTAAAACAATGTTTTACCATTTATATTTTTAAATATTTATATAAATTAATTTGATTGTAGAGGCTTTACGTTACCTACTTTGTAATATTTCATCTTAAAAAATAAAAATAAAAACTTTGTTTACGATAAATGCGAGTGTGCTAAGCCACTTGAAGATGCAAACTGCTTGTTTGTGAAACCGGATGTGCAACTGAATATACTAAGAGTAATCAAAAACAAAGTCGTTATATTCGTTGAAAAAAATACAAGTCTAGAATTAACATACGCCCAGTAACTTTTTCTATCTTTCCCCTGTACGAGTACCTGGGATGATATTGGCACAAGTGAACCATTTTTTACAGTATGGCTGGTCAGACACAAAGGTTTCTATAGCTCAAGACTTACATGTTACATTCTAATCTAATCTAATCAAAGTTGCAAAAATATGTAACATTGTGGGTTCACATTTCATGCATTTTCACAAGCAGACATGTGTAAGTTCGCGCTTGCACATACCGCATGTGAACGTACAATATAAAAACCCAAATGTCAAATTAACTCACATAGACACTGCATGTCACAAATAAATAGCCTGCCCAAGAAACGAAAACCAGCTCACTCAGGAGCTGGGAAACGAACCCCTGTTCGAGTGAAGTGGTTGGCGTGAGATCCATTTCCTTTTCAGTGAAAATAAATAGGTTTTATAAGGCGCTTGTGACCCTTGTATGTGCAGTTGACTGGTATTGGATAGTTGGAGTAATTGTACCCACTCAAATGATTTTTTTTTGTGCTCCACCGAGAATCGAATTTGAGCTCTTTGGTTAACGAGTTCAAATCCTGCTTTGGGAAACTGGCTTCAGGAGCTTAGAAACTAGGCGCAACGGGACCCTTATGGTGCTCTCTCACAAGGTCATCAACGGGTTTATAGACAGTCTCACCCTGTTTCAGGTTGTACGTGCCAAATGACTATAATCGGGGGCGAGGTCATGATTTATTTCATGTACCGATGAGTCGCACTGACGTCTTGGCGCATCATCCTTTAACTCGGAGTGTTAAACTCATTAACAAATCAAAGATTGATATATTTCAATACAATTAAGACACCTTTAAATCCATGGTGAAAGAGTTCCTCCCAGCTTGTTGATGGCTGAGAGCAACTCAGCGGCTGAGAGCTTAAAATAAACGAAAATAAATTTGGTCAGATCTCTTCCCCTCACATATCCAGAATCTCATAGGTGTTAGTTAGGGCACAGTGTTTGTAGGTATTATTTACTATGTAGGCAGCGAATTCCACTGAGATTTTACCGGGAAAACGCAAGACTGACTCTAGAACTTTGGTAACATGAACTACGTAAAGAATGAGAGTCTTAGGTATTCTAGGCACCTGGATTTATGAGAAACGTTCTACAATTTTGAAATGTACTGAGAAATTAAATATTTGTATTTTTGTAATTTTGTAGATGTTTTCCTTTTGTTGCAAATAACCAACCATATTCTGTCCGAGAAAAAAAAGTTAATAGTTTTCCATGGTCTCTTCGAAATTCCTTGACTAATAGGTTTGCTGTTCTTTGACTTATTGGTTTGTCTGCAAATTGACCTCACTGCTGTTAATATTTGGTTCCCTTTTGCCAATGCCACCTCGGTTTCAGAGAAGGACGGTAGATGTTTTATGTATTTTTAAAACACAAAGTTTGTAACGAATATGCAAGATATAAGTAGTTCTGGCTAGTTCGTCTGTGTTAGTGTCATAATAAATCTATGAAGTCTTAAGAATTATGTAGAAACTTGGTTTATCCAGTCAATAGCTCATTCGGTAGAGTGCTTACCGAGGGCTCGGGTTCGAATCCCAATGGGGGTGTCAGAAATGATTTCCCGTTTTTGTGTTTATTTCAAAAACTCAAAATAAAAATACCGGTTAGGTTTACTCAGCCTTCACAGGAAATTAGTACCATTAGTACCCCTCAGAAGCTAGGAGACCCCCACTTTAAGTGAAGTGTTTGGCGTAAGGCCGACCCCCTTACCTGTAAAAATAAATAGGTTCCACTCGCCACATGCAAAACCCTTAAGGGATAACGCGACAAGAAGTGTCACTACATGTATAGTTTAGTTGCGTATAGTGTGTCTTCGATTCCCCATGTTTCGAGAATGGACTTAATCATTTGTATAAATGGTACCAACATCCCCTAGAGAGTCAGATATAATTCAGCCGACGTACTGTCTACATAAATGTAAAAAATCCGTCAAAACCGAAAGTGGGAAAACAAATTGTGCAAAATAAATGAACCGCAATTTTGATTAAATAGAACCCGCCAAAAAACATAACAGTATTATCAGTTTTCGGTCAAAAGAGCTTGAAATTAGCAATATTTCTCCTACCACTCGGTACGTCCCGGATTTAAATTAGTCAGATTCTGTTTTGGTTTCTGCTCCGCGTTCATTTATTCAGTAGTCCGGTCTACTAGCCACTGGCTCGAGTATAACACATTTCTGTTAAACTCAAACATGGCGTTTCATCAAGAATAAAATGTAGGCCGGTCACTAGTAACATTCAAATTCTCGTAATATGAGTATTGGCTAATCTAACATTTGATCCAAAGATGATCTTTCATTGAAATCGGCATGGCAATCACATTCTAGACAATCTGAAAAAAAAGTAAAACTCGATAATGTGAGAGTTGCGTTAAATATGTATTTTTAAAATCAATTTCCAGCTGTCATAACTTTTGTTTGTTTTTATTTTACTTCTTGTTTTTTGTTTGTTATTATTTTATGATTTTGTATTTCATTATATTAAATTGTAATTACTGTAATTAGCAATTAGCTATAATAAAATAGTCTATATATATAAGACAAATTGGTCCAGGGCTGAAAGTCTCATCACCACGATAATTCTTACCTACCAAATATCGGTAATATTTGTATGAAGACCTGTCAATCCAAGATGGCCGCAAGTGAACAGCTGATAAGTCTTCATACAAATATTACCGATATTCGGTAGGTAAGAACTACCGTGGGGATGAGACTTCCAGCCCAGGGCACATACAAATAATGCTCATGTGAAATTACCTCAGATGGACACAAAAAAACAAGCTTTAGAGGGACGATGATTGGATAAAAGTAGGTATTTTTACAATTGTATATTTCGGACTTTGTCAAGGCTATAGATCTGCAATTTACTTTAAATTATGAACAACAATGTCTACTTAAAAATGAAGACGATTTTTTTCCAAAAAATATATTTGTCAGAAGTTTTAGGCAAAAAACTGAGAATAATGTAAAAAAACTGGTTGTATTATTTATTACCCTTTATAGTTCGCAACGCAAACGCAACTAAACTACGCTTATATTGTAACTTTTGCGCCATTCTCCCCGAAGAAGTCGCATGTAGCAAGTGCAACATGCTTATTTTAAAGGTATGGGGGCCGACTTTACGCCAACCACTTCAGTTAAAGTGGGAGCTTCCAAGCTGCCGTTGCGGCTGGTACTCATTTCTTGTAAAACTGAGTAAGCTTTGCCGATATTTATTTTTATTTGGATTTGAAATAAACAATTTATCAAGGAAATCATTTCTGACACCCTCAGTGGTATTCGAATTCAGGCTCTCGGCATGTAATGCAAACACTCTACCACTTTATCAAACGGATTAGCACAAGTCTTTATAATCTAATCTAAACTAAGTTGCAAAGATATGTAACATTGGAGATTCACATTACATGCATTCTCACAACCAGACACGTACAATTTCGAGCTTGCATATGCCTCATGTGAACCTACAACATAAAAACCAAATCTCAAATCGACATACACCCTGCAACTCTTGCCGTCCTTCCCTGAGACAGGGATGACATTGGCAAAGTGAACCATTTTTACAGCATGGGTGGTCAGCCGCATACCAGCCTATAAGTCAAGGAACTTTCAAAGCTGCAAACTTGTTTTTACACTACTGGTATATATTCTTACAAAAATCTGAAAAAATCAGAACTGCAATTATTTGCAACTTACAATGTTTCAAGTGACTGGCCTAATAGCAACCAAAACAGCACTACTAGTGAGCGTATTAGTGTTCATACATTTTTGGTTGAGTGTGAACGTAGAGTTGTATACTCCGGGCACAGTTAGTGGCCTTTTTCGATCAAATATTAATCTCAGCACTGTCGGCAGTCACAGATTAAAGCTTCACTTAGTTTTAGTGCAAAACTCCATCACTCTGCCCATGTTTAATGAGAAATCGATGGCTCGAGCATATTTATAATTCAAAGTTTCCAAAGACTTCTTATGACCCGAATAAGGCGCTGAAGCTAGAACAGACACAAGAAGAACAAAATGACTACTCAGAACATCGGATATGCCAGTTTTAGAATGATCACAGGCAGTACAGTTGTCGGTGTTATGGCCGAAGGGTTCGTTGATCGTTCTAGCGTATTTGGAATAGAATAACGTTGATTCGACTCCCGCCTGGGTCATTTGACCATAACTTTGACCCTGGTTCAACATATGTTATTGGGTAATTAATAATTCATTAAAATAAACAATAACGAATTATTAATTGATGATATTAATCCTTGTTTCTGGCCAGGCAGAATAGGTTGGTGAATTGCACTCCTCTTCACAAATCTATTTTAAAAAAAGTACATTTTGAGATCGCATCCGCAATAAACACATACGCTTTCTGTAAAATAGAGAACAAAATGTGATGGAACAGATCCAGAAGGGGATTTTGAAAGGATTATGTCATCAGAATGAGCCATAAAAGACTCGCATTTATCGTAGCTAATAAGATTCTGATAGGTCAACGCCCAGCTGGAAGACCTCCTAAGTGGTGAAAAATAGCTGGACGTCCTAATCCCAGAATCTATGAGCCAATATGAAGTATATTTGTGAATCATAGGTTGAAGGATCTAAATGAAAAAAAATCAGGAAAAAAAAGTTTCCAATATCAAAACTACGCAACGCATATAACCTACCGATATAGTGTTACTTCTTGCCGCGTTATCTCCGAAAGGTTTCGCATGTGGTGAGTGAAACCTATTTATTTTACAGATAAGGGGGCCGGACTTAGGCCAAACACTTCATTTTAAGTGGGAGTTTCCCATCTCTGACTGGTTCTCATTTCTTGTGAAGACCGAGTAAACCTTGCCAGTACTTTATTTTGGGTTGGAAATAAGCACCGAAACAGGAAATCACTTCTGACATCCTTGGTGAATCCGAAATTCGAACCCAAGCTCACGGAATTGAATGCGAGCACTCTACCAAATGAGCCATCTACCGGAAAAAAGATAACGAATTCTAATTACTTTTCTGTTTTCTTTAGACTTAAGAGCTATTTCATTAGAAGATTCTTCGTTTTCGGCTTGTGCCTCTTCCAATAAAATGGATCAAAGTAAATACTGCTGCACGAAAAAGGAATATTGAGCTTCTGCCAAACCACTGTCTCTAGATACTCTTATTTGACCTGGAGTTCATCATCCCTCAATTAGTTTGCTGTATGATATAGGATCCAACATTTCTCACCATTGGAACAAAATCAAACAATTTTTGCCTTTTGATGGAAAAATCAAGGATAGAAGAACCTTTAAGAAGATTTAACACAATGTTTGGAGAGCGTGCATTTGCAGTTGCTGGTCCTCGGGCCTGGAACCACCTGCCACATCATGTGAGAGAGCTAGAGGACCATGGAAAGTTCCGGAATACACTGAAGACAAGTAAGTTTCTGGCATCGTTTGCACCAGCGCCCTTGGAGTGACTTCATCACAAAACGGCGCTATAAAGAAATCATCAACTCAGCATTATCAAAAGTTTGTCTCTGGTATTCATACGGAAAAGAGCTTCGGCGATTCGGTGAATTGATCTTTTCTGGAGAGTTTTAGCAACCAACACACATTTCAAAGGCAATACTTTTATTCTCGAGGCACTGTGTAAGTGTCCACCTTACCATTCCAGAGATAACAGTTGAAAATATATATCACTTCCTCTAGCACTATAAAACTGTTTCTTATATCTAGTTCCCTTTTCTATGCTTTTACCTATTTTTCTAAACTTTTTGTCTTCTAAGCAGATTAAAGTTTTATAGTGGATTAAAATTTTACTACCGATTTTAATAGCCGATTGTCAGTAAGAGTCACACAGCGCAAGTCTCGTAGTTTACGATGCTCTTTTATTAAAAGTGAAGAACGAAGTTCAAGCATATCGAATCACCCTTCGAAAATAGTTTATGGCTTGATAGCTTCAAACATTCCTTGATATTTACAGGAACAATCAAATAAAACTATTTTTTTTTTAAATTTACTGCCACATCTTTTGGAAACTGACATCTAGCGTCAGATGGTCAAAACTTTTTGTAACTTGAAATACAAACTTGTGTCAAAACATTGTTAGGTATGATTTTTTTTCTTCTAATTTAATTTTTTTGGGTAAACAATTCTTATTCTTCTTTTGGCGCAACTTCAATCGAAAATCAGCAATCATCATGAATATTTTGACTTTGGATTCTGCGGCTCGAAACAGGGACGTCATGCTTTTGATGAACCATTGTCACAGCTTTTTAGGCAACATGGTCTTCGGCGTGCTGCGTGTCTTTGTGTGTTTTTTTTTACTTGTGTGAGTGTGTCTCTAGATATACGTGTTTGGATGGTTGTACTAGTGTTCGCTCGAAGCTTTTAAGTAAGAATATTCTATCGTGATCAAACGTATACCAGAATAACTCTTATACACCTATAAATAGAGATTGCGAAGCTTTGAAGGCAGACTCGTAAAAAAGCGCCGAGCTGACCAGTACAAAAATTGACTGTGAATCAAATGCGAGTGAATCTATCTATAATCTCAGTTGTAAAGATATGTTAACATTCCAAACTCATCAAATGCATGCCCACAAGCAGACACGTGTAAGTTTGCGTTTAAAAATGCTGAATGTGTTCTGACAAATTAAAACCAAACCTCAAATGAACCCTGAAACTTTTGCCGACCTTCCCTGAAACACGTGTGATATTGGCAAAGTGAAACATTTTGTACAATATGGGGGTCAGCCTCCTACCAACCTTTAAGTCAATGAGTAAATTGTATAAAATAAATATCAAAATTTAGCTCAGTTGGTAGAGTGCTTGCATTCCATGCCGTAAGCTCGGGTTCGAATCCCACCGAGGGTGTCAGAAACGATTTTCCGTTTCGGTGTTTATTTCAAACCGAAAATAAAATTCCGGCAAGGTTTACTCAGCCTTCACAATAAATGATCACCAGCCGAGGAGTCGCGACCTGGGAAACCCCCATTTCAACCGAAGTGGTTGGCGTAAGGCCGGCCCCCTTACCTGTACACATAAATAGGTTCAACTCGCCACATGCGACCCCTTCGGAGATAACGCGGTAAGAAGTGTCACTATATGTGTAGCTTGGTTGCGTTGCAAACCCAAGTAAATCGCAACAGAAAGAATTGGCATTAAAAAGGGAAGACGAAGTAGTGTACTATAATACGGCATTATTTCAAGTGAAAGCTAGACCCAACCGATGTAATATTTATTGTAAGTTACTTTACGACGGGCTTACAGAAATCCTGAAACAATTTGTGAAGGCCCATCGCTATTACAGCACTACATACCAAGTATAAAACTACCCTTAATCAAACCGTTTACCTGAAAATGTACTACAACCGAAGCAGCATGCCTGGTGACAGTTTTAGTTTCAGAACATTTGCAGGTTAACGCTGTGCGTATAGTTTTAATCTTGAGAGCGTGTGTGTTATAATAAAATTAGGGATGTTCTAGATATCTGTATCCGTAACCAATCTTATCTAATCTAGTCTAAGTTGCAAAGATATGTTACATTGGGGATAGACATTACATACATTTTCACAAGCAGACACGAACACGTTCGCGCTTGCACATGCCGCATGTGATCCTACAACATAAAAACCAAATCTTAAATGGACATACACCCTTCAACTCCCGCCGATCTTCCCTGAAACAGGTGTGACATTGGCGAAGTGAACCATTTTTTACAGCATGGGTGGTCAGCCGCATACTAACCTATAAGTCAAGAAACTAAAGGACAAGGAACTTAATGTATTTTATATCCGAAAAACAAATACATCTGAATCCATTCGTTCTTTGACTTATATGTTGGTATGAGGCTGACCCCCTATCTATAAAAACTTTGTTCACATTTGCAAATTCACCCCAGTTTCAAAGGAGTTGCAAAGTTAATGTTTATGCGAGGTTTGGTTAATTTTGGACGTAGGTACGCATGCAGCACGTGTAATCGCGAACTCACATGTTCCTACTTAATTACCTACTTATTAATTGCTTGTATTCCTTGACTGATAGGTTGGTATGCGACTGACCACCCATATTGTAAATAATTGTTCACTTTGCCAATGTCACCCCTGTTTCAGGGAAGGTCGGCAAGAGTTGCAGGGCTTATGTTCATTTGAGATTGAGTTTTTTATATTGTAGGTCCACATGCGGCATGTGTAAGCGCGAAATTATGCATGTCTGCTTATGGGAATACATTTAATATGAATCTAAAATGATACATATCTTTGCAGCTTAGATTTAGATTTAGATTTTAGATAGACTAACAATTTCATAATGAAGAGAGCTGTTTTTTTTTATTTTTGGAAGGAACTCATTGCAAGTCTGATATTCGTATTCGAAATCATGCAAGACTAGCAGATATCCTAAATAATGGAATATCTTCTCCCCATAGTGCATGTTTGGCTTATCTACCATTTGATTTAATGATGACCTTTCAATAAAATTGCCTCAAGAATCATAATTTTCACAATCTGAGCTAAGAAAACAATAAGATAATGTGAGACTTGTTGTATTTAAAAAAAAACAATTTACACTTTGTATAGGTAACATTGGTCTGGTACACATACAAACATTGCCCATGTGAAATTACCTCTGATGGAAATAAGACAAACAAGCACTAAAGGGACGATCAGTATCCGAAACTGAAATAATATTATTTCCATATACTGTAACTGTAACTCTGTCACCATTCCGCTAGGGGTGGCCAGAGCCTCTGCAGAGCTGCCTCCATTTTTGCATACCTATGCTTGCATACCTCAATTCATTCAAATCCATCACCTTTTTCATGCATTTTCTTCTTTTACGCTCACTTTGTATATCCCATTCTTTCACAATCTCCTCAATCTGATCACTCCATACTTTTCTCGGTCTTCCCTTTCCTCTTTTTCCTTTCACACTTTCTTTGTATACATACTTTGTCAATCTATCATATCTTTATCCGTATCCATATCCAAAAAGCGCGAACTTACACGTGTTTTTTTTGTGAGCATGAATTAAATATTAATCTCAAATGTTAGTATATCTTTGCAACTTACATTATAGATAACATCTATAATCTATAATCTAAGTTGCAAGGATATATTCATTTAAAGCTCTCAGATGTATGCCCACAAACAAACAAGTGTAGTTCGCGCTTACAAATGCTGAATGTGTACTTACAAATAAAATCCAAACCTCAAATGAACATAAGCCCCACAACTTTTGCCGACCTTCCCTGAAACAGGGGTGACATTGGCAAAGTGAACCATTTTTTACAGTATGGGTGGTCAGCCTCATACCAACCTATAAGTCAAGGAATATGAATGAATAATAAATTACATTTAACATTACATAACATCCCTAGCCATAATGTCCCCCTCCCCCCCCAGTCTCTCTGAGATTGTGGTTTTGCAGGCACTTACCAAGTTTCAATATCACCCCACTAAACAATCCTTATTCCTGAGATGAGAGAACAGCTCACAGGTAGATGGCAGTGTTAGAAATTCTCCTACACATTTCTAACAAATTTTAATACTATGCTAAAATAGTTAATCCTTAGTATCATAAATATTTTTTTCAATAATTGAGTTTCCACAACATACTCTGTTGATGAATCACCAAAGGTCACCTTATGTGTATACAATCTTCGATCACGAGCGACAACTATTATTTATGTCAGTTAGTTTACACTCCTTGACTTATAGGTTGTTATGCGGCTGACCACCCATAATATAAAAATTGGTTCACTTTGCCAATGTCACCCCTGTTTCAGGGAAGGACGGCAAGAGTTGCAAGGCTTATGTTCATTTGAGATTGGGTTTTTATATTGTAGGTCCACATGCGGCATGTGTTAGCGCGAAATTATACATATCTGCCTGTGGGAATGCATTTAGTATAAATCTTAAATGATATATATCTTTGCAGCTTAGATTAGATTAGATTAGATTAGATCCAAAAATGAAATAACAATAACGCGGTTAGTAAGTTTTTTTTTAATGCAAAAAAAAATCGAACAACCGTTTTCGTAATTTAATACTATTTGATAATCAAAGTTGCAAAGATACATACCATTTAAATTCGTGTTATGTATACTCAAACTTTAAGAAATAAATAAATAATTTTGTTGTTTAGTGATTGTTTGTTTAATGTAGTTAACTGTAATGAATTGTTTGTATTGCTTGACTTATAGGTTGGTATGTGGCTGACCACCAATACAATAGTGTAAAAAAATGTTTCACTTGTCAATGTCAGCACTGTTCAGGATAGGTCGGCAATAGCTGCAGGGCTTATGTTCATTTCAGATTGAGTTTTAATATTACACGTCCACAAGCGGCATGTTTAAGTGTGAAATTATACGTGTCTGCTTATAAAAATGCTTTTAATATTAATTTTAAATGTAATATATCTTTGCAACTTTCATTAGATTAAATTCAAGTGTAGTGTCTTGTAATTTCTGCAATACGGTGTTTGTATCCGATACATAGTTAGTTTGGGAGTAGGCGGTGATTGGTGTAGTGCCAGAGCGACCGACTATCATCCTGCTGTAATCCCAGTCAACTTGGTTCGATCCCCAACAAAGATTTAAGTTAACAAACCATCAGACACGTGGATTGATATATTTCATAATATCATGTAAATATGACGTGTGAGATGAGCTTTGGAGTGTTTATCTTGTCACAGATTTACTTCGAGTTTAAAAGACATACCTACTGAACTTTTGAAAATAAAGTTTATTTCAGTTTTTAAAAAATTCATATATATTTTTTTTCAATTTATGTATAATCTGAGTTACATTTTATTTATTTTAGAGTCATGTTTAACGTATTTTTACAAGCAAACACTTGTAAATTTGCGCTTCTCACACATAAACCTGTCTGTAGTCTAGTGGTTAGCGCCTCGGACTCGTAAATGGATAAAATACAAGGAAAGAAGAATATATGTGATATAAGGGAAAAAATAAAAATAGAAAACTTTAAATCCAACATTGCAGATCAATCATCATTATCAATCATCTTTGTCTTTTTCGGATTGTCTCAAATCGAATTTAGTCTTTCAAGCACACAACCATTCGCTTTCGCCTGAGGGTAAGATTCTAATAACAATGTATAAAAAAAAAAAAAAACTTACATTCAGTATCTGTGCATAAATTACATTTTTTTAGTTGATTTTTATGTTTTTTAGAAACAAAATTCTGATGAAGCATTGTTTTTCTCCCAAATATCCATTTATTGATATTAATAATCTTTTATTATTTATTATTAATAATTAAAATAAATTGATATTTGTGAAAAGAAACTGTGTTTTAGTAGATTTTGTTTCTAAAAAATAAAAAAAATCAATCAATATGAATTTTCACAGTGTTAATTCACAACCATAAAAAATACATTTTTAAAAGTTAAATCAGCACTGTAGAATTTAAAGACAGTTGCTTTGTTCATTCAGTATACCCACCCCTATTTTAAAGGAAAGCAGAGTGGGGTAGCTCACCGGATATGACATTTAAGTTTAAATTGTACAATTTACAAGGGGCACACGTCCGGTCCTCACAAAAGCCTTCAAAAAGGTCACTCCGATAGTTTCTGCACAGGAGCGAGCCATTCACTGGATTCTCTTTGTCATTTTATGTATCCATACGGGTAGTGTATACTTTATATGAGTCGCGTAGAGCCAAAAAGATGGCTCATACAATATATTTTCAACATAGTTTCATGAAATCATATTCTGTTCTTGAATTGTAGGAAGGTAGATATAGGTACAACCGGTCGATAGCTCAGTTGGTAGAGTGCTTCCATTCCATGCCGTGAGCTCGGGTTCGAATCCCACCGAGCGCGAGGGTGTCAGAAATGATTTCCCGTTTCGGTGTTTATTTCAAACCCCAAAATAATAATTCCGGCAAAGTTTACTCAGCCTTCACAAGAAATGAGTACCAGCTCTCTCGGGAGCTGGGAAAAAACCACTTCAATTGAAGTGGATGGCGTAAGGCCGGCCCCCTTACCTGTAAAAATAAATAGGTTCAACTCGCCACATGCGACCCCTTCGGGGATAACGCGGCAAGAAGTTACACTATATGTGTAGCTTAGTTGCGTTTTTTTTTTTGCGTAGATACAAATCTAACCTTAGTTGCAAAGATATATTACATTTAAGATTCAAATTAAATGCATTCCCATAAACAGAAACGTATAAATTCGCGCTTGCACATGCTTACACATAAAACTTACACTATAAAAATCCAACCTCAAATGAACATAAATCCCTGAAAGTTTTGCCGACCTTCTCTGAAAAATGGGTGTTATAAGCAAAGTGAACCATGTTTACAGTATAGGGTCAGCCTGATACTAACTTATAAGTCAAGGAATACAAACAATAAATTAAAATGATTTAAAACACTTTTAAACAATAAAAACTTGTTCAAACAATTCTAACAAAAACCTTAATTATATAAATGAAAAAAAGCTATACGACTGCTTAATTTTTTGGTTCCGGGTTTTGACCGTGGTCAATATTTTTGCTTCTTTTCTTCGTTTTTCTTTTTCTTCTTTCTTGATACTTCTTGAAGACTTTCAGCTGACGTTTCGTCTCTTCTGTGGGTGACTTCTTCGGAGCTCTGCTCACCTCTGAGCTATACAACTATTGCCACTTTTTCCTCAAACCGTAGTACAATTTGAAAATCTTACCATTTAGAATGAAAATGTCATAAGCTGCATAATACATATTATATTATAAGTGAAAGAAACAACAAAACAAGACATTTCAAACTTTAAGTCCTACTTTTTAAAACGTATGTTAACAAACTAAAAAAAAATCACTTTTCGTGTGAACTTAAAAAGCTCTCTTAAAAGCTATTCATATTGATAAAAGCAACATTAACAGAGGAAGCTTTTCGGACGGGTGTTTTCCAGTTTTTAGAGCTTTCAAAAGCTGCCAGCTTAGCTCGGGACTTGAATGAGGCTCTCTTGCGCCATACAGCCTTCTCCAGATCCATGCAAATTGGCGAGTACGATCCGGGAGTGCAACGCAAAGCCGAGCTTTTTTGGCTTGCACGACAAATCGATCACAGACAACCCGTTCTCAGACAGCTCAGCCATGGACAAATCGGTCACACGATAGTTCATCCACACGACTCGTCAGTCAATGACATTTCTTGGCTTATCTACCATTCGATTCAATGTCGCTTTCTGAAATAAATTGTCTTAAGAATCACATTCTAAACAATCTGAGCTAAGAAAAAAAAAACTAAGAAAGGGTTATGTATGATATGTTTCTAGTGTTTTCAAAATCAATTTCTAGCATTCATAAGACACATTGGTCCAGTACACATACAAATATTGCTGATTTAAAATAGCCTCTGATAGACATAACGCTCCCCCAGTTCTTGTTTATCGTATACGCCAATCTTGTCAAATACAACTTTTTCATGCCGTTGTCTATGGAATCAAATTCTACACAATCTGAGCTAAGAAAAACCGTAAAACTCGATAATGTGAGAGTTCTTTTAAATATTTTTAAAATAAATTTCTTGTTTTCATAAGACACATTAGTCCAGTACACATGCAAACATTGCTCATGTAAAATTTTCTCAATGGCGTATACAATAAACAAGAACTAAGGCAGCGATTAAGACAAACAAGCACTAAGGGGGCAATCAGTCACGGACAATTTGGTCACACGATGTTTTGGTCAGCAACATTTCGGTCATGTACAATGAAGCCTCACAGACAGTTCCATCACAGAAGTCCTTTGTAATTCCTGTAGTTTTACTTAATTGTAGTTTTCTGTAATGGAGCTGTCTGTGGACCTGTAATGTTTGTAACCAAAACGCCATTGACTGAAAATTCACGTGGATGAACTGTCGTGTGACCAAATTGTACAAGAGCGACGTGTCTGTGAATGAACTATCTCTAATCGATTCGTCTTGTCTTGTATCCTTCCGCCATTTCTCTAGGGGTGGCCGGTACCTCCACACAAGTGCCTCCACTTGACTCTGTCCTGGGTACTACTTCTTGCATCTCATCTTATTTCATCACTCTTTTCATGCATGCTCTTCTCTTGTTTCTACTCTGTAAATTTAATTCATTCGCAATCTCACTTTTCTGATCAATCCATTCTTTTCTAGGTCTTCCCTTTCCACGCTTACCTATTGTATTCCCTTTATACACTTTTTTGTCTATCGGTCTTCATTCATTCTTTCAATATGTCCAAACCATCGCATCACACTTCTTTGAACCTTCACTTTCACGCTTTCTTTTACTCCACATTCATTCAGAACCCATTCGTTTCTCACTCTATCTTTTAGTATTTTTCTGTCATACTTCTCAAATGAGCCATTTCTACGGTGCATACCGATTCGTCTGTGTCCGAAATATTGTTGACCAAAATCTCGTGAGGACAAACTGGAGTGACGGATGTGTTCATAGACGAGCTGTCTGTGGACGAGTTATCCCTTACTGATTTGTCGTGACACGGCTTTTTTGCCCAGACTCTTCGGGCGTTATTATTCCCCTTTACAAAAGTTCTCAGCTTGCGCATTGTGGAGCTGCTGTTAGAGAATAAATGCATAGAATTAGGATGTCGCTTTTTGCATGAAACATGCACTGAATATTGTATTTGATGGTCTGCTGGATGGCGGTTTATCTGCAATGTTGATGGCTGATGTATTCAAATTTTACTTCACCATGTGAGAGAGGAGAGAATTAATCTAACATCTAAATCTAAATCTAAGCTGCAAAGATATATTAAATCATTTAAGATTCATATTAAACGCTTTCCCACAAGCAGACATGTATAAAATTGCGCTAACACATGCCGCATGTGGACAATATAAAAACCCAATATCAAATGAACATTAACCCTGGAAATCTTACCGACTTTCCCTGAAACAGGGGTGACATTGGCAAAGTGAAACATTTTGTACAGTATGTGTGGTCAACCTCACACCAACCTATTAGTCAAACAAATTATTATATTGAAGTATATAAAAAAACAAACACTTAACAATTAAACAATAAAAACTAAAACCTACAAAACATGTTCTGTAACAAAGTGATTTTTTTTTAAAGCTTAAGGTGTAAACGCCAGCATTACAGATCAACCGCCATTTTGTCGGTCCTTGCATACTTCTTTCATTTCATCTTGAGTCATGACCTTTTTCATACAAGCTCTCCTTTTATTATGACTCTGGATATCCAATTCATTCGCTGTTTCTTAATTTAATAACACTTCTTAGGAAACTGATAAATAGGAAAATCTGAAAGAGTCAAAGACCATCAAAAAAAAAAGACTAGGAGTCTTCGACTTGGAGTAAAAAAGAACTCACCCCACTCCCGAATGATCTACTTCCTGGTGATCGCGTGCGACTTTTGATTCAGTTAAGAGACAAGAGGACAGCCATTTCGGAAATTTGGTCCATCCATACCTTTCTCGGTCTTCCTCTACCACGACATCCATCTACTCTTGCAACATATACTTTCTTCGTCAGTCTTTCCTCATGGATCTTAAATGTTTAATATCCTTGCATCTTACATAATATATAGATTAAAGACTTAAAATAAATACTGATACTGGAAATTGTTTCTGACGCCCTCAGTGGGAATTGAACCTTAACTCTGGCATGGAATACAAAAGAACAATTGATGTTAAATCAGACTGTCAATTTTTTTTTTAATTACAGTAAAAACTTTAAATTTTCAAAGTTTAAACATACTCTTAAGTAACTTGTCTTTGTGTCAATTTTTTTTTAGTTAACACTACGATTGAGTCTAAACACTGAGTTTTATACTTGGGTTTTTTGACTCGTTTCATTCCATTTTCCTGGAAAACAATCTGACACGGTGCGAGCCGCAGGTAAGCGGGGTCGAACCATAAACCATGCCCGGCATATCGTAAACCGCAAAAGATAAAACCTGCCCCAGTTATGGTCGATAATAACGTCGCATTATACATTTATAGCGGCATGATTTTACGACGGAAAATCTCATAAATTTATTATCTTTATATATAAAGAAATCCATAAAAAAAACTACCATAATCTTTATCCGCAGAAATGATTATTGCGCTATTTTTGTAATTTGCATCTTTCAATCATTTGGTATGAGGCTGACCACCCATACTGTAAAAAATGGTTCACTTTACCAATGTCACCCCTGTTTCAGGGAATGTCGGCAAGAGTTGCAGGGCTTATGTTCATTTGAGGTTTGGATTTTATTTGTAAGTACACAATCAGCATTTGTAAGCGCGAACTACACGTGTTTGTTGTGGGCATACATCTGAGAGCTTTGAATGAATATATCCTTGCAACTTAGATTATAGATAGATTATAAAATCATGAAGACTCCAGTGGGCCGGACATGTAGCACGTGCAGAGGACTCCAGGATCATCAGAACTGCCTTAGATGGTGCCCCCTCAGGTGTTAGACCACTCGGACGTCCCAGGATGCGGTGGGCAGACAACGTTGAAGCCGACGCCGAAGTTCTGGGAGTCAGCGCAAGACAGAGAGTCCTGGAGGATTGTGGTGCGGGAGACCCTGAGCCTTCAAGGCTTATGAGCCGAAGAAAGTAAAAAGTAAAAAAGTAAAAGCATCTTTCAATAATTTTTGGACACTTATCATTCTTCTCCTTTGTCCTGTACCCTTAGTACGAGTTGGAAAACTAAAAAAAAATAAAAAAATAACGCAAAATATTAAAGAGTGATTTCCCCCAAAATCTGTCGTTTTTGTTTGTTTGAACTTGATATTCTTCATCACTGTAACTCTGTTGCTAAGACCATAAAGTGTGAGAAACAAAAAAACGGCAGATTTTGGGAGAAATTACTCTTTAATATTTTCCGTAAAATTTATTTTTCTCAAGTTTTGTAACTCGTACTAAGGGTACTGTTGTGCCTCTATAAGATTATCGAACATCATAGTTAGACCAAATTTCCAAAATAGCGAATGAATGGGATATCCATAGTCATAATAAAAGGAGAGCTTGTACGAAAAAGGTTTTAACTGTGGATTAAATGAAAGAAGTATGTAAGGACCAAAAAAATGGCGGCTGATCTGTAATGTAGGCGGCTAAGGCCAAGAATCAATTTTCATTTTTATAGATTTTTTAGTGTTTGTTTGTTTGTATAACTGGATTAATTAATTGCTTGTATTCCTTGACTTATATGTTGGTATGGGGCTGACCACTCATACTGTAAAAAATGGTTCACTTTGCCAATGTCACCCCTGTTTCAGGGAAGGTCGGCAAGAGTTGCAGGGCTCATGTTCATTTGAGATTGGGTTTTTATATTGTAGGACCACATGCGGCAAGTGTGAGCGCGAAATTATGCGTGTTTACTTGTGGGAATGCATTTAATATAAATCTGAAATGATACATACTTTTGCAACTTAGATTAGATTAGAATATTAGATCATATAATGTTAGCGACATATTCATTCATAATTTTATGTTATATTTTTTGTAGGTACACTTTTCGACTTTTTTTGTATAAACTTCTTTTTAAGGATCTGTGTTTGTATAAAACTAAATGTTATTTATTATTTGTATTCTTTGACTTATAGATTGGTATGAGGCTGATCCTCCATTCTGTAAAAATGGTACGATTCGCCAATGTCGCCGTTTTCCTTTTTTTCTTAGTTGTACCACAAAGATTCTTATTACCTATTTTGAATCTTCCATTCATATATTTTACTACGAATTTTAATAATGTTTATGTATAAAAGGTAGGTCGGCAGCTACCCTTGGTTGTTGGGATGGAAATTATTAAAAACGCTCTCCGCTGCCAAAACCAGTCTCGTGGATTTTATTGCAATATTAAAATATTTTCATATTTTTTAGTGCTACTATAAATATAAGTACATAGAAATGTGGATATATAGTGACAAAAACCCACTTATTTAGTGCTCTTAAAGTTGTTGTTATATAAATACGGTCCGTAGTCTAGTGGTAACACTACGGACTCGTAAATGGAAGGTTGTGGGTTCGAATCCCGGCGGAGCACAAAAAAAATATTACATGTATATTTTCAAATATGTTCTTTGCTTGGTGAAAAAGTACATATACCTTTGCAAAAGACTGGTCACTAAAGGTCCATCCAGCCTTACAGCAACTGGGTCTTGCTTGAGAATTGGCGCTTTCTACAGCGACGACCAAGCTCGCAGAGGGTTCTTGAGGTGTGATACACACAAACACAGCGCTCACCAAATAAATCAGCCTATATTTTTTTATAACATTAATTAAATTATAAAAGCATTGCTGTGACATGAGTGCGTGATGACGCGGTCGTTGGCCAAGGGACGAGCCGAAGGACTGCGGAATTAGTCGTGTTTTTTCGGCACAACCCGAAGTCTTTCGAAGCTGCATGCCGCCTGAGCTTGGAGTCACAAGTCTGGAGCAAGATTTGAACAAATGTAGACGTGCGATGTCTCGTTAATAAATCCCCATTTTTCTCATTTCAATTTTTTTTTTTAATATGCAAACTTTCCCGAAACAAACAAAGCAAAACCACTAAAAAATAATTCTCACGCCCTGAGTGATGATAAAGAAACTATTTATAATGAAAAAATAAGACATTAAGTTTTTCTTCACAAGTTGATTTATTTCCTTAAGCGCTTTTGATGCTATCACACCATTATCAAGAGGAAAACTAACATATGTAAAGTTAGAAAAGTGAATTTCTTAGAGAGTTTTAGATGGCGGAGTTGTGTTGGGGTTAGTGAAGGGGAAAAATGTAATAAATTTTGTAATTTTTTTTCAAATTATTAATTAAAAATTAATTTGCAGCAACACTAAAACTTTTAAACAACTTTAAATCAGCGTTCCGAATTGCGTCAAAAAAGAAACCTTTCTATTTGAAAAAATCTCAGCTTTTACTTACAGAATTTATTAATAAAAATATGAAGTTTTCCAAGCAGAGCTTTATCTGTACATGATTGTCGCTCTGAGAGCTTTGAGTATTTGTCGCTCGGAATCATCCCCAGTGCGTAAACGAGGGGTAGGAAAAATCAATCCCTAATCTGTACAAATACCTGGATGGTGTGGCTCAGCCGGCCTTCTTGTAAACACGAACTATGATCGTGCATTATCGGGATTTCGGGGTGAGCTTCGGAAGTGTGGATAGTGCCATAGCCGCCTAAGATTGAAAGCTCTGCTGAGTGAAAATTTTTGGTGGTGTAGAATTTGGTATGTGTTACACACAATATATATAACACATACCAAGTACTCGTAAAACATTGGACTTAACATAGGAGTATGGGCGATTTTAGATTGAAATTAAGATGAAGAAAATACTATTTTGAAGTATGCACGTCAACGTAATATTTACAGCGTATAAACTGAATTATAGATTTTCTATTGATCTGAAACATGATTTCAACTTTTGTTTTTTTTTTTTCTTTATTTATCCACGTGAGAAGTTAGTGCCAGAGCGCGCCGTACGAAACCTTACCTCATCCACTACCAGGCAGAGACTAGTAAGAGGTGATGCTCCACATTAATTAACTGCTTTTTGCATTTTTTTTTCCAAATCTGAAGCGTTTTAAATGCGGGCTTTTCTTGGAAAATATAAAAAAAACGATCTTTTGAAGTCATGTAGTTGTATGAGCTATGGAAATCACGTAAAAAATATGGTACTACATACATTACTAGTAATAAGAGGATAAATCTACTACAAATTTGTATTTCCAACCCTTCTCTTTGAGAAGGGAGGGAGGTAACATAGTATTTTTTGCAATATATTTTATAACATAAAAACAACAAACAAAATATGATATTTTTGTACGTTAAAAATAAGAACATTCATTTTTATACAAGAATAATCTCTTAGATATTTTTGCTATCTGCTATAGTTTCAGAGATGTCCAATGTTGCCAATATTTTTAGCAAGCGTAACATCTAGAAGGCTACGCTTTCTGATATTGTTATTTACGTGTTGGAGAGGTTTCCCACTCTGTATGATTAACGTCCACGGGCTCTACGTGCTTTCCCGCGTTTTATTATAGCTACAACTTCAAGTTGTTGATTTCTCTACCAATAAACAAAATACACATTTGTAAATATCGAAATATGTGTGGAAATTATGCCTAGAGAGATATGGGGGAGGCCTATGTCCAGCAGTGGACTAGAAGTGGCTGACTAAGAATTCTATTGTGGACAGGAGTGTGCATCCCATTTAGGCACATGCGTCTAATAGGTAGGAAATATATGGTAAAAAACCATTTAAGCTCGATATTCAGATTAAAATTTAAAATTTAAGGTTAATTGAAGCCATTATTAGCTTTCAGTCAATTTCTAATCTAATCTTATCTTATTTTTAAAATTCAATAGGATAAAACGGAGTTTTAATTCACTTTTTATTTAATTTTTTTGCTCAAAAGTTTTCGCCTAATAAGGCATCTTCAGGAGCACAATTATTGTTACAAATATTTTTATTTTTTTTAGATTTAAACTTTAAAATATAATCTTATCTTAGTTGCAAAGATATGTAACATTGGGTATTCACATTATATATATTCTTATAAGCAGACACGTATAAGTTCGCGCTTGCACATGCAACCTGCAAAATATTAACCCAAATCTCAAAGGAACATACACCCTGCAAAAACTCTTCTCGACTTTCCCTGAGACAGGGGTGACATTGGCAGAGTAAACCATTTTCTAGGTATATCTCAGATTGCTGCAAATTTGCAGCTCGCATATTAATTTGGGATTTGGGTTTTTATATTGTAGGTCCACATGCGGCATGTGTAAGGGCGAACTTATTCGTGTCTTTTTATAGGAATGCATTTAAAATTAAACTTAAATGCAATATATATTAACAACTTAGAGTAAATGTAGATAAGATTATAGAAGGATAAATATCCAAAAAAAATGCCTCATCAACAAATAATGTTAAAAAAAACATATGAAAATAACGAGAAAGCCCAATTTTCTTTATTGTATTTTTTCGCATTTATTTTAAAAATAACAAGCCATGAAAACATTTTAATCTTGACTGGAACGTTTGTATTTTCCTAACCTCACATCATGCCCAATAACTTTTTATGGGATGGACTCGACCCAACAGCCAATACTCGGGGAGCTCAGCTCGATGGGATATTTATTAAATTGGAGGTAAAAATCAGCGAAGCCTGTAATAAGCGGCACTCGAACCCAGACCCTCCAGTTTGGCAGGGGGATATTATAACCACTGTACTAACAATAACGCGTTTTGTACTTATATTTGGTTGTGTTTAACCCCCAGAAAATTAGGCATGTTGAAAAAATTTCGTTGTAAAATTTACTTATGGAGTAAGATTTTTTTAAAGTTTTTACACAATTTCAAAGGGATTCTCGAGGACTTTTTTGGATCTTGCTTTTGGATTAAAACTAAATATCAAATTACAAAAAGAAGAAGATGGAGCATTATAACCGGTTAGTATGCTGAAAAATCTACGTTTAGAGCGTGATGGTATAAGTCGAGGTATAAGAAAACTTCAAATTAAACCGGTATTGTGGTTTTATATTTTTTTTTACTTTTGACTCTGCTTTATTGTGTCTTCTTTTACCTTGTCTATTTTCTTGTGTTCCATGCATGAAGGAAGTATTAAATGGAGGGGTCGTACATGTGATTTAGTCCCAATCAACATGATTCACCGTCTTTGACACCATACACTGTTTATAATGCTGTCTTGCTCACGACATATGAAATGCTTTTCTCATTTTCTATGTAAGCAACGTGTCTCTACTCCATCTTCAATCTTTTTACAAATCACCAAGGAAACACATGAAATCACTATGGTACCTAACGGATTTGTTAGTAGTGTTGTTGCAAGTATGAAGATATCTGATAAATTCCAATTTCAAAAATGTTCCCACCTCATTGTGTACGGGATGATTTCCACAAGTATCTATTACCGCGAGCATAGAAGTTGCATACTAGAAGAAGCAAGTACCTTTATATTTGAACATCACTAGTTCTAGAAATGGCTGTCACTTTCGCGAACAAAATATTTTGACAAACAAAAAATAAATTTCATCAACGTAATCATATAGAATAGGGATTAAAGTGAAATATTATTCCATGTTCTATAACACATTTACTCTCATTTGTTGGCACGTTTAGAAAATACCCAGTTTGGCATTTATTTGTATTTTTTTTCCAATTAGGTAACACACCTGTTCACAGTTGGAAGGTTACCGATAGAATGAATTTGGATTTCTGTATGATGAGTGGGGTAGCTCATTTCTAATTCTCAAAAAAAATATTTCTTAGCCTATCCAGTTCTATATATCCATGGTTCCATGGCAACTGAATTTGAAAAGGATGAATCCGGCACTACTATGCCAAATAGTTTTATTTATAATTTTGAATGCTGATCAATAATCAATAATCCGACCGGTCCGTTGCTCAGTGGTATCACTGCGGACTCTGAATGGGAAGGTTGTGGGTTCGAATCCCGGCGGAGCACAAAAAACATACCATTTATAATTTCAAATTTGCTCTTCGCTCGGTTGAAAAATTCATAAACCTTTACCAATGACCGATCACCTAAGGTCCATCCAGCCTTACAGCAACTGGGTCTTGCTTGAGTATTGGCGCTTTGTAGCGACGACCAAGCTCGTACACTTCTGCGGCACTACAACAAGTGTCATAGGTCCCTAGAGTCTCTAGAATCTAGGGAGTCTCCCGCACAGGATTTATAAAAAAAAATCATAAGCATACTTGGATTTTCTTTGTATTTAACTTCATTTTGGGATATTTCCTTGATAAATGAGGATTGTGACCCACCTGGTTTCTTCTCGAATAAGAACAATACTTTTGACCTCTGCTTATATATTATTTCAAAAGTATTTTCAACAAAATTACCACACAAAAAATGGTGATGTTTCAAGGGTTAAATATCGGTTTTCTGTTAAGTTGTTAAAGTGGAAAATGATTGGCATCGTTATTTTATTTAAACGATAAAAAAAAAAAAAACATTTGTTTAATATACAAAAAAAAATCGCCTTAAATGACTTTCTAAGATGCTTTTGATTTCTTCATTTTTAGATTTTGAAATTGAAAGTTAAAACAAAGACGATGTTGATGTTTATCCATTTCTGTACAAAAAAAATATCTTTATTCTCCTTCAGCCTCTATGTGAAAAGTTCCGTCTGTTTGATCAAACGTAGGTATATTTCTATTTTCTTCCCCTGATTTAATTCTAGTATTAGTTCCTGACATGGTTTATTCATATTTTTCGTTTATCCCTTTCTAAGGTTATCCTTTTGAGATCCTCATAGAAGGAGCAGCACATATCTACCAATATATCTGTAGGATCTTGCACATATTTAGGGAAGATAGCAAGCAATAAATATGACTTTGTCTGAACAGCTAATCGGGCAGTCAAATGATGTACATAAAATTTGTGTCAGCTGTTGTATCATCCATGTTTTATCGCTTGACATCGACTGGTACAATCTCTAGAAAAGACAAGACTTCAACAGCTGATCACCATTGGACAAATATTATTGTTTGTGAATTGCAATTTGTAAATTTGTTAAACCTCCGCAGAGTCTATATTTCAAAATTTAAAAATCAAAAGTACTTCGTAAGGCAAAAAAGGTACACCTCTAAATTATTTACTTTAACGGAAGCATGGCTGAACACAGCTGCCGATACAGCAGCATGGAAAATAATGGAGGAGGCCTACGTCTATGAGTGTACTGAGAAAGGCTAATGAAAAAAAAAGAAAAAACGCAGGCATGCCAAACTCAGCGACTTGTGGACCATAATATGATCTATTTTGTACTGAGTTTAGGTCCTCAAAGATCCTAGGTCAATAATTTTCCCATCGAATTAAAAATACCATTTCTGATTGCCGATTCACACAAAACGAAGAAATAAAAGAAGAAGAACGCTTTTCGTCATAAATTGAACAGCTGTCCACTCAGATTGTCCTCACCTATTTCTGTAAGCATCTCTTAGCTGTACCTACTGAAACTGCGGAGAGAATCAAATTACAAACGGTGCTATGTTTGGATGAACTCAGTATTTATGTTTAGTAACTTACTTTCTTCAGCTCAAAAGCCTTGAAGTCTCAGGGCCTTCCGCACCACAATCATCCAGGACTCTCTGCATTGCTGCATCTCTTCATGGTCCCTTTACTCTTAGAACTTGGGACGTCCGAGTGGTCTATGGCGCCCTTGAGATGGTCCTGGACCATTAAATGGCGCCACAGAAAAGAAATCATCCATCATCATAATCATCTAACACCTGAGGAGGCACCATCCAAGACAGTTCTCATTATCACAGAGTCCTCTGCACGCGCTACATGTCAGCTCAACGTTGGTACAGATGCGCCATATTCTTTCACCTTCAGGTACAGGTCCAAGAATACGTTAAACGGTTAAAGCATCTGTTGAATTCCTTCGTAAATTTCTTTTAAAGTAAGCTTGTGTTTTTTTTATTGATTGTATAATTTGACGTTAGTTTTAAGTGAGTATTTTTTTGACAAAATTATCCCTGTTTCAGACAAACTGCTTTCATTACACACAAGCCTGTCAAAGACTTGTTCGACGATGATAGCCTCCGAATTTTCATCTTCTTCTATTGTAGGTTCTCACTTTTTGCCAACTCGCTCCCCCAGTTCTTGTTTACCGTATACGCCAATCTTGTCAAATATGACTTTTTCATGCAGTTGTCTTATAAATCAAATTCTACACAATCTGAGCTAAGAAAAACCGTAAAATTCGATAATGTGAGAGTTCTTTTAAATATTTTTAAAATAAATTTCTTGTTTTCATAAGATACATTGGTCCAGTACACATGCAAACATTGCTCATGTAAAATTCTCTCAATGGCGTATACGGTAAACAAGAACTAAGGCAGCGAACTGTCCAAAAACAAGTTAGTCTGGTCGATAGCGCAGTTGGTAGAGTGCTTGCATTCCATGCCGAGAGCCCGCGTTTGAATCCCACCGAGGGTGTCTGAAATGATTTTCCGTTTCGGTGTTTATTTCAAACACAAAATAAAAATACCTACCAGTTTACTCAGCCTTTACAAAAAATGAACAACAAATGAGTAACAGCCCCCTCGGACTATGGGAAACATCTACTTAAACTAAAGTTCTTGGCGTAAGGCCGGTACCCTTACCTGTACAAATCAATAGATTTCACTAGCCACATGTGTGGAAAAGGAAGTTACACTATATGTGTAGCTTAGTAGCGTTTAGCGCAGCGTTCCGATGTGTATGACCTGCTTAGTATAGCATTAGGTCTACCAGGACGTGACCAATCAGGTGTTTTGGCGCGCATTAAAGCCAAATTACGCGCGAAATCTAATAACGCCGCAAAATGGCGGCCAAATTGTTAACATTAGCGCGGGAAAAAACTCGTCTTCGGTAAGTGATCGGACGTTACGGAAATCCCCGAAGCAATTTGCATGCAATCGATTCCTATAATCGGGCCTCATTATGGTGATTCCTACGACCGTTTTTTCTCCTTTTTGTAATGAATTTTTCTTAACTATATTTTTTGGATTTTTTTGCTTCGAAGAGATACTGGTGTGTTACTCGTATTGAAGTACTGAAGAGTGTACAACTTAAAAAAAAGAATAGTGTATTATTTACCAAGAGCGGTAGAAGTTGCAAGGTTTATGTTCATGTGAGGTTTGTTTTTGTTTAATAATTTGTTCTTCATGAGTTGATTTATTTCGAGAGAGGTCGACAAGAGGATATTGATGTGATAACATCGAAAGCGCTCGAGAAAATTAATCAACTCGTACAGAAAACAACTTTGTGTTTTATTTTTTCATTATTATTGTTTAATGAATCTTCAAAAGGTCAATACAAACACCCTTAAACTTTTTTGTTTTTTTATTTGTTTGTAAGAACACATATGCAGGTTTGTTTAAACGCAAACTTACACGTGTTTCAAATAAGCCTTAAATGTTAATATATTATCTTTGCAAAATTTAGATTAAAAATAAATGCATTATCCCACTGAAACTAAAGTGGTTATCGTTAGTCCGGTCCCCTTACCTGTAAAAATAATTAGGTTCCACACTCCACATGTGACTCTCTTGGGGACAACGCGGTAAAAAGTAACACATTTAATGTATGCCCACAAGAAGACATAAGTAATTTGTCTTTTACACACGCTGCATGTGTACATAAAAAATAAATTTATTTCAGGGAAGGTTGGCAAAAGTTACAGGGCTTATGTTCATTTGAAGTATGGATTTTAATTTCTAAGTACCTACACATGCAGCATTTCTAAGCGCGAACTTACACTCTCTGTTTGTGGGCATGCATTTAATATGTATTTTAAATATATTTTGTATTGTTTGTGTAACACTGTGAAAATTCATATTGATTAATAATTCGTTAATTTTTAGGATTCAAATCAATTACTATATCTATAAATGATCACACTATTTGATTATATTTTTTTATGGTACCATTGTGACTTTTATTTTGAAATTTTAATACCTGACGATGATTGTAAATCGAAAACGTTTGTAGTTGCCCTTTTCAAATCCAATATCAATCGCCATTTCCTCTCAGTGTCTCAAAACAATGCAATGCCACACACACCACAGCACTGCGCAGCTAACGACCAGGCAACCGGACATGGACAACTGCCACATCACCAACACCTCTGCGGCACTATAACAAGTGTCATAGACCCTTAGAGTCTCTCGAATCTAGGGAATCTCCCGCATAGGCTTTCTTAAAAAAAAAAAAAAAGTTTAAAATATATATATATGTATATAAAAGTGAAAATAAAACAGAGTTGGATTCGAATCCTAAAAATTAACAAATTATTAATGAATTTAAATGTTAAAACATATTTGCAACCTTGATTAGTATTATTAAAAACATGTTTAGGATGAGATTATGGATTATAAAGATATGTTGTTTTTTATTTCATCATAATCTACGTATCTTTTTTTGCTTTAATCTTTTTTGTGTACATTTTATCCGTGTCATTAATCATATCAAAGAAAAAGAAACGGAATATTATGTAAAGGGCTAGAAAAGGTTCAATCTGAGAGATATTTGTTTATTTTTCGTGTGTGCGTGTATTTTCCAGACTAGAAACCGTTCTTACTTTCAGAAAAAAAATTGTTTGAAGGTAAAAAAAACAACTTTTAATGAAAGCTTTGACATGATATATGGTTGAGAGAAATTCTTTATATGATTTTGCATGGAGAAATTTGATGTCAAAATTACATACTGTATCTTTTATTATTCAAACCTTTTTAGAGAAATTGATTTTAAAGTCAAAAGCGTCTCACGACAATTCGGCTGAAGGTAGCTCTAAATCTAATTTAAATCTAAGCTGCAAAGATATGTATCATTTGATATTCATATTAAATGCATTCCCACAAGCAGACATGCAAACTTTCGCGCTTACACATGCCGCATGTGGACCTACAATGTAAAAAACTCAATCTCAAATGAACATAAGCCCTGCAACTCTTGCCGACCTTCCCTGAAGCAGGGGTGACATTGGCAAAGTGAACCATTTTTTACAGTATGAGTGGTCAACCGCATACCTGCCTCCAGAAATCTCATCCATCGACAAATCAGTCGCACGACGCTTCCTCCACACGATTTTTGATGGTCACAGATTAAGCAATCCTGTGCAAGGGACTCCCTAGATTCTAGAGACTCTAGGGGTCTATGACACTTGTTGTAGCGCCGCAGAGGTGTTTTACAAGCTTGCTCGCTCCCTAGATTCTAGAGACTCTAGGGGTCTTTGACACTTGTTGTAGTGCTGCAGAGGTGTTTTACAAGCTTGGTACATTTCATTCTTTTCCATCTCTCATTCTGCAGGCTCCGATCATTTGAAATTTTGCTCATGTGGTCTGAAAATTTAACGCTTACCTTTGTCATTTTTGTAACACCATTATTTCTAGATGCCCGAACCACTTTTATTGTACTTCTTGGTAATTTCATACTTATATTCACGTTTATACGGCAGTTGTTCATAGCTCCAATCATTTTGGACCCGTATCGTTCAGAGTCTTACCAGGGTTGCACAAGGATGAAATATTAATATTTATTAAAATCAAAAAACAAATTTCCTTTTATATCGTAACGTTTTTTATTTGTTAAATACAATTAGATTTTTTACAACATTCTATGTTTTAATTAATTACACATTTTCATGTTTTTCAATTTTCATTTAATTGTTAAATTAGTGGAAAAAGAGCTCAATTTATTTCATTTTAACTCACATAATATAAATTCTAATTTATTTTAATTTTGATTATATTTTAGTTTACTATGCTTATAATATATTTCATAGTGTAAAAATGATCTATTTACATTAATAGTAAGGTATTTTTTTTCTTCAACATAATATAATCGCCAAATTTAAGTAAAACAATTATTTGAAAATGTCTGAGTAAAATTCTTATTTATGTATTTTTTTTCAATTAGAGAATAACATAAAAACGTTACACTATTGATTGTCTTGAAAAATGTAAGGAGTTGTGTACAAAATTTATTTATTATTTTCTTGTTTTGTATTATTTTTTAATGAAAAAAAATAAAAATAAAATGAGGAAATCATACACAATATTTTTACTACCTAACATCTATGGAATTATACCCTCATTTAGAATCCTTTTTCTATTTATACTTATTAAAAATGATAATATATTTACTATTCGTAAATTATTTAAGCTTAATTAATTTAAATTGACACCATTTGGAATTTAAAAAAAAAACGTGTGTTGATTCAAAGAACCAAAGATGAACAATAAATAATTATTTACGTTGTTAATAAGAGTCCTGAAAATTTGTTTTTATAATTTCTAGATAGATTAGGTAAACCATAGAGTCTACCTTTCAAGAAATGGGGAATGAAGTTGGCTAAATACCTTTAAATTTTAATGTAAGTATCTTTATGTTTTCAGTAAAGAACAGTTTTAAAAAATCGTTTTTAATAAATTAATTAAAAAAAAAATATATATATATATTTACTTAAGAACTGTGCAAATCATCAAGAATCTGTCTGAGTTTAAAATAATTTATCATTATTTTCAAATATAAAAAATCAAAGATTGATTAAATAGTAAATCATGTTAAAAAACGCCCGATTAGTTCATGAACGTCACTTTGACTAAAAACATGAAATGAACATTTAAAAATGTAAATTTTAGGGCATGTCTCTAATTCACATTGTGTCCATGTATGTGTTATCAAATACCATCAAAACATTCATGCAAACAAGCTTTGCACTGCAGTTCTTTACAATGTTTTCTTTTCCTTAAATTTTCCCTCTTAGTACAATATGGTATTACTCTAAGGACCGAACCATCATATTATTTTTCTTAAAATTTTGTAAAAAATATTTCCTTTCAGAAGTCGTACGCGCACCTTATTTCAACATTTCCGGCAAGAAATTATAAGCTACCATATTCACATTGTTGACCGTGTCTTTTTTAGTGACTATGGCAACAATTTCGTCTTCTCCTGCGCAAGATACTCCACTAAATTCAGTCATGGCAACGTCGCTGACACTGGATTCTCCTCCTCCAAGAGTTGAACCTTCTTCCACCACATCATCCAAGCTGATGGTCAAACCAGATTTGATCTTTTCATTGCTCATCATCGTCTCTTCCATGACACTATACAAATTCTCAGCTTTGCTTGTCCCGTTGTAGAATTGTCAGGACGCTATGTAGAAAGGGTCTCGAATATTCGATTCATCTTTGACTGTGTTACCCTTTTGAGACCACTGTTTCTGCCTGTGCTTCAATCTGTGTATGATTTCATCGTGCACAACGTTGAAGCACATCGCAGTCAAAGCGAGACCTGACAAAATATAAATGGAGCAAAACCAAAGGGTAGTTGCTTCAGAGTATTCCTTGTTTGGATCCCTGTTGTGGATGCCTGGGACAAGATTCCCAAATCCTATAGTGCTAAGAGACATGAAGCAAAAGTAGAACCCATCGATCGGTCGTAGGTTATCAATGTTGTATAAAACGATTGTTCCTATTACTATGTAAGCAAACATGATACAGAGACACAGCAAAATTGGTGCCAAAATACTGAGTCCTTGCATTGAAAGCTTGGAATCAGTGTCGGGCCAACTGATGTTATCTAAATCTCTACTAAGATTCGGTGTGGATTTACTATTTGATTCTTTGTTTTGTTCTTCAGTTGACCTTACCACGTAGAACGGTTCTTGTGTCTTCAAAGCAGGGTTTGAAGTGGAATTGTTGGAACTGCTTTGCAAGTTTTGCATTTCTTCCTGTTGTCGCTTCATCTTCATTCTGCGTTCTTTTTCTGCCATTCTTCGTTCGTCGTAGCAGCAGTAGCCGCAGTTGGAGCAAAGGCAGCAGCACAGTGCTCTGGAGAATGCTCCTCTTGCGACCCTGGACAGTAATGAACCGACGCTTGTTAGGTAGAGCATTGTTAGAGGGATTCCGAAAAGAGCGTACCCTATGGTCGCAGCTTTACCAAGTGATGTTCTAGGTGCGATACTGCCGTACCCTGCAACAAAGGAGAAGTCAAATAAGTAAACAGAAAATATTTTGTGCAAAATGTAAAATGGTTACAATCACAGATCACGGGTTACAATCAAGTGGATTTTGTGTGTGCTAGTGTTGTAACGTCACTATATATTAGATTTTGTAGGGTTTGTGTATTCACACAGTGAAAATTCATTTTTTTAAAATAAAGCTATTTTTTTTTTTGTTTAACGTAGTTTATTTTCACAATAATATAATACTGCACTCGGAATGTGAATACAGGCAACTAAATGCCCTAGAAACAATTGAAATTCATAAATGTAAGCAGAATGGCCCTATTGTAAATATTCAAATCCCTCTAGCTTCCCCCCTGCTCATTGCTCCTCTCCGCAATCCGCCATAACCCAATCCCCTTAATTTTGGTTTTATTCTTTGTCATTTTGTTGTTATTATTGTTATTTGTCTTTTTGTGTTGACTCAATAATTTTATTTGTGCTTTAAATATTTTATTTTATTTTATTTATTTTTTGACCCTCGGATGTTTGAATTAATTTATTGTAATTATTATATATTATTTTATGTTTTCTTTCTTTTAATTTTTGACTGTTGTATTTAATTTTAATTAAGTTCATATTTATTGTACCTATACCTACCTATTTATTTGAATTTATATAATTTTGATCTATGGTTTGTTCTTAATAATTTTAATTTTTTATACATCACTCTTGATAATGGCCTGAATATTGAAGGTCGAAAGTACTCGAGATATTAAATATTATTGTGAAAATAAACTACGTTAAACAAAAAATAGCTTTATTTTTTTCACTATATATTGTTTACATTTTTCCTTTTACACCTTTCTGATTTACCTTTTTGCTATTGTAGCTATAATTTAAGTTTGCTAAGAAATTCAAGGGTCACATTTAATGCATGCCCACAAGAAGGCACTATGTAGTTCACTCTTAAACATGTTGCATGTGTACGTACGTCATAAACCAAACCTCACTGAGCATAATTCTTGTAACTCGTTGCCGACTTGCCTTGAAACCAAATTTGCATTGGCAAAAGTGAACGAAGTTTTTTCAGCATAGAAAGCCATGAAACTTTGTAAAATATTTTTGCCGTTCATGTTTAAATAAATAAATAAAATAGTTATTTTGAAAGTCAAAAGTATAAAAACTAGAGATTCATACCGTTTTTAATTTATTTCTATTGTAAAAATTACAAATCAGTTTTTTTTTTCTGATTTTATTGAATTAAATGAAACCGCAGAAATATCCAATATGGCAGAGGTAAGAAAATGTATGAAATAAAGAAAACAAATAAAAAATATTGACGTTTTGGCTGAGAAATTTTATTGGTGCGGAACTTTTAGTACGGGGCTTTCAATTTCGTTCGCCAGGTGGTACTGGCGGGGATGCCTTTGAAAAATGTTTGTCTTCGGAATCTAGTCTTGGGTAAACAGACGAAAAGTTGCGTAAACACTTTCAGATCGATAAAATACTTGAGCACACAAAACTGAGCCAAAAGTGACGGAAACTGGATAAAATCTTATCTTTCATAACGTCTAGAAATCATTCAATATTTCATTTATTTTAATATAATATTTGCTGAAAAAAAAAACCTGTACCGCGTTATCCATGATGGATTTGCGCTGATATATAGGTAGTGAATGGAACTTATTTATTTTCACAGATAAAACGGCCACACCGCAAACGCATTGTGGGGTGCTATGTCTTCCCATCTGCTCTATTTGGTATGGAGGGATGGACGCTCACACAGGCACTGGAGAGACGAATTGAAGCGTTCAAGATGTGTCTCTACCGATAAATGCTTTGAATCTCTTGGCATGATCGGGTCACCAATAAAGAAGTCTTCCTACGTATTCGCACCACAAAGGAACTTCTGCCAACCATTAAGCAGAGGAAGTTGATGAAATGAGTAATACCACCTTTTCCATCTTATCATACAGGGTAAGATTGAGGGGGGAAGAACTCAGAGACGCCGAAGGACATTGTGGTTGAAAAATCTTTGATAATTGATCAGCAAAACGTCGATGTTATGGCCGAGGGAGTCATGCCGCTATTCTTGACTAGCGTATCCGACACAAAATAACGCTAGGCCCTTTCATTATAACTTTGACCCTGGTTCAACAGAATATGTCATTAGGCGCATGTTCACAAGCTTCTTTTGCATGAAGACATCCAGCCAGACAAAAATAGGTACGTAAATTGCATTTCTCTTCACAAATCTATTTAAAAAAGTGTTGTGCAGCGTGTATGTTCATTTGAGATTCGGGTTTTTATATTGTAAGACTACATGCGGCATGTTTAAGCGCAAACTTAAACGTGTCTGTTTTTTGAAAATGCATATATATTATGAATCTTTAGTGTTACTTATATTTTGCAACTTAGATTAGATTAGATTAGATCACCGATGTTCGATAGGAGTGACACCAAAAGAAGAAGAAGAATAATATTATAATTAAATTTTTATTACCATAATTAAAATTCTACAAAACACAGCAAGGTCATAAATTTTGCGGGATTCAACAATCATTGCCTTTGCAGTAATATTATTATTATTATTCGAGAAGTACAGGGGGTCCCAGCGTGAGCCCCTTTCTCGCAAAACTTCATAATTCGAAAAGTTTTTTTAGCGGGCCCGTACATAACAAATGGTTGTCTCTTGATGCTACTACCTCCGGCAATAACACGCCTAAGTTTTCGTATAAAATTTCATAGAGCACCGCCAGGTTAGGGATGAAGAATAGGGGCAATGGGATGTGAGGAAATGGCTGTTTAAATTTTCTGATTGTATGACAATATCTATAATGTGCCACTTCTATCGAAGATTGGCGATCATCATGGCTACTCTCACCCTAGATGCTGCGGCTCGAAACAGGGACTTGGTGCTTCGGCCGAACCACTGTCGCAGGTTCTTCAGCCACGATGTCCTTCGGCGTCCCTGAGATCTTCTCCCCTCAATCTTACCCTGAATGATAAGATGAAGGAGACGGTACTTCTCATTTCTCATAATGTGACCGAAGTACATAAGATAAGATTTCTCTGCTAATTGGTAGGCAGGAGCTCCTTTGTAGCGCGCATTCGAATCTCCAATGTAACATATCTTTACAACTTAGATTAGTTTAGATTAGATAAGTACCTAACATCTGTGTATTTCTAGAGAGACTTCACAGACTTTATTGTTTATTCACACAGACAAACACAGCGCACAGCTACACATTCGTTGAAGTATAAACAGTTTGCAGAATTTGAATATAAACAATAACACAGAATTTGAAACGTAAAATGTTTACTTTTTTTTTAAATCAAGGCTTAAATACAAAAACTGGGTACGGTACTTGCACGAATTTGAATTTCAATCAAAATCGCGACACAGCGAGGGATTTGAAATTTTAATTGAATTTTTGCCGATCTCTAAACGTCCGATAAAGTCAAATTTCATTTTCACGAATTTGTGTCGCGCAAAATAAAATGCTGTTAATTTTAAATTAGCCAACAGTGATCAATTTATTAATGTAGGAATAAAAAACTGCAATTAAAAAGTTTAATCTATGAAATAGTCTTGGTTTGTCTTGTCTTGTATCCTGCCGCTATTCCTCTAGGGGTGGCCAGTACCTCCACACAAGTGCCTCCACTTGACTCTGTCCTTGCATACATACTTCTTTCATCTCATTTCATCTCAGTAAATTCCATTCATTCGCAATCTCACTTATCTGATCAATCCATTCTTTTCTACATAGGTCTTCCCTTTCCACGCTTACCTATTACACTCCCTTTATACACTCTTTTTGTCAGTCGGTCTTCATTCATCCTTTCAATATGTCCAAACCATCGCATCACACTTCTTTGAACTTTCACTTTCACGCTTTCTTTTACTCCGCATTCATTCAGAACCCATTCGTTTCTCACTCTATCTTTCAGTGTTTTTCCTGTCATACTTCTCAAATGAGCCATTTCTACGGTGCATACCTTATTTACTTCTCTTTCATTCACCGTCCATGACTCGCTTCCATACATCAGCGTCGGCAACAAAATACAATTGTGTACCGCCATTTTCATTTTCTTTGGTATCCTTTTATTTTTCAATAGTAAATCTATAAAATACACCGTAACAGTGTTATTCACAAATAATTTGATTCGTGGTTGATCCATGGAGCATAATTATTTTTTTTGTATGGAAAATTCACATTAGGTAGCCATAATCTATAAGTTTAATATAAGATTTATTAACATTCAAAATTCATTTTAAATGCATGCCCACAAACAGACATGTGTAAATTTGCGCTTACAAATGATGAATGTGTACTTACGAGTACTTATTAAAAGTCAAACCTCAAATGAACATGAGGCCTGCAACATTCGCTGACCTTCCCTGAAACAGGGGTGACATTGGCAAAGTGAACCATTTTTATAGTATGGTTTGTCAGCTTCATACCAAACTATAAGTCAAATAATTTAATAATATAACGATGATTCATTTAGCGAGCGCTTTTTTTTTGTGAATCGTACATAAAGAGCCTTCTTCAAACTTGGTAATCTTTGTAGAAAGCGCCTTTCTCAAGCAAGACCCAGTGGCTGTAAGGCTGAATGGACCTTTGGCGACCTGTCTTAGGTAAAGGTATGTGCATTTTTTCACCCATCGAAGAGCATATTTCAAAATATAAATGGTATATTTTTTGTGCTCCGCCGAAATTTGAACCCAAGACCTTCCATTTACGAGTACAAAGCGTTAATTACTAGACAACATACCGGTCTTTGGGTGGTTGATCCATGGATTTACTGTCTTTGAATAGCACCGCAAGATAAGGATATGAAAATCATGTGTAAGATATGATTTTTTGACCCTGGTTCAACAAATGTCATTCGTTTATTTTGAAATAATAGCACATTATTTAAAAAAAAAAAAAAAAATATTGTCTCCTTGACTGATAGGTTGGTACGAGGCTGACCACCCGTGCTGTAAAAATCGGTTCACTTTGGCCAATGCCACCCCGGTTCAGGGAACGGCGGCAGGAGTTGCAAGGTTTATGTCCATGTGAGGTTTTCTTTATTTGCATGCACACATGCAGAATATGTAGGCGCGAATCTACATGTGCCTGTCTGTAGGCATGCATTTCATATGAGCCTTAAATGCTTACATATCCTTGCAGCTTAGATTATAGATAGATAGATTGTCAATTTTTCTGGCTAGCCAAAAAATGTTGGTTAATTGCATTAGTCCTAACAAATCCATGATAAAAGATTGCCTAAAATAGTACAAAATGGCTAAAAAGAGGCTAAATGTTGCTGCCAATCCATCCTAGAATTAAAACAGAGGAAGATGATATGTCTAAATTATACCAAAAGCTAGAGAGGTTCCAGAAATTAGGGGTTAAATAATTGTTAAGAGCGTTTGAAGGTGGCCATCTTTTCTTAGTAGCCATCCCGGTCTTAAATTTCTTTATTATTAAGGAGCCTTATAAATGGCTGCAAAACAGGATATAATTTATTTCCCCCAACTCTCTTTACCCTTGTAATTTTCAAAGGCCGGATGCAAAATTGATGCGCCCTGTCAAGGCAGGACTTATTAACTAAAGAATATCCAACAAACTCTCTCTAAAGGATATTTTACTACATTCAACGTTTTTGCGTGAACAGCCTACACACGATCGAGTGTATCAAACATCTATATCTATAATCTAAGTTGCAAGGATATATTCATTCAAAGCTCTCAGATGTATGCCCACAAACAAACACGTGTAGTTCGCGCTCACAAATGCTGATTGTGCACTTACAAATAAAATCCAAACTCAAATGAACATAAACCCTTCAACTTTTGGTGACCTTCCCTGAAACAGGGGTGACATTGGCAAAGTGAACCATTTTTTACAGTATAGGTGGTCAACCTCATACCAACCTATAAGTCGAGGAATCCATCACAGAAAATTTGTTCTCTGAAAAACCTTTGTTATTACTGTAGTTGTAATTCATTGTTCTTTTATGTAATGGAATTGTCCGTGGAAATATTTGTGTGCGAAATGTCGTTGACTGAAAATTCGTGTGGACGAACTTTTGTGTGACCGATTTGTCATAGAACCGTCGTCAACAGGAGACATATATTTTCTTCGACGATGAAATATGAAATAATTTTTGATCGAAAGGTTCTCTTCCAGCTTTGATATAAGCTGGCCACATTTTGTAGCTGAAAAACCCACGACTATGGTTCAACAAAAGGACCAAGTCCCTGTTTCGAGCCACAGCATCCAAGGTCAAAAAAGCCACGATGATCGCCGATCTTCGATACATGTGGCACCAAGAGAAGAAGAAGAAGGTCATGGTTAGAGTGAATCAGTTTTTTAATTACCACGTTTGCATGCCACTCATTTGGGTACTTCCAATATCATCATTCTAAAATGTCATCTATAGGTTAAATTATTTTCATGTTAAGTGTTCATTTCTAGGAGGTTTTAGATACTTGATTGCTAGAGAAACATTTGAATTACTTATGTATGAAAGTGAAGCAGAGAAACATCTGCATCATTAGAAAAAGTAAAACGAGGGCAATGTGATACCAAAAACTTTCATAAATGAAGTATTGAAATTTTATTTGATTAAAAATATGCAAATAAACTGATATAGTTTGAAGTTTGAGTAGAAAATTTGCATATTTTCCAAATTTGAATGAATAGTGATGCTAGTCTCAACTAATGAACAACAAGATAATGATTTTAGTCAACATATTATGAAAAAATACACTTTATTATAATCTATAAGCTAAGTTGCAATAGTATACTATCATTTAAGTTTCATAATAAATGCGTGCAAACAAACATACACGTGTAAATTCACACTTATACACTTTGCATTACTTACAAAGTAAACACACAAATCTCACATGAACGTAAGCATTGCAACTCTTGGCAAAGTGAAACAACTTTTACAGTACGCGTGGGCAGCCTCATACCAATTAATTTGTCAAGAAAGTAAAATTATGAAATACAATATAAATTGCTTAAAAACACATAATTACATAGTTTATGTTTGAAAATAAAATTTAATTTTCTCATTATCCTTTCCTGAACGTTAACAAAAAAAAATAGATTTTCAATGGTTTGTATATTAACATTACTAAATTTGTTATTACTTTTCCAAAAAAGGATAAAAAAAACTTTGTTTCCTCTTTTCGTACCTCTGTATGTCTCCTTCAACAATAAGTACGACTAATGAAGAAAGTGTACAGAGGAAATTACAGATGAAAACGTGGGAGGGGAAAACCGAGAAAGAAATGGATAGACCAAAAAGGTGAGATTACGAAAGAATAGAACTTGCAGAGTGAGCATAAGAGAAGAGTATGCAGTATAAAGAAAGTGATGAATGTTGAAGAGATGAAAGAGGTATGCAAGGACAGAAACAAGTAGTGTAACGGCAGCAGGATACAGTAACAGTTTATTTTCACTATTTTCATGTAAAAAAAAAAATCTGTCTCGAGACCATCGTCACTGGTTTTCTTCATATTTATTTGAAAAAAAAAACAACATTTCATATCTCAATACAAGCCGCATACAAACTGCAACAAGTTGTATATTTTAATGAAGCCACTCGAGAGAAATAAATAAAGAATCTGGCATCATAAATAATAAATGAGCCATTAAAAATCGTTTCCAATATCCGAACCAGCGTGTATCTCTGGTACGGCGGGCGAGACGGCAGCCAATTATGTATCTATGGGCCACAGGGGAGTCAGAAAGTGCCTATTTCCTTTATGTACGTTTTTTTTGGGCAAAAATGTATGAAGTCAGTTTTTTTCCTTTCAGATTCGACAGAAAAGTTTCACTTCGTAATGGTATTGATATGGAAAAGCGATAGGTTTCGAATGAGAGTAGAGCTTTTTTGTTGTTGCATGAAAATTGGATGTTCATTTGTTTGAATGGTTATTCTTGTTTAAAAATTACTTTTTTTCCTAAATGCGCAAACAAACAATCACAGTAAAAGTTTCTTTCATCACATTTTTTTTTGCCTTTTTTATATTTTCGTTTTTTTTTTTTTTATAATTTTTTAAACGATTGTGAATTCATTTTAAATAAAAAAAACACAGTCATCACAGGTCCATCCAGTCTTACAGCAACTGGTTCTTGCTTGAGAATTGGCACTTTGTAGCGATGACTGAGCTCGTATACCTAAAGGCTGGTCGATAGCTCAGTTCGTTCCATCCGAGAGCAAGCGTTCGATCCCTACCGAGGATGTCAGAAATGATTTCACGTTTCGATGTCTATTTCAAACCCAAAATAAATACGGGAAATGTGTACTTAGCCTTCACAAAAAATGAGAGCCAGCCTCTCCGGGAGCTGGGAAACCCCCACTTCAATTGAAAGTGGTTGGTTTAAGGGCGGCCCCTTTACCCGTAAAAATAATAAGGTTCCAAATCGCCCCATGCTACCCCGTCAGGGATAACCTAATCTAATCTAAGTTGCAAAGATATGTTACATTGGAGATACACATTATATGAATTCTCACAAGCAGACACGTACAAGTACGCGCTTGCACATGCCGCATGTGAACCTACAACATAAAAACCAAATCTCAAATGGACATACACCCTGCAACTCTTGCCGTCCTTCCCTGTAACAGGGGTGACATTGGCAAAGTGAATTATTTTTACAGCATGGGTGGTCAGCCGCATACCAACCTATAAGTCAGTCAAGGAACATACACGACAAATTAAATTTTTTCGCAGGAAAAAAGTTACACTATATGTGTAGCTTAGTTGCGATTGCGAATTGAAGATTTTACTACCCCTGGATTCGAGGTGTTTTCAATTAACGCCTTATTGTGGCTGCAGCCCCGTGCAGTCGGAAGTCAGGGGCGGTCAAGTGCGGCCCGCTCAGGTAATTGCGGCCCATTCACGGCCCAGCAGAGCCTTGATTGAAGGGGGTAACGGATGATTGCCAAGTGCATACATATGTTTGATGTTGAATATTAGGTATGTAATGCATGCAGTTTTTTATGTACTGAAAATACGTTGAAAATGTTGTAGAGATGTTTTCCGGGATCTGTTGCCGTGGTCTGTGGGATTTGGAGCTTCCGCACGTTTTGCTCATGTCTACGATGGGCTTCTTCAGCGTGAAAGGTGACATGATGAAGGTAATCTTGATGAAAGTGTGAATACACTCGGGATTTAAACTAAGTTCCTTGACTTATAGGTTGGTATGCGGCTGACCACCCATGCTGTAAAAATGGTTCACTTTGCCAATGCCACCCCTGTCTCAGGGAAGGACGGCAAGATTTGCAGGGTGTATGTCCATTTGAGATTTGGTTTTTATGTTGTAGGTTCACATGCGGAATGTGCAAGTGCGAACTTGTACGTGTCTGGTTGTGAAAATGCATGTAATGTGAATCTCCAACGTAAAATATCTCTGCCACTTAGATTAGATTAGATACGCTCATGTACATTTAACTTGATGGCGAAGAAAAATATCGATATCCAATCCACATCAAACTTCAAAAGGACTATTCTGAAAATCGATTGACATGTTTGAGAGCCCATAATATATGCCACGGACAATGTACACACTAAATATTCATAGTTAGCCTTCTATTGTATAATATAAGTTGTGTATGTATATAATATGGAGGTGTGTATGTGTGCCTGTATGTTGATATTTTTATTTATGAAAGTGTCAATTGCTTTTTGATGATTCAATGATTTTGTTATTGTTATTATTATTATTAATATTATTGTTATTAACGGAAAATGTAGAGACAATTTTTTCAATTATTTATTAATCTACTGATGCTATTGTAATTATCCGAAGAAATTTGTTGTGTTTGTGTTTGAATAAAATAAAATAAGCAAATGAAAAATGACAAAATAACGTATACTTTATCCGATCGACATAAAACTTCACAGGAACGATTAAAAAAAAAAAACAAAAATTGAATGTTTACTGAAGAATTGATAAAACTCGTTTGAGCAGGTATCGATAGGGTGAAAACATTTTTTTTTATAATATAAGTGGTTTTCGATACAAACATAAATATATCGTCATTTTTACTCCGCTTACACTAATCGACATTTTTCCAGTCTACCGCATGATTTACAACGATCCAATAACCCCGAATATAACGTATCCAAAAAATATATGGAAACTCAAATAGCGTTCCTATTGAGTGTTTTCGTTACAATACAATAATTTTTGAAGTTACGTTTTATACTTTGTGTATTGCTTTATCGACAAGATAGAACGCACGGTAGAACAATAAATTTGAAGAGAATAATCCATCAGAGAGGCAACACACCAAGTATGTTACTTTTCGCTTAAAACCATAACATTTTCCATAAAATGTATTGAAACTAATACGTACACTAGAGGCGCTGTTTTACTTTGCATACATTTATACATTTGAATATAAACATTTTTTTATACTTGGTGTGTGTTACCCAACAAGGCCTATCTATTTTTATTATATGATTCATGTATCGATATCTTACAACACCCTAACATATTGCTTGGGCTATTATTCAACGTATTTTGAAAAGGCTCTGGCCAATCTGTTTTTATTTTTATCTCACATTATTGGAGCCAATTTTTTTTGTAATGAAAATATTTTTGCGGAAACATCCGGAAAAGTTTTCGTAGGCAAGATTATGTTCGGCAATCAATAATAATCTATGCTCCGAACATTTTTTTTAGTTTTTTCTCAAATTTAAATTTTCTACAATTTGTCTTTAAATATGTTTTTTCCTTTTCAACTTGTAATTTTATCTTTTATCCTTAAAAAAACAACAAATATCGTTATCGTAAATTATCGTTAATATTTCACTCGCCGAATTTCACCAGTAACTTTTTAGTTACTTAACTAATGATTTTCAAGATGGCGTCGTCTTCACTGACAGCAGCTGTTCTCTTTTAATGTGAGTATCAGTGGCGAAGGGTGCCATACAAGCCGGTTTCCATCGGTTTTCCTTTTAAAATGATGTAACAAAGTAGTTAAAAAAAATAGACACAAAGTAAAAAAATACATTTAAAACCAAAGAAACAATACGTATTTTTTCTCCATTGAAACCATGCAGTCTACTTCATTATCATTTTTGCCTCATTTTAAACGGGAAACCGATGGGAATTGGCTTGTATGGTACCCTTCGCCCCTGGTCAGTGGTCAGTATACATTAAAATAGTTGCAAACTGAACATTTTTTGTGTCGTTTTCCAGCTTAATGAAGGTTAGGCATTTGATTTTTATGAACAGTGTTTTAAAGCTTTTGAGTGGCACTGTAATTATTTCCAAGATTTGGGAACGGGGCTTGTCATTTCCGTAATTTTCGGTTTTAGTTAACTCGTACTTGAGTATTTTTAATAATAGTTCACGTAATAGTTAATTTAAGTATTACTAAACTTGAATAAACGGGCCTTAGAGTGGCTAAGCAACGAAACGGTGTTCTGAAGAAATTATCGACTCCTCATCACTATTCTATTTAATTTTATATGTAATTTTGTCTGTCTTTTAATTATTTAATGAAAATTATTCAAATCTAGGCCTTTTTCTCTTTGATACTGCGAGTCTCACATTTCAAAGACTTAATTGGAGAATAAATGTGTGCCCAGGTTTTTCATAACTCAATTAGAAGGAAAAGGCGGGGATGGAGAGAGGGGGGGAGGAGGTCCAAGTCCAGGAGGGGTGGCCAGAGTAGCTGGAAAATTAAAGGAAGGTAAATATTGTAATTAAATTACACGCGGCACATTACTTCTACGCTGAAGTGAGTATATTTTTGTAAGTTTTTTTTTCTTAAGTTCCTCAGAAATGAAAATGTGTTTTTTTTTCTTCCGGGAAATTGAGCTTTTTTAATTATTTAAGAGTGCTGTGAAAATATGTTTTACATAAAAATAAATGAGTTTGTATTTCCTACATGAAATTTTATTTATATTTTGTAAATACAGTGAAAGAATAAACAGTGTTTCAATGGAATTAAGATTCAAAATTAAATTATTTACTTTAAATAAAATGAATTGTTTGTGTATTCACTGTGTGAATACACAAACCCTACACAATCGAATTAAGATTCATTTTGCTTTATTTTATATAAAATTTATGAAGAAAATGTATTTCTTAGCATTCAGAATTGTTTTGATTTTAAATGTTAAAATGTTAGAAATTGTATTTGTTAGATATATTTCGAATTTATTGCTTATTTTTGTGGTATATTTTATTATCCTTGACTTATAAAGGTGGTATGAAACTGACCACCCATGTAGAAAAATGGTTCACTTTTGTAACGACACTCCTGTTTAAGGGGCAGTCGGCAAGATTTGCAAGGGGCTGTATTTTGTAAATGCACATACAGCATGTTGTAGCGCAAATCTGCTTCTTTGAGTTAACAAAATTTAAATATTACATCTTAGTTGCTTAGATTATACATAAAGACAATTGACTGCAAATGAAAAACCTTTAATTAGGAAGCGTTTTTTAAAATAAAAATAAAAAATCTCTGGAAAGTAAAAGAAGAAAAATAAATAAAAGTAATTGCAAAATAAACACTGAAATTGAAATGAACAACACCTTTCAACTTTAAACGCCCTTTTCTGAAACAAGAGTGACAGTGTCAAATATAACTATGATGTATGATCTATGTTTTAAAGGAAAATATCAATATTTAAAATTCGTATGCCCTAAAATAGACACGTGTACGTTCGAGATTAGATATGCTCCACGTGTGCTTACAAATTAAAATCTAAACCTCAAATGAACATCAACCTTGCAACTTTTGCTGTTCTTCCCTGAAACAGGAATGACATTGGAAAAAACACTATTTACAGTATGTGTGGTAAGGGTCCATATATTACGTCATTCGCATTAAGGGGGGGGGGGTCTGGTCTGCGGATGATGGCAAATGATGTACGAGTACCAAAAGTGACGTCGTTCTTGTAAATACCAATTTCTATAAAATATTCAAAATATAATGTAAGTAATATAAAATTATTAATTATTAAGCTCATCCATTATTACAGCAAGAGGGGTAGGGGGGGTCATTAGATAATGACTATAGGATGATTGTAGGGGGGGGGGGGGGGGGGGGGTCGAAAATCTGCCAAAATCGATGACGTAATTTATGGACGGCCCCTAAGCATCATACCAACCTATATGTCAAGGAACAGTTATTATCAACCGGATAAAAATTGTAGATTAAAAACAACAACAAAAATAGAAAAGTTCATTATAGAGAAAAGGTTGTAAAACTCACCTATCCATTGTGCCTTAACTTCATATTGAGATCTAAACGAGCATGTAAAAGCGCTAACATGCCACCTCAAACAAAATGGCAGCGCTGAATTTTAAAGACTTTAATATTCAGTGCGGTGCGGAGAGAAGAGAGGAATTAATTATTTTTATGCTAATACTCTCTCTCTCTCTTTATAGTACGAGAGACTGGAGAGAAAAACAGAGCAGGCCTGAGTGTATTTAAACTATATATTTATGAAAAAAAATAATATACGTCGGAAGAAGCAGTCAATATGAAGTTTTAATAGTGGATGGATTCAAAAGATTGATAATACTTATTTGGTGAAAGTGATTTGGTCTTGAATTAATGTATTTGGATTATTTGCAGTGTGTTCATTCTTTTTTACTAGACAAGCAGACACAGACCTTTTGAGGTGTGATTAATACAAAAGCATAATTTGTACATCATTCTTGTTTATTCAACAACAAAAAAAAAATATCTGCAGACTCGTGCAAGTGTAAAAAATCACAAACAGACTTATAAATGCTGGATGAGTAAAATTGTAATTTTTTTTTAACTAAGAAAAATAAGAGTCTTTAATATAAGTTGCAAAATTCATATTATATAAATGCATGCCCACAAACACACACGTGTGAGTTCGTGTTTTCAAATTCTGCTTGCAGCTTAAAAACCAAACCTCAAATGAACATATTATATTGTAAGCCCTTCAACTTTTGCCGACCTTCCTTGAAACAGGGGTGACATTGGCAAAGTGAAACATTTTTAACAACATGGGTGGTCAACCATATACCTATCTTTAAGTCAAGCTAGGAACTTTACAATATAATATCTTATCAGTCCGGTCGATAGCTCAATTGGTAGAGTGCTTGCATTCCATGCCGTGAGCTCGGGTTCGAATCCCACCGAGGGCGTCAGAAATGATTTCCCGTTTCGGTGTTTATTTCAAACCCCAAAATAAAATACCGGCAAGGCTTACTCAGCCTTCACAAGAAATGAGTACCAGGCCCCTCGGGAGCTGGGAAACCCCCACTTCAGCTGAAGCGGCTGGCGTAAGGCCGGCCCCCTTACCTGTAAAAATAAATAGGTTCAACTCGCCACATGCGACCCCTTCGGGGATAACGTGGCAAGAAGTTACACTATATGTGAAGCTAAAAAAAAAAATATCTAACAATAGACTTCGGACAAAATTTGAATGTTAATTTGGTTCTCGACGGGCAAACGTCATGCTTACATGAGACTACGGTCCTTTAATGCTACTCATATAAGAGCAACCAATTTAAAAATATTTGTTTGCCTTTTCCGTAGCAACCCGGTCAAACGTCACAATTTTCCACCTACTCGTAATTTAAATTGCAGATTTTATTGGCCATGGAGAACGTTGAAGGAGGTCTACGTCCAGGAGTGGAATTATAAAGGCTGAGGAGGAAGAAGAAGAAGAATAATGCTTCACCCTTATTTTAATAAAGCCTTCAATATTCCTCTTTAATTATGATTGTGGATTTTCACATTTGCATAATGTATGGTATATGAATTTTAAAGTCAGACCGGGCTTGTCATTTCGGGCGTACACATTTCAACAGCCGCACAGTCTTTAACCTTTCCTCTACCGCTTTAAATTTCGAAGTACAAGAGAGTTTTCAAAGTTAATTTAAACCTTAATAAGCTAAGTGCTGATTCACTGATTTGAGAAATAGTGTATTAAACCTTTTATTGGGAGTAACTTCTCATACTAAGTAAACTTATTATAAGGCAGTGCTCGTGAAAAACTATAAAACTACAGGAATTTTACACATTAGCAGTGTTTTATCTCGTAGAAAATTGGAAAAATATGTATTTATCTGAAAAACCCATGTACGCTTCAAATGTATTTTATTCAGTTTTAATTTTAAGATATTGCTTTGTCAAATGAGTATGAGATGAGGTGGATTGAGTATATAAGTGAATGAAAAGTTGCCAGAAGAAAAACGACTCATATCAAAACGCTACGTTAGGTTCAATGTTAACGTTTTTTTTCACTATTTTTTCTATTAGGTACAATGAAGTTGTGTATAGTCTGATCCTGCCAAAAAGTTGTATGGTCAATAAAAAATATGATCTTGAATGAAGAAGGAAAAACTGATATTTCAAAAAGGCACTGCATTTAATAAAACGATGGTGGGCAGCAGGTACAATAGGCAAGCACAACAAGGCACTGCCTTTTTGCAATGAGATGGCGAGCAACAACGACAAAAGACCGCCAATACAAGGCACTGCCTTCACGTTCAGATGGCGGCCACAGCATAGACAAATTACTAGCGACACAAGGCACTGCCTTTATAAGACGATGACGAATAACATCGATGAATGACTAACACAATAAGACCCTGCCTTTAGAAAATGGTGATAAAGAGACGATATATTTTATTGTTTCTCAGTAACAAGACGTCTTTTTTTTACTCTGCTACGTTTTTCGCTAAGCAAATACATTTTTTTCTCTTTTGAGATATCACGTGTCTGGCAGTGAAGGGGTTAAGGTGTAGTTTTATATGAAAAGACATAAACTGGGATACATTTTGATGAGTTTTATTCATTTTCACCTAGTTTATGGATTCCGGGGGTGAAAGGTGTAAAATAAAATTTTGACTACCCACTAAAAATAAAGATATTCTCCTTGATAGCGTTCACTTTATTGTACAACTGTGGCAAAATTGTAGAACAAAATATTCATTTCAAAATATTATTACTTGTATCAAGATTTTATAAAAAAAAATGGATTTGCGACGATTTTTTGTCTGGTCAATGGCTTAGTTACTTAGAGGGCTCTTGAGGTGTGATACACACAAAAACAGCGCTCACCAAATAAATCATCCTAATATTATTATTATTATTATTAGTTGAATAAGCTTTGGCATGTTGAGTACTGGGTTTAAAAGGACAAAGTTACAATATTGAGGACATTGTCAGATAGAGAAGGATAAGGACATTGGAAGAGACATGGAGAAGGACATTGTGTTGCTAAGAAGGTTGACACTAAAATGAACGAATA